>BTPG01000004.1:214980721-215010721 GCA_036245525.1 Semisulcospira habei | reverse complement strand
GTGAATGGTGAAACAAGCATGGAGTGGAAACAACACGTCAGCCGTGACTGCTTGCCTTGCCACGCCACATCTGAACTGGCTGAGGGAGGGAGTTAGTTAGTTCAGGTTTAACGTCCACAGCACCGAGGTGATCATGGACGGCCCTGACGGGCGGGTTATGGGGGACAGGGAAATCTATTGTCTATGGAGTACGACCTGAACACTGATCAACTCAGGCGCACTCCAACTTTGCCACTTTGATTTACCAGGACCTTTCAACGGACATGCTACTGAACAAATACAGGGAGTGTTGAGTGAACACCAAAAACATCAGGTGCAGCGGAAGTTGGAATGCGCTGTTGGGTGCTGGTCTGTGATTTTGGACCTAGTCCTCTAGAACGGTCGGGTCCATAAATACATACCAGCACACGGTTTTAGATCTCCATGCGATGGAACTTGACCCGCTCGGGACCAGCTGACGCAGACTGCCGTGTCTGCAGTCTTCATTAATTTAACACCAAAAAAACCCAGGTGTCCCAGAAACACGATTCTGAGCGGAGTCGGCAAGAGGCATAGATCCTCATGAGCCCCCGCAACTGCGGGGGCTCATGAGGATCTATACCTCTTGCAGTTCAGTGGTGTTGGCATTTTCTCAGCACTGAACAAGCTACAGCCCTGACGCGATAGTTCAAGGGTGGTGTCAGAATAGCTTGGCGCCTAGAGAAAAAGAATGACTCGCCTGTAAATGATGCAGCGAGTTTGAAACACTGTGTATTTTCCTGAGACTTTGCTGAACTGAAAACTTCCTGCAGGTGCGCCGTTGCAATCTGTAGACGAGTGGAAATCTGAAGCAGGTCAAGCTTGCATGTGTTTCGACGAAAACAGTGGATAAAAAGCTCAAACGTGATGTCATGTTTGTCCAGGCGGAATAATAATAATAATAAAGGAGATTTGTTAAGCGCTTATTCTGAAAGTAGGTCAAAGTGGTGAAATGAAAAGGCTAACGACTAACACGCACACACAACGCACGCATGCACACACACACTCACACACGGCAGTGGTGATGAATTGTGCATGGCTGGGGAAATGAACTAGTAAAAGGCAGCGTTGTAGAGGTGGGTTTTGAGAAGTGATTTGAATGAGGAGAGCGTTTGACAGTTACGGACAGGGGCGGGGAAGGCACGACCGCCACGTGTTTTACATTTGAAATTGGGAAGGCGAAATTTACGTGTGTCAGAGGAAGAGAGGAGGGTGCGAGATGGAATATACAGATGGAGTAAGTCTGAGATAATAGGCGGGAGAAGTCAGGCTGAGAGAGTTAAAGCACATGCAGGACAATTTATACACAATGCATTCTTGTACAGGCAACCAGTCAGCCGTACGGAATCATCGCGACTGAAACCACTACCGACACCCAAAGGGTTAATCCACTGTTTTTGTCAAAAGATGCACAATTTTTCTGATTTACGGAAGTTGTATGTTACAAAAATGTACCTGGGAGCAAATGGGTACGTGTTGTAAAGAAATCTAGAACGATTCTGTAATTAGTGTACACATGTAAATAGTCGAATGAACTGCAAAAAACACTGCAGTGGAAATATTGGAATGCTTCCCTGTTTTCTGAAAACCTGCATGGAATTGAACTTGAAACCTCTCAAGCATGGCACCCTGTATGGCCGTACCTGCATCCAAGGAAGCATGATGGAATGGAGGCATCATGGGTGAGACATTACCCTAACGTTTGGAGGTTTGTGTGGTCGAATTGCACAGGAGCTGATGAAAGTGGCTGACCATGATCTCAAGCGCTACGAGTTGGCGGTCAGCAATCTGTCGCCGGACGGACGGGCCATCTCGCGCCTTCCACTGCTTTTTCTCAGGCTGAAACACTACAAGAATGTCATCTCATCCTTGCCCTAAACTCAGCTGAAGGTACTAATCTAGGTAACGGTGCGCGGCGGGCAATGACAGTCACTGCATGTGCGTTGTTGGCAGATTGCTTCAGTCTTGAACGTTTTACGATGGTAGATTATTACCGTGCTGCAATGCAAAGTGTATTGTAGGGGAAAATGGTTGAGCTTGTGAAACTATTCATTTTGTCAATGATGGGAACGATAGGAGGTACATGTATTGAATACGTGGACTTCCCACTGGAGGTTATTTTAACAAAGAAAACCCCTCAAACAATACCTGGCAGAATGTGACTTGTTGTGTGACTGCTTCAGTAACCCATTTAACCCCACAGCCACATTTTCCAAATCTTGGAGGTGTTGCCTTGACCATGATCAACCATGATAGTTCAAGGGTAGTGCCAGATTAGCTTGGCGCCTGCAGGCGCCAAGCTAATCTGGCACTACCCTTGAATTATCATGGTCGATCCATCTCCTGCTGTAGAGTGTCGGTGCTTAATGGGTTAAGTTCCTGACCGACCTGAGGCTGATGAAGTTTACTGGCTGACTTGGGGGTCCCCTTTTAGTTCATTTCTGGATTTTCTTTTGCCTAGAAACTGGACGAGAAGATTCCCTACACGCGACACCACGTACAGATGTCGGAGCTGGCCAAAGTCGGGGGCACCATCTCCTCCCTCCTCATCCCCATCAACATCTTGCGCGCGCCCAAAATGCTCTCCTCCGACATCACCAACAGCGACCTGGGCGCCTACACCACCTGGCAAACGTGGAATTAGATGTAACAGAGAACGTTGTTTTATGACATGCGTTTTGTGAAATACCAGTAAGATTCAGACTGTAATGGTACCAGTACTACATGACAAATGTCGGAATTAACCCTTTGGCTTACGGTAGCTTTTTTGTCGCAATGATTCCTGCAGGAGTCATCGCAACAAAAAATTCTGCTGACAACGAAAATATAAATTTTAACTGAAATAGGTGGACATTATTTTGCTATATGTATGGCATTAACCCCATTGCACATGCAGCCATCTGGTACTGTTTTGTACTGGTGGTTCCATTGCACAAGGGTGTTAAATCTGGAATCTAACCAGCATGTTTTAAGATGAATACATTTTATGTCTATTTGTCAAATGGCACAAGTATGAAGACTGTGAGTATTTGCCAGCATACGTGAAATTCAGTCAGTCATGTGTGAGACCAGTATGTATCGTAACGAACCTAAGAACATTGTTTTACAAAATATGTTTTATGTCTGTTGGCGAAAGGATTAGGACTGAGTGAGAGTTTTTAATCAGCTAACATAGAACTAGATCAGTCCTGTGTAACCAGCAGATTCACAGAAAGATTTAACGATTTAATCCATCCGCACATGCAGCCACTGGTACTGTCCACAGTATTGGTGACTGCATGCACAAAGTGGTTAACCCCTCGGGCCAGTTGCATGTGTGAGCTTAGTCCTGCTCCAGCCACTAAGCAAGGTGCTCTGCTGTAGCAGAGCACCTTAGTGGCTGGTGCAGGACTAAGCTCTCTCGTTCAACTGACCCCTGTTCTGTAAGCAGTATCAGTGCTATATACGCTAAGGGTTGGACTTAGATTCGTGTTAATCAGCATGCCTTTACTGGCTTTAGGACATTGTTTTAAGATCTGTACATGTGTGTGTTACAACTGATTGAAATATAGTTAGGCATGTGAGTGCTATGTACAAGTTTGTCCTATTCAAACTACCGTGTATTACCGTGTCACGCCTGGTTTCAAGGAAAGGAAGGACCCACAAAAATTTGGTCATTCAGAAGTTTTAGAGATGCATTTTGAGACAGTAATAGTAAAGCAAACGAAGGATCAGCGTTGGGAGACGTACCGTCTCTCGATTGCGCCGTTTTTTGGCTATATAACAAGCTTCTCGTGTGATCGCTGAACTTTGGGTAACCAACAGTGCCTAATATTGATGATGAAAATTGTGTGATTTCATCCTACGACCCTTGATTATGGGCATTAATTTTACGTTCGCATGAGGCCTCCATTCGGTTTTCTAGCAGAGTTTTTGTTTAAAAAAACCTTGATACTTGCAGGCATCAGTGCTGTTTATTGTACGAGTGGCTGCATGCACAAGGGTGCTAAGCGTTTTAAGTTGAAAATGAACAGTGGAGGATGAAACAGTGCTTCCGCAATAAGTAGATGATCCTAGTATGTAATCCATTTGTGTGCACAGGCCAGTTGCTTGAGTGAGCATAGTTCTGCAACAGCCACTAAGCAAGGTGCTCTGCTGTCGCGGAGCACCTTGCTTAGTGGCTGGCGCAGGACTAAGCTCATTTATGAAACCGAACCCAGCCTGTGATTTTAAACCTTATAGCTGGGAGCCGTATGTCTAAAATCACAGGCCAGCCCACGTTTGGTTTTGAAAGTGGAAAGTTTAACTTGAACGCATGCAAACTTAATTTACAATAATTAACTTCTTTGGCACAGTTGGTAATTCATTGTCAGAGTGTCTTGGTAACATATTTTCCGCACTGCCAAGTTTTCTTGTCGCTGAGCTGAGAAAAATGCTGTTGTACGTTAGGTTTTAGCGAATCATGACTGGGTATGTAACCCTTGCTGTTTAGCTAAGCTTTTGAACGTAGCTGGAGGTCGCTTGATGTTCTTTTGTAATTTATCTACTTTTTAATGACCCTTTGTGATGTTTTACAAACTTTTGTCACTTTTAAACTATGTAGTTTGTAATCTAGCATTCTGTAATCAGTACACCTGATTATTTTTCCTCTCAGTATTGTTGATTTCTTAACAGGGCGTCATTTGTTAGCCGAAAGTGTATTGTAAAGGTCCGTGTTAGCTAAAGTGTAGTGCCTGATAAGCTTTGATTTTGAGCCTGGAGAAAGTCAGGCTAGCAAAGAGAATGAGAACGAGAATACCCTGGACAGTTTGGGCTAAAGAAGGCGTATATGTCGTGATATTGCAACCAGTGTGTTGTGGCGACTAATGGTTATTTTTTTAGTTGCAGTATTTTCTGGAACCTTATTTTGTAGCGAACTGCGCATTTAAAATATTATCCCTTTGGCTGTCGGTAGCGGTTCTTGTCGAGGGGGTTCTTTACAGGAATCACCTTGACAAAAAACGCTACCAACAGGCAAAGAGTTAACACTCTTATACATGCAGACTCCTGTACTATTTATGTCAGCATGCATTTGGGGGGGTGGGGGGGGGGGGGGGGGAAGGCGGTATATCTGAAGGATTGCTAGTTCAACATCCCGTCCCAAACTTACTGAGCAGCCGTAATAAGCTGCTATTTTCACTATGCTGTAGCACTCTTTATCATCGTGTTATGTGCTCATAGATCTTTTAGTTCAGTGCTTTCAGTGGCCACCGTAAATGGATTTGTTACTTTTCATTTGAACTGAAGGGGCGAGTGCCATTGCTTATTGCGGATGGATTTGTTTAGTTTCATTTAGAACGAGAAAGTGTCCATTTCCCCTGTCTTCTTCATTATAATAATTTATGGTGTAGCGCTGTGTTTTTGAGCTGTAAAGGCCAGAATCGCAGATCAACACACGTTGACGATCCATCCGGATTTCCCTTGTGCTATCGTGAACACGCACACGTGCCTGTTAAGAGTCTCTAATATTGTTCATATGCAATCTTGAGAATCACGCGGTGGTTGTATCTAATCTCAGGACTATTGTACCGGAAAATAATCGTTCTGCATGTCTTTTAGTTTTAGGCTACAATCACCCATTTACATGGTACTCACAGGTATGAGGGTTTTTTAAAATATTTGTTTGATTTAAGCAGTGAACTTGCCGGATAGAGTTTTAATGCCCTTGTTCATGCAGCCACTGGTACTGTTGACAGTACTGGTGGCTGCGTGTGCAAGGGGGTTAATGAGACTGTTGAAGATTGTACATTTTTTCTTGTGTCATTGATCATTGTAATAGCCACATTCCTTGTAAATGTTATACAGCTGTATGTCGGGCACAAATTTGCTGTCATTATAGACACAGACTTGTAGTTTGGTTGTATTATTTTTCTTGTTTCTTGATTAGTAGGTAATTTCTTATAGCTAGCAACTGCCAACCATAGGTCTGTTGGTGGTGTGTTTGTATCCCCACACGATGCTGAAAACATTACTGTTTAGTCAATAATTGGCTGTTAAGGTGGTGTTTTTTGTTTTTGTTATTCCCCTTTTGCATAGCCACCAGTATTGTTAACCCAGAAAACCCTGACGTTCAACGACAGGATGTGGATTGACCATGACAGTTCAAGGGTGGTGTCAGAATAGCCTGTAGGCGCCAAGCTGTTCTGACACCACCCTTGAACTATCATGGCCGCTCTATCTCCAGAACAGTGACGTAGGCCTCAAAGGATATCTACCAAACTGGATAATTTTATCCTCAGGATGTGATGAGTTAAGTGGCGTTTTCAGTTTCACACCAAAGGCAGAAAACCCAGGCTGTTTTGGTCTATGGTTGGTAGCTCCTGGCTATCAAATTACATGCCCCTTAGCCCCGGTATATCAGTTTTGTCCACATAAACTGCATTTTCTGTATTACCATATTACCCTCCTTACTGCCATTGGTACTGTTTGCAGTACCGCTGGCTGCATGCATACAGGATTTCCCCCATTTAACTCCCAAGGCCGCATGGCCAAAATATTCAGAGATGTTACCTAGCGCCTGTGTAACTGTTGCAGGAGAAGGATCGGCCATGATGATTCAAGGGTAGTGCCAGATTAGCTTGGCGCCTGACGGCGCCAAGCTAATCTGGCACTACCCTTGAACTAGCATGGTCAATCCATCCCCTGCTGTGGTGTTTTTGGGGCTAAATGGGTTAACACAGAATATCTGTGAAGATTGTGTATTTAACCCGTTGACTTCTACTGATGATAACGTTCAGCAATAGGACACATAGTTACACCTCTTTTTCACTGATTAGTATCATCAGTTGCAGTCGGGGGGGGGGGGGGGGGGGGGGGGGTGGAGGTGGGGGGTGATAACGCATATACTGATGAGCAACAGGAACAGACATTTTTTTTTTTATCATCGGAAACGCTAAAGTGTTTCTGACAATTCCCAAAATATTGTATTTCTTTTGCCTGTCAGTATACTTGAGCCTTTTTTCTCCAAGCAATGACTGTAACTTTGTAAGAATACTCCTGGCTACAAGTATATTGCTCAGTTTTATGTCTGTTACTTCATGACGCTTACAAAGTTTGTATGTACATGTAGAGCTTATTGACCAATCTTGATTTTAGACTGAATGATTTGTTTTAGAGTAGATGTTCGTTTTACGTACCCGCATATTTTTAGGTGCATTCACTGTTTTGCTGAGCATTTTTTAAACATGTAGAAATAGACTTGTTTCTTCTTCTTCCTCGAACACGACTTGTTTTAAACAGTATTCACTTTAACCGTAACAAGTAGTTTATCATTTTGTTAGGTGTCTTTTTATGATATACTGACGAGCAAAAGAAATGCCACCTCATTTGAATCTTTGGAAACATTGAAGAGTTTCTGATGATTCCAATTCACTTTTCTTTTGCTCGTGGGTATTGCAGGCAAGATTCACTCTGTATTTTACATAACCCCTCTCAGGCACAGCGGCTTATGAGGATTTATGCCCTTTGTCATTTCTTTGAACTCCGAATAGTACATTAATTTAACCCCTTCACTGCCGTGGAAAAGTGAACACCACCCAACTATGAGAGAGAGATCCTCATGAGCCCCCACAACTGCAGGGGCTCATGAGGATCTATGCCTCCTGCTGATACCACTTATATCCAATGATGGTTGGGGCTCTTTGGCAATGAATTTGCAAAGATTTCAGAAACACTGGCAGTCAAGGGGTTAAGTTGTTGGTATCAGCCAACTTTAGATCCGTGTTCCTGTACACTGGTCAAGCAGATCTGTGGACTTTGTCTTGTAAGTTTAGTAATGGGGTTTAGTTTTTTGTTTTGTTTTACATATATGTTACCATATGTGGGTGAAATATATTGAACTGAACTTAGAATTGTCTTTCGAGGTGTCATCCTTTTTTCAATAACTTTGTAGCTTTTTAATATGTATAAAAAATTGCATCTGCTGAAGCCGTTATAACCAAAAAGTCAAATCAACGCACATCATGTTCTTGTTTCTGGTATATTGTACTGCAACGTTTAATTTGAAAATTAGTGGGATTTTTATGGGGTTTTTGTGTAAAATTTTATTTCATTGTTTGTTTTTTAAAAATGCGTTTTGATTTGGCTGGCGTAGGAATTTTTACAAAGTTTTACGCTATAGACTTAATGTCTCTTTTGTCTTTTGTACAATTTATTTTTGGGGGTTGGGGATGTGGATGCTATTTTGTTTTTCATCATTGCTCAGTGCAGTAGAATGCATGACTTGTTTCTCATTGCCGTCTTCTGAATATACTAACTCGGCCAGCCCTGACATGCTGCAAGGGATGGGTCGGGCTTGATAGCACAAGGATAGTGCCTGTTGAGCTCATTCCGGGCACCAAGCTAATCCTGCAACCCGTCTCCTGCAGCTGGCAAGTTTTCAAAACACCTTTCAGATTTCCAGAAACTTGAATGAAAATAACCAAAATATTAACCCCTTTTTTTTTAACCCCACGGGTGCTTTCCTCACCAAACATTGGAAGTTTTACTGAACGACTATGCACCAGTTGCAGGATTTTTAGATTGATCATAACAATTCAAGGGTAGTGCCAGATGAGCTTGGCGCCGTCAGGCGCCAAGCTCATCTGGCACTACCCTTGAATTATCATGATCAATCCATCTCCTGCTGTGGGGTCCTGGGGCTAAATGGGTTAAGAAACACCTTTGGGAATCACAGGCACAGAAGGGCACACTGTTACCTCAGAGTTACAATAGAACCTGCTTTGGGGTACACCGTTTTTGCAAAGAAAATAAGTAGTCTTAAAAGGCAGGCGGTCTCTCAAGAGAAGTCTTTTGGGGCAAAAAGTGTCGCCTGTCATTAGAGACCATCATTGAGGTGGCTACAGCCACAGCCACCTCAATGATGGTCTTTAATGACAGTTGGTGTGTCTTTAGTGTGGTCACTCACAACCAATTTTCTGTGTTCCGAAACATGTTTCTTTTTTGTTGTTTCCTTGGAATTTCCACGTTTGGTGTGGATTGGAAGAAGAAGAAAAATTTGCCACAGGGCTTGACGAGCTATTTTTGATGATTGTGTGCGCGGAGATGCAGGTGAGAGTGTTTTTTTTTTTTTTTTTTTTGTATAAAAGATATCTACACGTATGTATGTGATCCAGCATTAGAGAACATTCCTTATTCACTCTGCGTCGTTAACTGACTCGCCATTGGCATTTGTATATTCACCAGACATGTAGTGAAAGCTTCGGAGACATATTTTTTAAATAAATGCTTATTCTCAGTTTTGATGGTCATGTTCCCTGTGTGTGCTGTGTGTATTTGTGTGTGCTATGTGTGTGTGCGATGATGTTTGATATATATAAAAAAAATGTTTTGTTTTTATTGGGCAGTGTGCCTGCAATTATTTATGCGCAGTCATTTTTGGTCGGTTTAAAAAAAAAAAAAATCAACAACCACAACAAAAGGATGGTTGGTTGTACATTGTTTAACGTCCTGACAGCAACAAGACTTTCTCAAACAACAAAAAGAGTTATCTACCTGTTCAGTGCTAGCTGATGCAGACTGTGATTCTACTATCTTCGTTGATTCCACACCCAAAAGCCCTAGATGTCTCGGGGACATGGATTCAAAGCGGCGTCAGCAAGAGGTATAGATCCTCATGAGCCCCCGCGACTGCGGGGGCTCATGAGGATCTATACCTCTTGCAGTTGGGTGGTGTTCAGACTTTCTCGTTGACTGAACGGATTAAAATAATTGATACATTGTTACACACACACACACGCGCAAGAAGTACATGTATAACTAGATAAAAACAGTGACTTGCACAACAAAGGCAGAAGGCACGGAAACCAAATCATTAACTGTATTACGTACGGAAAACAAATTATCTGTTCATAAAGATGTGTAGCAACGTTAATTAAAAACGGTAAACAAACCAAGACCCAAAATGTGACGCAACCAAGCGTGTAAAATGCTGAGAAAACCCGCACGAACAAAGAAACAGGCTTAGAAAAGGAAAAGACGGTTACAAGACAATGTATGTGTTGTAACTGTCTTGTGAATAAACTGTGCTGTAGCCGTCTTTTCTAAGCGTGTTTCTTTCTTCGTTGGGTTATTCTCAATAAAACAAGTGGTATAGTGTAGTACACATGTACATCTGGGGTACACGCTGCATCTCATTAGGTGCGGTTTAAGACTATTCATTGCGTAAGCTCTACACGAAATCTGTTGGAAGGCAATCTGCGAAAGTACACAGCGTTTTGGGGATACGTTTCAAGAAACCGTCCACCGCGCATGACGGAAGCCAACATACTCATGTGCCCCTGTAGTTTAAAGTTTATGTGAATCTGCGTTTCTGGCCTCTTCCAGCATGTATTTAACCCCTTGCCGGCCACTGTACGTACAGTTTTGTTTCTGAAATCATTGTTCATTCAACGACCAAAAGCTATATACAAATTGGTCTCACAAGAGCTATAGATCCTCATGAGTCCTCGCAGTCGCAGGGGCTCAAGAGGATCTATGTCTCTTGCAGTTGGATCGTGTTCGCCTTTTCTTGGCAGTGAAGGAGTTAAATAATTCATGTACATTCTACACTGACGAGCAAAAGGAATGGGACAATCACTGAAATCGTCGGAAACACATCAGTGCTTCCGATGATTTAACTGATGTCGCATTTCTTGTGCTTCTCAGTATACGTAGAGTCAAGTAACGTTATATTGTCAGCGTAACACACAGAGGACAGAGAGGAAGACTAATGAACTACGCTGCCATGGTTCATCTTTGTAAAATATGAATATTGCTCGACTCTGTAATACTGAAGCGGCATTGGGACTATAATATATTTGCATGCACGCACACACAAATGCTGATAACATTCTCCTTGTGAGCAAACGGCCCTCGGCGGGCCAGCAAAGGCGGACGTCAGCCTTAGGACCTGTTGCTTACTACGAGGACCGGCGCCCCGGCCATGATTATGAGATAAAGGTCGAGTTGAAGAGAAATAAAGAATAGGCCTACAAGTAGAGGACAAGCACAAGAAGTCGGTGACTATGGACAAAGTCATGCCTTATAGTGACGAGTAGGCTTATGTCTGCTATGAATTATATACACGAAGACAAAATGTATACCCTCCCCAACGCACATCTACGTGCTGCCCACTGAGCAAAAGGTATCCGTGCCAACTAAAATAAACCGGTCTCCCCGAGGGCCCTTCATCTAATGGGCAGTGTTTACTTCCTTTTCCTTATCAGTATTGTCATAATTTTAACGAGTCCTCAGTTGTTGCCCGATATTGATTTGTGAGCTATAAAAACGTATTCAAGAACAATTCTACACGTAATTGTCCATGGAGCGTAACGCAGGTGACGTAACACTACAGGCACGGGGTAATCGTTGCGTCATCGGTCACCTAACAAGTGTAGTAGTAAATAGCACCAAGATGCTAAAGCACCTTGGTGCTATATACTACTACCCGTGTTAGGAAGGTGACCGACGACGCTACCGGATCATCAAGTGCCTGTGCATAACACCGTTAGCTCTGAACATCCAAAAGGTAACGTTATGTGTGTGTTAAACCATGTGTGGTGGTGATTTACGAGCCGAGACTTGCTTTGGACACACAGATTCTGCCTCGACCATGCTCTGCAAAAAAAAAAAAAAAAAAAAAAAAAAAAAAAAAAAATTATGACCAATTTTATTAACACCAGTGGCATTGGCAATGACATCATGATTGGAGGCCAAAAACTGGAAACCACTCAGTTAATAAATTCAAATACTTAGGCGCCATTGTGACAGATGAGGGATCAAAACCAGAAATACTGTCCAGGATTGTGCAGACAACAACAGCACTGACAAGATCATGAAGACCATATGGAAGGACAGAAAATCACACTCTTCTCCAAGATCAGACTGATGCATTCCTTAGTCATCTCAGTGTTCTTATATGCATGTGAGTCATGGACCCTCACAGCTGACCTTGAAAGGAGGATACAATCTTCTGAAATGAGATGTTTTCGAAGGCTGTTTGGCATTTCATACAGAGATCACACCACGAACGAGGAAGTGGGAAGCAGAATCAGGCAAGCCATCGGGCCCTATGAAAAAACACAAACTGAAGTGGTATGGGCATGTCACGCGTTCAGCAGGACTTGCCAAAACAATCCTGCAAGGCACTGTGCAAGGAGGACGAAGGAGAGGAAGACAGAGGAAAAGATGGGAGGACAATATCTCAGAGTGGACAGGGGCTGGGTGATACGCTGAGAATGGCAGAGAACAGAGAGGAATGGAGGGAGCTGGTTACCAAGTCATCAGTGGTGCCCCAACGGTCGGCAAGACTACGGGATATAGATAGATAGATAGATAGATGCTCTGTTGAGGAGCCAGAACTGCCTGTCAAACCAAGTCTAGGCCCGTACTTCAGTAGCAAAACGATTTCGGGCCCACTGCGGCCGTCGTGGGCCCGAGGACCTCTGTCCCCGCCTCACCCACCTCCATTTTGACCCCCTGGTACACTCCCACCATTTTGATATTTTTCAAAGCTTTCTTTCAATTCTACGCCACCTCGGGCATTTCCGAGAGATGCCGAGGCTTATGCTCCCGGATGGTGCTCATTTTGGTGGGACGGCACACCCGTCTGATGATCTCGTCCATCTCCTCTCGCGAGACTTTGCGCATCCCCATGTACTTGGCGTCGCCCTGATCCTTGCTGTCGTTGGCCTTGATCTCGCTTGTGTTGTCCGTCCGTGGAACCCTGGACTCCGTGGGGCGCTGCAGTCGCTGCACAATCTTGTCCACCTGTGGATAAGGTAAAGCTAAAATTGATTCAGGAGACTGGCGATTGATTCAGCGTTTTTCAAAATCCCAGAAGCCTTCTTTTGATGTGAGTCGGCTTTTGTTTTGTTTTGTTTTATTTATTTTACTTTAATATTTTATTTTATTTTATTTTATTTTATTTTATTTTATTTTATTTATTTATTTATTGTTTAAATTTTATTTTATATTGCTTGATTTGATTTCATTTTATTTCATTTCATTTGTTTTCATTTTATTTTATTTTTCAAACTCTCTGTTTTTTTTCTTACCCGCAATGACGCGAAAGTCAAAATGACGTCAGCTATTTGCTATACGATAAGTGTTTTAAAGTGCGTCTATCTATGCCTCTTGCTTATAATAACACTGCTTGTCTTCTTTCTGTCTCTTTACATTTTTTTCTCGGGCAAAAGCCCTCTACTCTTACCTCCGACACTGATCCCCTGACCGGACCCTCGAGGCGACACACTGGCAAAGTCTAACTCTAACTAACTAACTAACTCTCTCGCTGTCTCTCTTCTCTCTCTCTCTCCCCGGCCTCACACACGCGCATTTACTTTTGCTCGCTCCTGCGCGCGCTTACACACACTCTTGTCTCTCGTGTTTAGTTTCTCTCGGAGTCTTTCTCTTACGATTTTTTTTTTGACGTCATTTTTACTTTTGTTCTTCCTTTCCTTTTCTTTTCTTTTTCTTTTTACGTCACCTTCAGTTGCCACATTCCTTCTGCATCTGAAGATAAGTAGCGGCTAATGTCTCTGTTTGTTTGTCTATTTTGACAAAGGGTATTTACCCGAAATATTAATAAATCGTGTTGTACCGTTTTTTCTAAGCGTGTTTCTTTCTCCGTTGGGTACTTCTTCTAACTAATATTATCGTCATGTGGTTGAACCAGGAGGTGTTCAACCGCGGCGGCGGAGACCGCATGCCTTTATCACACACGTAAATTGCGATATGGTACTATCACATGAGCGGGAATAGGGCGTGAGTTTTTATTAACCCCTTCGCCGCCAAAGATCACGAATTTGGCGTCAGACACGACTGGATACTAACCGACAAGAACACAGATGTAAGTTGGTAAAATTAGCCATAAGAGAACTTAGGACTTGGACAAGAGACATAAATCCTCATGAGCCCCCCCCCCCCCTCCCCCCAGGGGGGGGGGAGGCTCATGAGGATTTATATTTCTTGCGGATGGGTAGCGTCCGCCTTTTAAGGTGTTAAAAAGAAAAAAAAATCATATAACGCTCCTACCTCGTGCCTGGACATAACATCAAAAGCAGGGGCTCTGGGAATAAGGCAGTTGGACTCCGACTGGCACTCTGACGTTCTCAGTAGGTAGTCCTTCAACTGCTGGTTCTCCCGCCGCTGGCGAAGCTGATCCATGTTCGGGTACTCCGTCGATTGGCGGTAGCTCATCTGGGTGGGCCCGCTACCCGAGTACACGTGGCGAATGTTGTTGTCCAGGATGCCTCGAAACGTCAGACTGAAAGCCATGGCTCAACTGCGGGTTGTCGATGCGTGTGGTGGCGGGTGATTGCCGAAAGAAATTCTCTTCCTTGTCAGTGCGGGTTGCTGGTTAGTTACTGATAACCTGCGTAGAAAAAAACGAGGATAGAATTGTGGGCCGGTCTGCGATTTTGGAGCTTACGGCTGAAATCCGTGAGGTACAGCCTACAAACCATGGGCCAGTTGCATGAGTGAGCTTAGTCCTGCGCCAGCCACTAAGCAAGGTGCTCCGCTGTAGCGGGGTGAGTGTAGTGGCGCTATAGCGGAGCACCTTGCTTAGTGGCTGGTGCACGACTAAGTTCACTGTAGCAGAGCACTTTGCTTAGTGACTGTCGCAGGACTACGCTCACTGTAACAGAGCACTTTGCTTTGTGGCTGGCGCAGGACTACGCTCACTGTAGCAGAGCACTTTGCTTAGTGACTGGCGCAGGACAAAGCTCACTGTAACAGAGCACTTTGCTTAGTGACTGGCGCAGGACTACGCTCACTGTAACAGAGCACTTTGCTTAGTGACTGGCGCAGGACAAAGCTCACTGTAGCAGAGCACTTTGCTTAGTGATTGGCGCAGAATCAAACTCACTCATGCAAATGGCTCTGCAAATAAGAAGCCTTTAGTTTAAAAATCGAAGCCGCCATCGCATAGTTATATACTCCCCTTTTTTTTTGCGAGTTGTGTCATAAATCTGCTGTGAAGAACTGAAAAAAAGACAAAATGTATGTGTGCGGACCTGTCAAATGGTCAATTCAACACCGAAGAAGCCCGGCCGTCATGATAACACGCATACTTACTGATACGAGAACAAAACAACACGGGCCTTGAAGTTCTGTGCCTACTGCACTGTGGCGTAGGAAGATATTTTTCAAGGCGGAGGGTGGGGGAGTGGGGGGGGGGGGGGGGAGTGGGGGTGGGGGAGGAGAGGGTTCCTGACATGTTTTACTTTCAAAGCTTCAAAACATCAAACGACGGAGAAGATGTGTTTGTGGGTGGGGTGGAGGGTGGTGGTGGTAGTGGGGGCGGGGGGGGGGGGGATGGGGGGGAAGGGCAGGGGCGGCCCAGCCTCATAAGAATCAAACATAACAATCAAAATCTTATGAGACTGTCATATCCAAACATAGTTTGTTCTCCAAACAACAAATAAAAATAAATAATTTAAATATTTTTCCTTTTTTATCGTCCATGAATAGTTTTCCTCCCAAAATATTTTAAAATCGTTTTCCTCAATAAATAGTTTTCCTCCCAAATATGTCTAAAAAATTGGGGGGGGGGGGGAAGCAGACAATACTCCCCCCCCCCCCCCCCCGTACTTTTTCATTGGGAGAACCAGGGCCCCTTCCCCTTCCTGAATTCCGGCAAGTGTGGGTGCGAGTCAGTTATCATCAAGCTGTCGTGAGAGATATCTGGCACGCATCAAAACCCGCTGCGACCGTATTTCTTTCTCCAAGACTGTTGTAGTTTAGCAAGGACAAACACGAAAAGAGGCCTGTGCGCCTATTGTTTCCATCCTTGTGAAATAAATAAATAAATTATCATTCAATAGGCTCCTACGCCACTGCTGCAGTTGAATGGCGTCCAGTTTTTTCAGTGTAGAGGGGTGAATAGAATGATTTATAAGACGGTACTGTATTACTGTCCTAGTGACACGAATTCTTAAATCGCATTTAAACCAACCAGGAAGTGTGGCCAGTGTAGCGTTCAATGCCATTGTCATTGTGTGTTAGGTAAACTCAGACATTTTATCATACAACACTTGGCCATTCTCAGGCCGAAGCTCCGATTGTCTCCTTCGCGTGAAGAACCACTGACCCAATGCGCAAAAGGCCATCGGGCCGACGTAGGCCCCCGTGGGCCAGCGCACGGGCCTACGGCGGCCGACGTCGGCCCGACTGGCCTTTGCGCAATGAGATGTAGTACAGCTAGTTCCAGGTAGATGCCTGTGCACGAGATAACAGTCAGCCATAAAGTTTTTAAACTCCCATGATTTAGGAGTTGTCCTTTGAAGACTGTACTACCGTTAGAGAGAAAGATCGACCATGATAGTTCAAGGGTGGTGCCACATTTCTGGCACCACCCTTGAACCATCATGGTCGAACTACGTCTTGCTGTTATGCGCTAGTTAAAAATGCGGTACATTTTTCGGACAGCGACTCCTTGACAATAGGGAGAGTGTGTGCGGGTGGGGGGAGGGGGGGGGGGGGAGGTCGTGTGTGTGTGTGTGTGTGTGTGTGTGTGTGTGTGTGGGTGTATCCTAACCCTTCACCCATTTAACTCCGCGGCCACATTTCACAAAGTTTGGAGGTGTCTTGCAAGCGATGAGTCGAACATGATAATTCAAAGGTAGTGCCAGATTAGCTTGGCGCCAGCAGGCGCGAAGCTAATCTGGCACTACCCTTGAATTATCATTGTCGATCCGTCTACAAGTTTCATTTCATTTCATTTCATTACTGCTGTAGTGCGTTGGGGCTAAATGAATTAAACGAACGCACATGCCTGTATCAGACAGATTAGAAGAAAGCCCTTTCACGCGGCCTGTCCACGCGACACAAAGCGACAGTGATTCGTCGTCTTAGAGCCAGTGTAGATGTGTCAAGATTAACCGTTTGGCTGAAAAGGGTTAATCTTGCCATATCTACACTAGCTGTAAGGAAGGAATCAAATCGACAAACAGCGCATCTGACAACTCAAGGGGTTAACGACCGACCACACCAATTGCCAAATCACAATCACAATTTTCAGGTGCTCCCAAAAGGAATTCACTTCGCACAGAGAGGTAGCATCAAGAGACAGGTGTATCCAAAAAGATTTTTCCCCCCACTGATTTCGCACAGAGAGGTATAAAATGCCCACACTTTGTGTGTGTGTGTGTGTGTGTGTGTGTGTGTGTGTGTGTGTGTGCTGGTCTGTGATTTTGGACCTTGTCGAGAGCTATAAGGTTATAAGGTTCAAAATCATAGACAGCCTTACAGAATAATACTATGTGTATAGAGTCATAAAGCCCCAAATACACACTAGACAAACACACAGGAAAATCTCAAGTATATTACACGTAGTAACCTGGAACGACCTTCCAGCCCATGTCAGACATGCTCCAACTCTGT
Organism: Semisulcospira habei; assembly: GCA_036245525.1. Lineage (NCBI taxonomy): Eukaryota > Metazoa > Mollusca > Gastropoda > Semisulcospiridae > Semisulcospira > Semisulcospira habei. The sequence continues at coordinate 214,993,321 of BTPG01000004.1, read as the reverse complement.
CTGCTTTCAAATCACTGCTCAAGACCTATCTGTTTTCTTATGCGTATAGTTAGATGCATTTTTAGTGCGTTAGCAATCTTTGGCAGTAACTGTTCTTGTAACGGTGTGTGTATTATTATTATTATTATTATTATTATTATTATTATTATTATTATTATTATTATTATTATTATTATTATTATTATTATTATTATCACAAAGAAGAGATTTAGCTCATTCGAAATCTCACCATACAAGCCGCAGACGGTCAGAGAAATCCCTTCCAGCTCTACACATAAAACACACAAGCCTTTCTACCACCTGTACAAAACTAAAACGACCCTTCTCAACAGCCGACAGACTAGTATCAGCCGACACACACACACACACATACACACACACACACACACACACACACACACACACACACACACACACACACACACACACACACACACACACACACACACACACGCAGAGAAAATGCTTCAAGGTCTCACCATAAAAGCCCGCACAGACGATCAGAGCTAGAGAAACTGCCTTCAAGTACTGCACATAAAACACAAAGCCTTTTCTACAACTCGTTTCAGTATTGTGCGGCGGAATGGTTGTTTTCACAGTTAGTCCGTTCGTTACACCACCATACAGCATTGAGCTATTCTGTTTCTCTCGCTGCAAGTTTAGCCGCGGCACTCGACAATCCCAGCCAAATCCAACGCCTAAGTCCCTACACCTCGCTCTGTCTGAGGTAACGCTGAAACCGACAATAGTCGACGAGAGGCATAGATGTTCATGAGCCGCTGCCGTCGCAGGGGTTCATGAATATCTATGCCTCTTGAAGATACACTATCCACGGCTCACACAGGGTCCCAACCATGCAACGACCTTCCTTGTCAACCCGTTTGCAGTTTGAGCACAAATGGATAATCCTTGCTGCAGAATTATTATGCAGACCTTTCAGCGCACTAAAAAAAAAAAAAAAAAAAAAAAAAAAAGCTGGATTGATACGAGTTTTACGGCACGTCTGGACATAAGTAAAGACTTTTCTCTGATTAGAATCAGAATGACGGAGTCAAAGTCTGCGCGTGCGATTAGTGTGTCGGTTCGATTTCAGTTCGGCAGATCCGCGGAGTCAAGATGGAAATCTGCGCGCTCAGAAAGGCCCATACGCGAGCCGCCCACCACAACCATCAGAAGCGTCAGTTCCGAGAGTTCCTATTAGGATATTAGGATATCATGTCGATATAACACGTCACGACTGAGTCAGCCGCGATACAGTACGGCTGTTCTCGGGACGGCCGCTGTAACGTGTGACTAAATCAGTTTCAGAGAAGAACCCAACGGAGAAAAAAACACGCTTAGAAAGGACAGTTACAACTCAACCCAACGGAGAAAGAAACACGCTTAGAAAGGACAGTTACAACTCAACCCAACGGAGAAAGAAACACGCTTAGAAAAAGACAGTTAGACAACACAATTGAGCTGTGACTGTCTTTTCTAAGCCTGTTTCTTTCTCCGTTGGGTTCTTCTCTGCATTTTACACGCTTGGCAGTCACCTTTTTGGTCTGGATTGATTATTTATTTCTGGGAGATGCGTCGATAACAGTTACGGCCGGCAGAGTGAACACGGCACCTGACAACCTGGTGTATAGTGTTTCTTGTCGTAACGAATTTGTCGCGCCTTGGATTGTTTGTTCGTGATCTGGAGCCTGATAAACTAGCGATGGACGGAAGTGCCGCGTCTCCAACATGTCTCAAGTTCACTTTGTTTGTTAAACCGGCTGGCGACATACCGGTTGTTGTTGTTGATGATGTTGTTGTTGTTGTTTTTTGTTGTTTTATTTAGTTTTTCACAAGCGGCGAAGTACGTTTTTTTTGTTGCTGTCGGGACATTTTGCAACATAGATCCAAGATTTAACCCCTTCCCGGCCGCTGTACGTAAACTGTGCGTAAATGTTTGTTGCTGAAGTCTTTGTTACGTAAACTGTGCGTAAATGTTTGTTGCTGAAGTCTTGGTTACGTAAACTGTGCGTAAATGTTTGTTGCTGAAGTCTTTGTTACGTAAACTGTGCGTAAATGTTTGTTGCTGAAGTCTTTGTTCACTCAACGACCATTGCCAAAGCCAACACCGCCCGAGAAACGTGGATGCAAAGTGGTCTCATAAAGAGGCATAGATCCTCATGAGCCCCCGCAGTCGCGGGGGCTCATGAGGATCTATGTCTCTTGCAGTTGGATCGCGTTCACTTTTTTGTCGAATGCGGGGGCTGGTGAGGATCTATCCATGTCTCTTGCGGCAGTTGGGTCGTGTTGAAAGGGTCAAAACTCCACCGAGACCATAGCGGTCCGTTGATAGTAGCTTTAGCCACACGCCTCGAATGTGTTAACTCACTGCGCTCCAGGTACGAAATACCGCCACATTACTGAGGACTGCATTACGAAGCAGGAGACCGATCGACCATGATAGTTCAAAGGTGGTGCCAGAATAGCTTGGCGCCTATAGGCGCCAAGCTATTCTGGCACCACCCTTGAACTATCATAGCCGAGCCCTATCTTGCTGTGGTGTGTCGAAGCTGAATGAGTTAAACTTGGTGCTTTTCGTACTCCAGTTGCTTCGCACAGTGCCGTCACTTGTAAATTTGCACGCCTCGTATACCACTGTGCGGATAGGCTCCTGTATTAGTCCAAGCTAGCATTCCCTGGACTTTGTCCTAACAAACAAAGCCCAGGGGACTTATCACTAAGGGCGGGCTCAGTGACGCCGTGGCTGTTGCGCGTTTTAACCCCTTTGACTGCGGAAGTAACGACACTCGTCCACTCACGCACGCCTTGTACGTATTTCGTAGCCCTTTTCATGCCAGGTCAGTCGCCACGATGTGTGATATTTCTAATACTTACACCTCGCTAAAGCAGTCCCCACCAAAAAGTGAGTTCAAAATAAGTTCATGTGTGTGTGTGTGTGTGTGTGTGTGTGTGTGTGTGTGTGTGTGTGTGTGTGTGTGTGCAAAATAACCAAGATGTGAACAGACGTTAAAATTAATTAATTAATTAATTAATTAATTAATTCATTCATTCATTCATTCATTTCAGCCCTAAGCACGTCTGATTAGTCTGGGGAAATAAAAGCACCACTAAAACCCCAAAAGACATAGCTCTACATGAGTCCCCGCAAATGCGGGGGCTCATGAAGATCTGTGCCTTTTGCAGGTTAGTCGTAGACCGGCACTGAAGGGTTAACCCTTTGTTTGCCAAAGTACCCATGCCAACGTACCTGAGTCATTTACACTTCATAAAACGCGTCTCATTAAAAAAAAAAAAGAACCTTTCGACTTGCTAAAGAACACAGACTTTCAGTACAATTCGCTTAACCCCTTTCAGGTATACAGGCAAGCGTCGGTGCTGTTTAACAGCTTACAGTGCCGGCGCCTGCATACACAAGAGGAGTTTAACTTGACGCGTAATGAATCTGCAGCACATTTCAGGGCCAGTCGCCTTCGGTATGCCTTGTCAACGGGAACGTCTACGTCAGTCTGGACACGCAGCAAACGCACAAGCGCAATCATGCCTGTTTTTTTTTCCTTCTGCGCAGCCATTCTCACGTCGATCTATTTTTAGCTGTCAGTGCTCGCACAGATAGCGGTTGCATTTATATAACGACTGACGCGGGGTCCTTGTCAAATTCTGATTACTTGATATTAAGACGTGAGAAGAACTAGATTTTCCTGTGTTCAAATGAACCCTAGCTAGACCTGTGTGTATATTTGTAACCGTCTGTTGGGCAAACATGTTAACACCTTTGCGTGTCGGTAGCGGTTTTTGTCACGATGACTGATTCCTACAGGAATCATCGCGACAAAAATCGCTACCGAAACGCAAAGGGTTAATTATTTGGACAGTCACGGCCGTATCGTGGGCTATTAACCCTTTGGGTGTCGCTAGCGGTTTTACTGAGTCGCGATCAGTGATTCCTGTAGGAATCATCTGGACTAAAAACCGCCTCCGCTACCCAAAGGGTTAAATAAGGTCTACAATTAGGGTGTTGTGTAAGCCTTATTCAGATCTTAACTCTGTCACTGCTGAAACGCACTGACTCGTGACTGGTTTGAGTCAGTCACGAGTCAGTGCGTTTGAGCAGTGACAGAGTTACGATCAGTTGCTGTACTAGTCGACCGACTAAGATATCGCTGGCACCATTGGTTCAGGGGCGATTAAAAATCACACTGTACGTAGCGTATTAATTAACACCCTTGTGCGTGCAGTCACCGGTACTGTAAAACAGTACCGGCGGTTAGTGCGTTCTCAAAGGGGGTTAACCACTGTTCGCCGACGAGGCGTAAACAACGCGTTTTATTAGTCTAGAGTTCTTTCCCTTCCATACGCCAACTGCAAGCAGACGACCGACAACCCGCCTAGTACATGCAGTAGTAGTAGGTGGTCCTTGCGTAAGACACAGGCATAGGATAATCGTTGCGAGCGTAGTAAGTCGATCACCTTTTGTCGAGGCCATTCCTTGCAGGTTAACTCGTGGCAAGGCGCCCCGCATCAACAGCTGCCGAAGTGTCGTCAGAGTGGCCAAAGGCAACGCTATACACGACACTTCGGCAGCTATTGATGCGGGGCGCCGTGAGCGAGTGAAATGCACCGAGCCTTCATGATATACGGGCCGATTATACCAATGGTTCTAAGCGATTGCTTGTGCAGCTAGGCATAACATTTGCAAGTTGGTCAGCTATTGGGTTTCAACGCTACCTCCTGCGGCACTGTTAACATTGTAATTATTATCAGGCCGGCCGGGAAGGCTACAGTTTCGGCCAGCCAGATTAACCCCTTCACGCCTACTGAGGATAGAATTCTGACGGAACAAAAAGACGCGTATTCAAGTATTTTCCGGCCTCCGAGCGGGATTGTCGGCAGTATACCATTCAAGCGGTTAAAAAGTTGCGATGCAAATTTTTGGCAGACTATAGGCCCAACGTTATATAGATTATTTTGTCTCAAAGACATGGAGTAGACTACCCAGGCGGCAAAGGACCTCGGGCTCACGACGGTCACAGTGGGCCCGCGCACGGCTGTGCGGGGGCCCACTGTGACAGTCGTGGGCCCGAAGACGTGTTGCTACTGGTAACAGCCATATACAATGTTTAACTTCTGAATTCTTGGGGACACCATGACAGTTTAATGTCGAACCTCGGCGAGAAGGTGTTGTTTGTGTTTGACATCAATAAAATACAGTAAATCATTTTTATGCCTGTTGTGCGATGGGGTGGAGGGTGGAGGATGAAGGGAGTGGTGGACTGATTGGGGGGGATGTCAGATAAGGAACGTTCAATACATTTCTACAGTCAAACCTGCTCTAACGACCACCTTTATATAGTGGCCACCTGTATATAGCAACCACCCAAGAAGTAGATCAACTACACACTATCTCTTAACATAGACCAATTATACACTGCTCTTAACAAAACTCATATGGCAGTGGGCAGATGTTCACATCTGCACGGGACATAGACGACCCCGCCCTCCACGAGTCGCCTGCTGCCTTGCAGGCCTGGCCGCTTGGCTGCGGAAAGGCTAAGGGAGGAAACCCCTGACATCAAAGCCCCCGTGTCTCCGGGGAAGGCTTTTGAGCCAGAGACTAGGACAAGGACAGTCTGATATAAAACCTACGACCCGAGGACCTCGATGCCATCGTCCCAGCTTGCTAGGCCATGGCAGATGAACCAAGGGTTTAAAGGGTGGGGCCAGTACTGCGCACACTGCACTCCACCAAAAAGCTCCACCGCGCAGGCTTTAGGAAACGTCCACGGACCATGACACTGACCATTCCAAGTCCTGTAGCGACGGGCGAGGGGCGAAACGGCAGGTGAAAGATGTCACTGGAAGCCGCAGTCTCAAACCTGCATGCAGGCGGTTCAGGATATTGGTCGCCTGATGTTGACCTGGGGATGACAACATCACTCGGCACACCCTGAACGACCAAGCAGCCTTCTCTAGGGACAGCACTGCTTGCTCCACACGGAGAGGGGCCTAGAAAAGGTGGCCTAACCAAAGCTCGTCCCCTCGCAACCCCAGTTGGCTAGCCGCGGTCAACGGGCATCTTCTCCTGCGGTCAAAAAACAAGAAAGAATAACGGATCCACTCTCATGACGACCACGACCGGACTCAACGTAGCATGCTGGAACGTCCGAACCATGCTCGACAAAGCAGACAGCGGACGCCCTGAACGTCGCTCCGCCCTCATTGCCCATGAATTGCGGAGGTTAAACATCGACATCGCCGCGCTCAGCGAAGTACGCCTTCCGGACGAAGGCAGCCTCCAAGAACTTTGTGCTGGGTACACCCTCTACTGGTCAGGCAGGCCTGCATCAGAAAGACGGCTCTCAGGCGTGGGTTTCATGGTCAAGACATCCATTGCGACTAAGCTGGAAAACCTACCAACGGGCCACTCAGACCGCATCATGTCCATGCGCCTCCCACTGAGACACCAGCAACACGTCACCCTTCTCAGTGTGTACTCCCCAACCCTCCTGACAGAGCCTGCTGAAAAGGACAAATTTTACACTGACCTGCGCAGCCTCCTACAGAGTACCCCTGCAGACGACAAAGTCATCATCCTTGGCGACTTCAACGCCAGAGTGGGCCAGGACTCTGAAGCCTGGAAAGGAGTCCTCGGCAAGCATGGCGTGGGGAACTGCAATGACAATGGCCACCTACTGTTGGAGTTCTGTGCGGAGCAGCAACTGGTCATCACCAACACTACTTTTCAGCAAAAGGACAGTCGAAAGACCACCTGGATGCATCCTCGCTCCAAACACTGGCACCTTATCGACTATGTCCTAGTGCGTCAGAGGGACCGCAGTGACGTCCTCCTCACCAGAGTGATGCCCAGCGCAGAGTGCCACACTGACCACCGCCTTGTCCGCTGCAAACTCAGGCTCCACTTCAGGCCAAAACCCAAGAAATGGGGGCCCCCCAAGAAAAAGCTTGATGTTGCCAGCCTTCAGCGTGACGATGTGAAAGCCGCCTTTCAGACAGATTTACAGCGCAGGCTCAAAGACACAGCGGACCCAGTAGACTCCTCCCCTGAAACACTTTGGGAACAACTGAAAACTGCTATTACAAAATCCTCTGCAGAAGTCTTGGGTTTCGCCAGAAAGAAGAACAAAGACTGGTTTGACGAAAACGATGTAGAGATCCAGGAACACCTAGCAAAAAAAAGAGCCGCCCATCAGGCCCACCTAGCCCAGCCTTCCTGCCCTGTGAAGAAGTCTGCCTTCCGCCTCGTCTGCAGCAGTCTCCAGCGCAAGCTCAGAGATCTCCAGAATGAGTGGTGGACCAGACTTGCACAGAGGACCCAGCTTTGTGCTGACAATGGTGACTACAGGGGCTTCTACGAAGCACTGAAAGCAGTGTATGGCCCCAGGCACCTGGTACAAAGTCCCCTGCGAAGCGCGAATGGCCAGGCACTCCTCACAGATAATACTTCCATCTTGAACCGCTGGTCGGAATACTTTCAGAGCCTCTTCAGCGCTGAGCGCACAGTTCAAGAAGCAGTCGTCCTACAAATCCCACACCTCCCAGTAAAGGTTGAATTGGACGAACCGCCCACCGCTGAAGAGACCCTCACAGCCATCCACCAGCTCAAGAGTGGCAAAGCAGCAGGCATTGATGGAATACCGCCAGAGATCTGGAAACATGGAGGCACAGCACTGCACAACAAGCTCCATGACCTCTTTCTCTGCTGCTGGGAGGAAGGAACACTACCAAAAGATCTCCGTGATGCAGTCGTTATCACCCTGTACAAGAACAAAGGCGAGAAGTCTGACTGTTCCAACTATCGGGGAATTACCCTGCTGTCCATTGCTGGGAAAATCCTTGCAAGGCTGCTCCTGAATCGGCTGGTACCTGCCATCGCTGAAGACCAACTCCCAGAGGGCCAGTGTGGCTTCAGAGCAAACAGGAGCACCACCGATATGGTCTTTGTGCTGAGACAGCTACAGGAGAAGTGCCGCGAGCAGAACAAAGGGCTGTACGTAACATTTGTCGACCTAACAAAAGCGTTCGACACTGTGAGCAGGCAAGGCATGTGGCAGATCCTGGAGCGACTTGGCTGTCCCCCAAAGTTCCTCAACATGATTGTCCAGCTACACGAGGACCAGCAAGGCCAGGTCAGACTCAACAATGACCTCTCAGAACCATTCCCTATTCTCAACGGCGTAAAGCAGGGCTGCGTGCTGGCACCGACCCTCTTCACCATCTTTTTTAGCATGATGTTGAAGCAGGCCACAGTGGACCTTGATGATGACGATGCAGTGTACATCAGGTATCGTCTCGATGGCAGCCTGTTCAACCTCAGACGACTGCAGGCCCACACGAAAACCCTAGACCAACTGATTCGTGAGCTGCTTTTTGCTGATGATGCTGCCCTCGTTGCACACACAGAGAGAGCCCTGCAGCGCATCACGTCTTGCTTCGCAGATGCTGCCCAGCTCTTTGGACTCGAGGTCAGTCTGAAAAAGACAGAGGTCCTCCATCAGCCGGCACCCAAGACAGTGTATCGCCCTCCTCACATCACCATTGGCGAGTCTGATCTAAAGTCAGTGCACCAGTTTACTTACCTTGGCTGCATTATCACGTCGGACGCCAAGCTGGACAAGGAGCTTGACAGCAGGCTGGCAAAAGCGAACAGCGCTTTCGGGCGACTTTTCAAGCGGGTGTGGCACAATCAACAGCTGAAAACAGGCACCAAGATCAGCGTGTACAGAGCTGTGGTCCTCACCACCCTGCTGTATGGTTCCGAGTCCTGGGCCCTCTACCGCAGCCAACTACGACTCCTCGAACGCTTCCACCAGCGCTGCCTGCGTACCATCCTGGGCATTCACTGGAGTGACTATGTCACCAACGTCGAGGTCCTTATCTAATCTCTATGTTTGTTTGTTTGTCTATTTTGACAAAGGGTATTTACCCGAAATATTAATAAATTGTGTTGTACCCGTCTTTTCTAAGCGTGTTTCTTTCTCCGTTGGGTACTTCTTTGCATATTACACGCTTGGCAGTCACCTTTTTGGTCTGGGTCGAGGTCCTTGAACAGGCTGAAACTGTGAGCATCGAGTCTTTGCTGCTGCGGACACAGCTCCGCTGGGCGGGGCATGTCTCCAGGATGGAGGATCATCGCCTACCAAAGATCACCCTGTTCGGCGAGCTTGCTACTGGACACCGTGACAGAGGGGCACCAAAGAAGAGATACAAAGACTGTCTCAAGAAGTCACTTAGTGCCTGCCAAATCGACCACCACCAGTGGTCTTCGCTTGCTGCGGACCGTGACACCTGGCGCTCCACCATTTACAAGGCAGCTGTCTCCTTTGAGGACTCTCACAGAGCTAGCCTTAAGGACAAGCGGCTCAGGAGAAAAAACAGAGATGCCGCAGCTCAGAACCCTGGCCATACCTTCCCCTGCAGCCACTGCGGTCGAACCTGCCTGTCTCGGATTGGCCTCCGCAGCCACGAACAAGCCTGCAGACGTCGTGGGCAACTCCTATAAAATCTTCGTTCGCGAAGTCAAGCCAAGAGTAACAAAACTCATCACAAACAAATCAAGGAATGTGTTTAAAATTGTGGCTATCACAGAAAGTACCGGACGAAATTCATTGAGATTTTCTGAATGTCCAGAAACCACATTGAAAAGCACGTGTTTGAAAAAAATAAATTGTTTGAAAGAATACTTTTCTACAAATTTTCAGAGATGGTCCATGAGACAGCTGCTTTTACGTTTAGTTTTTACCCCCTTAATATCTCAGTAAGCAACGGTCCTCGGGCCGTCGTCGGCCGCAGTGGGCCCGCGCACGACAGTGCGCAGGCCCACTACGGCCGACGTTGGCCCAAGGGTCCTTTCCTTCATGGGATATACCCCTGACGGCGACAAGTCCTAGATTGCGGAGTCGTCCTCTGATTAATACATTCAGTAGACCTTAGACAGTTATTAGTCCGTGGGCCAGCCACAATCTCCCCCCCCCCCCCCACATCCCAAGAGGGAAATTATGAGGTGGCCATTTCTGTCATCCTAGATCTCTAAGCTATCGGATTCAGGTTGTCTGCCGGTGATCATCCTCTGGATGTAGCCGTGGTGTTTATGTGTAGGTACTACCGAAAATGATGTTTTGCGAACGTTTCCACGATACGGGCTCCCCTAATAAATAACCATGGATTTACTGACAAAAGATAACGTTAGCTTTCTAAGGCACATTCAGATATATTTTCACCGCGACAACAGCTGAATTGGAGAAAACAAAGTCACCCCAGTGCGGAAGAACTCTTGTTACAGAAAGGACAGATTTGCAGCCAGACTAGCATCTGCGTCCCTCTTCCCATCACCTGAAGCACATTCAAAGGACACTCTCACTCTTTTGCCGTTCTCATCATCGTCAATGTCACGCTCTTCCTGCTGATCGCCTCAGGGCAGGTGATGATCTACGGTTCCATCCAGAAGAACTCCTTCAGAACGGGCAAGAACAGTTCCAAAGTCGTCCATCGCGCGACGCTTGACATTAATCGTCATGTCCGACGTTCTGTGCCATTCTCCCATTGGCTTTCTGGCGATCCTGGCTTCCATGGGAACACCAATCCCCGGCGAGGTCAACGTTGCATGGCCATCTTCGTATCTTCGTGCTGCCCCTGAACTCTGCCTTGAACACGTTCCTGTACACGCTCAACATCATGCTGGAGTAACAGAGGAAGGCGGCGGAGAACTGTCTGCTGGAGCATCTGTCCAAACAGCTGTCAGGCAGCTGCCACCGTTTGTGGAGCAGGACAATCAAGAAGATAAATTTCACTTTTGGGAGGGACTTGTACCCCAGCAGCAAAATATCTTAGAGCCGACGACGGTCGCAGTGGGCCCTGCGCGGGCCCACTGCGACCGTCATCGGCCCAAAGACCTTTGCTTACTGGGTATCTTAGGCGGTATGGCATACAATTCAGAATCACAAGACCAGCCAACGCGTTTCTTCAGAAGACGACGGTGTCAGCGTTGGACAACTCTGTGCTGATTTGTGTTTTCAACTGGTGGATCAGTACGAGTTATCCCTAAATCAGAAGTAGGTCAAACATTGCACAGACTTCAAACATTCTGTGGATTCATCTGGCCCGCTTCGTCTGAGGCGTAGGTCTCGCAGGAGCTTATGAAAATATATGCCTCTTGAGTCGCTTCATTGACATCCATGCACAGTTTGAGGCATTTAGCCAGTGTTAGCGGTGAGGTTTCCATTGAAACGAACGACGCGCAACAACGAACGAGAGCCGAATCACGGCGGTTCAATAAGCACAGACAACACTCCAAACATCTCCAAGAGGCATAGATCCTCATGAGCCCGGAGGGCTCATGAGGATCTATGCCTCTTGGAGACGTTTGGAGTGTTATCTGTCCACCGTGATTTCGCTCTCGTTCGTTGTTGCGCGTCGTTCGTTTCAAACGAAACCTCACTAGCACTAGTATGACTGCTACGACGACACGTGCCGCAGTGATCGTGACGATATAGCGAAACTGTCAAGTCATTAGTATTACTGCGTGGGCGTCCTTATTATGTAGGGGTGCCGGGTGGGTGCGTGGGGGGAGGGCAAGGCGAGCACTTTTCCACCGTTACCCGAAAAATCTGGAACGGCGGGGGCAGGTATGGGTGGGGAATGCGGTGTTTCGACACCCTCAAAGGAGGCATGGTTGTGAGTAAGGAATTCCAAACTGTCGAACAGGGGGAAAATACGCAACATTTTAAAGTATTATTTTTAGCCGGAGTGGGGGTTGGGGGCGGATTCCCTGGAACACCCCAAGCCACCCCCTCCCCCTTTATCCCATGTTGCGTCTCTGCTGCTCTCGGCTGAAGTTGTCAACTCCTTATTACAAAGCCGGTGTCTCAGTGCAGGTCCGAAGTCATCGCAGAGCACAGTAGGGGGAGTGACTCGAAGATTTTTTTTCTGACAAGAGTTTCGTGCCCCTGGCTGGCTCCGAGCGTTTGTCGACGCTCGAAGCCAACCAGGGGCGCGAAACTCTTGGCAGAAATCTTCGATTCTCTCCGCTTGTGCTGAGAGCGTGTAACTTTGAGACTATTCTGGCGCAGGTGAGTCACCTTTTCCAAGCGTTGTTTGCACTTGTCGCCTAGCTGATGAGACTTAGTCACGCCGGAATTGAATCAGCGCTGAGTCGTTCTGTATAGATCTAAAAGCGGTGGAAAGTCGGGGAAGTGGAAACAGGCAGTAATGATTTATGTCGTCTCTTTCTCATATCGAGGCCGGAAGACAACGTGTACTGCAAAATAATTGCCCAACAAGGTCACACCATTTGCAAAAGGGGCGCATGGAGATATATGAGCCTCTCGTTTTTGATCTCATTCGTGTTTGTAATGATGCCTAAGACGGCCATGGTTAGCCAGAGATGAATGTGCCAGAGAAGAACCTGTTTGAGCGACCCCCATATGAGAGACCACCTGTCATTAAAGACCATCATTTAGGTGGCTAAATGATGGTCTTTAATGACAGGTGACACCGTTTGCTTTCAACACTTCTCTTGAGAGATGTACCTATCTTTTTAAGATCTCGTTTATCGCGGTGAATGTGCCGCATCAGAACCTGGTTGGA
>BTPG01000004.1:214938221-214975721 GCA_036245525.1 Semisulcospira habei | reverse complement strand
GGGTTTGCATGAATGTGGATGGATTTGGATAGATTTGGGTGGATGAACGGATTTGGATGGATGGATAGATTCGGATGGATGAATAGATTTGGTTGGATGAACGGATTTAGATGAATGGATAGATTTGGATGGACGGACGGATTTGGATGGATGGATGGATTTGGATGGACGGATTTGGATGGATGGATAGATTTGGATGGATGAATAGATATGGTTGGATGAACGGATTTGGATGGATGGATGGATTTGGATGGATGGCCGGATTTGGATGGATGGATGGATTTGGATGGATGGATATATTTGGCTGGATGGATAAATTTGGATGGATGGATTTGGAAGGATGGATAGATTTGGATGGATGGATGTGGATGGATGGATGTGGATGGATTTGGGTGGATGGATGTGGATGGATTTGGGTGGATGGATTCGTATGGATGGAGCCGGAGGGGGGTGGGGGGTGGGGGGGGGGTGGAAGCACCGACAGAAAGGAAGAAAGGCTGCTGGGTGAGTGGATATTCGGCGGGCGCACGGACAGACAGACAAGATGGATGGATTTATTGATGCATGGAAGGATGGAAGGAATGAAGAACGAAAGAAGAAACAAACAAAGTTACCAACAAGCAAACAAACAAACAAACAAACATACAAGTCTGTGCTGGAGAGATGGAACACCAAGGACCGATATGTGTCAGCAAGAGGCACAGATCCGCACGAGCCCTGGCTCTACGGCTCATGACAATCTGGCTCTGCGGCTCATGACAACCTGGCTCTGCGGCTCATGACAACCTGGCTCTACAATCTGACCCTCTTGCAAATAGCAACGGCTAGCATGTTCAGTTGTCTGTGTTTGCATTTTACACAAGTATCAAAAACGAATATTATTTAATAGCGTTCATTTTTATCTCCTTCACTGCCGAGAAAAATTAAAACCAACCCAAATGCAAGAGGCATAGACCCTTATGAGCACCCGCAGGTGAGGGGGCTCATGAGGATCTATGCCTCTTGCTGAAATCACTTTTAGCAGTGTTCCTTTGATGACTGAGCTGTGACGCTGAAATGACACGGATTAAAAAAAAAAAAAAAACAACATACTCTGCGTCCATTGGCTGATGGGATTAATGACTCTAGGACACCTTGAAAAGGTAAGCTTAACCCCTTGACTGCTACTGACGATACCGTTCGGCGGAAAAAAACCGCATAGTTACGCGCCTTTTCCGCCGAGTGATATTGTCAGGAGTAGGTGAGGGCGTCCCGTGCAGAAATTAGTTTATCAAGGGCGTAAACTCTTCAGCATGCCCTCACCAGTGTGGACTGTGTGGTCTTTCTCTGGTCCGCTGAGTAGTCCCCCTTTGAACCCGGAAACTCTCGTCCAGTTTAGGAAGAGGGGTCTGCTGTCAGGCAACCAGGTGCACATGGACTGCTCAAAGTTGCAGCCCTTTTCCTCCACTGGTTAGCAAGAAAACGCAGCCATTTAACAAGACTAGTTTATCTACTTTGGAAAAGAAGTTTTTATGCGCTGTCCCCAAATTTAATAAACTATTTTGTCCCTTTCAAACAAGTTTCTTTATTTTTCTTTACTCCCCCCCCCAAAAAAAAAAAAATAAATAAATAAATAAAATAAAATAAAGTAAAATAAATAATAAATAAATAAATAAATAAATAAATAAATGAAAAAAAAAATTGTCCTGATACAGAAGTGATGTCGTTTACGAGGAAAGAGACAAAGCAAAGTTTGACCGAAAATATACTGAGGAGCAAACGAAATGCGACATGATTCCAAAAATGTCGCATTTCTTTTGCTCCTCAGCATATAACGTTGATACAAACCACCCTGACAAGCAAGATATTTATGTCCCTATGGTTGAAGTTCCCATATTTGGAACTGTCCTTTGATGACGTCATGACATTTTACGAGAATAAACTATTATGTATGTGTAGCAGAGCGCCATAAGCCTCTGTCCCCATGTAGTTATTTTTAGTCCACGTCTGAGGTTCCCCGGTTCAGCCGCTAGCTGTGACAGCACCACTTGCGTGTTGCAGCGAGTCTTCTGTTTTAGTAATGGTTTCATAACTTGTGTCTTTTGTTTATTTTTGAAGCCTCATAGCTCCCGTTCTATTAAACGTAGAAAGCTGTTTCGATAGTCATTAGATTCAGCACAGTTCCTGCTTTTAGAATATCTATTTGGTTTTGTACGATCTGTAACCTGTCTTAGTTAGATTTACGTTTTTCATGCTTTTTCACGTTTCACTTGGCTTGTGTGACAGTCATTAAAAAATCATATTAATTTCAGTTTAGTGTTAAGCTTTTCCTGATATAGTTCATTAAAAAGCCCTTTAAATTCTCTTTTGGAAATGCTAAGATTTATTAGTATTGAACGTATAGATCGTTAGTTATTAAAGTTTATTCAGGTTGGAACTAACACAATTTTTGCTACTTCCTTCGTCCAGACGGGCCATTTTGCCTACACGAGCGAGCTGCTTTCTTTGCGGCCCGCGCTATGCCTATTTTAAGCCGAGCATCCGGCCGGCTTGTAGCAGACGACTATTTGCGTACCATTCAGTATCAGTGCGTGTAGTTAGTACCGTGCCGGCTTCACATCAAGTATTTGATCGTTTCTGGAAACTGGACTGCGGGTCGAATGCCCTGTAAGTAGTGATTATTTTGTGTACATATAATTCATTGTGTGTTTTCTTGATGTTTGATTCTTCATTATTGTCAGACCTCGCATTTTAGGAAGCCAGTTTTGGATAATGTGTTTCCGCTTTTGACAATAGGTTGCGATCCACATTGTAACTTTGTGGTGGTTTCTCTGAGTCTTTGAAGAGACTCGTTAGAAATAGTACTAGGTCCGGTCGTGGCCTGGTGATAGCGACACCGCCACGATCGAGTGTACGTTTGGATTTGAATTTTAAATCATTACAGTGTGATTGTCGCGATTATCCCAGTTTGTAGCACCCGTCGTATTACTTGCGTCAGAACTTGATTGAAGGAGAATATAGTTCTTCGAGGTTGACAATCTTGATGGATCAGCGGCATCGCTTTGTTACTGAATTTATGTTAGTTATGTTGGTATCCATTCTTATATTGTGCTCAGTCCCTTGCTATTTTGACTCTATGCTCTGTCTTCTCTCTCCTTTGTCTATCGCTTCGCTAGTACTCCCTACCTGTGCAGGCTACTCATTGACGTCACTACTATCTGCCATGTTTGTTTATGCATTGCCATGCATTTGTTACTTGCCATTTACCCATGCGATTACGTAGTTACTCATTGATTTTGTTTATTCCTATGTTTGTGTTGGTCATGCATCAGCGTGTGAACATGTTTTACCAAAGATGCAGGTGCGCGCCCCTATGATCCCCGATCATACGGGAACGCTTCTGCAACCATAATCACACCGTACTCAGCCGCGAACCCCTAGGATCCTCGATCCTACGGGAACGTGGCTGATAACACGGGTAATAGTTACTAGTTGTATTAATGATAATTCATCGGTTATGTTTTGGTGGTTTAGAATCGGGAGTAACTCGATTCTGCTAAACGCAGTTGCGCGCCCCTAGGATTCTGAATCCTACGGGAACGTGACACTATATTCGTTGCATGCAGGTGCCCACCTCTAGGATCTCTATGCCTATTGGAGCGCATCTGTCATGCTACCGCTAGTACAGTCATTAGATATGTACTTGTTTGTGGCCATATTTACGGTAGCGTACCTCTATGATTCCAAATCAGTGGCTCGCTTCTGTAAGACGATATTGAGTTTATTGGCCTCCTAATTTGTGTATTTTAGTATTTAGTTTTTGAGTAGAGATTTAGTGGTTTTATTTGTACAGCTTTGGAATATTTGATTAATTATTGGTTTGCCATTGGTGTATGACATTTTCCGTTTCCTTAGATTTTATATTCTTTAACATTGTTTGCTTATATCCTTTTATTTTTATTTTTCAGGTATTGCTTTTTGTTGGTCATGAAATAAAAGAATGAGAACCATGGACAAGAGTTAGCTCCCTTTTGTCAAATACACCCACACCACCTGCACATCATCACATCCCCTCGGCTCGGTCACATATGGATTACAGTTCAGGAGACAGATCGACATTGACAGTTCAAGGGTGGTGCCAGAATAGTCTTATGGCGCCACCCTTGCATCGGCAGTTATGCGGTAATGAATGAATGATTGATTGGTTGATTGACTGTTTGATAGATTGACTGTTTGATAGATTGACTGTTTGATAGATTGACGATTAATTGATTGCTTGTTTGGTCGATTGATCGATCGATCGTTCGATTAATTGATTGATTGATTGTTTGATCGATAGATTGATTGATTGATTTAATAACAAATAATTAACAGATGAAATAATTACTTTATTGCTTGACTCATTTGGTGCTTGCTTGCTTACTTATTTATGCCCACACAATGACGACTTTGACCCTGATAGCAAAAGCACAAGAACAGAGAGCACTTACCGCAGAGGCCACAGAACTTTCGACACAGGACTCTCGCAAATTCGACGATACAGAAATTTGGCAGCATGTCGCACGTCAGACCACCCCCAGACACATGGTCGGCGCATTCGTCATGCGAGATCACTGGAAAGTACAAGATACGCGTTTATTTCAACACCAACACGTGCAAGCCAAAAACCAGTACCACATAGGATTATACAGTCATCCTCGAGCCGAAGGTGTCAGGACCCAGTAAGCGAAGGACCCTCACTTATGCCCACGTCGGCCGCAGTGGGCCCGCGCACGACAGTGCGCGGGCCCGCTGCGGCCGACGTCGGCCCGAGGACCTCTGCTTAACGTTAGCCGCCAGCAAACGGCTATTACTGGAGTTGTTTTGCTTCGTCCTTTTTTTTTTTTAATTTTTTTTTACGTACGAGGTAGTGCCACGTTATTGAAGCATTAAAAACAGAAAATTAACCCTCTTGTGCGGGTTACAGTCGTTTACAGTACCTGTGGCTGGACGCATAAAGGGTTAACCCCATCTCGGCCAGTGATCGCGAATTTCGCGCCTGAAAGGACTCCGCTCTAACTGACATTCGCGTTAATGCAGACTTCAATATATAAGACAAAAAAATGGCCATAAAAGATAGGACCAATAAAAAGACATAAACCCTCATGAGGACTAACAAGAGACATAAACCCTCATGAGGACTAACAAGAGACATAAACCCTCACGAGGACTAACAAGAGACATAAACCCTCATGAGGACTAACAAGAGACATACACACTCACGAGGACTAACAAGAGACATAAACCCTCACGAGGACTAACATGAGACATAAACCCTCATGAGAACTAACAAGAGACATAAACCTTCATGAGGACTAACAAGAGACATAAACCCTCATGAGCCCCCGCGGTCGCGGGGGCTCATGAGGGTTTATGTCTCTTGCAGCTTGACATCGCCGTTTGCCTTGCCTTGCGCCGGAGTTCCCGAGCAGCGCGAGAACGCACGCAACATTACGCGACTTTGAGCCAAGACTAGACTTGGCGAGCCACGAAATGGCTATCTGTTACGCTTAGCCGATACTGTTTTGCTGTGAATCACAAGTAACAGGCGGCGTAAGCTCAGGTTGACAAAGGACTGAGGACGATTGTCCTGGGCATACAGTTGTTACCACCTTTGTTTATTTTTGTGGCAATACTTCTGAGGAAAACGATCTTTCAGCGCACATGAAAAACTGCATAATTATGATGAAACTATTCACGGTGGCTTCGGAAAATGGTCTGCCATGTCGTTTTCACAGCTAGTGTAATTATTCAACTTTGTTATACCAACAGTAGATGCAAAACTCTGCTCAATTGTGGGCAATTTCACGGAAATAATTTGTTTCTGCACTGCCGATCGTTCATAGTGACGCGCTGTGCTTGCCCACAGGCCTAAGATGCATATTGCTTCCGGTGCATGTAGTAACTATTCCGCAAAAATTATTTAAAAAAATCCTCCCTTCTTGCAATTGTCTTAGGGTGTAAATCTTCATTTTGTTTTGCCTTTTTGGCCGTTTTTAGCAGCAAAAGAATGACAGGTGGTGTGAAAAAAAAAAAAAAAAAAATTGGGTAATTGTAGTCGACCTAGTGTGTTCATGGGAGCATTATATGGGTCATGTGCACAGTTGTTTGCAGGCTTGCAGACGACAGTTTTGTCATGGGGTACTTAGTTCATTAGAGTATTGCGGAAAACGCTAACAGACAATTTGATCAAGAATTGCTGGACTAAAATGTTTCTCCTGTGATGTGCTCCGCGTTGAATTTTTGTGTGGGCAGAAAGGTTCTTCGTTCATAGCTTTGTGTTGCAAGAGGCTAATAGAGAAGAGTGTGTGAAAAGGGGGATAATCTCATATGGGGAGTTGAACCACAGGCCACTGCACTTTATCGCCTCTGGCGCTAAAGAGCACGCTAGTTTGGGGGAACTCACGACCTCGGTGTCAGGGCGGGGTTTGAGGTCTACCTACAAGAAGAGGGGCGGGCGGTGGCCATCAGTGTACACGTGTGCAACTCTGTCGGGTCTCTCAGCGTCCGTCGCAGCTCCGTGCAGCCGCCGGTGGGAAGGGAGGTGGAATTCCTGGTGATGTTGCCGGTCAGAATGACGTCCAGAGAGTAGCCGGCCAGCAGGTGGCGGTTCCAGCTTTTGCTGGACAGGTCAAACTCCACATCGGTCCTCTTGGTCACGTCAGTGTTTTCTGACTGTTCGGGAAAAAAAGATGGAGGACTTTGCCAGCAAGCGAGGAGGTGCATGCTGGTCTGTCATTGTAGACTTTAACACATTCTGCCCCAGGACCGAAATCCCCAAATGTCGAAGTTGCCCTCCGAAGGACTGTATTACAATTCTAAAGACAGATCGAGCGTGATAGTTCAAGGGTGGTGCCAGAATAGCTTGGCGCCTGTGGGCGCCAAGCTATTCTGGCACCACCCTTGACCTATCATGCTCGATCCATGTCTTGCTGTCGTGTGTCGGGGCTGAATGAGTTAAGGCTCCAAGCACAAGAACAACAGCGACGACAATAAACAACAAAAACAAAAACACTATAATAATAATAATAATAACAACAATATTAACAACAATAATAATAATAATAATAATAATAATAATAATAATAATAATAATAATAATAATAAAATAATAATAATAATAATAATAATAATAATAATACGGTAAATTTCGGAGATAACAAATCGCCTGGGGACCTAAATGTTCTTATTGCAATATCCGAACTTTGTGATAAGCGAAGGAATGGTGCTGCCGGGACTTCTGGGACCTCTGGGACCTCTGGGACCTCTGACAATTGTTGTTATATCCGACTTTTATTATATCCGACCTTGTTATAAGCGAAGTAGACTGTGTTAATAATGATAACATAATAATAATGATGATAATAATAATAATAATGATGATGATGATGATGATAACAATAACAACAATAATAATAACGACGACAACAACAACAACAACATAATAATAAATAATAATAATAGCAATAACAAGAAGTATAATAATAACGATTGCAGCAATAAAATCTTCATCATTCTTTTTCTTACATGACTTCAGGTTAAAACAGCAAAACAACAACAACGAGACCAAAAACGTTAAATGTTAAACGTTTAGAGCTTAAAGTCTTTGGTCCACCACGACGCTGATTTCAAAGACGGTCAAATATCGTCTGAACAAATTCTGACCTTAGCTGGATTCGAAACCGGGGCCTTTCGGACGAGAGGCGAATAATAATAATAACAACAATAATAATAATAATAATAATAATAATAATAATAATAATAATAATATTAATATTAATATAATAATAATAATAATAATAATAATAATAATAATAATATAATAACCACCACCACCACTACCTCCACCACTTATCAAACTCATAATCATCATCATGACAATCACAATCATCATCATCATCATCATCATCACAATCATCATCACCGTCATCATCATCATTCCTTTCTCTGTTTAGAATACTTCAGGCTGGTTAAGGGTTTAGTAGAAATGTAGGCGGAATGTATTTCTTATAAATATTTCGCAGCTTTCAGACGTACAAGCAATATACACGTGTACATCTGTACAGGGAAATTATGAATCGTGTACTTGTTTAATGTAGGCTTACTGCATTAACTGATCCCCAACGCAATACAGCAGGCGCCATGCTAATCTGGCACTACCCTTGAATTGTCATGGTCGACCCACCTCCTGCAACGGATACGTAGTCGTTAAGTGACGCGTCCCACATTTTGGAAATGAAGCCTTAGGGCTAAACAGGTTAACATGTGGTGTTGTAGTTTTAACCCCTCGACTGCTAATGACGACACCATTCCACGGAACAGGCGCGTAGCAAGTTACGCGCCTGTTCCGCCGAGCGGTGTCGTCAGTTGAGTCAGGGGGATAACTCCTTGTACCCCAAGACCGAAATGCCCAAATTTTTACCGTTGTCCTCTAAAGACTGCGTTGCAGTGCAGGACACAGATCGACCATGATAGTTCAAGGGTGATGCCAGAATAGCTTGGCGCCTGCTGTATTGCGTTGGGGATCAGTTAATGCAGTAAGCCTACATTAAACAAGTACACGATTCATAGTCGATCTATATCTGGCTGTGGTGTGTCTGGGGTAGAATGAGTTAAGCACAAATTTCCCTTGTAAAACTCAACCACGGAGGCTTGAATCTGAATTAATGTACACCGACAGAAAGAGATAAGCCTCGGTAGCAAAACGTCTTCGGGGCCACGACGGCCGCAGTGGGCCCGAGGACCTTCCGGCTTACTGGGAAGTAGGATCCGTCTCTAGACTGACGTTTAACATGAAATGAGGCCAATTGCTACAGGTTAATCTGTGAGCTTATCTCTGTCACATTTCGTTTTACGTATGACATCATTTTTTTTTAAAAATACAAAATATTCCAGCACAATGGAGGAGTACCGTCGAACGAGGAAAATCTCGCTGTTCTCAAAAATAGACATGCTGGCGTTTGTCGACCTGCGGCAGTGTAGCGCATGGATGGATGGATAGATGGTTGGTCTGACTGATTGATCAATTGATTTGTTGTTGTTGATGACATAAACATATCTATATATACCCACAGGCTCGCTACAAACCAGGAAGGTTGTGCGGAGAGGTTGAACATGCGGGTTTACCATGTGCTCTGTAATAAATCCATTCACAGCTTAGTGGCTACTAAACACTTAGTGGCTACTAAGTCACGATAAAACAAACGTTGCACTTCTTCTAAACGTATAATTTCAAATGAAGGAATGAAGCAAATAAATAATAATAAGGGGGAAAAGCATCAACACAACTATCTGACTAGTCACCAACCAACCAACCAACCAACCAACTTTTGATTAACTTATTCAGTCCCGACACACCCCAGCAAGATATGGATCGACCGTGATAGTTCAAGGGTGGTGCTAGAATAGCTTGGCGCCTATAGGCGCCAAGCTATTCTGGCACCACCCTTGAACTGTCATGGTCGATCTGTCTCCTGCAATGTACTGCAGTCCTCAGAGGACAATTCCAAAACGTGGGTATTTCGTGCCTGGGACGCAAGGGGGTAAACCATGTTTTCTTTGTTTATTTTCTTCTTGTTTACAAACAAAATCAAAATCCTTACCGACAAAGTCATGAAAGTTCGTTGAGGGGATCAAGAAAACTGAGAAATGCACATTTAAATGAAAGTGTGGGTGCCCCTGCACCCTGCACCCACGATGTCAGGCGTAGGTTTCAACCCATCCACCTTCCTACGCAATCATCATTCCACCCAACTAACCCCCCCCCCCCCCCGTTCACTAAACCACCAAGCAACCATCCAACCAATCATCCAACCAACCAACCAACCAACCAACCAACCAACCAACCAACCAACCAACCAACCAACCAACCAACCAACCAACCAACCAACCAACCAAACCACTCAACAATCCACCCAACTACCAACCCATCCAACCACTAACCCAACCAACCAGTTATTTATTTATTTGGGTTTAGGGCCGAGCAGGCGACTAAGGCCATCTCACGGCGGACCAACCAACCAGCCGAACAACCCTAAGTATTTCACTCACCAGCAACACATCCACGGGTCTGTCAAACACAACATGTATAAACCACCCGTTCATCTCCTCCGGCACGATAAAGGACACTTCAGCTGTGAACTGGCGGGCGTTGATGGCTGTGATCCTCACGTCCCCCACCTGTCCCGTGGCCATTTCCACGTACACCGCCATTGAGGACACCAGCAGCAGCGCCAACAGTTTCCGACCCATGATGGTAGACGGTGCGACGACCACACACACAATTCAGACCTGACTTTGTGGTGCAGAGGCAATTACACGTCACTATCTTAAAACCGGGCCACAGTCTAGACCACGTCTGCAAACTTGCAGTCGGAGCCCAATGCTGTTGTTAATTTTTCAGGGTTTCCTGCTCGTGTTTGTTATGTGGCCGTCCCTAAAAAATCAAAGAAAGTGCCCTACATGCTTCAAGACCTTTGCTTCACGATGTGAAGATGATCTTTTCACTAGCAGAGTAAGGCGGACAACATTTTACACTCGATCTCATACTAACCCGGTCAGTGCCAGCTGTCGCAGACTGTGTTTCTGCAATCTTCGTTAATTCAACACCAGAAACCTCTATGTATCACAGGAACAGGGATTCATAGCGTTTTCAGCAAGAGGCATAGATGCTCATGAGCCCCCGCAACTGCGGGGGCTCATGAGGATCTATGCCTCTTGCAGTTGGGCGGTGTTCACATTTTTCTCGGCACTGAACGGGCTAAAGCACTACGCACGTAATTCCAAGGAGAAGGGTCAACCGTAGAAGAGCAAGAGTAGTGCCTGATTAGCTTGGCGCTTCTATTGAGCCGCCGAGCTAATCAATCAGGCACTACTCTAACACTGTCATTTGTCATGGTCAACCCTCGCGGTTGTCGCCAGAGATAAAGACACGAGGGGCTGTTAGGTTTGTCAGGACAAAATGTGGGCCAGGAAAGCATCCGTTTTAGAAGATGATAACGCGGTTACGTTTGAAACGAACGATTTCCGACGACGAGGACGAAATCGCGGTTGACAACCAGCTTGTACCATAAGCATAGGGACAACACTCCAAACATCTCCAAGAGGCATAGATCCTCATGAGCCCTCCGGGCTCATGTGAATTTATGCCTCATGGAGATGTTTGGATTGTTTTCAATGCTTTGGTGCAAGTTGGTTATCCGCCCGGACTTTGCTCTCATTCTCTTCAAACAAAACCTCGCTATTAGCTGTGTGAAAGTATAGGCCAGAATGCTAGAAGTACTGTCAGATCACATGCACGCGATGTTGGCTACACTTTTGCCAGTTTGACGTCAGCTCCGGACTTAATAATTTGTTTGCAGTTGTGACGTCAAAGAGTTTTGTGGTGATGATATTTTTCTAGCAAATTCTCCGTGTCGTACGCACAGGGTCCGTGCGCACAGTGCGCTGAAGGGATAAGTTTCGCTGTTGTTAGCCCCCAACCATTTCCACGCCCCAAGCTTCGCTACAACATCGGCATATTATTTTGATCTCCATTTCTAGTCGTTTTCTGCACGACTGTCATTTCGTTTTCACAAAAAGGACGCCTCGATGATGTAAACAGACTAGCACCAGCAGCAGTTCTCAGGAGAAGTGAAATCAGAGGATATAACTCTTTCACTCCAAGAACTAAATGACGTCCATTCTAGAGAATGGACAGTCTACAGAATGGAAGACATTTATTTCTGGGAGTGAAAGGGTTAAGACAGACTGAAATGTTTAAGAGTTTTTTTTTCTTTCTTGTAGTGGCTGGTGTGCACACAGAAAAGTGTACTGATGATGGCCCCTGATGATCGCCTTTTAGAGGCTAGGTAGGCTGACATGTAGGAAGACTCACACATCACGCAACATGTAAAAACTGATATATTACGATTGGAAAGAGCGCATAAAAGTGTGTAGTCCTGCAACACTTCAAACCTCTATCTTTGTAATTATAAAAAAATGACAATTGAATTTGGCAAACATCAGACGATCTGCGCATTTAAAAAAAAAAAGACAAGGTTTGGGGTCGCATAACTACATCATCTCTACTGACAATATGCCCACGTGCTGTGCTGATTAGACCCAATACCTACTGATCTTTTTACATTCCTTCTGCCAATGAAGATAATATTTTCACATTCCTTCTGCCAATGAAGATAAGTAGCGGCTAATCTCTCTGTTTGTTTGTTTGTCTATTTTGACAAAGGGTATTTACCCGAAATATTAATAAATTGTGTTGTACCCGTCTTTTCTAAGCGTGTTTCTTTCTCCGTTGGTACTTCTCGATCACAAAGTAGCATGGACAACATAAGCCTCACAAGAGACATAAACCCCCATGAGCCCCCGCGACAGCGGGGGATCATGGGGGTTTATGTCTCTTGCAGATGGGTAGCGTTCGCCTTGTCCCCGTCAGTTAAGTGGTTAAACTTCATAAACTAATTATACTACATGCCAAGTGTCACCTGTCCGGCATTAAAGACCTTCATTACCTGGCTACTGGCACCTAACAAAGGTCATTAATGACAGGTTATCTCTCATGAGAGTGGTCGCTTAAAACAGGTTCTGCGGTATGTTTACATTAATCAACAGCTTTCTATTCGACTAAATTGGGCTGCTTTGCCTTCCCTTGTCGAAGAACGTGTGCTCATCAAGGCAAGGCAAGGGAGAAAAACTTCCTTCCACTGAAAAAGAGGTTCATTTTCCAGTTGTTATTCCCCTTAGATTGTCTAACCGTCAGCCACTATGTCCGTTGACATTTCCAATAGTACTTTCACCCGTGGTCTAGACATGAAAACCAAAGAATGTGGCTTGCTTGAGGTGTTTTGCAATATTTGTCCGCCATCTGGTTATTGTTTGATAGTCCATGAATAATAACGAGGTTTCGTTTGCATCGAACGACGCCCGGCAACGAAAGAGTCGCTCTCTTTCACGGCGAACAGAAAACACTGACTCCACTGAAACATCTCCAAGAGGCATAGATCCTCGTGAGCCCTCCGGGCTTATGAGGATCTGTGCCTTTTGGAGATGTTTGGAGTGTTTTTGAGTGTTTTTATGCTATGACGCTCTCGTTAGGTCAGTGTTGGAAGTCGATCGTCTCAAACTGCGGGGGCAGGGGATCTAACTGTTTGTCTGTCCAGCGGTGAGTAATTCCCCTTGGTATGTGTACAATTCTGCCAGCGCTAGCCTCACCTATCTGGTTTGTGACTATTCAATGACAGACAAAAACTGTCCATGTCTCCAGCCTGCAACAATCAAACCTCTGCGCATTGCGTTACCACCAGCCCGTGACCTGGCAAGCAAAAGACACTTGGCCCGCGTTGGCAGCAGGGTGGGCCCGCGCACGTTTCACGAAAATAGCCAGGACATTTTCTCACGGATCACTGACGAAGATCTTCGATTGGCTGATGCATATCACGACGAACTCTTCTGTCACGGGTCACGAGGGTGAAGAAATTGCAATCACGAATCGCGAGAACCCAAGGCGCCAAGCCCGCGTCCCGATTTTACGATACGATGCGATACGATACGATACGATACGAATACCTTTTTTGTCCCAAGAGGGGAAATTTGTTTACAGCGGAATTTGCAACCCATTCAGACCTGACGCACTACAGCAGGAGATAAGAATAAGAATAAGAGTACTTTATTATTTGTCGGCGCCAAGCTAATCTGGCACTACCCTTGAATTATCATGGTCGATCCATCACCTGCAACAGGTTCATAGTCGTTAGATGATGACTCCAAAGTTTGGGAAATACGTGCGTCGGGCTGATAGAAGTTAAAACAGACGTAAAAATAAATGTGCACATAAAACAAAATAAATACATCTGACTGACTAGAACACACCGACCGATTACAGCGTGCACGTATATAACATGACCACCATCTGTAATGTGAATTTTCACTTTGAAAGAAAACGGCGGGCATAAAAATCTATCTGAGACGACACTACCTTATACTCCGCGCACAAACATACCTGCACGCCGACACACGCAAACACACCCACACACACACTTGCTTATCACATGACCTTACCCACCTCTTCAGCGAATTCATAGACCTGAGGTTGATGTCGGTCTTACCCCTCCCCCCTCCCCTCCCCTCCCCCTCCCTGACTGACTAAGTCCAATTTCCTGTCTCCTCAAAACTACTGTTTAAGGGAGACTAGCTGGTTTTACCTAGTTGGGGGGTGGGGGGTGGGGGGAGGGAGCAAGAGGGGGAAGAGAAGACTGGCAGCGCAGAGGCCGCGTGGAGGTCGTGATATCGTCTATGCTGGATTTCCGAGGCCTGATCAACAGCGGTCCTTTTTATTATGGCTAAGAATAAAATCGTTAACCTCCCCCTCCCCCTCCCGGCGCTAACACAGCGACACCCATTTCAGTCAAGGTGCGTACGTGGCCCACCATCACAAACTCTTCTCCAGCTGGTCTGCCTTGTCATTGCTGGGGCACGTGGCGCTTCATGGGATCGCTGTCTCCTCAGTGACAGAGGCGTCACAGCTGGATGCAAACTGTTCGCGGAGCTGGCCTTGTGCCACGCCCCCTCTTCATTGTCGAAGAGTTTAACTCATTCAGCCCTGACGCGCTACAGCAGGAGATGGGTCGACCATGATAATTCAAGGGTAGTGCCTGTCGGCGCCAAGCTAATCTGGCACTACCCTTGCATCTGCCTGTTCACTGCAGAATGACCGCGTCCGTCCGAGAATCACGGGTACAACGTAGAGAAAGCAAGAGACACAGAACCTCATGAGCCCTCGCAACTGCGGGGGCTCATGAGGGTTCTATGTCTCTTGCAGTTGGATGTCGTCATCTTATTCACGGCACTGGAAGGGTTAATTCTCTCCGCGTGGAATTTACATACCGCCAGGGGCTGGCGTGCCAAGTTTGGCCGGCTGACTAATTCCGGAAATCTCTCCATTGTTCGGCCACCTCTTTTGATGTCCCGATGATACAGCCGGTGTTTTATAAGTCGCGTTACAACTGCGCTGTCCGGCGGCCTCTAGTCTATCGGCTTGACCACTGGTGCTGTACGGAGAATTGATGCGGGGCGGGTCAAACCTCGCGCTCGTCTGAAGACCCGGCTGTCGCTTCCTATGGACTAGGCGGCGCCCTGCAACAACCACTTTCATTCCCCAGGGAATAACTCGTGCCCTGGATGAAAACCCCGTCATTCCCCTAGGGAATCATCGCGCGCTGAAAACTGAAAGCATTTCCTGAGGAATGTCTCCAGCTTCTTAAAGCCCACTTCCATTGCACTGTATTGTCTGGTCCCGCGTCTTTTAGATGCTCAAGGTGCCACAGGACTGGAAGCTGGAACTTTGAAAGCCTGCTTTTACCAAGCGCTATTTCTTTGCTGTGAACGTCTGTGCATGCGATATGTTTATTTGTTACTATTTCACCGTTGTTCATAATGTTAATAATAATAATGATTGATGAATATCAGTGCTTACTGCACACACGAAAGCGAGACAGGGACAGCAAACCGAGTCTGTACGTACATTTGACCCGATGGGAACGAGGAAAAATGCACATCCCATTCCTTCCCACCAGGAGATTCGAACCCGGAACCCTCCAACTACCAGCGCAGCATCATATCCACTACTGAGGCTGCGTCACTGGAGCACAGTAAACTTTTGATATAGCAAATCGCTCAGGGACCCAAACCATTTAGATGTTATATAATACTAATAATACCGGTTATTATATAGGCGATTTACCCAATTCTGCGAAACGGCTCACATCTCCGCGAACTGAACCCAACACGCACGTTCACTTGACACACACGCTTTCACCCTGAAGACAAACACAGTACAAGACAAACACAGTTCATTCACGTGGTGTGAAGGGTCAGCTCAGCTACTGAGGTTTCGGGATTTTGATCGCTTGTATTTGAAATGTATAAAGTGGCCTGAGACCGGTTCCAAAGTGGAGGGGAAGGAATAGCCGGAGAACCCGGAGAAAGAACCCCGACGTCCCAAGTTTGTTATAAGCGAAGTCAATTGCATTGAGACATTTCGGTCGGAACGACCTCACTGTCTCTACTTCGCTTAAAACAAACTTGGGATATATCCAACGTTTGTTACATCAGATCTTCTGCAGGACACTAGCAACTGATTCACCGTCGATCGACTGTGTCCATTCGGGTGTGCCAACGTAATGCTTGGCCATCTGTCCTTGGTACGTTCAGATGGACATGCAACTGTGTGCTGGTCTGCCCCTGCTAGCGCCGCCTCTGCCCCTGCCCCTGCTAGCGCCGCCTCTGCCCCTGCCCCTGCCCCTGCCTCTCGGCGGCCATCCATTTTATTATTCTGTGATCGGAGCAGTTTGCATTAGTAAACAGTTCAGCCTCGGTAATTAGCGCGGTATACCCGAGGCTTAACTCATTCTGCCCGCGACACACCACAGCAAGATGTGGCTCGACCATGATAGTTCAAGGGTGGTGGCAGACTAGCTTGGCGCCTTTAGGCGCCAAGTTATTCTGCCACCACCCTTGAACTGTCATGGTCGATCTGTCTCCTGAATTGTCATGCAGTCCTCAGAGGATAACTCCAAAATGTGGGTATTTTCGTATCTCGGACACAATGAGTTAAGCCAGACTGCAGTATCCGTGATATGCTGGCGCGTTCGTTCAGTGCTGAATGTACAATCGACTTGTAGACCAAAAAAAAAAAAAAAAAATAATAATAATAATAATAATAATAAACCGCTAGGTAAGCAAAATGTCCTCAGACCGCCGTAAGCCTTAGCTGGCCCGCGCGGGCCAGCTGAGGCTGACCTCGGCCCGAGGACCTTGTGCTCGAATACCCTACCGGGAACCAGAGCAGAGCTCTGTTCGCAGTGTAGGTCGTTTTGACACCGGAACGCGCAAATGTTTTTGACGTCATCGCCAGCGTCATTGCTAATGAAAACCAACATTTTTCTCTACAGCTCTTAGAACAAATATCGTTCAGTGCCGGTTGATGACCTAATACGACTTGCTTTCAAGAAACCCTGTACGACTTGCCATTTTCACTGTGTAGTCGTAAAAATTAGGAAATATTTCATGAAATGACTGATTTTGCATCCCTGAATGTGCCTCAGATATGTTCAGTCCAGTACAAGAAGATCCACGAATGAGCAAGTTGACCACTGAAATGTTCTAACCTGAAACAGCGCAGGCATATAATTGTGAAGTCGACATGCTTGCATGAAACCTTCCCGCCAGGGCTCCGTATTTGAAAATGGCTCTTTCTTGTCTTTTGGCCAATTATTTTACGTATGTATAGGAAAATGAACAAAGTGAAGTAAAAATAGCCCAGATCAACTGACATTTAACGCATTCGAGACGTGCCGCCTCCGGATACGTGGCTTTAAGCCGCGTATCCGGAGGCGGCACGTCTCGAATGAGTTAATCATGTCTTTTTTCCAGTGGTATAGAAAAGTGTTTCTTTGCTGAGATACTTGGGGGGAAAAAAACAACAACTCCCCCCAAAAAAAGAAACAAAAACAAAAAAAACAACAACAAACAAACAAACAAACAAACAAACAAACAAAAAACAACAGAAAAAAACAACAACAAACCCAAAACAAAACAAAACAAAACAAAAAACAACAACAACCCCCCCAAAAAAAAAAAAAAAAAAAAACAACCCCCCAAAAAAAAAAAACCACCGCTCTCTATAATTTTTATGGGAAAGAGCGGAATAAAACAGTTTATTACTTTTGCAAAATACATAAAAGAATATACATCACTTGTCATCAGATCAAAACAAGCCACAGGCTTATATGATGATCTGGACACTCAGTTATACTATTTGCAAAATTTGCATGTCGGTGGTATGCAGATTTTAAATACAATACCGGTAAGTGAATCAATATATATATATATTTATGCAGATTTTAGATACACTACAGGTAAGTAAATCAATATATATCAATACATACATCAATACATAAAAAGAAATGAAAATAGAGGAAAACATTCACCATTATAGTGGAGAGAGAGAGAGAGAGAGAGAGAGAGAGAGAGAGAGAGAGAGAGAGAGAGAGAGAGAGAGAGAGAGAGAGAGAGAGAGAGAGAGAAAAGGAGAGAGAGGGTGGGAGAGAGAGAATTGTCTCAACTGGTCTTTAGGTTTTCTTTATTTCCTTTATTTCCTTTATTTCTTGCAGTCCTATTTTATAACTCAATGAAATCCTTTTGCGGCAGTAATAAATTGGTGTACAGCTGAAAATATATCGTTATTCACTGTGGATGGTAGGATTTTACTTCCATTAAGGAGTAAATGTATGTTGGTGTATTCTGGTGGAAGTGTAAGTATTGTTAAACGTCTTATTACATCGTAATTACTACACTGGAGTAAGAAATGGTCGGCGGTTTCAGAGCTGGCTCCACAAGAGCAGGCGGGAGAATTAGAGAGGTGACGACTAACCAGGTCATAGTTGAGGTCGCTTATTTTGAGTCTAATTTTACAGTGGATTATCTGTGTTATTCTACAATCTAAATAGTAATATGGGGGTACCACACAATCGTCTCGCGACAGGAATGATTTAAATTCGCTTAAGGATTGGCTACGCTGAATGTGATCGGGCAAACTGTTCCAAAGGCCCGTGGTGGATGGAAAAAATGAAGTTTTGTACAATTCAGTTTTGCACTGGGGGACTTGGCGTTCAAGTGGACGTCGTTTATGATAAGGATTTGATGCGGACACTAACTGTGGTAGGTCTGGGCCTAAGTACGCGGGGGTTATACCATTGACTATTTTAAAATAAAGGATGAGTTTATGACGACGACGTCTTTGCCACAACGGAATGAAACCGGTTTCTTCATAAAGTAATTGGTGGCTAGTGCCACGGACTGCGCCAGTAATGGTTCTTAAAGCGTGTAACTGGAGACTTTCCAATTCATCTGAAAGTGCCCCTGTACAATTATCCCAGATCACATCAGCATAGTCAAAGTGTGGCAGTATAAAAGATTTGAACATAGTCTCCAGAGATCGTCTCGATAGTCTATATTTATATGAATCTAGACAAGCTGTAAGTAATCGACATCTGGCTATAACAGATTTGATATGGGTATCCCATTTACAGTTATTTTGCAAGATGATGCCAAGGTGTTTGTGTGTAGCAGTACTTTGAAGTGGACTGTTATCAAAGAGTAGGGGAAGTGGTTGGACGTTCTGGCTACGTGACATGTTCAATAATTCAGTCTTTAGGTGATTAAAATTTATTTTCCACTTATGGGCCCAAACACAAATTTTCTCAAGATCCGAGTTCATTATGTCAGCTCTAATATTATCATTATTCAGGGACAAATACATACTGGTATCAGCTGCAAACAGTTTTATTTTAGATTCAATGTCTAGTACAATGTCGTTAATATAAATAAGAAAAAGGATAGGGTCCAACACTGACCCTTGCGGGACGCCCGCCTCCACGGGAAGATAATTAGATATACATCCTTTGATAACAACAGCTTGCTTGCGATTGCGCAGGTAATCAGCCAGCCATTGTAGAAGCTTCCCACGTATTCCTATTACATCTAATTTTTTAAGCAGACCATGATGCCACACTTTGTCAAAGGCTTTGGCTACATAAAAAAATACAGCTTGGGAATTTATGCCTCTATCCAATGACATGCAAAAATCATTATAAATACTAAGAAGTTGATAGACTGTTGAGTCCCTAGGTATAAAACCTGATTGACTAACAGTTATTAGATCGTTCGAATAAAGATATTGGAATATATGGCGTTGGATGCATTTTTCTAGAATTTTACCAATGCAGCTGAGCAAGGATATAGGGCGATAATTGCTACACTTGCTTTTGTCACCTTTTTTATAGACAGGAGTTACATGAGAAATTTTCCACACGGATGGAAATATACATTCGTCAAGCGACCGGTTAAAAAGAATGGTAAGAGCTTCTGAAATAAGCGTACTACTAGCTATCAAAATTTTATTGTGTATAAGATCAGGTCCTACAGCCTTATTTGGCTCTAGATCGTTTATAACATTAAATACCTCTGCAGGACTAAGATATATATGGGAGATTGATGTGGGTACATATTGCATATCGGGTACTGGATCGTTGTTATCTTCTACCGTAGATTGGCTTGTGAAGTGATTATTAAACGCCGTTGCCTTCTCCTCGTTAGAGTAATAAATGTTACCGCTTTCCTCGATAGGGGGTATACATTTCTTGGCAGTATCTAGGAGTGTGTCACCAAATGTCTTGGCAGCAGTTTCAATAGACGGAATAGTTGCTATGGCTATCCAGTCAATTCTAGCGAGTTCTCGAGCAAATGTTTCCCTGTCAAGCTTGGCATAATTAAATATTGTTCGTTTAAATCGTACATTTGGACACATATGGCCTTTAAGCTTAATAATAGGAACAGAATGGTCACTACACATGGGAGGTAGAACATCAACACATGAGACTAGTTCCCTGCTAGGAACTAAAAATTAATGAGGTCAATACACGTTGCGGTTGTAGATGTTATGCGGGTAGGAGAGGAAACTAATTGCATAAGGTTGTTCTTAACCAAGATATCAGTAAGATATGGCGAGGGGTTCCGAAGTGTATCAGAATTGAAATCTCCCAATATGATAAATTTGTGCGGAGTAGAGATTACATTTTTAATTGACTGGTCAACAAGACGCCAGTAGTCGACAGAGGAATTAGGTGGGCGATAAAAGGAACCTACAAGGATAATTTGCGGAAGAGCGGAATACTGGTTAACCCTTTTGTCCAGCATTATTGTAAGACAGACTAAGAACATTCATAAAGGAGATAGTGCGATCTATTAACCCTTTCCTGTCTGGAGTCGGACACATTAACGTATGTAGTTTGAATGTCGTAAAATGAAAGACTTTTTTGCTCTTTTTTTCCTTTGCGACGCAGGAGAGTTCGGCCCGTTGCGCACCAGGGACAGTAGCACACATGTGTTGCGTGTACCCTACTCACATGGATTGTTCAAAGAAGGGTAGAAATTTCCCAGGTGAGGCAAGACAACATTGAGAACACGTTTGTAATGGCGAATGTTAGGAAGCAAAGCCCGCCCTTGAGCAAAGCAGGTCGCTTTGAGCTGTTTCTCTGCAGCCGCTGACAGTGTTGGCCAAATGGTCACCCGTGCAAGCGGCGCTAACTGTAGCCAAGCATGCAAGCACATCAAGGGAAACGCCGCTATTGTTATGTAGATGTTATGCAAATGAGCGTGTGGAGACCGGCACGTGCCTGTGATCTCTTTCGACTGTTGGACGAGAGACTGTCATCAAGTTCACTGGTTATCCGGATGTCCACGGTCGGTTTACAGTTAGCTCGGCACCTCCCCTCTCAAACTGAAAACCAACCACTGACGGATATACATTTAACTCGGTCACACTAGCCACTGAGAGCCATAGAGCCACAGAGTGGCGTTTATGACCGAGTCAGCTCAGCTCCTGTGACCTCTAGCTCGACACCTCCTCGCTCCGACTGTAAGCCGTCAAACGGATAAACCGTTCGCTCGGCGACAGGCGAGGAAACACTTTTGAAGTTAATCCCTTGTGAGCGGCTCTGACCCCTCTTATAGTAGGACGTATTTTGAGAAACCTCCTTTTTTTAAAAAAGAAAAATGTGTTTTAATAATATTAAAAAATAATGCCTTTACTGCCGGGAAAACGTAAACACAAACCGCCTGCAAGAGGCATAGATCCTCATGAGCCCCCGCGACAGCGGGGGCTCATGAGGATCTTTGCCTCTTGCTAACAATTTGTATACAAGTTCCTTGGAGGATTGTGGCTTTCGATCTTTAAAATGAACATAGGTTTCAGACTTACAATCTGCGTCCGGCTGGCTACGAAGGGGTTAATCATACCTCTCTTGTATACAGGAGGCAAAGATTCGCATGAGCCTTTGCGACGACAGGCGCAGAGGCTGATGAGAATCATTGCCTCTTTTCGGCGCCACTCAGTTCCTATGACATCACATCCATTTCACCGCTGACGAAAGTCGATCAGCACGGTGTTGATTGTAGACACGAGTCCTGTGGTCACACCGGCGCGCGGCGCTCACGTGCCAGTCCGCCTCACTGCGCATGAGCACAAAAGCGGCGCGCGCATCGGTTCGCGTGCGGCGGGCGTGGCCTGTCATTAGCGACTCCCGTGTGTAGCGACCCGATAGTGGCCGCTACGCTTTGATGAGCGCCCGACACGGATGGATGCCTACAGTGCTGTTACATTACATTACTGCATGCAGTAGTCGAAACAAACGTCTGTGGGTTTGGACGTGAAGGAATACTTTACATCCATCGCACGAAAACACCCCAAGGCCAAATGACCATGGAGGCGGTTGCAGATTTTCAGTTTGATGGGTTGGCTGGTTCGTTCAGGGGCGGAGGAGGGTCCAGGGTTTCCGGACGCCCCCCCCCCCCTCCCCAGACCCAAACTTCATTAAAATGCTATAACAACTATAACAACGTCCATTTTTTTTTGGGTGTGTTTGGAAACCCCCCCCCCCCTACCCCAGTTTGATATTTTGGCGAATGGTGAGAGTCTTAACACTCACTCGTCTCTCTCTCTCCCCCCCTCCCCGCCCCCGGACGGGAAGGTCTTGCGTCGGGGAGGCCTTTTGTATCAGATTGAAGGTCTCAAACAAAAAGTTGGAACACCCCCGCCCCCCCCCCCCCCCGCCCCCCTCCTCGAGGTAACTGATCCGCCCCTGTGGTTTTTTTTGTTGTTGTTGAGTTGGTAGATGGCTAAGCTTGATGGCTTGTTTGTTAAAGTAACCCGTTCATCAGCTTGTGGTTGGCTGGTTGTTTGGTCGGCGGTTGGTTTGGTGGTTGGTTGGTTGGTGTGTTGGCTTCTTGGCTTCTTGGTCGGTTGGTTGGTTGGTTGTTGGTTGTTGGTTGGTTGTTGGTTGGTTGGTTGGTTGGTTGGTTGGTTGGTCAGCTACACTAGATATTTAAAATTGAATGTGTATTTACTAGTATTTACTCCCATGATAGTACTGCAATTTCTGTCGCACGAATCTTGAAAACTAAACGCGTCGTTGTCGGTCTGGTGACCAACTAAACCAACCAACCAACGGTTGAACCATCTGACCAGCCAAACACGGGTACCCGTCATCTGACACCAGGGATTTCACCTCGGCGCGCTTCTCTGCTTTTGTACCAAACTTACTACTAATTGAAATTTATTGTCCCGCTGGCACTAAAGTGATCGGGGACTAGTATTTTGGCTTAATTTCTTAAGAAGAATTAAAAAAATAAAAATAAACAACCAACCGCAGTTCACTCTCTTATGGCCAATTAACACGTACGCTGCCACTGCACGCATAGTTTGTTCTGAAATCGCCTCTCATTCAACAACCACAGCCACCACCGTCCAAGAGACACGGATATAGACTGGCCTCAGCAAGAGGCATAGATCCTCATGAACCGCCGCAGTCGCGGCGGTTCATGAGGATCTATGCCTCTTGCAGTTGGGGGCGTTCTTTTTTTGTTCTCTCGACAGAGAAAGGGTTAGCATGCACGCCGACCCACGCAGTGGGAGGTGTTGTCCCAAAGCCCACACCTGACAAACATTTGTCGTCAGGCGTGTGTTAATGGCTCGTTAGGCACGAACGCGCGGTCATTCCGACGTGGAAAATTTCACAGCGACGCCACTAGAGGTTACAACTCAGGCCTCTGTGTGCATTATCGGAGACATTCAGCAGATCTCTGGCTCTATCTATCTATATCCCGTAGTCTTGCCGACCGTTGGGGCACCACTGATGACTTGGCAACCAGCTCCCTCCATTCCTCTCTGTTCTCTGCCACTCTTAGCGCACCGCCCATTCCTCTCTGTTCTCTGCCACTCTTAGCGCACCGCCCATTCCTCTCTGTTCTCTGCCACTCTTAGCGCACCGCCCATTCCTCTCTGTTCTCTGCCACTCTTAGCGCACCGCCCATTCCTCTCTGTTCTCTGCCACTCTTAGCGCACCGCCCATTCCTCTCTGTTCTCTGCCATTCTTAGCGCATCTCTGGTTAGTGGGTTGGTTAGTTCGGGGTGTGACGTCCACGGCGGTGCCGGAGTGGTAGTGGTGAGGTTTGGTTTGCGACGAATGACTGCTGACAAATAACGAGGACGTGACAATCACCTTGTGCCGTGAGCATAGACAACACTCCAAATGTCTCCACGAGGCACAGATCCTCATGCGCCCAGAAACATCTCCAAGAGGCACAGATCCTCATGCGCCCCGAGGGGCGCATGAGGATCTGTGCCTCGTGGAGACGTTTGGAGTTCTGTCTATGCTCATGTTCATTCGCAGTGACTTCGTTGTTGGGAGTCGCTCGGAGTAAACATGACCAAACAAAAATCAATGGACGTCCCTGACGGGCGGCTTATGTTGGGACAATTGCCTACGGTGTACCTGAACACATATCAATTCAGGCGCACTGCACACTGTGCCGCTGTGCCACTCTTTGATTAACCAGGGTCCTTGAACAGACATGCCATTGAGGGAGCCCGTCTTTTTTTCCCCCCTGGATTGCGAGTCCAGCTACCAGGGCCGGGACGGGGCTAGGCTAACCCCTTCAGTGCCGAGCAAATTGAACACCACACAGCTGCAAGAGGCATAGATCCTCATGAGCCCCCGCAGTTGCGGGGGCTCATGAGGATCTATGCCTCTTGCTGACACCACGTTGAATCCGTGTTTCTGTGACGTCTAGGTTTTGATTGCTGTTGAATTAAGGACGATTCCAGAAAGGTAGTCTGCGTCACTGAGCTGGCCCGGAACCGGAACAGGCCAAACCACCATCTTTATTATGCGTGCGTAAGTATGAATAATTGTTTTAAATAGTTTTTATTACTTTGCAAAATACGTAAAAAATATACATCAATTATCATCAGATCAAAACAAGCCACAGGACCAGTTGAGACAACTCTCTCTCTCTCTCTCTCTCCCCCCCCCCCTTCTCTCTCTCTCTCTCCACTATAATAATTGAAATATTTTCCTCTATTTTCATTTTTACGTATACATACATACATATATATATATATATTGAGTTACTTACCTATATTGTATTTAAAATCTGCAAACCACCGCCACGCAAATTTCGCAAAAATAACCGAGTGTCCACATCATCCTATAAGCATAAATAATTGACACCCCAGTGAACAAAAGGACGTCGGATTTTGCTGGAACGCGCACTGACAAGGGGAGGGGGTGGGGGGTGGGGGGGGGGGTGGGTTTGCGTGATGGGGAGCTGGGCCCTAAAATCATGATGACGTAATTAGCGTTTATTTCTGTTCTCGTGATTGCATTTAAAAGAAAATTTCTTGACCTTGTGATTTGCGAAAGAAACTTGAAAGTCTAAATAAGTTGTGCATGATTCGTGAAAACGTCCTTGTTATTTCGTGAGACGTCGAAAGTCTGTTGTCATTACTTTGTGCTCAGAAATCTTCATTGCACCCCCACCCCATCACCCCATCACCTCCCCCCCCCTCACCCAAGCCGACCCCCACCCTTCACCCGCACCCCACCCCCTCCCCACCCCAACCCCAATCATTTGATTTTTCGGCCAGAAAAGAATGATGTGTCACCGTCCAAATGAACATTCAGTCAGTTCCAGCATACAATCTAATCCACTCCCCTCCCCCCCCCCAAATCCCCCCACCACCCCTCACTCCCCTTCGCACTTCAGCAGAGTGAGTTTTGCTGCTTTCTAAAAAATAACATCTTTCTGAAACCACTAAGCCCAAAATAAACACACTTAGTCTATTCACGAGTAATATTTGAAGAACAACAAGAAAGTGCTTCGCTTTGACTTCCGGGTCACCATGCAAGGTCAATGTCCTCATCTACGTCATTCTACATTTGCTAAGCGTAGATAAGGAGGAAATGGGTGCGCAGGTACTAGTTACCTTGGGGCCCATTGCTTATTACTAATGGCAAACACTTTTTATACTATTATGAACTGATATACTAATGTACTAAACCCGCGTCAGAAATGGTCGCAGGTGAATGCATAAATTTTCTCAAGCTTTCAAATAAATGTTAAATATTCATGTTTTGTCCAAGATTTTATGGGGAGAATCAGCTCACAAACCATCTTCTGATCTACCCACATCTGACACTCGCTTGAATGTGATTATACTAAAATGATGAACAGATGGTCGGGATATATGCAGTGCAGTTATTGCATTTATACCACTTGGCAACGTGGTATACAATCATGTAAACCGCTGTTCCTATTTAGGTTAATGCGAATGGCTTTGTTTCAGTGCTACGCGGCAGGTGATATGGATGTTATTACAATTCTATGTCCCAGCAGCGGTTGGAAGTCTGAAAGAGGCATAGAGCCTCATGAGCCCTGCGTCCGCAGGGGCTCATGAGGCTCTATGCCTCTTGCAGACTCCAAGCCGCTGCTGGGACACAGAGAAATATTAACATCAAAATTACCTGCATCCGCAGGGGCTCATAGAAATCGATGCCTGTGGCTTGTACAGTTTAGTTGCATACACATGCAAATAATAATAATAATGATATAATAATAATAATAATAATAATAATAATAATAATAATAATAATAATAATAATAATAATAATAATAATAATAATAATAATAATAATAATAATAATTCAATTAAAAAACTTTTTTGTGTCAGTCTGGCCGACAAATTTTCTTTCGTTGGGATCACATGCGCGCGTACGGTTTCAGCCACATTATAACAATGGTGTTAAAAAAAAAAAACCCAGACATACACAACCCACCACATGACCACAGTGTCAGTGGTATAGGAGTGAGCCTGCCACTTGCAAGATGCCACTGCGACATCTGAGGTGCAAATTCCTCGACGGCGTCAACAGGGAGAGAGAGAGAGAGAGAGAGAGATACGCTAGTTAACACACTCTTCATTTAGGAGACGGATGGCCGAGGGTACAAAGCTGCCCTTGTAGCGTTTGGTTTTAACAAGAGGAGCCTTGAACCTACGGCCAGACGGGAGCTTTTGAAGGTGCTTAGAAAGGCAGTGGGAAGTGTCAGCTGCCAACCTCAGGCCCTTGCGTATCATTCTCGTCCTGTAGAGGCCGTCAAGGCTCTCCAACCTGCCCCCAACGATTTTCTCACTAAGCTTGACTATCTTGTTCAGCTTCCTAAAGTTCTTCTCGCCCAGGGAGCCGAACCATGAGACAAAGGAGAACGTAAGGAGGCTTTCTATAAAGCAGAGGTAGAACTGCCTGAGGATTTTGGGGCTCACATCAAAGGAGCGGAGTTTGCACAGCATTATACAGTCTCCCTTGGGCTTTCTTAAAGATAAGGTCTGTGTTGTCGGTGAAGGATAACTGGAAATCAATCAAGGTCCATAGATATTTGTAAACAATTGTGCGAGTGACAAAAGTGCCGTCAATCACCAGGGGCTGAGGAGGTGGGAGTGGGCTCCCGGAAGTTGGCCCACTGCCAGGCTTCCAAAAGTCGACTACCATCTCCTCAGTCTTGCCCACGTTGAACTGTAGATGGTTGTTATGACACCATGAGACAAACTGATCCACTTCTGGAAAGTAGTCAGCATCTGAGTTGACAGATCTACAACTGCTGTGTCGTCTGCAAATTTGACATAGTGAGTCCTGTAGTTGGAGCTGGTACAGTCATTTGTGAAGAGGATGTAAAGGACAGGCGAGACCACACATCCTTGGGGGCTTCCTACGGACGTGATGATGACGGAGGACATCAGGTTGTATACGCGAACACACTGCGTCCTTTCCACTAGGAAGTTCAAGATCCATAGTGTAACGCACGCAGACTTGCCCACAGTCGTACGCACAGACTCTCACGCAACAGATGCATACACCGCCACCGACTCAGACATGCGCATTCATGCGGTAAAACAAACACACGGGCTCCCTTTCTAAAGTAACCTTTATACACTATGAATGAAAAGAACAACTTAAATAACTATCAATTATATACACTGCTCTCCTATCACACACTCACTCAAATCACAGTATCTTTGCCAGGCTAGGTTTCAGTCTCTCAATGTCTCCAACCTGTTTGATGTTGTTGCCTGGTTACGTTGGTCCTTCTCACGTCTAGGCGTGAAAGTCCTTCGTCGTACGCGTATTGCCGTCCTGTCTCTTTGGGCACGGACGTCCTCGTCCTCGTACGGTACACTCAGTTCTCGCTTGGACTTGGGTGTCTTGGTTCCCAGTCAGACTCACTCTCAGAAGAGCTGGAGGGATGACCTCACGTAGGTCCCACCTGCGACTCGACGTCTCGGCGTCTGTCTTCCACTCTTGTTACAAGAACTCTAAAATAGACAACAAAAGTCCCAACGTAACACTTGCTAAACACACAACATATTGGATGAGAAACGTCACGTAACCTGGCTGATACAAATAACTCGCACGTTCATTCACACACACACACGTGCTTCATAAACTATTTTCGTATCACTCCATCTCTGTCACTATCTTGAAACAGACTATAGCCTAACTGACACTCTTGCTATACATTACTCTATACCCTGGAAAAGACTATGCTTACCCAACCACGTACTATCTTCATAGCGGCTTAGACATACACACTTCATATTCCTTTAGTCATCTAACTCGGTAAACAACTGTATACAGAAACACCGGTTACTTCACCGAATTCTAAACATACTATACTAAACCAAACCGGAACACCGCTATACAACCACATTAATCTTACCACGCATACTGTCTTTAACTAACAACTATCAATACTACATTTATAGAAACATACCTGAAATCTAGGCTTCAGAGTCTTGGAATGCGGGCTAGGTAACTCAAACAACCGTTCCATACGACAAAACAGCCCGCACTCCCGATTCAGACCTCTGACAGTCATAGCTTCCGCCTAGAACTCACTAAACAGAACTCACTAAAAAGACCCGTGCTAACCATGTCCTACAAATTTCACGTGCGTCTAAAGCCACACGGACTTTCGGCACAAACAAACCGTTAACAAAACTCGTACCTACTAATCCTATTGTGCGAGCACTATGCACAAGTATAGAGCTTCATCACACATAGGATCAGAGAAGGGCTGACATTCATGTAGCGCAGCTTGTCAGCCAGAAGGTGAGGCCTCATCGTATTGAAGGCGCTGGAAAGGAAAAGTCAACAAAGAAGACTCTGGCAAAGGACTTTGGTGTCTCCAGGGGAGTGAGGATTAAGTGCAGGAGAGTGATGACTGCATCATCCACACCCCTGTTGTGGCGATATGCGAACTGTAGAGGGTCGAGCTGGTGGCTCGTCTGACTGAGTAGTCGACTCAGGACAAGTCTCTCGAGGCTAATGATGATGATG
Source organism: Semisulcospira habei (assembly GCA_036245525.1). Classification (NCBI taxonomy): domain Eukaryota; kingdom Metazoa; phylum Mollusca; class Gastropoda; family Semisulcospiridae; genus Semisulcospira; species Semisulcospira habei. The sequence goes on along the minus strand of BTPG01000004.1, from coordinate 214,946,418 downwards.
ATAGATATGATGATGATGATGATGATGATAATAATAATAATAATGTGCATTTTTAAAGCGCCTGTACTTCCAATAAAAACTGTAGGCGCCGGAGAAATGGCGTACTACACAATACCTTGCATCATACAACACGTATTCTACATACAACAACTTTCCACCCACCCAACCTGATAATACATGAAAAATAACAGCAATATAATAAATAATAATCATGATAATCATGATAATCATCATCATCATCGTCGTCATCAACATTATCATATATTCTACATACAAGAACATTCATCCTGGTCCACCCGCCCAACATAATATACATGAAAAATAAAAACAATATAATAAATAAAAATTATGATAATCATCATCATCATCATCATCATCATATACATAGTAAACTCCAGATATAGCAAATGGCCAAGGGAGGCAGTTTCTGTTATTATATCCGAAATTTCGTTATAAGCAACGTGTGATGAAGCTCTATGCACACGCATAGAGTTCACACAGAGTTTCTGCATTGTACTGAAGTGTCAGCGGCGGTTAATCGCGTGTAACCAGTAGTTCGTGCACTCCGGATTGCAGCAATTAGCACGGAGTTTTAGGGAGAGCTCAGTCTAACAGAGCTCTAGAGTATTCAGTACGGGATATTCTGTCATTGAGGGCGGACGTATGTGGATATGCTAGCCGTATTCCAAGACTCTGAGACCAAGATTTCAGTTATGTTTTATACTGTCATTATCGACAGCTACTGAGTTAAAGATAGTATGCGTTAGTAATATTTTGTTCGGTTGAGTAGCAGTTATGTCGGTTTAGAGTTTGTTACATAACCGGTGATTTGCCTATGTAGTTATTTACCGAGATGGATAACTAAGGAAGGTGAGGTGTATATGCCTAAGTCGTTTATGAACGTAGTACGTGAGTCCGTTAAGTATAATCTTTTCCTATGTACCCCACCCGGGTCTGCCCTGGGGGACTTGGGTGGGGTTGACTACTTTTTAGTTCCCAGGGTCACCCTGGTCAGCCCCACAGGGTGGGTTTCCCTTCTACTCTGGGGCATGTGTTTCTGTCTACCCTGGTCCATTCACCTGTATTTGTCTTTTTAAAACTCTCCTTACTGTCTGCACTGCCTGTAGCTCTTGATATTGGATGCGTGTTGCTAAATGGTATAAGCTTTATTTAGGCCCCATGGCTTAGGTTTATTTAACGTATTGGACCAGCTGGCGACATACATTCAATATTCTGTTTATTTTTTTTAGAAGCAGTGCAGGCACGTCCTGAGAAAGCCTTGTTGCTGTCGGGACGTTAAGCAATGCACAATCAATCTTTTCCTATGTACGAAACCGTGTATGTCGCGTGCGTCATGTTATAGTCTGTTTCAGTGTTGTTCGGCATCCTGTCTCGGAAGACAATGGAGTATGCGCTTGCTGGGTCAGTCACTGGAGTGACCTCTCCAGTGCGCAAGCCTGGGCGAAGTGTATGGAGATCCTGGGATGCCCAGTCGTCAAGATCCCCCTCTCAGCCTCGCTGATGTATCCAAAGGAATGCAAAGCAGTACGTTTCAGTGTAGTGACTGAGTTATGGTGCGTTGCGAATCTAGTCTGTTTTATGAAGCGCGAGTGTGTGAATGAACGTGTAGATTTATTTGTATCAGCCAGGTCACGTAATGTACCTCATATCATCCAATATGTGTGTGTTAAGCAAGTGTTATGACATTAGAAGTTTATTGTACAGAGTTCTTGTGCGGAGCGACTGACGTGACGCCGAGACGTCAAGGTCAACAGAGGCTGCCGCTGGAGGAACGTGTCGCAAGGACATTCACCGCTCGGGGAGCGAGAGACTTAAGGCCCCGCTACATGAGCCCGGTTTACACGAGCCCGGTTTTGAGGCCGATTCCCGATCAGTTTTCGAATCGGTAGGTGATCGGGCCGGATTAAAAAACGTGTGCAGTGCCACACTGACATTTCTCGACTTGTCAAGTTTAGCCGACCGGTTTGAACCGAAGATCAAAGTCGTACCTGTTCTGCAAAAAGACTGCTAGTTTTGACAGTGATGATGATGTGCTTGCATTATCAGCAGTTTTGGATCATATTCGGGAAGAGGCGTGCGAAACATCAGTGGCAAAGGCGGTAGTACTGATCACAACATGCGTGTTCGGCCATTTGCAAACCGTGTTGAAACGACATGCTTTGCGAGACGCGCTCTGATTGGTTGAAGCTTACGATCGGGACGGATTCGGATCGGAAATATAGAGCAGGTTCTAGTCACCCGATTCCCAGCCGATTGGGACCGGATCGGATAATTGACGTCATCCGATCGCAAACGGATCGAATCGGCTTCAAAATCGGGGCACAACCGGCCCGTGTGGCGGGGCCTTTAGTGCCAAATCAACAGAGACTGCGCTAGAGGAGCGAGTCGAGAGGACGTCCGCGGTTCGGGCCCGGGAACGTGGGGCTGCTTCAGGGAACGCGTGACGTAAGAAACTACAGGCCTAGACGTGAAGGAACGTGCGAACGATACAGAGCGATAACAGCAGTGAACAGGTTGGATAATAAGGACTTGTACCTACCTTGGCTTGTATTATAATATTGTGTGTGAGGGTGATGTGCTAGTGTTGAGAATTGTGTGTCTTGTGAAGCGTATTTTTTTGAGTTTACGTTTTGTTAATGAGGATTAAACGGGGCCACAGAAAAAAAGAAGAAACGATGGTTTGCGTTTATGCTGCACGAATGTGTCCGTCTCATTGGTGTTGTGTGTGTGTGCCCGTTGCGTTGCGAGTCTGTGCGTGCGACCGGTTGAAAGTCTGCGTGCGTTACAGACGCAAGGTGCCGTTCATTTAACGCCAATAGAGCCCCAGCCGTCCCACGAACGTGGATTCAAAGTGGTGTCAGCGAGAGACATAGATCCTCATGAGCCCCCGCATTTGCGGGGGCTCATGAGGATCTGTCTCTTGCAGTTGGGTGGTGTTGACCTTTTTCTCGACACTGATGAGATTTAAGGTGATTTCCTATTTCACACTTTTCAAAAAAGTTTCTTTAAAAAAAGAAGAAAAAAAAAATTCATCTTCAGATTCATCACGCGCATTTCACCAACACGCACGTGAGACGCCTTTGGCACACACGCAAGCGACGAGAGCCTTTTAGCGCGGACGGCTAAGGGAGAGAAGTATTCTCTCAGATTTTAGCACAATCACCAGGCTGTGATCATACGCTGACAAACTGGGTGTGATGTATGCATGTTTGCGCATGTCCATGGAAACCGGGGGCCCACACTTCATTATCTTTCCTTTCAGGGAAAAATCATGACACACAAATTAACTCCCTTTGCAGAGTCACCGAGCTCTGCTTTGCTTATAATTTTTTCATCTTGTCAGTCCGTGTAGCTAATTTCTCGTTAGGCCTCAACTGAAGGGACCTACCGGAGGTTCGTGTCATCTAAATTTCAAAACGTTGACAGGATTTTGAGTGCAGCAACTCTGTACTGTTTCTTGATAATGCAAGGTCAAGATTGTTCAAAATTTCTTGTCACTGATTGAAGCTGTGCATGTTCAGCTGCCTGGTAAGCCAAAAACCCTCGGGCCGACGTCGGCCTCAGTGTGCCCTCGCACTGTCGTGCGCGGGCCCACTGAGGCCGGCGTCGGCCCAAGGGTCTTTTACTTACTGGGCAGGTATTTGTTTTTACGTGAATCTGCCCAGTGGCACTGTTTTAAACTCAAAGCGACCTTCCCAACGCAATAAATTGTTAATTTAAATCAAATCAATTCAATTCAATTTAGTTAAATTCGGTTTTTCAAAATTTATCACGGCAGTTACAATTTTGTGAGAATTATTCTTTGCAGTATCTCAGTTCTACATGTTCTTATAGCCTGTCTTGCCGTAATGCTGGATAGAAGGCTTGACTTCATTTATGACGTCAAAATTAAAGAAGGTTCTGTCCCCCCCCCACCCCCCCCCCTTATTTATGTAGAAGAGTTCACGGACATGAACTACTGGCTGAAAAAAGTCTGTTGAGCAAAAAAGGGTTAAAAAATTAAGTAGCCAAGACAACATTGAGAATGCGTATTTTGTGTTTTGGGATTTTTATTTATTTTGTTGTTGAGAATTTGTAATGGCCAAAGCCTGCCCTTGAGCGGATCGCTTTAGCCCCTTCACTTCCAGTTGACCCGATCGTGTTCTAATTCCACGCAAAAGTGCCCAAGCCCTCCCCACTGAAAACATGGATTCAAAATGGTGTCAGCAATATCGTAGATCCTCAGATAAAGTCTACCCGCTGAGCGCCGGTAAGTCCCTTCGTTTTTGAGGTTCGTTATGTATCGCCCGTCTGATCCCGCGGCTCTAAAAAATACATGAGCGGGATTGTGTCGTCTGCTTTGTTCGCGTCTGTCTGTTACACCCCGGTTCCCCTCGACTGATTGAAACCAGAAATCTGCACCGGGTTTAACCAAATTAAGGTCGCGAACAACAGAGTGCGGAGAAGCTGGGTGGCTATATACGTGGTGTAGGAACCGGAGGGTTGGGCTGATGCCCTTACGCCACCCCCACCCCACCGCACCCCCACCCTCCCTCCGTTTCCAATGTCCTGGGTTCTCCCTTGCCCAGTAAGCAAAGTTTCTCGGGCCCACAACGGCCGCAGTGGTCTGAAGACCTTTTGCAACCACCCCAAAGCCACAACCCTACCCACTTTTTTAATTTTTATTTTATTGTTTGTTTGTTTGTTGATAAACATTTCAGAGAGAAAATAATAAGTTTGCTTTTTTGAGAAAACAAAATCGTAAGGCAAGTTATGGTTAAATCGTAAGGCAAGTTATGGTTACATCCTAAGGCAAGTTATGGTTAAATCGTAAGGTTAGTTATGGTTAAATCGTAAGGTTAGTTACGGTTAAACCGTAAGGTTAGTTATGGTTAAATCGTAAGGTTAGTTACGGTTAAACCGTAAGGTTAGTTATGGTTAAATCGTAAGGTTAGTTATGAGTTATGGTTAAATCGTAAGGTTAGTTACGGTTAAATCGTAAGGTTAGTTATGGTTAAATCGTAAGGTTAGTTACGGTTAAATCGTAAGGTTAGTTATGGTTAAATCGTAAAGTTATGGTTAAATCGTAAGGTTAGTTATGGTTAAATCGTAAGATTAGTTACGGTTAAATCGTAAGGTTAGTTATGGTTAAATCGTAAGGTTAGTTACGGTTAAACCGTAAGGTTAGTTACGGTTAAACCGTAAGGTTAGTTATGGTTAAATCGTAAGGTTATTTACGGTTAAATCGTAAGGTTAGTTACGGTTAAATCGTAAGGTTAGTTATGGTTAAATCGTAAGGTTAGTTACGGTTAAATCGTAAGGTTAGTTACGGTTAAACCGTAAGGTTAGTTATGGTTAAATCGTAGGGTTAGTTATGGTTAAATCGTAAGGTTAGTTACGGTTAAATCGTAATTTTAGTTATGGTTAAATCGTAAGGCTGATTATGGTTGATTATTTTACGTTTTCTTGACGGTGTCCGGTGTAACTCATTTAGCCCCGGGACCCTGCAGCAGGAGATGGATTGATCGTGATAATTCAATAATTCAAATCATGATAATTCAAGGGTAGTGCCAGACGAGCTTGGCGCCTGAAGGCGCCAAGCTCATCTGGCACTACCCTTGAATTATCATGATCAATCTATCTCCTGCAACTGGTACATGGTCGTTAGACAACGCCTCCAAAAGTTTGGAAATGTGGCCATAAGGGTAAGAGGGTTAACACAATTATTAAGGATGTTAATTTTAAAGCGTTGAAGCCAATTAAAGTTCTTGAAAGCAGCGGCGGTGCGGTAACATGCTGTTTGTGTGTGCTGGTTTGTGATTTCAACCCTTACGGCATAGCCGAAAGGTCCTAAATCACAAATTAGTACACATCATATTTCTCTCTGTCTTTCGCCATCCGTCTGGCACCAGCTGAATGACTAAAATTTCACTGAAACGTTGCTGTTGTTTGTGTTGCGTGTGTGCGCGTGCGTTTTTTTTAAATATTTAATGTATGCTTGAATATGGAATGTATGCTTGACAAAGAATGTGTGTTTTTCATTACGCAACTTTTACCAAAATTCCGCTGCAAACAAATTTCCCATCTTGGGACAATAAAGGTATTCGTATTTGTATCGGAGAATTTCCATTGTGCCTGCGACTGTTGTCTTTCCTCCATAACCCGATAGGGATACAGCGAATACAATCCTTGAATCTTGAATCTGTATGTGTGTGTGTGTGTGTGTGTGTGTGTGTGTGTGTGTGTGTGTGTGTGTGTGTGTGTGTGTGTGCGTGCGCGATTTCGAGGTTGGTGTCAGAATAGCTTGGCGCCTACAGGCGCTAAGCTATTCTGACACCAACCTTGAGATATCACGGCCGATCCACACCCCGTCGTAGTCTTTCAGGGCTTTATGGGTCAATCGCCTATGGACCGAAGATTTTGTTTAATAACTCATTCTACCCCAACACCGAAATCCCCAAATTTTGCCGTTGTCCTCTGAAGACTGCACTCCAGTGCAGGACACAGATCGACGATGATAGTTCAAGGGTGATGCCAGGATAGCTTGGCGCGCCTTGAACTATCATGGTCGAACCTTATCTTGCTGTGATGTGTCTGGGGTAGAATGAGTTAAGCTCGACGAGGAAACTGCCGCACAGCTTTCCCAGAAGGGTGCGTGCGTGCTTGTGTGTGTGTGTGTGTGTGTGTGTGTGTGTGTGTGTGTGTGTGTGTGTGTGTGTGTGTGTGTGTGTGTGAAGGGGGGGGGGGGGGAGTTGGGAGGGGTGTATGTGTATGAGTGATTGAGTATGTGTGTGTGCGTGTGCGCTTGCGCTTGCGTGCGTATGTGTGTATGTATATGTGGTTGGTTGGTTGGTCGGTCGGTCGGTTGCTTGCTTGGTTAGTTGGTTGACCGGTCGGCCCTTGGGTCCGTCTATTCCTCTTGCTGACTCTTACATCGATGTTTCCGGAACACCTGATGATTTTTTTTCCCGCACAGTCGAATTAACACAAATTTCAGACACACAATTTGTGTCCACTGTCAGTGAAGTGGTTACTATACTGACGAGCAAAAGAAACGCCGCGACATTTTGGGAACCGTCGGCAACACTTTCCGACGATTCCAAAAAATAATGTCGCGTTTCTTTTGCTCGTCAGTATATGCACGCTGCGTGCGTATCGTGCGCCCCCTAGTTGCGGATTGTGTCCCGTGAACCGGCTGAAGCTTTTGAGTGGCGGGATTCGTGACCGTGATTGCACGCTGCGGCCCCAAAATCACGTCAGTCGCACGGCCTAACACCCCCACGACAGTGCCGGCATTTATTTTTCATAACATCCCGCTCGAAATCCCACCCCTAGCCAGTCAGCTGCCACCTGCAAGCGGCATAGATGCTCATGAGCCGATGCAGCTGCAGGAGCTGATGAGAATCTATAGGCTGGGTCTGAGATGCAAACCCCCAGCCGCGTGGAGTATTTCTACCTCAGTTTAAGCCTTTTTAAAAAAAAAATCCTAACACCCTACAGCTACTGCAGGAGATTGATTGACCATGATCAAGGCGCTAAGCTTTTCTGGCACTACCCTTGAATTATCATGGTCAATCCAGCTCCTGCAACTGGTACAAAGCCGTTAAGTATCACTTCCAAAATTTGGGAAATGCACCCGTGGGGCTAAAAGGGTTAGGAAATCCGCCGTATGTGTGTCTGCCACAAACTACTCTTTTCTTCTTATTTTCAATCCGGATTTTGGCGGTCGCAAAAGGTCTCATGAGCCCCTGCGACCGCAGACCCTGTGTTTTCCGCTAACTCTGTGTCCACCTCAGCTTGAGAGGTACAGAGAGCCTGTCAGCCTGCAGGCTCAGCTGGAACTGTCCTGTGCCATGGCCAGCCCGGCTAATAATTCAATATTTACCGAATTCCAAATAAGACCCGAGTCCCTGGAGATCTAGCATGCAGCAGGCGAGTTCACAGCCAACTTTTGCATCGGATCGTAACCTTGTTCTAGAACTCGAAAATCCCGCATCAGTGATTCCCTCAGAGTGAGCAGTACAATTAATATTGCGCTGATGCAGAGGTATAGGTTTTTACGGCCCCTCCCACCCCCCCCCCTCCCGCTGCAAAGGCACACGGCGCTCTGTGCCTGCGGCAGATGGACGGTAATGATAATGATCGGTCGAAATTAATTTTTAATCGGGATCGGTGTCAGAGAGAGAACAATGAACAA
>BTPG01000004.1:214930721-214935721 GCA_036245525.1 Semisulcospira habei | reverse complement strand
AACTGGTCTTTAGGTTTTCTTTATTTCCTTTATTTCCTTTATTTCTTGCAGTCCTATTTTATAACTCAATGAAATCTTTTTGTGGCAGTAATAAATTGGTGTACACCTGAAAATATATCGTTATTCACTGTGGATGGTAGGGTTTTACTTCCATTAAGGAGTAAATGTATGTTGGTGTATTCTGGTGGAAGTGTAAGTATTGTTAAACGTCTTATTCAGGCGCCAAGCAAATCTGGCACTGCCCTTGAATTATCATGGTCGACCCATCTCCTGCTATGATGCGTCAGGGCTGATTGGGTCATACTGCTGCATGAACAAGCTCCTTATGCCCGCCAGAACATATTCTCCAAAATGTCTTTCCTATACACACAAACGAACGGAGAACAGACAGCAGCAAACACGCGAAGCAAATCGCTGCTCTAGTGAAACTCTCTGGATGTCCGCTAGCATTTTTCAGTCACGCGTGCGGGAAATAAATTATTCAGCTAGAATCATTTACACACATTTATCTCATAAGTTTTGCTTCAAAAACCTTTCAACGTGCGAAATCTGAGTACCTCTGACAGCGAGCGCACCTGTTGAGGTGATTAAAATCGTGCTGGCTGTGGCTGTTGACGGGGCTCCCCGCTAGCTATATCGCGGATTTTCACATGTTTAACCTTTTGACACCGTAGTCTGCCAACTTGATTTTTCCCTGCTACCGTAGTAATTTTGACAAATTTCATTGGCCTTGTCTGTTGTAAAAATCTTATCATACCCCAACATATTTGGTATCAGTGGAAAAAGCAATTCAAGGTGAACTCGTAGACACTATGCTGAAGAAAATATTTTGTAATGTTAAGATTTTACAGGTGTATAAAGAAGATGGGGTAAGAAGCCAAAAATCAAAAACAGTTTCACGCTGGGTTCCACTGAAACTGAACATGCTGTTAGTGTATTAGTTAGCCAGAGTGTGAAAATTACACTCGCCTAGCATTCCAGAGACATATTCTAGTGTGTCACCAGTAAATAATCCAGAAAGAAAGGCACAACAGAAAAGTTTCTTCACACATAAAAGTTTTTACACCAAAATCCGCCTTTTTTTTTTTGCACATGGGGACGTTTTGTATTAGAGCTTCTAATTCGTTGGTTTCAGCCCATACAAACAAGAAAAGTCACTCTACAAGTAAAGAAATGAGTGCTTGACATATTATAGTAGATTGCTTCCCTTAGACCATACTGCCGGTATTGGCAATAGGGAAACTAGGCCAGCGCACATATGTGTGTGTCCCGTCGGCAACGGAGCTTTGCTTGGGGCACACATATGTGTGTTCCGTCGTCAAAAGGTTAACGGGACACGCGGGGCCCTAAAATCGTACTTCGCTGATTACCACGTAGTCGAATGTATTCATGGCCTATAGTTTGTTGGTCTGTGGTTCTGGACCTTACGGCCGAAGACCGTAAGGTCCAGAACCACAAACCAGCAACCCACACAGCCCTAAGGTTTCGAAGCATGAAATCATATACCAGCGCGCAAATCACTAATATAATTATCACGGGTCCCGCACATGCTGAAATGAAATGCAACATTTCAAAGAAGCGAATGCGTTTCTTTCATTTCTCTTCCATTTCAACCGTTTCTTTCGAAATGCGAAATGGTCCGTTTCGATCGAAATACGGTGACAGAACCTGTCTCTGTACTTGTAGCATTTCGCAGCAACAGTTCAAACAACGGCCCAATAATTTCTCAGCTTTGTGTCTCTTTATATGTCAGTGTGAAAATTAATTCATTGTGGGGGGGGGGGGGGGGGGAACCACAATTATTTTACGAAAAAAAACAAAAAAACAAAAAACACCGCGGAAAGCAGTGAAGTACAACAATCAGCTGTGTCGTCACACATACACAGTGACGCAAAAATAATAAATTATGATCTCAGGCTCAGTGCTCGCTGCCAAGACCTACAAACGCACGCAAAGAAATAGACATAGACATAGAAAGTCCCAAGAAAAAAAAAAAAAAACGCTTAGAAGGACGTTACAATACAACTTTGTCATAATTGTATTTTTTAAACGTGTTTCTCTCTTTGTGTTGAGATTTTCTTTGCATTCCAAACGCATGGCAGTCGCCGTTTGGGTCTGGATTTCTTATCCGTGAGATGACGTCAAAATGCCAAAACGTCTCAGACATTCCATGACGTAAATGATTTCTGTGTTATCAGGATCGTGTTTTTCTTTCGTCGGTGATTATCTGCCTATACGGTCTATGATACCTTTAACCCCTTCACTGCCGAGAAAATGTGAACACAGCTCATCTTCAGCTAACTGTTGACTGACTGCCTTTTATTCTGATCCTAGAGGGAAGTGGATGTAAGGTGTTGGGAAGGGATGGGGTGGTTTAAAGTAGTGTATGATTGTGCGTGTGTCTGAGAGAGAGGGTGTGCTGTTGTGCATGCGCAGTGAGTCCAGTGTTTTCCTGGAGAACAGCGCTATACAAGAGTTATGTATTATTATTATTATTATAATTATTATTATTATTATTATTATTATTATTATTATTATTATTATTATTATTATTATTAACACCATCCGACTGCAGGGTACAGATCCTCATGAGCCCCAGCGACTGCGGGGGCTCATGAGGATCTGTGCCTCTTGCTGAGGCCAATTTGTATCCGCGTTCCTCGGACGGTTTGTAGCTTCTGGTCTTTTAATGAAGAGCGATTTCAGAAAAAGCAAAATACTTATTCGTCCAGAGGCAGTGAATTTTGAGGCATAACACAGAACAAGAACAAAACGTAACCCGCTCAGGGCCGAGAAAAATTGAACACCTCCCCCACCCCCCCACTCCCTAACTGCCAGAGGTATACATCCGTCGGGGGTTCTTTCTCCGGGTACTCCGGTTCTTCCCCCCTCCCCTCCCCCGCACCCCCCACCCCCCCACTGGGTACCGGTTTCAGGCCACTTTATAAATTTCAAATACAAGCGATCAGAAATCTCTGTAACCTCAGTAGCTGAGCTGGCCCTTCGTCTGTCTTGTACTGTGTTTGTCTTCAGAGTAAATCCGTGTCTGTCACGTGAGTGTGCGTGTTGGGTTTCAGTTCGCGGCGCTTTGAGTCGATTCGTCCAAAAATTGAGAAAAAGCGCCTTTATATAATACCGGTATTATTATTATTATTATTATTATTATTATTATTATTATTATTATTATTATTATTATTATTATTATTATTGTTATTATCCTCATGAGCCTCCCTCCCCACAGTTGCGGGGGCTCATGAGGACCTATGCTTTTTGCTGACGCCGCTTTGAATCCACGTCCCTGAGTCAGCCAATGGGTTTTGGTTGTTGAATCACCAAAGATCGCAGAAACACAGCCTGCGTCAGCTGGTACTGGACAACTTAACCCTTTTAGCCCCGGATCCCTACAGCGGGAGACGGCTTGACCATGATAATTCAAGGGTGGTGCCAGATTAGCTTGGCGCCTGAAGGCGCCAAGCTAATCTGGCGCCACCCTTGAATTATCATGGTCAAGCCATCTCCTGCAACAGGTGCATTGTCGTGAGGCAACACCTCCAAAAATTCGAGAAATGGGACCTTGGAGCTTGAAAGGGTTAATGCTGTTTCTTGTCCCTGCGTCCGTTTATTTGTTCGTTGGTGGGCTGGTCGGTTGGCAGGCTGGTTGCTTGCCTCCTCGCCTGGCGCGTTCGTCCAATTGTTCGCTCGTTCCTCCGGTTGTTAGTTCGTTGCGAGCTTGTCACCGGAGGTTGAGCTGGGTGACAGGTTCACTGCTTGCTTGCTGGCTTGCTTGAGCAGTTGAACGGTCGAGCGACTGGTTATGTTGTTCGTTGAGTGTATTTATGATGATGATGTTATGATAATGATGATGATGATGATGGTGATTATTATTATTATTATTATTATTATTATTATTACATCTTTGTCATGATGATGATGATGATGATGATTAATAAATAATAATAATAATAATAATAATGAGTATTTATATAGCGCTTAATCTTACTCAAAAGCTCTAAGCGCTTTACAATCTGTACACAAAAATAAAAATACAATGACATATGCACATAACAAACAAAGCACAATGCCCGAACACACCATTTTTACAATAAACTAAACAACAATACATACATAATAATTTATATTCTAATTAACATTCAGTCTAAACAAGGAGGGTTGCAGAACTACAACTAAGGCATCAAACACTGGCAGTTATTCAAAGTAAAGCTTGAAGAGGAGTTTTCAACGACCTCTTGAAGTCAGAGACAGACTCACTGTTTCTGACCTCAAGAGGAAGTGTATTCCATAACACTGGGGCTTGATAAACAAAAGTGCGCTGACCAAATGTTTTAGTTTGGACAGAAAGTACACACAACTTCCGTTTATCAGAAGAGGAGCGGAGCTCACGAGAGGGTGTATACACATGCAGCAAAGAGGACAAGTATTCTGGGCTGGTGCCTGAAAGGCAGTTAAAACAGATTGACATAACTTTGTATTGAATACATGAGGACACAGGTAGCCAGTGAAGGGACTTCAAGATGGGTGTGACATGCTCAGTCTTACGGACTCTCACAACAAGCCGGGCTGCATTGTTCTGAATTTTTTTGGAGGCGATCAATGAGATACTGAGGGCAGCCACAAAGCAAAGAGTTACAATAATCTAGCTTGGACAGCACAAATGCACAAACTAGTGTTTTAGTGGCTTCCACGGTCAGCAGGTGACGAACTGAACTAATACGACGAAGTTCCAGATAAGCGGATCTACACACTGCACTGACATGCTGTGACATAGATAACTCGCTGTCAAGTGTAACACCCAGGTTTCTCACACTCGCAGAGAAGCCAATGAGTGTTCCATCCACATACAATGATGACGGTAAAGGCAGGGACGAAGATACTCTTGGATTAGCTACCAACATTGCTTCAGTTTTGCCATCATTTAACATCAGTTTGTTGGTGGTCATCCATGATTTGACATGGTCAATGCACTGGCTTATACTTTGGAC
>BTPG01000004.1:214918221-214925721 GCA_036245525.1 Semisulcospira habei | reverse complement strand
CACGTTAGACAAACCCTACTCTGATGCGGGAACTGAGGAGCACTATAGTATAAATCACGAGAGAGGTTTACCACCGAAGGTTTTCAAAACTTGCACAGACTCATTACAATCTATGTATTTTCACCAAGCTGGTATTGCAGGCCAGTATGCTTGCTGAAACTGAAACCGTGCAGGAGACAGGCCAATATACCGCTTCTAGTCCTAGCATATATGTACATTTGCCCCTGCATTTACAAAGGCTACTGAGAACCTGCTGCCGCAAACGAACTGCGCAGTTCTTCTCAGAGCGGACAAAGTCAGGTTTTAGCATAAGACTGAACACATGCTCAAACTTATAACGCCCGGGGAAAGCTGGTACGCGCAAGCATGGATGCCGTGTTCACAGGTCACAGTGTGACTAGAATAAAGAGTGGTCCGCATGTGTTGTACACGTTTCTAGGTTGCCCATATTATCCCTGCTACCTCACCTATTGGGATAAATCAATAAAGCAGCTAATTTAATTTATTGTTCGAAAGACTTTATGTACAGGAAATTCACCTATGGTGCAACTTGCAGCCACTCAATCACACTCGTAGATCATGATCATAAATATTTTATTTTCCTAGTAATATTTTCCTAGTAAGGCCATACAGCCAGAGACCATGAGGGAATTTTTTACTTCTGTGGTCTTACTTAATGCAACGCCATCCTTGAGGTGGTTTTTTTTTTTTTTTTTTTACTTATTGTCAGGGTAGGTCATACTTGATATAAATCCAAACGTTTTTGGCCTTGGGACTTGAGAGTGTTTTTGCATGATTCTGCAGGAACAATAGATAATACGGGTGTAAAAGGTTGGGAATGGATATGTGATACTAAAACTGTGCCGTCATTTTCAGGTGGTTTCAGTTATATAGTCAGTAATTGTGTGTTGTATGGTGAAGGGAGTCACATAAATGTTACTGTTTTAAGAGTAATGTGGCTGAATGATAGTGGCTGTGTAATGATATTGTGTCTGTGGGTGTGTTCAGGTTGATTTCCAAATTTTTACACTGAAACTGGTTTTCTTTATTTTTCATGTGATTCACTTAAAATTGGTGAGCATCTTTCACGTGACTGACTGATTAAAAGTATGCTTACAAATGCAAAATCTGATGGAAACTGTAGAAGTAAGATGCTCTTTCCTATGTGATTTTGGAACTTACTGAGCACATTTCCCAGCCGCTTTAGTTTGGCACTTGAGACTTCAGTGGTGCTGAGCATGTTTTAAGTGACGGGCGACCGATTAAAATGATGGTGACCAATGCAAAATCACTGAGATGGACACTTTACAAGTTGTACACCCCTTCCCGCTAGGTCTTAACCCTTATCATTCGGAATACACCACTGTGTGAAATAAGTTTGACTAAAATAGTTCAAGGGTGGTGCCAGAATAGCTTGGTGCCTCTAGGCGCCAAGCTATTCTGGCACCACCCTTGAACTAAAGCCATTGGTCTATATCCTTATCTGTAAATACTATAATGTAGCTTGCATATGGCAGTGCACAAATTTGAAGCTTTTAGCCTCAGTAGGATATGGGTTAACTGTGTGTGTTAAGACTATATTGACCCATATCAGACTGATGCTAAAAGCTTCAGTTGACCTGACTGCCATATTCAAGCTACATTATATGATGATGATGATGATAGATGATGATGATAGAACTTTATTGCTATATGTAACAATACATTAGGAAATCGTTGCGGTGTGCCGCGCAACATTAAAGGAAGAACATTAAACACATTAAAATATAATTAAGCTACTCACGTGCACACACACACACACACACACACACACACACACACACACACACACACACACACACACACAACACACACACCACACACACACACACACACACACACACACACACACACACACACACCGTATGCCTTAGTAACTATTGTGGTCTAAACATAAAGGCAATAAACACGATTTCACATTAACACAAAATTACATAGGATTACATATAGTACTTACAGCTAAGGATGTCAGTAGACCAATGGCTTTAGTTAAAGGGTGGTGCCAGAATACTTGGCGCCAAAGTATTCTGGCACTTCCCTTGAATAATTTAAGTGAAACTTATTTCACACACTGGTGTATTCCGATTGATAAGGGTTAATAATAATAATAATGCATAGCATTTATATGGCGCATTTCTCATATTTATAATATAACTCAATGTGCAGAATGTAGCCGCGAACTGAAACCCAACAAGCACGTCTCACGTGAATCACACGCATTCACTCACTCACACACTGTACGTAAACACAGAACATTCACGTGGTGCTAAGGGCAAGCTCAAGCGAGCTACACGGTATTTGGAAATCGTTTTGTATTTGAAATTTTATTAAGTTGGCTGAAACTGATACCAAAGTGGAGGGGGGAGGAAGAGCCGGAGTACCCGGAGAAAGAACCCCCGACGGTTTAAAGGAATCTGTTTCATTTATGCGTCATTTAATTGCATTTGAAAAAAAAACTAATCTTAAAAAAAAAGCCCTATTTAGACATCATGGTTTGTGAGATCTTGCAGTATATTTCTGATAAAGAAAACCTACTAAGTGTATATAGAAATATGACTGATATACCAAATGTCACTAAAAAAATAAAATAAAAAAAAACTAATCTTAAAAAAAATGCGCTATTTAGAATCATGGTTTGTGAGATCTTGCGGTATATTTCTAATAAAGAAAACCGACTCAAAACGCAGAAACTAAAAAATTTTCTTATTAGGACAAAATACACCACTATATATTATGACTTGGATATGAAAAGACATCTTACTTCTACAGTTTCCGTCCGATTTCCCTGTTTTGATGATCGTTTAAATCAGTCAGTCACGTGAAAGATGCTCACCAATTTTCAAGTCCATCACATGAAAAATAAAAAATTTTCAGTGTGCAAAATTTGAAAATTGTTCTAAGTCCAAAAATCACTAAAAAAATTATAAAAAATTAACCAAATGTTTTTCACTTGTGCTTGTTTGACACCATGGTTTGTGAGGAGATTTTGTATATATCTGAATAAGAAAATTGACGGAAAACGCTGAAACTGAAAAATTTTCTTCATAACATGAATTTTCTCACTGTATATTATGACTTGCAGAGGGAAATGTATTTAAGTTGTACAGTTTCCATACGATCTGGCTGTTTTCAACATCATTTTAAGCAGCTGATGAAACTGCATCCGATGGACATATTTAAAACATTGTTAACCCTATATTTGATAGAAACCCTAAGGTATAAGTGTATAAATATGATGATTATACCAAATGTCACAAAAAAAATAAAATAAAAAAAAAACTAATCTTAAAAAAGATGCGCTATTTAGAATCATGGTTTGTGAGATCTTGCGGTATATTTCTAATAAAGAAAACTGACTCAAAACGCAGAAACTAAAAAATTTTCTTATTAGGACAAAATACACCACTATATATTATGACTTGGATATGAAAAGACATATTACTTCTACAGTTTCCGTCCGATTTCCCTGTTTTGATGATCGTTTAAATCAGTCAGTCACGTGAAAGATGCTCACCAATTTTCAAGTCCATTCACATGAAAAATAAAAAAATTTCAGTGTGCAAAATTTGAAAATTGTTCTAAGTCCAAAAATCACTAAAAAAATTATAAAAAAATTAACCAAATGTTTTTTCACTTGTGCTTGTTTGACACCATGGTTTTGTGAGGAGATTTTGTATATATCTGAATAAGAAAATTGACGGAAAAACGCTGAGAAACTGAAAAAATTTTCTTCATAGCATGAATTTTCTCTCACTATATATTATGACTTGCAGAGGGAAATGTATTAAGTTGTACAGTTTCCATGCGATCTGGCTGTTTTTCAACAATCATTTTAAGCAGCTGATGAAACTGCATCCGATGGACATATTTAAAACATTGTTAACCCTATACTTTGATAGAAACCCTAAGGTATAAGTGTATAAATATGACTGATTATAACAAAATGTCACTAAAAAAATAAAATAAAAAAAAACTAATCTTAAAAAAGATGCGCTATTTAGAATCATGGTTTGTGAGATCTTGCGGTATAATTCTAATAAAGAAAACTGACTCCAAAACGCAGAAACTAAAAAAATTTTCTTATTAGGACAAAAATACACCACTATATATTATGACTTGGATATGAAAAAGACATCTTACTTCTACAGTTTCCGTCCGATTTCCCTGTTTTGATGATCGTTTAAATCAGGTCAGTCACGTGAAAGATGCTCACACCAATTTTCAAGTCCATCACATGAAAAATAAAAAAAATTCAGTGTGCAAAATTGGAAAATTGTTCTAAGTCCAAAAATCACTAAAAAAATTATAAAAAATTAACCAAATGTTTTTCACTTGTGCTTGTTTGACACCATGGTTTTAGTGAGGAGATTTTGTATATATCTGAATAAGAAAATTGACGGAAAACGCTGAAACTGAAAAATTTTCTTCATAGCATGAATTTTCTCACTATATATTATGACTTGCAGAGGGAAATGTATTTAAGTTGTACAGTTTCCATACGATCTGGCTGTTTTCCAACATCATTTTAAGCAGCTGATGAAACTAGCATCCGATGGACATATTTTAAAACATTGTTAGTCCTATATTTGATATAGAACCCCTAAGGGCCAAAGTTTGGTTTAGGGTTACCGTTATTTTTTAGTGTTAGATTGTAGCTAGGGTTATAACCCTAACGTGATATGTAAGGCAGCAACATTTTTGGTCATTTTTTTTTTATGGGTGCCCATTTGATAGCCCATGTGGTACTGAGTCCAGAAATCAAATGCAAATACAACTTTTGTATTCCCATTTAAACATGTGTTATCGCCCTTGAAAAAAATCGCGGGAAAAGCACATTATATTCGGCTCGCCTCGTGTCCGTATTTTTATGTTCAATCTCTCCCATTTTCCATACCCATACACTGCGGCTGTACTATTTTTATCGATATCTTTAAAAAGCAGTGTGTAAATACTTTATATATTTTTTTTAAATAATTTTTATTTCCAAAAAAAATTTCAGGTCACCTTTTTAATTCAATAATTTTCCTCCCATTCACAACACCTAGACTTAGCTTGCATCAAAACGTTCAGGTCATGCAACTGCATCCGATGAACATACATAAAACATTGTAAACAGCTAGATTTAACAGAAACCCTAATGGACCAAGTTTTACCTGCGTCAGTATCAGCAAGACCAACTGTAAAAAGCTATCTAACCCTCAGTATTTTTCTCTCGCACAGTTTTCACCCAAACTCTGAACACAATTTATGACACTAATTCTCATAAAAGTACTTTGAAAGACCCTGCAAGTTTGTGTTTGCTTAGTTTTTGTTTGAAAAAAAGATTCCACGTCTAGTGCCAAAACCCTGTCAGTCCAGTTTATTATGTATTCAGTGTACTCCAGCTTTCTTGGCATTTCCGAAGTACCCATACTCTGGGGTTCAGTTTTTTTTGTTGTTGTTGTTGTTTGTTTTCCTTTTTGTTGCTAAAAGCCAGAATCAACCTGAACACACCCACAGACACCAATATCATTGCAGCACAACCACTATTCATTCCGAGCCACATTACTCTTAGACTAGTGGCATTTATGTGACTCACTTCACACTACAACACACAATTACTTTAAACCGGGATAACTGAAACCACCTAAAAATGACGGCAACAGTTTTAGGACCATATCAGTATCCCTTCCCCTAACCTTATATTGTTCCTGCAGAATCATCTGCAAAAACACTTTTAAGTCCCAATGAAAAACGTTTGCATTTATAATCATATGTTTACAGATATCAACAGAACTAGTACAGCCGCGCAGCATGGGTATGAAAATGGGAGCGATTTGAACATGAAATAACGGAAAATGCACCACAGAAAAGCCTGGCTAATTTTTTATAAGCATGTGGCACCGAGAAAAAACAAAACAAACCAACCCAACAACAAACAAGCACTGACACGAACAAACAATATTATTCATCTATTTATTTACACAGGTCAGTCATTACTTTGTTCACCCCTACGAAATACAGTCATTATATAAAAAATCTGATTTTGGAGACAAATGCAACGCTGCTTTCAAGCTTTGCTTATGGTGTGGGGTTGGTAAGGAATCGGGTTCATAACCAAGAAATGAGACTGTCAATGTGCAGGTTTTTGTTGTTGTTGTTATTTTGTGCATGGGCAAAATGTGCAGTCTTGGTGGGCGGTAGTGTTTTTAGGGGATCCTTGAAATAATTAAGGGATGCCTGGGACTGACTATAGCTAAGAGACTGGACAGTACGAAAAACGGCACTGTTATACCGTGGCCAAAAGGCGGGCTGAACATAAAAATGTAGGAATGCATGGGCTTGAATGTGTGTGTGTGTGTGTGTTGTGTGTGTGTGTGTGTGTGTGTGTGTGTGTGTGTGGTGTGTGTGTGTGTGTGCGGCGTGCGTGTGTGAAAAATTACCGGCTTGGTTCACACACACACACACACACACACACACACACACACACACACACACACACACACACCACACACACACACACAAACAGACCACCAACAAACAACACACACAATTCCGTCCAAAGGAAATAAAGAGGGGTATAGACTGTGCTACAATTAAAATCACCTATCCTTCTATTTCATGCTTAGGGCTTTTATTAGTCCCTCAGTTCACTCTGTTAGTATCAAACATCCGATGCAGATCGGTTGTCCAGCAATGAGGGCCACATGTGGGGCTGTGTGGCTATCACTACTGGACACTAACCGCCGTCCACCATTCATAGGAACATCTGGGGTGGATTACGTTTGGCATACAGGACAGGATCTCCCACGAGCCCCTGTGTACTGTGTAGGGGTAATGTGAAATCTATTTCTTCTCAGGCAAAGAGGGGGGGGGGGGGTGGTGGGCAGGAATGGGAAACTGTACAGAATGCAGCGTGCTGTTGGTTGGTGGGTTATATGAGATTTCCCCGGTACTCCAAAATCTCTTCAGTTGATATTAAATTCTACCTGCACATTCCATTTAGTTCTGTTCCCTAGTTAGAGTGTACCAGAGAGACGACTTTGCTAATTTCCACGTCAGTGCCCTCCGAAACTAAGCAGCATCAGCCCAAAATACACTCAAAACAAAAACTATTTCATTAATTGCTGTCCATTTTTAAATGAAATTTTATCACTTTTTGTTTATTTGCAAAATCACATTTTGAATGAAATAGGCGATAGATAAAAAAAAACCCACAAGAAACGTTATAAAAAGAAAAGCATTTGACGAGAGTTAAAAACAAAGATGGCCGACTGCGTCGTTAGCAATGGAGCCAGTAGTCGGCATTACCGAGGTGAAAAGGCTGAGTTTTACGCTTGGGAGACGAATGTCTCAGAGTCAGTAGTTACCAGACTTTGCAGCCGTGAACTAAAGATCTGGGTCAGTGCATTTGCCCTGCTCTGGTTGTGTTTCAGTACAGGTCAGTGTTGACCTACGGCCGCCCAACCCCCAACCCACCCC
>BTPG01000004.1:214817056-214917056 GCA_036245525.1 Semisulcospira habei | reverse complement strand
ACACACACACACACGCACACACACACACACACACACACACACACACACACACACACGCACGCACGCTCATACACAAATCGTATGTTACCAAACCGTGCACAACAGCAATAACATGGGCTCATGTAGGACAAAGGCTTTCCCAATGCGAAATATACCATCGGGCCGGCGTCGGCCGCTGTTGGCACGGGCACAACCGTGCGCGCACCAACGATGGCCGACATCGGCCGGATGTCCTTTGCGCACTGGGTTGTTTGCATACGCTACAAAACAATCGCCACCTACAAAGATAATTGTGTCTGAATGTATTGTGACAACATTTTGTTTCCCCTCAGTATGATTGCAATACATTAAAACACGACTGTAGCTGGCCATTTGTGTTTTTGTAATGCATGAAATGAAAGCATCCGGCCGAAATGTGTGTATGATGTTATTGTTTCCAACACGCTCCGGCTAAAACAACTACAACAGCGACAAAACAGAACGAGAAGGTTCACTCAAACACAATTTTAATCAATCGCAACACACCGTATATACATCATAATTCCTTCCTCGAAAAAACATTGCACAACTTTCCGGCAACCATTGAAGCGACCTCCTCCAGACGAGGAGGGGTTAACAATTGGCAATAGCTCCTTAGATAAATTTTTAAACTAACCACCCACCAGCAAGAGGTATAGATCCTCATGAGCCCCCGCAGTTGCGGGTGCTCATGAGGATCTATACCTCTTGCTGACACCACTTTGGGCCCTTGAAATTAAGGGAAATGACAAAAGTACAGTCTGCGTTCGCTAGCACTGAACGGGTGTAGTGTGATCCCAGTATGTCTTGCAATAATGCCGCAAAAAAAGAAAAAAAAAGAAAAAAGAAGAAGATGAAGAGCTAACCACTTACGGCGTTTGAATGTCGTAAAAGTTAACCCATTCAGCCCTGACGCACTTCAGCAGGAGATGGGTCGACCATGATAATTCAAGGGTAGTGCCAGATTAGCTTGGCGCCTGTCGCCTGTCGCCTTGAATTATCGTGGTCGAGCCATCACCCGCAACAGGTGCATAGTTCGCTAGATGACGCCTCCAAAATTTGGGAAATACGTGCGTGCAGTTAGTCTCCAAACTCGAGTTTGCACTGCCGTGAACCTAAACACACATGTAAAGGGAGCATGAGCATCGCGCTATTCTACGGTTATTCTACGCCGCAGTGCCGGGACGGTCGTCGAATCACACGTGTTGACAGCCATGGGTGTTTTGTTTTGGGCTCGGTGGTCGCGATTTTATCCCGGCTGCGTAAACATAGCAGCATAGAGGCAACACTAGCCACCAAGATACATACAGTACATTTAGCTTCTCACAAGCCCCCGCACTCTGCGCGGAACTCATGAAGATCTATGCCTCTTGGGGAGTTTTGTCTTTGGTTATGGGCGAACATTGCTAGGCAGTGAATGCCATCCGTCTGATGTAAAAACAAGAATATATTATCCTCGTGAAAGTATGCGGTAACGGTGGAATGAATGTTTCTTGATAGGTTCATTTGTCTCTGTGCACATCAGATGGAACAGAGAACCTTCTGCCATACCATCTGACGGCAGTTCCGATGAAAGCGGCCTTCAAGGCAGGCTAAAGCCTTGTACTGTCTCCAGCCTTCAACCAAATAATATCCCTATCCAAGACCATTTTAGTATATATTTAATTTGAACTGAAAAAGCAAAACTTAGGCACAGATTCTCATGGGTCACGGTCCTGTAACTTGCGTGGCGGACATTTGAGGATCTATGCCTTTTCTCATCTGTAGAAAGGACCAATATGACACTGAATTAGATACACTCAATGATAAACACCTCCTGTCTGGAATAAACATAGATCCTCATGACGCCCGCAGATACGAAAGCTAATGAGAATCCTGACTTGCCTGCCTCTATCATTATGCTGGTCCTTACATACAAGAAGCTGCGCGAGCTGATTCAGTGACTGCCTTCCGCCATTGTATTAGACGCGATGACAGCAATTATAAACAAACCGTTCTGCTGGAAAAACTGGACAGAAATCGAGAAGAGCGCGAGCTCACATTCCATCGAATCAAAATAATTAGGTTTTTCTGAGTCTGAGTTAGAACTGCGTGGGGCTGAATGAGTTAAAGACTGTCCTGTTCTTTTTATCCTATGCGCGCTGGAGAGTTCCCTCGGTGAGCACAAAGGGCAATGGAAACTCCGAGTTCCGTGGGCCCACTCAGCATGGGTTGTGAAAAGAAGGGTAGAGCGAGCCGACTTTTGTGAAAAAAGACAATATAGAGAACCCTTTTGTATGGGCGAAGTCCGCCATGAAGCAGTTTGTTTTAAATAATCATACACTGCAGGAGCGGATCAGTCACTTCGAGGGGGAGAGGGGGGATCCAAGTTTTTGTTTGGGACCTACAACCTGACACAAACGGCCTCCTCGACGCTAGATCTTACTTCTAGTGGCAGACAAATCAAATAACGGGGGAAGTGGGTGAGGGGGTGGGGGGTGGGAGGGTACGCGCATGTGTCAATATTATCACCACTCGCCGAAATATCAAACAACGGAAGGGGAGTGGGGGGGGGGGGGGGATTTTCCAAACTTCCCCAAAAGGGACTCTGTTATAGCATTAAAAAAAAATGTTGGGTCTGGCGGTACTCCCGGTCTCTATTGACGCTGCACCAAACACCAAGAGTGCGTCCTTTTTACCATGGTTATGCGCATGACGTATCTACACCAGCAGGCGTCTAACCAAACACCAAGAGTGCGTCCTTTTTACCATGGTTATGCGCATGACGTATCTACACCAGCAGGTGTCTAACCAAACACCAAGAGTGCGTCCTTTTTACCATGGTTATGCGCATGACGTATCTACACCAGCAGGCGTCTAACCAAACACCAAGAGTGCGTCCTTTTTACCATGGTTATGCGCATGACGTATCTACACCAGCAGGCGTCTAACCAAACGCCAAGAGTGCGTCCTTTTTACCATGGTTATGCGCATGACATATCTACACCAACAGGCGTCTAACCAAACACCAAGAGTGCGTCCTTTTTACCATGGTTATGCGCGTGACGTATCTACACCAGCAAGCGTCTAGCCAAACACCAAGAGTGCGTCCTTTTTACCATGGTTATGCGCGTGACGTATCTACACCAGCAGGCGTCTAGCCAAACACCAAGAGTGCGTCCTTTTTACCATGGTTATGCGCGTGACGTATCTACACCAGCAGGCGTCTAGCCAAACACCAAGAGTGCGTCCTTTTTACCATGGTTATGCGCGTGACGTATTTACACCAGCAGGCGTCTAGCCAAACACCAAGAGTGCGTCCTTTTTACCATGGTTATGCGCGTGACGTATCTACACCAGCAGGCGTCTAGCCAGTAAGCAAAGGTTCTCTGGCTGACGTAAGCCTTGGCTGGCCCGAGGAACTTTCCCTCAGTGGGTATGCAGTTTAAATCAACTCGAGTGTGCACTCTCGGACGGTAAAATAACATTATTTCAAAACCTGTCATTTTTTTAAAAATTCCCCACAAACGCGTGTAATTAATTAATTTTCATGGGGCTGTTGCGTGAACGAGCAGTGAAAGCGCCCGTGATGTTTAATTGTTCGTTGTCGCGCGCTGGCATAATAATATTGCGATTTTGCCAAGTCACTGAACCCTGGCCGCGCCCTGTTTCCAATCGAGACCTTAAAGTATTCGCGACAGGTGACGCATTTATTGTGAGATTGTGTATGTGTGCGTGTGTGTGTGTGTGTGTGTGTGTGTGTGTGTGTGTGTGTGTGTGTGTGTGTGTGTGTGTGTGTGTGTGTGTGTGTGTGTGCGCGCGCGCGCGTGCACACGCGCGCGAAACAGAGAGTTTCTGCTATCCTTTGCCCTTGGTGCGCGTCAGTGGAACTCTCTTACGCACACAGAGGAGAAAAATAGCAACAAAAAAGAAAAGGTCCTGAGTTGGGTTATAGCCCTTTTGTCCAGCATTACATCATGTCGAGCAAAAGAAATGCGACATTTTTGGAATCATAGGAAACACTAAAGTATCCTCTACATCATACACTAAAGTGTCCTCTACATCACACACTAAAGTGTCCTCTACATCATACACTAAAGTGTCCTCTACATCACACACTAAAGTGTCCTCTACATCACACACTAAAGTGTCCTCTACATCACACACTAAAGTGTTTACATCACACACTAAAGTGTTTCCGATGATTCCAAATATGTCGCATTTCTTTTGCTCGTCAGTACAGTGTGACATATATTAAGCTTATTTATAAAGAGGGTACAACGAAGTATTAACCCTTCACTGCCTGGTGCAGGCCGCTTGAAATAGCTATGTGGAGATTCATCATTGAACAAGATCATTATTGTAAGCATGCATATTACACTTGACACAAAACGGATACACGCACGTCAAAAGATGGCTGCTCCACCCCAAGCGTTTCCACGGCCAAGCATTCCTCAAGTCTCGCAACAGAGTAATTCCCCTTGTGAAACATAGATCCAACTGTGACAGTCAACGAAGTATTTGGATCTAAGTTGCTAATTGTTCAGTCATCTCTAAGTGTTACAAACTCCGCTGTTGGACTATTTTTTTGTACACAACTATTTTATGTTGTAATAATAATATAAAAATACCAATAATAATAATAATAATAATAATAACAACAATAACAATAATAGCAATACAATAATGATAATAATAATGATAATAAATAATGATAATAATAATAATTATAATACAATAATAACAAGACAATAATTATAATAATAATGATAATGATACTACTACTACTACTACTACTAAACCAAAAATATAATAAAATGATACGCTAATAATAATAATAATAATAATAATAATAATAATAATAATAATAATAATAATAATAATGTGTATGCATATAGCGCTTCTTTCAGATAGTGATTTGAACTTACGCAGTAACATATATTGATAAGGACAAAGTTCACAAATACATAGGATCATACAAACCTCAGCGTCAACACACGTCACAACGCGTAATCCACAGTTTAAAAAATAAAATAAAGTTTAAAAAAATGGAGGAATACTTTGAGCTGTCTGACGAATTACCCAAGCAAACCATATAACAGGTGCGGCCATTTGCAAGTCTGACACGAGACTTCCGGTTTGTTTTGGGGGCGAGATTGACGACGTTTGGGGCGTCGAAATGGCTGGGGTGTAACAACAGCGACAAACAAAAAGACAAGTTTACAGTGATCTAAATAAAAGATTCCACTCAACCGTGACACGAGCAGATGGACCATGATAGTTCAAGGGTGGTGGCAGATTAGCTTGGCGCCTACAGGCGCCAAGCTGATCTGCCACCACCCTTGAACTGTTATGCCCGATCTATCGCCTTGAGCTGTGGTAGTGTAGTGTTCAGCGAAAAACTCCCAAGTTTGGGGATTCCAACACCAGAGCTACATAGTTTGAAACAGAGAGTGCAATATGTTTGCGGGTATCTGTGATTGAAATAGATAATACATGTATCGTTGCTACGGAAACCCGCGTGGCCATTTGAGACATATGTACATGAAGACATTATTTGTTTGCAAGATACAAAAACCAAACTGAATTAACTCCTTCGAGACGCGTCGTGTCCGGATACGCGGCATCATGCCGTGTATCTGGATGCGGCTCGTTTCGGAGGAGTGAAGCTGTAAAATACTTTAGCTGAAATCAGACTGCATCGATAGTCTACGGCGTCGCGACAGCGCCGCGGTAGGTGTCACAGCACAAAAATAGCTGAGCAGCGCACGGAAAATCGCTTTGTGTGTTTCCATATAGCGGCGCGACATGCGGCATAGCGCCTCTATTTAAGTTATTTAGAAATGTTGTGACTTATGGACTTGTTGTCGCGAAATCGCGGCTCAATTGCCGTTGAATCGCTTTCATAGGGCGATAAAATTTTGTCACGCCACTGTCGCCTTTCGCACCGCAATGGCGCCGCTGCCGCTGCCGCGTATATGGAAACACTCCTTTATTTCTATGTTCTCCATTCATGTCGCTGTCGCCACCGCTATCGCGCTGCTGTCGGTAGCGCTTTATGTCGCCATGATTCATGCACCAATCATCGCTAAGTTTACAAACAGCGCTACCAACAGCCAAAGCTAACAGCTAAAGTTTAAAATGGTTTGACGAAGAGCAATTCGCATGGAAGACAGTGGAAACACGACATGGTACGCATTATAATTTAGAAAACAACATCAGTGAGGTTTTGTTTGCAAGGAGCGACTCCAAGTCATGGCGGATAAACAGCTTCTACCAAAAGCAAAGACAACACCCCAAACATTTCCAAGAGGCATAGATCCTCATGAGCCCTCCGGGCTCATGAGGATCTATGCCTCTTGGAAATGTTTGGAGTGTTGTTTTGCTTACGTTGCAAGCTGGTTACTATCCGCCATGATTTCGCTGTGATTTGTAGTTGGGAGTCGTTGGACCTAAACGTAACTTTTCTATTCCCTGAAGAGAAGAGCATTTAAAAAAAAAAGATCTGTGGGTATTTCTTCTGTAAATTACGTCATTCTGCAACAACCATAAATCCCTATTAGTCGCAGCATCTGTGGCGGGTAGATAATGATTTATGTCTATTGCTTATGACATTTACAGCTGCATTGTGGACACGATTATCTGTCAATGGGCTTTGATAAATATAGATATATGAATTATTTTCCCCCGAAAATTAGAGTGAGTGAAAACGGTGTTCTGTCCTTATTTGTGGAAAAAAAACCTAGTTTGTCCATGTTTCAAAGTTTCATTGCATACACGATGAAAACGGATGAAAATGGATATAATGGCTTTTCGCCTAAGAACGGCGGTGTTTTACACACACACACACACACACACACACACACACACACACACACACACACACACACACACACACACACACACACACACACACACACACACACACACACACACACACACACACACGTGCGCGCACACACACACAAAGCTTTGTGCGCCATGCATTCCCTTGGTACACGCAGCCACCGTCACTGAGAACAGAACTGCCGTCTACATCCAATGGTAGGCTAACCCATTTAGCCCCGAAGCACTACAACAGGAGATGGATCGACCATGATAATTTAAGGATAGTGTCAGATTGACTGTCTGCCCCTCCGGCGCCAAGGTAATCTGGCACTACCCTTGAATTATCATGGTCGGTTCAACTCCTGCAACATGAACACAGTCGTTGTGTGTCACCTCCGAATGTCGGGAAAAGCGGCCTTGGGGTAGAATGGGTCAAATCAAGCTGCATTCACCTTCATTTTCTGACCGGACACAATCAATGGAATCACATAGTGTCTTGCTTACCCCTTTCAGCCCCAAGGGCCCATTTCTCCAATTTTGGAGGTGTTGCCTAATGACTTTGTACCAGCTGTAGGAGATGGATTGATCATGATAATTCAAGGGTAATGCCAGGTGAGCTTGGCGCCTTCAGGCGCCAAGCTCATCTGGCACTACCCTTGAATTATCAAGGTCAATCCATCTCCTGCTGTAGGGACTCGGGGCCATATTGGTTAATAACGCGCTATCTGCAAAGACAGTGAAATCCGTTTTTGTGAAAAGCGAGAATTCCATTGTCGTTCAAGAAAGTCTTCATGAGCGGACTTCCTGCCCCAGCCTTCTCTTGGTTACTGTCGTTCAGAGTTGATATTAACGCATTTACAAGCGCCCCGCATCTATTGATGCAGGGCGCCTAGTACGAGTCAGCATCACGTTGCACAGCTATTAAAAAAAACCCCAAACAAACAACAAAAACAGGCAGTCCTCATCCAGACGTGATACCGAAATCAATTTTTTTTGGAACCAGTTAGTGCCACTGGATTCATGTAGTGTTTTGTATTTATAGACTATACCCAGCCAATCATAATTCAGCTTTCTAGACACGTGGCGTTCTTCCACCATTTACGATCTGTTAATGTTCTCACGCGGTGTTCTTCAAAGCACAGCACACTAATTATAAACACAGTCACGTTTTGTTCTGCCTGAAGTGGCAAGCGATAACTGAACACACGCGAACTTGCGCGACAGTCGTCACCAATCACAAATGCATTCTCAAGTCACGTGTTACTCTCATTAATCGCAAGCAGCCATAGAGCTTCCGTGACAGGTGGTCACCAATCACAACTCTTTTTTCCAAGTCATCACGTGGTGTTCTCTCTCCAATCGCAAGCGGCCATAGCGCTTACGCGACATCCGGACATTTATCACAACTCTTGTCTCAGGTCCATGTTACTGGACAAACGAGTCGTGATTGGTGACCGGCTGTTGCTGCCAACAATCAACATTTTTCGTTAAGTCACGTGGTGTTTCTTCCATCAATTAAAAGATTTTCAGTGTTGAGTCACGTGGAGTTTATTTCACCAATCAGAAGTGGTTGCTGAGCTCCACGTGCCTTCGGAGGTCAACTTTTCTCTGGAAGGCTCGGCCGCATTTGGTGCATGGGAACGGCTTGTACCCCGTGTGTTTGCGGCTGTGTGTGATGAGGTTGGACGACTGGCTGAAGGCTTTGCCACAAATTGTACATTTATGCGGCTTCTCCCCTGAAAAAAGAAAACGATCCAATCAGCGAACTGACCCATTATGCACACTCACGCGAAACACGCATTCACTCTGAAGAGTATTCAGTCTGAAGACAAACACAGACAAACAAGACAGCCAGTACAACTACAAGACAAACACAGTACAACTACAGACGCAGTACAACTACAGCACACAGTAAAACTACAAGACAAACACAGTACAACTACAAGACAAACACAGGACAACTACAAGACAAACACACGACATCCAGTTGGTGCAAAGGATCAGCTCAGCTAATGAGGTTTCGGACATTTTGATCGCTTGCATTTGAATTTTTTAAAGTGGCCTCAAGCCAGTATCAACGTTGAGAGGGGAAGAAGGGGATGTGGGGAAGGGAGGGGGGGGGGGAAGAGCCGGAGTGCCTGAAACCAGTATCAAAGTGGAGATGGGAGAAGGGGGGGGGGAGGGAAGAGCAGGAGAGCCTGAAACCAGTATCAAAGTGGAAATGGAAGAAAGGGGGGTGGGGGAGAAGAGCCGGAGAGCCTGAAACCAGTATCAAAGTGGAGATGGAAGAAAGGGGGGGGGGGGAAGAGCCGGAGAGCCTGAAACCAGTGTCAAAGTGGAGATGGCAGAAAGGAGGGGGGGGGGGGGGGGGGAGAAGAGCCGGAGAGCCTGAAACCAGTATCAAAGTGGAGATGGGAAAAGGTGGGGCAGGGGGGGGGGGAGTCGGAGAGCCTGAAACCAGTATCAAAGTGGAGATGGGAGAAAGGGGGGGGGGAGGGAGAAGAACCGGACAGCCTGAAACCAGTATCAAAGTGGAGATGGGAGAAAGGGGGGGGGGGAGCCGGAGAGTCTGAAACCAGTATCAAAATGGAGATGGGAAAAGGTGGGGGGGGGGGGGGGGAGCCAGACAGCCTGAAACCAGTATCAAAGTGGAGATGGGAGAAAGGGTGGGGGGGGGGGGGGAAAGAGCCGGAGAGTCTGAAACCAGTATCAAAGTGGAGATGGGAAAAGGGGGGGGGGGAGCCGGACAGCCTGAAACCAGTATCAAAGTGGAGATGGGAGAAAGGGTGGGGGGGGGGGGGGCAGCCGGAGAGTCTGAAACCAGTATCAACGTGGAGATGGGAGAAAGGGGGGGGGGGTCAGAGCCGGAGAGCCTTAAGCCAGTAACAAAGTAGAGATGGGAGAAAGTTGGCGGGGGGGGGGGGGGGGGGGGGAGCCGGAGAGCCTGAAACCAGTATCAAAGTGGAGATGGGAGAAAGGGTGGGGGAGGGGGAAGAGCAGGAGAGCCTGAAACCAGTATCAAAGTGGAGATGGGAGAAAGGGGGGGGGGGGAAGAGCCGGACAGCCTGAAACCAGTATCAAAGTGGAGATGGGAGAAAAGGGAGGGGGGGGGGGGGAAGAGCCGGAGAGCCTGAAACCAGTATCAAAGTGGAAATGGAAGAAAGGGGGGGGGGGGAAAGAGGCGGGCAGCCTGAAACCAGTATCAAAGTGGAGATGGGAAAAAGGGGGGGGGGGGGGAAGAGCCGGAGAGCCTGAAAACAGTATCAAAGGGGAGATGGGAGGAAGGGTGGGGTGGGGGGGGGGGGGGAGAGAGCCGGAGTACCCGGAAATAGAAACATCGACGGTCCGCTCGAAACAACGATGACACCTACTACACTTCTAGAGGAAAAAAGTCCGATGCCGGAAGCGGGTATCAAACCTCGAGCCTTTAGCATTGGTGGCAGCTGCTTTAACCACTGCGCCACGGACCGCCCCACAAAAACTGACTTACTGCAAACGGAGGGCAACAGACCGGGAAGAACGTACCCGTGTGGATGTAGGTGTGTTTCGTCATGTGGGACTTCTGATGAAATCTCTTGCCACAGTACGAGAACTAGTAAGGTGTGTGTGTGTGTGTGTGTGTGTGTGTGTGTGTGTGTGTGTGTGT
Organism: Semisulcospira habei; assembly: GCA_036245525.1. Taxonomy (NCBI): domain Eukaryota; kingdom Metazoa; phylum Mollusca; class Gastropoda; family Semisulcospiridae; genus Semisulcospira; species Semisulcospira habei. Next base: position 214,906,585 of record BTPG01000004.1, on the reverse strand, counting down.
GTGTGTGTGTGTGTGTGTGTGTGCGTGCGTGCGTGCGTGCGTGCGTGTGTGTGTGTGTGTGTGTGTGTGTGTGTGTGTGTGTGTGTGTGTGTGTGTGTTTCGGACAATTCCTTTAACCCATTAAGTTTCCGGGAAAGGAGTATGCTAGCCATTTACAAGAGACATAAATCCTCATGAGCCCCCGCAGTCGCGGGGGCTCATGAGGATTTATGTCTCTTGTAAGTCATGTGTTCTTTAACTCATTCGAGGCGTGCCGCCTCCGGATACGCGGCTTATGTCGCGTATCCGGAGGCGACACGTCTCCAATGAGTTAAGCCTATTTTGGGTCCAGTTGCTGTCTTTTGCAAACTGAGGGCGACCTAGCTGGAAGAAGGTACCTGTGTGGATGTAGGTGTGTTTCTTCATGTCGGACTTCTGGTGAAACCTCTTGCCGCAGTACGGGCACGGGTAAGGCCGGGTGTCCGAGTGGATCAGCATGTGTGTGGACAGCGTGGAGGACCGCTTGAAGCTCTTGCCGCACTCTCGACAGTGAAAGTTCCTCTCCTTGCTCTCAGACGGCGAGCTCCGGTTGCTGGCGTTGCTTAAGCCGCTGCTATGGCTACTGGGGCCCTGCAGGGGCGAAACTTTGCCCAGGGAGGGGCTGTAAGGGTTGGAGAAGGGAGTGGAGTAAAATGCGTCGCGGATGCGGTCCGGAGAGCTGGGCTGGTGGGGCGAGATGGACTGACCTTGAGAGGACGCTGGACTCAGCTTGGTGTCCCTGGGAACGCAGCGCGAGCAGGCGCACATGGGGAAGTCTTCGCGTCGTCCGAAGTCGTGAGGAGGGGAGGGAATGAGGGGGTGGGGCACCGCCGGCGTGGGCGGCAGCATCAGCCTCCTGTGATCAGCCACGCCGGACTTGTTGGCGTGTATCGGCCCAGGAAACCCATCAGAAGACGCCACGTGTTTCTCGCGAAGTCGCATTCTTTCCACAGCTCGTTCTCTTTCTCTGTCAAAAGCGAACCTGGATTTCAGACTTCCCAGCGAGTCTGTCTCCTTCTCGCCATATTTAGGCATCTCCAGGCTGTTGTCCGTCAGATTAACCCCTTTTTGCGCGCAGCCGACGGTGCTGTTTACAGCACCGGCGGTGGCGTGCACAAAGGGGTTAAACTTAAAGTAACTGTCCTTCAGTAAGCTTGGGTAGTCTTCTCTCAAGGGGCTGTGCTTATCTGCAAGCATGATCTCCTGGCCTAGGCGGCTATGGCTGGAAGCGGCGGCTAGGAGGCCGCGTTCAGTGGCGTGAAGTTTTGCGGAGATGATGCTGTCACGCTGCGCTTTTGGCAGAAGTAGCATGTCATGGTCCAGGGCCAGCCAGGACAGGAAGTCGCCCAGCACCTCACGCAGGTAGGCGCTGTTCTTGTACACCAGCTCAGGGCTCATGACTAGCGGCAGGCCTGCACGCAGAGAACATAATGATTATACATCTTTATTAAGAACTGAAAGATGTCTTGGATTAATCCAATCTGTGCTAAAAATAACAAGATGGGGATTTCATCCTAAAGTCTACTGTATTGTTTGGAGCTCACACGCGTTTATCGTTTAGGAACATTCAATGTTGTTCATATTTTTAGGCTTATTATGCTGATCCATTTGCCTTTTCTCTAAGTCAACCTCTGATCAACACACACGTCGGCGCACACAAATAAAGACGAACACACGGCGCTACCCGCCATTAGTACGCTCTGTGGGCTCGTGAAGCGACAGGAATCCATCTCCTTCTACTCCTTCTACTCTAACCCACCCTCTGATCCCCAAACACTGGCACACAGAAATAAAGACGGACACACGGCGATTCCCGCCATTTGTAAGCTCTGTGGTCTGGCGTAGCATAGCTACGCTGAAAAAAAATAATAGCACGAGCAGTGAAATGACGTCACTTCAAGCTTTACGACATGGCATCGTCCCACGACTCCGTGTTCATAGTGACGACTCGATGTTATACGTCACTCATCGCAGTACTAACATTTGACGTATCAGAGAATCAACTTTGCAATTTTCTTACTGATTTTCACGCCAAGGGCTTACAGGTCACAATTTGACCTAATCCTACCCCCAGGCCGGGACAAACAGCAGGCTTATGCAAACACTGTTTATGAAAAATCATGCGGGTATTAATGAGAAGATAGTTTTTTTTCGTAAAAGAAAAAAATAAAGTTATGTTAGCTGCTTTACAAATGACCGAAAAAGTGGTGCAGAAAATTGTCTGATTTTCACACCTAGGGCACACAGGTCACAATTGACATAATCGTACCCGACAGCCGAGACAAACTGTAGGCTTACGTAATGACCGTATATGAAAAAGCATGCGATTATTAATGAGAAAATTGGTTTTTCGTAAAAACAAGATTCAATTGTTTTAAGATTAATCCCAAATAATTTTGTGAAATTAATCCCAAAAGCGTGAATTTAAAAAAATTAATTATCATTCCAAAAGTTCTAGATTACAATGCTGGTTAACGAACTCATTCAATATCTCCTTTTTATCTAACTAACTGCAAACATCTAGTAAAAATAAGAAAAATTACGGACTCCAGTGTAGATCAACCGGTTTCTGTGAAACGGCCATTTTCTCTCCAAAGAGCATCTTAATTAAAAAAATTCAAAAAGAACTGCCACGAGATTATTCTTTTAGGGACAATATCATACAATTCGCAGACGTCTTTCTTTCGTGCCATCATCTATCCGTCTCCTAAATGAAGCCATGGCATAGACCTATAGTCATGTCATCACTTGAAGGACGGTCAAGATGTCAGCCTCAGGTCTATGAATTTGCAATGTCATGTGATACGCAAGTGCTTGTGCGTGCGTGTGTGTGTGTGTGTGTGTGTGTGTGTGTGTGTGTGTGTGTGTGTGTGTGTGTGTGTGTGTGTTGTTTGCGTGTGTGCGTGTGTGTGTGAGTTGTGCGCCCGGTATAAGGTAGTGACGTCTCAGTTTTTAAGCACGTTTTCTTTCTAGGTGGATATTAACATTACAGATGGTTGTGATGTATATACGAGTACGTGCACAAACTCACTGTCGGTCGGTGTGTTCTAGTTAGTAAAATGTATGTAGTTGTTTCATGTTTACATTTGGGACAATAAAAGTATTCCTATTCGTATAATTTCAAGCTTGTCCGTCATCAAACGAAGGCTCTAGTCGTTGCCACACACACACACACACACACACACACACACACACACACACACACACACACACACACACACACACACACACACACACACACACACACACACACACACACACACACACACACACACACACACACACACACACACACACACACACACACACACACACACACACACACACACACACACACACACACACGCCAAAAAGACGTTCTCCAGCAAGGTTTGCTTAGCTAGACGTGACGTCATATTTATATTGTTACTTCTTTGCCAGAATTTCTGCCCCGCACGCCAAAAAGGTCATGTGCATGCTCCGGAATGCGCGCCGACCTGCCCCATTTCAAAGTCTACCGTATTTTCAATACGGTAGACAACAAAACAAGCAAATAATCAATCGATCGATCGATCAATCGATCGATCAATCAGTCAATCAATCAATCAATCAATCAATCAATCAATCAATCAATCAATCCAGCACATGAGAAAAGAAATGCTACTTTGGAAAGAGGGTGTAATAGACAAATTCTCAGCAGAACACGGGAAGGGGGGGGGGGGGGCATCATAAGTTGATAGGAGATGGATCCATGATGAAAAAGAAATAATTCAGGTACTATCAGGCATCTGATAGTAACCCTTTGGTTGTCGGAAGCATGTTAGCGTGTTTCCTGCAGGAATCACCTCGACCAAACACACTACCGGCGGCCAACGGGTTACTACAAGGCCCGGACGTGGTGGAGTTTGTATTTCAGTTAGAGTTTCGGTGCAGCAACGGCCAGTATGAGTGTCAGTGTACACGCTTGTATTTGAATAATGACTAACAAAGCACATAACGCACGCACGAGAGCCTGTACATTACGATTAGCCTTAATCTGCACTACCGACTCTCATTCCTGCTGGCGCCAACCCTTGAGACACCGTGGTTCATCCACTCAGCGCGATCAAAGTCTCTTTACCGCAAACTGCCGTTGATCAATGGGGCTACCAGATCGAGTGGCTGGCCCTACTCCTAGGGCTTCAGTCATAGACTGAAATACCAGAAACCGCCTCCAAGCACCCCCCTCTTCTCATCCTTTAACCCCTTTCCAGCCAACGGGCGTACTTTTTGTTTCTATAAGTTGCGTGCACTGAACGACCAAAAGCCACAACTGTCCAAAACAAGAACAAGAACAAGAACAACGTTTATTGTAGAGGGACCCAGTTGGGGCCAAAGGACACAGACGGATAGGACTTAACTATCATGTACATTACTTTATATCATTTGTCCAAAAAACAAGGACACAAAGTGGTCTCAGCAAGAGGCATAGATCCTCATGAGCCCCCGCAGTCGCGGGGGCTCATGAAGATCTATGCCTCTTGCAGTTAGACCGAGTTCACATTTTCTCAGCAGTGAGTAGATCAACAGAATGGTTGCAGCTCTTTGTCGGCCTAACCATGCCGACTTCAGCTGCTGCAAGATCATTTCCCCTAGAGAACATTATCGACGGGGAGATCCGCCCAGACAAGGCTCGCTGGCACTGCGTGAGCTTGGCTATTTTTACCACTTTTTCGTTGCTTTCCCGTTACTTGGCATGCGCACTGGACTGAACTCTTAAGAAAATGTCTGAGCGGCAGAGTACATCCTACAGAAAAGTTACTCTCCGGCATAGGAAAGAAGACGGAAAGCAGAAAAATCGTTCATTCGACAAGATTCAGACTACACAACTAATCAAAAGTTAAAGTTTGACACTTCGCACAACATTTTTTTTTGTAAGACGCACCAAGAAATGACACAAAACAGATACGTTGTGAGATGTTAACCCTTTGCGTGTCGGTAGAGGTTTTTGTCGCGATGATTCCGACAGGAATCATCGCGACAAAAACCGCTACCGACGCGCAAAGGGTTGCACCTTTTCTTTCTTTTCTTTTTTTTTTCTTTGCCAGGAAAAGATCGCTTTAACCAAAGTTTATTTAATTCGTTTGTCGCGTGTAGTCGTGCGTGCGCGCCACGTCTTAAAAAAAAAAAAGAAGAAAAAAAAAAAAGAAGCTAAAAACCAGCCGTGTTTACATTTGTTTTTCTCAGACGGAGCAGATCATCGAGGGTTCACTGAATGACTGCGAGTCGGAGACCAGGCCGACTCAGCAGGGAAATCATATCTCATTAACTTCCTCCCAACACGACGCGCGGCGGCGAGCGCCGCTTTAAATATACATTAAAATAATGGGTTACCGGTCTTGCTCAGGGGACGCAGCTCGTGCTCTCATCGCCTCTCCAGGGAAGTTACTCTCGCGGCGGCGGGTCGCCACTGACTTTTAAATCTAATAACTCGGTCGCCATCTTGCTCGGAAGGCGGTCTGGAGAGTCAGCAGAGCGCATGCGCGAGAGGGACCGGGTTAGAGGGCGCATGCGCGACCGGAAGGGATTACTGGTTACGGGCATTGATTTGAGTGGTTTTTATGTTGATCCCTGCACGGCTGTGCCCGGGAAACTTTTGAAGTGTGGCCATTTTTTTCTGACACTTGTGACATTTACAGAGAGCGTACAATCCCAGCGGTGAGACTGCTACAGCGAGTGTACATGACGGATCCATCATGGGTTTTGTACAGGTCCCCACCTAGACTTGCAACTTACTTTCGCTGTTCAGTGTCGGTAGCGTTTTTTGTCGGGGTGATTCCTGCAAAAAAGCGCTACAGACAGCCACAGAGTTTAATGCAAAAATTGGGATTTAGTAACTCGCCAGTTTTTATTCTTGTTCACTCCGAATTTTGTTCAGAGAAAAAGTTAACACGAACCTACGGCAACAGGCATGGATCCTCATGAGCCCCCCGCAGTTGCGGGGGCTCATGAGGGTCTATGCCTCTTGTTGACGTCACTTGCGTATTCATGTTCCTTGGGCTTGAGAGCTTGGGCGCTTTGGCGTTCGGTTCACAACGACTTCAGATATAAAGTATATTGACACGTTCCCACTGGCGGGAACGGTGTTCATTTTCAAGGCTGCAGCTATATGCAAACGACAGGTACGCGGGCCGATATGACTGTCGCTATTTGGTATAGTTAACTCACTCAGCCCGACGGCCGTATTTCCCAAATTTTGAAGTCGTCATCTAATAATAATAATAATAATATAATGAGTACTTGTATAGCGCCTAACCTCGGATTAGTGCTCTAGGCGCTTAACAAAAACTAATTGTACAAAAATAACTAATTACAAAAACGCAATTTACAAAAAGTATTTTAATTTTTTTTTTAATCTAATGACTATGCACCAGTTGCAGGAACAATGAACAATGAACCTTTATTTTACAACGGTAAAAGCATTTGGTCACAAAAACCCATTTTCAAACCTGCCGTTAAGATAGTTTGTGCCGACAGGCGCCAAGCTAATCTGGCACTACCCTTGAATGATCATGGTCGACCCATCTCCTGCTGTAGTGCGTCAGGACTGAATGAGTTAATGGCTGGCACAGAACTAAGCTCGCTCATGCAGCTGGCCCCTGGTCCATTGCTCACTAGAACACCAACTATCTCGACAGAAATCACTTTTGCTTAAATGACAGACTTCGAATCTAGCAACAAGAACATTTGGATTCCCAGGCGACTCGCTGTATTCCAAGTTTACTGTTAACCGCACATAAGCGACGCATTTGTCCCACAATATGATGTCTGTAAGCTTCTAATGTGAATTGATCTGGGACGAACTGCATGGGCCTGTTGATGATCTGCACGCCAACAAAACTGATAGAACTGTTTAAAGCAAAACGTGCCGTGCAAGATTTTTTAAACCCTTTCACAGAGTGAACAAGATCCAGCTGCAAGAGACATAGGTCTTCATGAGCCCACGCACCTGCGGGGGCTCATGAAGATCTATGCCTCTTGCTGAGCCGAGTTTTTATCCACGCTTCCTGGACGTGTGAGATTCTTTGGCGTTGCAATATGAAAGATTTCAGAAAAACGATTTGTGAAGAAACCAGCTAGAAGTGAGATGGTTAAGAAAGGGTTTTTGATTGATTGTACATTGCTTAACGTCCCGACAGCAACAAGGCTTTTTCAGGACGTGCCTGCACTGCTTGTGAAAAAAAAAAAAACTAAACAGAACATTGAATGTATGTCGCCAGCCGGTCAAATACGTTAAATAAACCTAAAACATGGGGCCTAAATAAAGCTAAGACCATTTAACAACACACATCCAATATCAAGAGCTACAGGCAGTGCAGACAGTAGGGAGAGTTTTAAAAAGGCAAATACAGGTGAATGGATCTCGGGTAGACAGAAACACATGCCCCAGAATAGAGAGGAAAACTCACCCTGTGGGGCTGACCAGGGTGACCCTGGGAACTAAAAAGTACCTAACCCCACCCAAGTCCCCCAGGGCAGACCCGGGTGGGGGGTTAAGAAAGGGAGAGCAGGGGTGGTGAGACAGGAGGAATATGATGATTTGCGGGGAGGGGAGGGGGGGAGGGAGAGAGGGAGGTGGGAGGTACCCAGGAAACAAAAGCGGAAGGGAGGCGACGCTCCCAAAAACTGCGGACTAAGGGCCTGTTTCCATCCAGCTGCGCGATAGCGGCGCGGTACGCGACACGGCAAAACAGTAGCTGAGCAGCAGGCAGAGAATCGCTTTGTGTGTTTCCGCTGTGACACAGCGGTGCGACAGGCGGCATCGCGCCTCTATGTAAGTTGTTTAGAATTATTGCGAGTTGTTGTCACCTATTCAAAGCCCCGCCCCCTTCAACAGCAACACTGCAGCTGAATCGCCCTTGAATCACTCCATGGGGCGATACAATGTTGTCGCGCCGCTTTCGTTTGTCACACCGAAATCGCGTCCTGCATTTGGAAACACTCCTTCTTTATTTCTATGTTCTCGGTGCGAGCGGCTTTCGCGTCGCTATCGCGCCGTTATATGGAAACACTCCCTTAGTGAGACGCTGTTGCTGTCGTTTTATTCCCTGTGTGCATGCAGTCGTTGCTACATGTACTTTACAGTACAGGACACACATACACACACACACACGCAGCACGCACGCACGTACGCACACACACACACACACGCACGTGGCACGCACACACACACACAGGCACGCACGCACGCACGCATGCACACACACACACACACACATACAAACACACACACACACTGTAAACATCACCGTCCGCTGGCTGCATGCACAAGGGGGTTAATGATAGAACGCTCAAGAGCCGGTTTGTCTCCCTTTAGGACATCACCTAAAGACCACAAAATCGCCGCAACAACCGATAATATCTCCGGAGATTTTGACACTGGTAGTGAGCCATAACTTTGCGCAGACGCATGGCTTTACTGAGAGACCTCTCTCTCTCTCTCTCTCTCTCTCTCTCTCTCTCTCTCTCTCCTCTCTCTCTCCTCTCTGAAAATTGGTCTTGTAACCAAATGATTTTACCGTTGTAAAATAAAAATAAAAGTTCATTGTCCTCTCTCTCTCTCTCTCTCTCTCTCTCTCTCTCTCTCGCTCGCACGCTCTCACCTCGCTCCTCTCTCCTGCGGCAGCTCCTGCACTACGTGCATGCTTGGGTCTGAAATCTTTGTCCATTCAACAAACAAAACCCAACACCGTCCAAGAAACACGGATACATACGAGTCTCAGCAAGAGGCATAGATCCTCATGAGCCCCTGCAGTCGCGGGGGCTCATGAGGATCTATGTCTCTTGCAGCTGCATCGCGCTCAGGTTTCATCGGCAGTGATGGGTTAAAATACTCGCTAACAACTACAGGACCTTGCCGCAAGGTGTCTACTGTCTTTGACCTGATTCCGAGTGAAGGGGAAAAGTTTACCGTCGTCAGGTTTTGACACAAGCAGCTTCTTTTTGCCTTTACATTCTGTGAAAGGTTTGCTAATAAATAAATAAATAAATAAATAAATAAATAAATAAATAAAGACTACTTGTTATTCAGAAGAGAACAACGTTTTATTTATTTATTTATTTATTTAATTATGTTGTTTGTCATTTCTCCAGCAACTTCATTATCGAAGGGAGCCTATCACGGGGCGCATTTGGCACACCCACCTTTAACTGGCTGAAGGCGCCACGCATCAATACCTGAGAAAGTGTCGCGTAGCCACGCGACACTTTCACGGCTGTTGATGCGGGGCGCCTAAGGTGAGTTAAACGCACCAAGCGCCTGCGACAAAAGAAGGGGAGATGGAAACAGACATGACGGGAAAAGATGAATCTATCTTGCCATGCAGTGGGTGTTGGAATTTGAAATTCGGCATCCGTCACGTGAAAATTACACTCGCAGGGGACAAGCGGTTTGCAGACAACCCGAATTGCTCGCCCCAAACGGCATATTTCACGTGCGAGATTTTTCTTGAAACTTTTGTCTCTGACACTGATTTTTTTGATAATTTGTTTTAAGGGGGGGAGGTGGTGTCTGAAATTTTCATCTGTCACACGAAAATTACACTGACGGATGGAAAGCGGTTCACCTCAGCACTGCCGCCGGCCATGGCAATCCCTTTGAATTAAACCCCTCAGCTGCCGGAGCCAGGCGAACGCTAGGTTGTCGGGTCCCAACCTCGGCGTCGACCCAACCTCGGCCAGAGTGACATATAATGCTCATAAATAGTAAGGTACATTAATTTTTCAACTTGAATTACTACACGTTCTCAGAATGGGTATAGTAACGGTTATATCAGTGATTGGCCGCCATCCCATTGACCTACAATTTCACAACATTGGTGTGACATATAGAGCTCACAAAAAGTAAGGGACGTCATAATTTCAGCCTGAATTATTAAAATGTCGGAAAACACCTTCCATCTGCAAACTGCGGTCACCTTTTGGGGTCTCATTAATATTTAAACTTTTTGGGACATTTTAATATTTCAAGCTAAAAGTAATACATCCTTTACTTTTTGTGAGCACTATATGTCACACCAATGTTGTGAAATTGTAGGCCAGTGGGATGGCTAATCACTGATATGTACCCGTGATGATAACGACCCTGAGGACTTTTCGTAATTCAAGCTGAAAAGTTAGGATACCTTACTATTTGTTAGCAGTATACGTCACTTTGGCCGAGGTTGGGTCGACGCCGAGGTTGGGACCCGACAACCTAGCGTTCGCCTGGCTCCATCTGCAAGAGACATAAACACTCATGAGCCCCCGCTGTCGCGAGGGCTCATGAGTGTTTATGTCTCTTGTTTGGCCTGGCGTTCTTTCTGCCTAATTTTGTCTCGCTGTCGTCTGCGGGTTTTTTTTTTTCAAGCGAGAGTCGGTCAGCGTGCAGCGGTTTCTGACGCGAAATTCGTGATTACTGGCAGCGGTTTCTGACGCGAAATTCGTGATTACTGGCAGCGGTTTCTGATGCGAAATGCGTAATTACTGGCAGCGGTTTCTGACGCGACATTCGTGATTACTGGCAGCGGTTTCTGACGCGACATTTGTGATTACTGGCAGCGGCTTCTGAAGCGACATTCGTGATTACTGGCAGCGGCTTCTGAAGCGACATTCGTGATTACTGGCAGCGGCTTCTGACGCGACATTCGTGATTACTGGCAGCGGCTTCTGAAGCGACATTCGTGATTACTGGCAGCGGCTTCTGAAGCGACATTCGTGATTACTGGCAGCGGCTTCTGACGCGACATTCGTGATTACTGGCAGCGGCTTCTGAAGCGACATTCGTGATTACTGGCAGCGGCTTCTGAAGCGACATTCGTGATTACTGGCAGCGGTTTCTGACGCGAAATTCGTGATTACTGGCAGCGGAAGGGTTAACTATCATGGCCGGTCCATCTCAACCCATCCAATCCAATCAGCTGTGAAAACTTCATGAATTGTGTTGCACTTGTCCTTTTTAAGCGTGTTTCCTGCTTTGCTGGGAATTTCTTTAACCCATTCAGACCTGACTCACTTCAGCAGGAGATGGGTCGACCATGACAATTCAAGGATAGTGCCAGATTAGCTTGGCGCCTGTTGGCGCCAATGAGCTAATCTGGCACTACCCTTGAATTATCACGGTCGACGCATCTCCTGCAACAGGTGCATAGTCGTTAGATGACGCCTCTAGAATTTGGGAAATACGTGCGCCGGGCTGAACGTTCAGGGGATCTTGCTAACGCGGTGGCGTTGTAGGGGCGAGTGTGGTGAACAGCAAGAAAAGTGCGTCCAGCAGCGCATGTTGTGAGCGACCAAAGTCTTTGCAAGCAAAACAAGTGATCTTAAAAGACAGTTGCTCTCTCTCTCTCTCTCTCTCTCTCTCTCTCTCTCTCTCTCTCTCTCTCTCTCTCTCTCTCTCTCTCTCTCTCTCGGGTCACCTGTCAATAAGCGATCACCGTTACGAGAGGTCACCTGTCACTAAAGACCATTCAGGCAGCTACAGCCACAGCCACAGCTACAGCCACGGACACAGCTACAGCCACAGTCACAGCTACAGCCACAGTCACAGCTACAGCCACAGTCACAGCTACAGCCACAGCCACAGCCACAGCTACAGCCACGGTCACAGCTACAGCCACGGTCACAGCTACAGCCACAGTCACAGCTACAGCCACCTGAATGGTCTTTAGTGACAGGTGACCTCGCGTTAGGAGTACGGTCGCTCGAACAGGCTCTGCCGCCAAAACAGAACCTTTGAGTATTTAGCATTCTGAAACGATCGGGTCCCATTCTGTCGACATATTATTTTCATCTTGCATGTCATAATTTTCTCTTTGGCGGGGGGAAAAAAACTCTTATTGATTTCTGTAATCAGCGATGATTGAATGAGAGAAATTACTGTTTACAAGAAGGTCGGAAATCTTTTAACACAATTTTGTCAGAACATTTGAAACCACCTTAAAGCGACCTGTTGCAGGTAATAAATGGTTAATAGATTGCAATATTTCCATAATGCATGTCAATGTTCTTTGTATGACTGACAATAACCGCCATCGGAAAGGACTCTAACTTAAGTTATACTGACGAGCAAGAGAAATGCGACATCCAAAGATTCCAAAAATGTCGCATTTCTTTTTGCTCGTCAGCTGATGCAGTCTGAATCTCGCGGAATGAGACTTTTTTTGCTCTTCTTCTTCTTTGCACGCAGGAGAGTTCCACCGACGCGCACCAAGGGCAGTAAAAAAAAAAAAAAAAAAAAAAAAAAAAAAAAAAATATATATATATATATATATATATATATATAATATATATATATATATATATATATATATATATATATATATATATATATATATATATATATATATATATATATATATATATATATATATATAATTTTTCAATAAATTCTGAGAATGCTGTGCTAATGCCATGGAAATCCAGGCTGGTAAGCTTGCATTGTGTCATCAGGACATCAGCTGTCCTTTTGTGACTGCATCGCTTATTAGATCTTTTGAGCCTTCCACTGAACACCTACTACATAAAGTAATAGGGACTACCCCTATATATTTAAGTGCCTACTCAAATGGACTGTAGGGGAAAAAAAGCCGGGTAAGAGAGTCTCAGTTCTTGCAAGACAACATTGAGAAGACTTCGTATCATCAAATTTCAGCAATCAAAGCCTCATCTCCCAACCCCCACCCCCCACCCCCCCCACCCTCCCCACCCCCCGCTTCCAACAGATCGCTTTAAAGTTTAATTTACGTATTCGTCAAGATGTTTACCATATATAGTACTTGAGCTTATGTCTCTATGTCTCTTGTAGACGCGTATTTTGTTCCAAAAACCTTTGTTCATCACGAAGTGTCACAACCGTTCAAGGAACATGGATACAAATTGATCTCTGCAAGAGGCATAGATCCTCATGAGCCCCCGCAGTCGCGGGGGCTCATGAGGATCTATGCCTCTTGCTGAGACCACTTTGTGTCCGTGTTGTTTGGGACAGTTGTGGTTTTTGGTCGCTCGGTGAACCTCCGCCGGCATGGAAGGCGTTAAATGCAAGACAGCCTACGCACCTCAATAAAGGAGATACAGCGATCTATTAACCCCCTTACTGTCTGGGGTATGTCGCTTTAAAAAAAATAACACTCTTCTTGCCTTGCGGAATGCACCGCGTTCGGATTTGCTGTGTTTCACAAAGGCTATGATCAGACATCTTGCCAGCGGCCCTAACTGAATCACATTCGAATAAACTTCAGATTATTCAATGAATTTTCCCAGCCACTGACATTGTAATTTTCCAATACAGCGATATCCTGACATTATCTGGCATTTAACCCTTTGGGTTGTCGTCAGCGGGGTTAGTCGCGATCATTCCTGCAGGCATCATCGCGACTAAAACCGCTGAAGACACGCAAAGGGTTAATAATATTATAACATTATCCAATGGCTTGTTCGCTATCCTACGTTTTTTGTTGTTGTTTCAAAACTCTTCCACTTCCCGATCCAAATGAATCATATCAGCAGTTTAGGTCGGGCAGTGAAAGAGACATTTATTATCGTCAATATAAAGGCACAACTTAAAATAATGTTGTCATCTACGCAAAGGCGAGAATTTTCCGATCCTGACTTTTTGCTCGTCAAAGACGTACCTTTAAGGCCCGGCTAAAAAAAAAAAAAAAAACAACTTCTTTTTTTTTCCCCATAGTTCCATATAGCTCAGGTGGTTAAGCGTCGGAGCAAGAGACCGAAGGGAATCGCCGGGTCGTGGGTTCGAGTCCCGGCCCCGGTAGCTGGACTCGCATTCCAGGGGAAAAAAAGACGGGCTTATTGAAAGGTGCTGGTAAATCAAAGTGGCAAAGTTGCAGTGCGCTTCAATTGATCACTGTTCAGGTAGTACTCCATAGGCAAAAGATTTCCAGGTCCCCCATAACCCGCCCGTCAGGGCCGCCCATTATCACTTCGGTGCCCTGGACGTTAAACCTCGAACAACCAAACAACCAAACTTTGTTTTCTTATTTGCGTTTGGGATTAAAAAGATATTTTTCCCTGCAGACGCTGATGTCAGTCTCTTTAACCCCTTGACTGCCGAGAACAAATTCAAAGTGATTTCAGCAAGAGGCATAGATCCTCATGAGCCCCCGCAACTGCGGGGGCTCATGAGGATCTATACCTCTTGCAGTTGGGTAGTGTTTTGGCGAGCGTTTTCCCCGACATTGACAGGGTTAAATCAAAAGATGGCCACACTTTCCTGACTGGCACGTCTTCCGCCATTAATTCTGCATCCGCAGGGGCAGATTTCAAAATCACATCCATATGGAAACATTTCATTCTCTCCAGGGGACCGCCAGCGAATTTGTCTCGGAAGAAAGAAAATTAATCAAGCATGCATCCCTATCAGTGCCCCTTTTGAGGCTTGGCGGCGCTTTGGTTTTTATGCAGTGATATATACAACAGAGGGAGCGTTTTGTAATGGCGGGTTGTGAGCGGAGGCACACTTAAGGGGCGAGTTAAGGGATTTCTGTTTCCCTGGTGAGCCATAAGGAATAATAAAAAGCATTTCTGAAAGCTTGGACGGGAAAGAACCGGCGTAAAAAGCATAGGGTCTGTTTTGAAGAACAGTTTAACACGAAGCAAAATGCAAATGCATTTCATTGCCGATCGCAGTCAGACACACTTCGGTAATTTCCAGTTAGTCCGTCATTCAGCGTAAGTAAATTAATCAGTCATTCGGTCCGTCCGTCCGTCCGTCCGTCCCTCCCTCACTCACTCACTCACTCACTCACTCACTCACTCACTCACTCACTCACTCACTCACTCACTCACTCACTCACTCACTCACTCACTCACTCACTCACTCACTCAACTTGAATAGTCTCCTTCCCTGCCACTGTACGAACATTTCTTGTTTCTGAAATCTGGGTTCATTCAAAGACCAGAGGCCAACACCGTCCAAGAAACATGGGTACACACTGCTGTCAGCAAGAGGCATAGATCCTCATGAGCCCCCGCAACTGCGGGGGCTCATGAGGATCTATACATCTTGCAGTTGGGTGGTGTTTCAATTTTCTCGGCACTGAACTGGTTAAAGTGGGTTGAAATTCATGCCAAAGTGGAGAGAAGGAGGAAGAACCGGTTAAAAAAAGAAGAAAAAAAAAAAAAAAAAAAAAAAAGAAAAAAAGAAAAAAAAAAAAAGAAAAGAAGACAGTCCGCCCGAATTGTACTGTGACAATGGATGAGAAAATGTGACGCCGGAACCCGGTATCGAACCTCAAACCTCTAGCATTGGTGGCAGGGGCGTGTCCGCTGCGACAGGGACCGCCCCTTCCCCCCCCCACCTACGCCCCCAACCCACCCCCCCCCCACCCCCCGCCTCCCCGGTCATCGCAAAATTGCATCGTTTAACCCATTCAGCCCTGACGCACCAAGGCAGGAGATGGGTCGACCATGATAATTCAAGGGTAGTGCCAGATTAGCTTGGCGCCGAAATATCCATCTCCTTCAACAGATGCATAGTCGTCAGATGACGCCCCCACAATTTGGGAAATACGTGCGTCGGGCTGATTGAGTTAAAGCGTTGTGAATTCACAGCTTAGTACTAGCTCCAACCACTCAAGGGTGGTGGCTACTTATGGTGTCTGCAAGAGGCATAGACCCAGTTGAGTGGCTCACGAGTATCTTTTTTTTTTTTTTTTTTTTTATAGCATTTATATGGCGCATTTCTCATATTTATAATATAACTCAATGCGCAGAATGTAGCCGCGAACTGAACCCAACAAGCACGCTCACGTGAATCACACGCATTCACTCACACACTGTACGTAAACACCAGAACATTCACGTGGTGCTAAGGGCAAGCTCAAGCGAGCTACACGGTATTTGGAAATCGTTTTGTATTTGAAATTTTATTAAGTTGGCTGAAACTGATACCAAAGTGGGTGGTGTTTCAATTTTCTCGGCACTGAACTGGTTAAAGTGGGTTGAAATTCATGCCAAAGTGGAGAGAAGGAGGAAGAACCGGTTAAAAAAAGAAGAAAAAAAAAAAAAGAAAAAAGAAAAAAAAAAAAAAAAAAAAAGAAGACATAAAAAAGAAGATATCTATGTATCTTGCTCATTTGTTGTCGGCATTGAAGGAGTTAGACCGCGAAATCATAGCGAATATTAATGAACCTTTCACGCAAACGAAATTTTTGTCCTCCAGATTGGGAGGAAAAAAAAAAAAAACAAAACAACAACAACCTTCTAACTGAATGTACATCACTTGTGACATTTCAAAACTGAAGACCCAATTTGGTGTCATTCAAGCCCGAAATGCTATGAATAAATTTATTACAAATCAAATCTCTGACAAAACAGCGACTAATTAACGATTTGAAATCAGAGAAATTGTCAATAATTTAAAAAAAAAAAAAAAGAAAGATCACAAGAACGTCGTCAAGCTGCCAACGCGTTGTGATGTCCAATCAAAATATTGAAACGAATAAATGCAAAATGGCGGCACGTCGTGTAATAATCAGTGTTGAAATACAGAACGCGATTACACATTTATCCGAGGATTTTCATTTCTGAAACAAAATTAACCCATTCAGCCCTGACGCACTACAGCAGGAAATGGGTAGATCATGATAATTCAAGGGTAGTGCCAGATTAGCTTGGCGCCTGTCGGCGCCAAGCTAATCTGGCACTGCCCTTGAATTATCATGGTCGATCCATCTGCTGCAACAGGTGCATAGTCGTTGGATGACGCCTCCAAAATTGGGGAGATACGTGCGCCGGCCTGAATGAGTTAAGCACGTAATCAAAAGTTGATTTTAGCTGCACACGAGAAGAAAATATCCATGCCGCCAACGAAAGCATCTATCCAAAAACCGCTACCATCAACTCATTGAGGCGTGAGGTGCGAAATACCTACATTTTGGGAGTTATCCTCAGAGGACTGCAATATAATTCAGGAGACCGGTCGACCATGATAGTTCAAGGGTGGTGGCAGAATACCTTGGCGCCTTGAACTATCATGGTCGAGCCATCTCTTGCTGTGGTGTGTCGCGGGCAGATTGAGTTAAGGACCATTGCATGAAAAAATTCAACCCTCCAAGCACACTGGTTAAGACATGTTTGGGAGACGTAGCTCAGTGGATAAGACGCTGCGCTGACAGTCGTAAGGTCCCGGATTCGAATCCCCATGGTGGGCAGGCATGGGATGTGGATTTTTAGTCCTCATTCCCTTCGTACTGACTCGGTTTACGCCGGAACCCGGCATCGAAGGGTTTATGTTTCAGGAGGGTTTATATCTCTTGTTAGTCATATGTTCTTGACTAGTATCGTTTATAAACACAACCAATAAATTCCCATAAAGCAATGTACATAAAGTGTCATCGCGTCGTCTGTACGTGCGGACAGGCACTGTCTTAAATCTATCCCGGTCGCTCAAAAAAATAAAAATAAAAAGTAAAAAATAAATTCGTAAACAATACTCCCACTCAATTTTACGAGGCACGGAGATGATACAATAAGATATTCATGATCTTTTAAAACCAGGGGCCATAATCAAGACGGCCTAGCGGCCCTCTCGGGAATTCTCGCGTCTTCTCGAAGCTCTATCACGTGCTGCGTGGCGATTACGAATACAATTAATGTCAAGTCTGTTGGCTGGTTTGTTAACTTAATGCCAGGCTGATTGGTTGGTTCGCTGGCCGGTCGGTCGTTGGCACACTCCGTGGGTTGACTGCTTGCGTGGTGGGCAAGTGGGTTGCTCTATGAGTTATGGGTGGGTTGCTGGGTTGGTTTGCGGGTGGCTGGGTGAGTCAGTTGGTCGTTTGGTTGGTAAGTGAACTGGTTAGACATGCCTTAACTCATTCAGCCCTGACGCACTACAGCAGGAGACGGGTCGACCATTGTAATTCAAAGGTAGTGACAGATTAGCTTGGCGCCTGTCGGCGCCAAGATAATCTGTCACTGCCCTTGAATTCATTTTCGATCCATCTCGTGCAACAGGTGCATAGTCATTAGATGACGCCTTCAAAATTTGGGAAATACGACCGTCGGGTTGAATGGGTTAACTCCTTTTGCTACCAATTGACGAAAGGTGTTGTTTGAAATCATCATTAATCCAACGTCAGAGATCCCCGCCCGTCCATGGAACATGGATACAAAGCGGTGTCAGCGAGAGGCATAGATCCTCATGAGCCCCCGCAACTGCGGGGGCTCATGAGGATCTATGCCTCTTGCATTTGGAGCGAGTTGACCTTTTCTCGGCAGTCAAGGGGTTAATTTCTAAGACACAGCCATGATGTAACCGCATGGGCTC
Source organism: Semisulcospira habei (assembly GCA_036245525.1). Taxonomy (NCBI): domain Eukaryota; kingdom Metazoa; phylum Mollusca; class Gastropoda; family Semisulcospiridae; genus Semisulcospira; species Semisulcospira habei. Next base: position 214,888,284 of record BTPG01000004.1, on the reverse strand, counting down.
GCGAGAATGTATGATGTAACCGCATGGGCTCGCGAGAATGTATGCATCTTGCAAATATAACATTGCTGGCTGAGAAACCACACTTCCTCCCCGCCCCGTGAAGGTAAAAGACAGTAAGTCCATTCGGGAAAAGCGACATTTCCATTGTAATACAATGGAAATCTCGCTGTTCACAAAAAGGACATGCCATCTTGTCGCCTTCATATGACATTCACATAACCTCCACAATAAACTATACTAACGATCAAAAGAAATGCGACATCATTTAAAACGCCGGAAACACTCAAGTGTTTCCGACGATTTTAGTGACGTCGCATTTTGGGGGTATATATACTCCAATGATATCGCGTTTCTTGTACTGACGAGCATGTCGCATTTTTATACTGTATATTCAAATGATATGTCAATTTCTTTTTCTGAGTTATTCTTAAATCAAATGTTTCAAACGATTCCAATAAAGTCTCATTTCGTTTGCTCCTCAGTGTACACATATATCAGTCTCTTTCAGATTGATAGGGGCTGGTGACAACGCCGCAGCTGCGAGGACCTCGTGAGGACGTGTGCTTCTTCAAGACACCCGGCAGCAGATGGCTGTCAGACCGAAACCAGCAAGCCAAAAATAGGCTGGCAGAACGTCGTCCGCAGTGGAACCGCGCACAGCAACAAATACCGACACAGAACGAGAGCAAAGTCGGGGTTGATAACAATCGTGTACCATCAGCATAGACCACACACACTCCAAATATAAGTAACAGGCATACATTCAAAGACCGCCCGGAAAAAAATAGACCACACTCCAAATATCAGTAACAGGCATACATTCAAAAAGAGCCCGAGAAAATATAGACCACACTCGAAACATCAGTAACAGGCATACATTCAAAAAGAGCCCGAGAAAATATAGACCACACTCGAAACATCAGTAACAGGCATACATTCAAAAGAGCCCGGAAAAAACATAGACCACACTCGAAACATCAGTAACAGGCATACATTCAAAAAGAGCCCGGAAAAATATAGACCACACTCGAAACATCAGTAACAGGCATACATTCAAAAAGAGCCCGGAAAAATATAGACCACACTCGAAACATCAGTGACAGGCATACATTCAAAAAGAGCCCGGAAAAAATATAGACAACACTCCAAACATCTCCAAGAGGCATAGATCCTCATGAGCCCGGAGGGCTCATGAGGATCTATGCCGCTTGGAGATGTTTGGAGTGTTGTATATGCTTATGGAGAAAACTGGACATCCGCCTGAATACCTTTTGCTTCTGGGGAAACTACGAGAGCTCACGAGAATCTATACTTCGTGCAGTCAAAGCGGGAATGCGTGTTCAGCAGAGGCCGGCCTCACGCTAAATCAAACTTGCCTGGGAATCCTTGTTACTGGATTGAATATGAAAAATCCCCAAATTGGCGAACAAAGGAACGGCTCATTAGGCCGGGGTCTCTCGAGGCCACGACGAGACTGCGCGAGACCCCCACGAGACCTCGCGCGATTTCCCATTGATGGGATGGTCACGCTCGCGCAAAAAAGCCACGTGACGCTTTTTCCAAATTTGGGATTTCGTCACTCGAAGAAAGAGCGAGATTGGAAGTTTGTTAATTTTTTTTCTTTTGCTTTTATCATAGAGGTATTATTTCAAGATTTTATATCACAATTTTATTTCAAGATTTTATTGTTGGTTGTCCGCATTTCTTTAAAAACAAAAAGGGAATAGCATTAATCACGGGACAACTATACAGAGCATACATTTAAAGAAGTGTAGCGTTTGTTCGTTAGTGAGGTAATTCAATGTAAAATAATTATTTAGTTAATTTTGTGCGTTCATTAATCTCAGTGCATTCATCCCTCTCTATTGTTTCTGATGGTTCGTTTTCAGTCTCATACAAATTCAACTCAAGTCCCCTGCCCCATGCCCCAGCCTCCCTCCCCCCACCCATTACCCCCCCCCCAAAATAGAGTTATAAAAATAATGATAGGTGTACAGGGGTAGATTGGTGTGTGTGTGTGTGTGGGGGGGGGGGGGGGGGGCAATCCTACGGGTTCCGAACCCCCCTCCAGACCCAAAATTCCTTAAAATGCTGTAACAAGGTCAATTTTTGGGATGTTTGGAAACCCCCCCCCCCGCCCCCTCCCACCCCTAAGTTGTTTGATATATTTACGAATGGTGAGAGTCTTAACACACCACGCGCCTTCTCTCCCTACCAACCCCCTCCCCCTCCCCCTCCCACTCCCCGCTTTTCAATTTTTCGACCCCTGGACCCCTTTTGTATCAGGTTGAAGGTCGCAAACAAAAAGTTGGACACCCCCCCCCCCCCCCCCACCTCCCGAGGTAACTGGGCGTATTAATAACGAGTATTTATATCTTGTTAACCCCTTCAAGTGCAGAGGACGCAGATTGTCTTTTGAAAATCACTGTAAATACAATGTTAAAGATCCCAAGCGTTAAAGATCCCCAACGTTAAAGATCCCCAGCGTTAAAGATCCCCAACGTTAAAGATCCCCAGTGTTAAAGATCCCCAGCATTCAAAGGAACATGGACGAAAAGTGGTGTCAGCAAGAGGCATAGATTCTCTTGTCGCGGGGGCTCATGAGGATCTATACCTCTTGCAGCTGGGTGGCTGTCCGTTTCTTCTCGGCATCCATGGACTAAAAGCCCCACCGAGAGTGAGTTCTCAGCGCCGCACGCACGCAGGCTAAAGTCAACAAAGTAAAAGTAGGAAATATTTTTTTAACCCTTTGGGTGTCGGTAGCGGTTATAGTCACGTTGATTCCTACAGGAATCATCGCGACTAAAACCGCTACCGACACCCAAGGGGTTAAGAGAGAGGCAAGACGAGGAATGGTGCGGTGCCTAAGCTGGTTTGCATGCCAGCACTAAAGACAGTGCACGTCCAAGGCAAAATATTCCAAAAGGTCGGTAATAAATGAAAAGTGATAGGAGTTAGTTCCCCTCCAAACTGCGGCTAGCAGCAAATAAAGGAAGGAATTGTCCACTCGCACGGCATCGAGTCCCCCTGAACTTCCAGGGTCAGTTGTAAGGATGCAAGGATAGAATCTTCTGTTCAGGCGAGAAGCTTAAACATCTGACTTGCCGCGGGTAGAAGTGTACTTGTGGCGCACTCCCCGAGTGGGTCTGTCGGGGGGAATAACCCCGCAAACAGTACGTAGATGCTTAGCAGGGACGGATTGGGGTGTGGGGTGTGTGTGTGTGTGTGTGTGTGTGTGTGTGTGTGTGTGTGTGTGTGTGTGTGTGTGTGTGTGTGTGTGTGTGTGTGCGGGGGGGGGGGGGGGGGCGGGAGTGGTGGTGGTGGTGGTCCAGGGGTTTATGACCAACCCCCCCTCCCTCCCCGCGAAATGTTTTTTTTCCCCCTAAAATAATGTCCATGTATCAAAGATCCTTTTTTGAGTTTGGACATCCACCCCCCCTCCCCCCACCCCCCACCCCTCGTGCTCCTCGTTTTTCGATATTTTGGTGGTGAACAGGTGGGAGAGGTCCTTACACACGCTGGTGCGCCTAACACCCACCCCTTCTTATTATTTCTTTTTTATTTATTTTTTCCTCGACCACCGTCAAGGAAGGTTTATCGTCTGGGGTCCTTGGTGTCTTGGCTGTATTTCCCAACTGAACAAAAAACTGGAACCTAAGCCCCCCCCCCCCCCTTCCCCCACCCCTCGATGTACATAACTGATCTGCCTCTGATCCAGTCACATTGTGTGGCAAAACCTGTTCTGAGGGACCACCTTTCTGAGGGACCACCTGTCATTAACACATTCTGCCCCGGGACCGAAATCCCCACATTCCACATTTTGAAGTTGCCCTCTGAAGGACTTCATTGCAATTCTAGACTGAGACAGATCGAGCATGATAGTTCAAGGGTGGTGCCAGAATAACTTGGCGCCTTATGGGCGCCAAGCTATTCTGGCACCACCCTTGAACTATCATGCTCGATTCATGTCATGCTGTGGTGCATCGGGGCTGAATGAGTTAAAGACCAGGGTTAAAGACCAGGGGCTCGTGACATGAATGCATGCCTCCCGCAGACGGAGATGATGGGATAAATCCACTGAATTTCGTTAACTCTTTCGAGACGTGCCGCAACCAAATTCGCGGTATAAAGCCGGCATAGAGCCGAGAATCCGGATACCACACATCTGCAATGTGTTAACGCCGTGCATTTTTTCGACCTACCTCTTAGTGGTGAGGTTACGTTTCTGCAACGACCGACTCCCGGCAACGCCGAACGCGAGCGAAATCAGCCTGTACAATCAGCTTGTAACACGAGCATAGACACATCATAATAAGATACTCACAAACCAGATAGGTGAGGCTAGCGCTGGCAGAATTGTACAACAAACCAAGGGGAATTACTCAGCGCTGGACAACAGCTAGATCCCCTCAACAAACCAAGGGGAATTACTCAGCGCTGGACAACAGTTAGATCCCCTGCAGGGGATCTAACTGTTGTCCAGCGCTGAGTAATTCCCCTTGGTTTGTTGTACATAATAATAATAATAATAATAATAATAATAATAATAATAATAATAATCATAATAATAACGGTATTTATAATGAGCTTATCTAATAATAATTATAATTCTAAGCGCGCACTCACAACTCGCGCACGCATGCGCACGCTTTTGACAATGACTCACGTACAATACATTACAAAGTTATGTCAATCTGTTTTAACTGCCTTTCAGGCACCAGCCCAGAATACTTGTCCTCTTTGCTGCACGTGCATACTCCCTCTCGTGAGCTCCGCTCCTCTTCTGATAAACGGAAGTTGTGTGTACCTTCTGTCTAAACTAAAACATTTGGTCAGCGCACTTTTGTTTATCAAGCCCCAGTGTTATGGAATACCTGCTCCTCTACGTGCAGTGCTGATCTTCCTGAGTCAATGATGGTGGGCGAGAGCGCCATCTCCTTTTCTAGCTCAGCCCGTAATTTGGGTGTCATTTTTGACAACAGGCTGACAATGAAGGAACAAGTGAAGAAAGTCTGCCAGCTTGCCTTCATTGAACTCAGAAGGATCAGCACTGTTCGACATCTGCTAACTGTTGAAGTTACCAAAACACTTGTTACCTTCCTTGTGCTGTCCCGAATAGACTATTGCAATTCTCTTTTGTCCGGTGTTCCGCAAAATCTTCTTGACCAAATCCAGAGAGTCATGAACTGTGCTGCACGTCTGATTTTTCATGTACCGAAACGTGAACACATTATGCCTCTACTAGCTGAGTTGCACTGGCTGCCAGTTTCATACAGAATTCAGTATAAAGTCTGTGTTATTTGTTTCAACATCATCTCTGGTTCTGCCCCTTCTTACTTATCTGATCTTGTCCAGCTGTATACACCGTCCCGCTCACTACGCTCTGCTTCAGACACTCGTGTTTTCTGTACAGTATCCCTAGACGTAATAAGGTCACTCAAGGTCATCGTGCATTTTCGTATTTCGGTCCCATTACATGGAACGCTCTCCCAGCTGACGTGCGTCACTCATCATCTCTTTCCATCTTCAAATCCAAGCTTAAAACTCACCTTTTCTCTGTTGCATATACGTAAGACCATTTTGTCTGCCGGCTCATCATGTGTGTGTGTGTGTGTGTGTGTGTGTGTGTGTGTGTGTGTGTGTGTGTGTGTGTGTGTGTGTGTGTGTGTGTGAGTTTTCTGCTCCTTGTAAATCAATGTATTTTTGTTGTTGTAATGTATGTGCTTGTTTTTGTATTTTGCTTCACTGTTTCATTACTATGATTGTAAAGCGCCTAGAGCACCTTGGTGATTAGGCGCTATACAAATTACCTTTATTATTATTATTATTACTTCCTCTTGAGGTCAGAAACAGTGAGTCTGTCTCCGACTTCAAGAGGTCGTTGAAAACTCACCTCTTCAAGCTTTGCTTTGAATAACTGCCAGTGTTTGATGCCTTAGTTGTAGTTCTGCAATCCTCCTTGTTTAGAATGAATATTAATTAGAACATAAATTATTATGTATTTTAGTTCATTGTAAAAGTGGTGTGTTCGGGTATTGTTTTTGTTTGTTATGTGCATATGTCATTGTATTTTTATTTTTGTGAACAAATTGTAAAGCGCTTACAGCTTTTGATTAAGATTAAGCGCTATATAAATATTCATTATTATTATTATTATTATTATTATTATTATTACGACAGTCAGCTTAGCCTGGGGAGCGTGATGGCGTGATAGTGCTAGAACTGCCTTCAGGCGCCAAGCTCATCTGGCACTACTCTTGAATTATCATGATCAATCCATCTCCTACAACTGGTACATAGTCGTTAGGCAACACCTCCAACATTTGAGAAATGGGACCTTGGGGCTGAAAGGGTGAAGGTATGCATCTGATCAAAGCACGACGTGTCAACACAATATCGCAGAAATAGACGGTTGTGTTGACAGTATCTTATCATACACAGATAAAGCAATAAGTTGACAGTATCGTACCATAAAGACAGATGATTTTGTTGTTATTAATTACCTCTCGCGCTTTACGACAGAATTAATTTAGTCTTTTCTTTCTCATTTTCGAGATTTTATTATTATGATATTATTTTGATTTCCTCGCTGGTTTGGCATTTTGGAACGGGATCGAGACACTGATTGTGCGGGTGTATGAATAATGTAGACGGTGTGTTCGTTTTCCGTGTACATAGGCCCGTCTATAATAACATCCATTCTTGTTAATAATGCAGAGACAATATTATGATGCATCACTTGCGCACACGCTTACCGTGACAGAAGTAGCAAGAGGCATGCTGACTAAGCCATTCTGAGTCCGATTATTCTTCATCCTATTTTCTGTTGAAACGTTCATAGTGAATATTGACCATGGTGGAAACATCCATGGTGGGAATACCTTAAGTTATTGTGCCCGAGGTACGAAATGCCCACATTTTGGAGTTATCCTCTGAGGACAGCATTACAATTCAGGAGACAGATCGACCATGATAGTTCAAGGGTGGTGTAGGCGCCAAGCTATTCTGCCACCACCCTTGAACTATCATGGTCAAGCCATATGTTGCTGTGGTGTGTTGCGGTCTTTATGAGTTAAGCATTTTCGTACCCTATCCATTCGTTGCTGAGGTTTGCAATGTGTCAGTGGGTGCAAATGACCTTGGTGAAAAGTGTCCTTAGTGCAAATATTCCTGGTGCAAATGTCCAAGGTGCGAAATCGCATGTTTGTCAGGGGCGTTTAATACGCCGTTTTCGTCGACGCATGTGCAATTTTTGATGACCTTGTAATTTCTGGAAATCGCCTAGTCCTCTGTCGGAACTGCCATTTACCAACAGCGAGGATTCGTTTGCAGCGACCGACTCCCAACAACGAACGACAGCGCAGTCACGGCGGATAACCAGCTTCTTCCAACAACACGCCACACATCTCCAAGAGGCATAGATCCTCATGAGCCCTCCGGGCTCATGAGGATCTATGCCTCTTGGAGATGTTCGGGGGTGTTGTCTAAACTTCTGGTACACATTGTGTATCCGCCGTGACCGCGCTCTCGTTCGACATTGGTAGTCGATCGGCATAAACGTGACCTCACTAGCGTGTCTAGCACATATGTGACCCGCCACCACGAAATGAGTCGTAATGTCCCTGACCCGATTCCCGCTATTCGTGAAAATTGTCGGGTGGCATAGTCGGTATAGTGCGGGTCCCAGTTTCTAAAACCATAACTCGGTGACCAATCGCCGATTCACATGTTATTTGCACCATTAAAAAGGGTTTCTTTCTATTTCTGCTGAATCAATATCTCAATATGTCCAAAAGGACTTTAGACTCATTTGAAAATGTCGGGTGGCGTGGTCGGTACATGTGTGGGGCCCCAGTTCTATAAACCATAACCGTGACCAATCGTCTGATCACATGTTATTGCACCATTGAAAGGGTTTCTTTCTAGTTCTGCGATATCAATATCTCAAAAGTCCAAAAGGTGACTTACGACTCATTTGTGGTGGCGGTCACATATCCGTAAAAAAAAAAAAAAAAAAAAAAAAAAAAAAAAAATATATATATATATATATATATATATATATATATATATATATATATATATATATATATATATATATATATATATATATATATATATATATATATATATATATATATATATATATATATATATAAGGAGCATTTCCCGCTGGTACGTCGACTTCTTTATTGTCTGGCAGCGTGAGGAGAGTAATTTCAAAAGTTGGAATGAAAAGAAATTCCGCGGTACTTAATATCAAACGCTTTGTTGTAACCACCACTCTCAGCCTTCAATGACGCGCCCTTGTTGAAATTGTAAAGAAAAAATAATTTTAAAAATATAATAATAATAATAATAATAATAATAATAATAATAATAATAATAATAATAATAATAATAATAATAATAACGTTTTAGACATGACCTTCATAACCGCAGTGGAATACTACAAATTAATTCACTCATTTTAGAGGCACCGTATCAATTGTGGCGTGGCCCGAACATCGTCTTTTTTTTAAAAAATTAAATAAATAAATAAATAAATAAATAAATTGACAAACCACTTCTACATAAAAAGAAAATACATTTTGAGCCGCACTGTTTCAATTGGACTTCCCAATATGCAAAGACCTTCGGGCCCACGATAGCCGCGGTGGGACCAAGCACGGCTGTGCGCGGGTCCACTGCTGCCGTCGTGGGCCCGAAGACATTTTGCTGCTGGGTTGTCCCCGCCTGCATCTGTATTGGTCGCTTGTAAGCTGGTCTCACAGACATTTATGTTTGCGGTTATGAAAAAAAAACAACTAAACATTACATTACTATAGCGCATAAAAGGTATCAGCTGGTGACAGATTTGGTTCTGTTGTCTCGCAATAAAAAAATTTTAAAAAAGAGAAAAAGACCCAGGACCCATAAGGTCGAAAATTACAGAGCGGTGTACTTTTATTTGCGCGGTTATGAGAAAATGAAACTAAACCTTTGTGCAGAGTTCAGCAATGTGTTGCGGTAACAGATTGTTGTTCCTTTGTTTGTAGACTCTGTATTGCACGTGTGTTCTTGTTATTGTTTTCTGAAGTTTGAAATATTATACAGCTGTGAGCGTGTTTGTCTTAAAGCCTGGAAACAAAACTATACCAGGCTTGGCCTATTAACAACTAAAAAGCATACATAATTAATACATTTCACATTAAAGCGACCTCCCCCTGGCAATAAAGGGTTATTAGGTACGCACACAAAATCGTATGTGGTGACGGTACCTCGACCGACCCTAATTTGTTCAAGAGGACGCTAAACCAGTATTTTTTTTTTTTTTTTATATATATATAAAGCAAACGAATCAGACGTCCAAATGATCTAGAACTTGCGACTGCCTCATTCAAAGGGAGTGAATCCACGTAGTACTATTTAGCGAGTACCTTCCCTTGACTTTACTCCAATGGCGTCTTGTGCCCGACTCGTTGTTTTGCCGTTATATGGTGAAGAACAAAAGAAATGCGACTTTTTTGTTTGTTTGTTGATCACTAGAAAAACTAAAGTCTTTCCGGTGATTCCCAACCCCCCCCCCTCCCCATTTCGATCGTCAGCATAATTATATTGGACAGACCTTCTCAACTGGAGAAAACGGCCGGGTATCCTCTTCACGTTAGTCAGTCACCTTATCGTTTTCTCCGATGTGCACTGTTCAAGTACTTTTCAGCCACCACTTGTTAACCCGTTGGGTGACGGTAGCGGTTTTAGTCGCAGGAATCAGCGCGACTAAAACTGCTAACCGGACACCCATAGGGTTAACAACAACAACAAAAAAAAGTACCTAGCGACCCTACTCGAATCGGTGCGTGCGCATGCGAATATGCCGTGCGCGTCGTTTTGTTGGTGGTGCTGCTGTGTTTTTGTTTTTTTTTGTTTGTTGTAGTTTTCCTTACCATTGCTCCCCCTCCCCCAACACACCCTTAGGCGTTGGTCATATACATGTATTAATGTAATGTAATTGTTGTGTTTGTTTGTAGATGTAGCAACGGCAGATTTGAAAAATGGCATTGCCTCTGGCATTGTTAATATCTGTACCGTTGTAAAATAAAAACTCATTGATTCATTGATTCACTCTTTTCTTCTCTGTTACATTTTTTTGGGCCTTATTTTGCAATATCTCCTTTATATTAAAAAAAAAACCAGTTCTTCGTGTGTCCTACAATAATGCTGGATAAAAGTAGGAGATGGATTGATCATGATCACGTCCGCCCTCACACTTATACAGTGAGTAGGGACGATAAGCCAGATTCTTTCGATAATGATAATTCAAGGGTAGTGCCAGATGAGCTTGGCGCCTGTAGGCGCCAAGCTCATCTGGCACTACCCTTGAATTTTCATGATCAATCCATCTCCTACAACTGGTACATAGTCGTTAGGCGACACCTCTAACATTTCAGATATGGGATCTTGGGGCTAAAAGGGTTAACTGAAATTATGAAGCTTGAATGCCGTGAAACGAAAGACTTTTCTGACCAGTCTTCTCTTTTGCGCGCGGTTGTGGAAAACCTCTGTTACTACGTGTGCTTACTCACATGGGTTGTGAAAAGAAGGGTAGAAAAGTCTTAGGTGAGGCGAGGCAACATTGATAACCCGTTGTATCGGCGGAACTGATGTTAGCAATGAAAGCCTGCCGTGGAGCAGCTGGTTCATTTAACGCATTCCAAAATGAAAAGTGAGACTATTCATGTCACATAACTGAACACATCAACGCTTTACGGTGTCTCTGCTCAGTTCAGTCAGCCAGTCTCTCCCTTAAACCCGCTCCCTCTTCAACAGACATAGAGCCTCATCAGCATCTGCACAAATCAGGTGCAAACCACTCTGTTATCCCAAAACTGGAGTTATTCTGTGACTGGGCTAATTTCAGACCAGCCTACAAAATTTATCAGTCAATAGCTGCGGAAGTGTAGAGGCGAAGCAGGCATCGAGGGGGAAGGGGGTTGGGGGTCGGGTGGGTTGGTGGGGGGGGGGGGGGGGGGGGGGGGGGGGGGGGGGCAGGGGGCGAATTGATTTCAACGACTGTTTCCATTCTCAACAACTGAGTTGCGTTCAGCCCGTCACGGTTCGTGTGCACTTTAAGCCAGACAACGTTTTGTTGAGGGCGCCACGCATGGCTGGCTGCTTTATCAAGACAGTGTTGCTTTTATATGTTGGCGCCTTTTTCAGTATTGTCTTCACACATGAGTTCAGCGCGTGTTGCGCGCGCAACATGTTGTCATTTTCAGTGTCATTTATCTTTAGTTTTTGAATATGAAAAAAAAAGTCGGTAAAAATGTAACCACCTCTTGTGCGTCCTGAAAAGTTGATAAAAAAACAAACAAACAAACACACACAAAAAACAAAAAACAACGGAGACAAAAGCACGCTTAGAAGACAGTCGCAACACAACTGTGTAGTAACTGTGTAGTAACTGTGTAGTAGTAACTGTGTTTCTAAGCGAGCTGTTTTCTTCGATGGATCATTCTCTGCACATTAGGGTCACATTTTTTGGGGGCCCCGGAAATGGCGATTAATAATAATAATAATAATAATAATAATAATAATAATAATAATAATAATTCCGTTATTATATAGGCGATTAATCCCTCCCCTGCCACAGCCTAGGCCTACGTACGCTGTGGTTTTATAAATCTTTGGTTTCATTCACTGACCAATCAAAAGTCAATGACGTCCAAGAAGCATTGATTCAAATTGGTCTCAGCAAGAAGCATAGATCCTCATGAGCCCCCGCAGTCGCGGGGACTCATGAGGATCTATGTCTCTTGCAGTTGGATCGCGTTCACTTTTTCTCGGCAGTAAATGGGGTAAATGGTGTCTAACTGTACCTGCTATATTTTTTAATTAAATAACAAATGGGATTAAAAAAAAAAAATTAAGCCATCAATAATGTCAGCGCGCGGTGCCGTACAAACTGGCGGCGCTAATGTACAGTAATAACCAAAAGGAAAACAACATTAGTGTGTTGCGTCCCATCAAATAACCCTTGTTCTTTAACCCCCTTTCCCCTGAAGCCGCCGGTACTGTAAATAATAAAGACGACTGCGTGCACTAGGGGGTTAAGCCAATTTGAGACAATAGAAGGCTCCTGGTTGTCAGGCCAATTTAATTAGTTTGATTTTCATGGTTGGAGCACTTTCACAGCACGACTGCAGACGGCAAATTGCACGGCATACGGGTACATTGTGGCTGTGGAACCGTTTTGAATTCATCAATTAATTACAACAGGTGGCAACCTCTCGCGGTGAGAACTGAGAAAGCTAACCGCAAAAATGAAACAGCTTCATTTTGACGCGAGGAAGGTGGCGCCATGGTCTTATAGACCGTTGTGTGATGGTTGGCTGGTTGTGCATTGCGCCCCGACAGCAACAATGCTTTCTCAAGAGATGCCTGCGCTGGATTGTGAAAAAAACAACAACCCACAACAAGAAAACAGACTATTGACTGTATGTGGCCAACCGGTCTAACATACAAAATAAACCTAAGACATGCTAGAACGATGCACCTCTATACTAATCTGTCATACCTTAGTATAACTGTGTAAAATTGTACTTAATTGTACATCCCCCCTCCCCCGCACCCATCTCACCCCCCCAACCCCCCCCACCCCCGCCAACACTCACACACAAACAGTTCATTTCACTCTCGTCCTTTATCGGCAGTCAGGGGCGGACCTGGGCGCGGAGGGGGGGGGGGGGTTCCGGACCCCCCCCTCCCCACCGACCCAAAAGTGTTTAAAATGCTATAAGAACGTCCCTTTTGGGGTGTTTGGACCCTCCCCCCCCCTAATCTCCCTATTTGATATTTTGATATTTTGGCGATGGAGCTACCACACACACACGACCCCCCCCCCCCCTCCCCGTTGTTTGATATTTTGGCGAGTGGCGAGAGTGTTCACACACACACACACACACACATACACACACACACACACACACACACACACACACACACACACACACACACACACACACACACACACACACACACACACACACACCAGGACCTTTCAACGGACCTACTATGTACCAGCAAGCCCGTCCTTGAACCTGCTATGTAACAGCAAGCCCGTCCTTGAACCTACTATGTAACAGCAAGCCCGTCCTTGAACCTACTATGTAACAGCAAGCCCGTCCTTGAACCTACTATGTAACAGCAAGCCCGTCCTTGAACCTACTATGTAACAGCAAGCCCGTCCTTGTGCTTGGGCCGTAACAGTGAAGGGGTTAACCTTTTTAACCTCAAAGCCGCATTTCCTAACACTTGGGGGCGTCACCTAGCGACTACTATACCAGCAGCAGGAGATGGATCGACCATGATAATTCAAGGGTGGTGCCAGATTAGCTTGGCGCCGTCAGGCGCCAAACTAATCTGGCACCACCCTTGAATTATCATGGTCGACTCATCTCCTGCAGTAGTGCGTCAGAGCTGAATGAGTTAAACTAACCGTACAGTGTTTTTTTTTGTTTCAGCTAATGAAATTGTAACGTAGCGGCAATGTTTACGGCGGGCGGGCGGGCGGGCGGGTGGGCGAGGAAGGGGGTTAGGGTGCGAGGTGCGAGGGACGGGATATGGCGGTTACAAGGGGTGGCAAGTTGTACACCAAAGCTGTGCAGAACACACCAAATGTTCCTGTAATTATGTATTACACGGGCTGCCGCTTTGTTGGGCCCTTAATATATTCATTCATTCCACGTCCACAGATCTCGTTCTCTCGCGGGGCGATAACCGACTGCCAAAGACGAGACAATAATGTGACACGCATCATTTGCTCGTTTGAATGCAGCAAGGTTACAGTGCAACGCACAGACCTCATTAGCTTCACAATACTTTAAACAAACATTGAGCGCAACGTGTGAATGGCGCGCTGTTCGAGGGCGTCCATTCTTGTTCAACACGCAACAGCTTTCCTAGTGTGAGGAGATGCAGCGACACAAATCACACTAAACAAGTATAATAATAATAATAATAATAATAATAATAATAATAATAATAATAATAATAATAATAATAATATAATAAATAAATAATAATAATAATAATAATAATTACGGTATTTATAATGCGCTTATCTTATAATAATTATAACTCTAAGCGCGCACTCACAACTCGCACACGCATGCGCACGCTTTAGACAATGACTCACGTAACACAAATAGTGAAGATACATTAGGACGGTCAGCTTGGGCTGGGGAGTGTGGTGATATAGTGCTAGAACTGTTGAAAGAGATGAGTTTTGAGGGCAGACTGGAAGGAGGAGAGCGAGTGTTTCTGACGGAGAGAGAGTGGGAGAGTGTTCCAGGTGGTTGGACCGTATACTGAGAAAGAGCGGGGGCCGAAAGTGCTGAGTTTGGTGCGGCGGATGAGGAGGCGGAGAGGGTCAGAGGCGGAGCGGAGGGAGCGGGGAGGAGTGTAGGGGTGAAGTAAGTTGGAGAGATACGCAGGAGCGTAGTTGTTCAGGGATTTGTAGCAGAGAGACAGAATCTTGTATTGGATGCGTTGGGGGATGGGGAGCCAGTGAAGGAGCTTGAGCAGGGGAGTGATGTGGTCGGATTTTTTCTTTCTGAGGACGAGGCGGGCAGCATTGTTCTGGACGCGCTGGAGAGTGAGAGTGGTGGAGTGAGGAAGGCCAGAAAGGAGAGAGTTGCAGTAGTCGATGCGAGATAAGATGAGAGAGACAGCGAGTTTGGTGGCAGCTTCGGTAGTGAGGTATTTTCTGATCTGACTGATGCGGCGGAGGTGGAAATAACATGCCTGGGCCGTGGCGGAGACGAAGCTGGTCATGGAAAGAGAGGAATCGAGGATAACGCCAAGGTTCTTGACCGAGTCAGAGAGGGAGATGGGGGTGCTGTCGAGTTGAAGGTGGATAGAGGGAGAGAGCTGGGAAAGTTTCTGGCGAGTGCCTACCAGCATGGCTTCCGTTTTGTCGTCGTTCAGTTTGAGCTTGTTTGCTGTCATCCAGTTTTTCACGTCCTCATAGCAGTCAGCCGTGCGAGTCAGTAGTGTCTGAGTGTTGTCGAGTTTGTCTTTGTCTAGTAGTTGTGAGTCGTCAGCGTAGAGGTGGTGGTGTATGTGGTGAGACTGGATGATGTTGGACAGTGGGGAGATGTAAAGTGTAAAAAGGACCGGGCCCAGGACGGACCCCTGAGGAACGCCGCAGGAGAGCCTGACTGGGTTGGAGGAGACGCCGTCGATGGTGACGGACTGCTGTCTGTCGGAGAGGTAGGAGAGAAACCAGGAGTGAGCAGAGTCAGTGATGCCAAAGGAGTGGTGGAGGCGGTGGAGGAGGATAGAGTGGTCTATGGTGTCGAAGGCGGCAGAGAGATCGAGTAGCGTAAGAAGGGAGATGTTGCCCGAGTCAGTGGAGAGAAGCAGGTCGTTTAGGATATGTAGAAGGGCAGTTTCAGTGCTGTGATGTTTGCGATAGGCAGACTGGAATGGACTGAGGAGGTTGTTGTCGGCGAGGTGGAGGTTGAGTTGGTTGAGGACGACCTTCTCAAGAAGCTTGGACAGGAAAGAGAGATTGGAGACTGGGCGGTAGTTCTTGAGTTCGTTTGGGTCGAGGTTGTGTTTTTTGAGGAGAGGACGGACGATGGCGGACTTGAAGATATCGGGGACGGAGCCATTTTCTAGAGATGTGTTGATGATGTCCATAATGAAGGGCAAAAGTTTTGGGAGGCCGTCCTGGTAGAGGAAAGCTGGGAGGGGGTCTAGTTCGCAGGTTTTGAAAGGCATGGACTTTATGGTCTTGAGGACTTCATCCTGAGAGACGGGGCGGAAGGACGAGAGGAGAGTGCCGGAAAAGGGGGTGTCAGGGAGGCAAGGCGAAGAAGGCAGAGTGTCGAGTGTGTTGCGCAGAGTTTGGATTTTGTCGGAGAAATAGGAGGAAAAGGCGGACGGAAGTTCTTCTTTGCTGTGTGTGTTGGGAAGAGGAGAGTCTTTAGAAGTGCCTAGGAGTGTGTTCATGGTAGCGTAGAGGGTTTTGGAAGAAGTGGATTCCAGGATTTTGTTTTGAAGGTGTTTGCGTTTGGAGTCGGAGATCATTCTGCAGACTTTGGATCTGGTGGTTTGGAAGATCTCTCTGTGAACGGTGAGGTCGGATGAGCGCCAGCGGCGTTCCGCTTGTCGACGCTCGCGCTTGGCCTCGGCTATGTCGTCAGTGAGCCAGGGGGAGGGGAGTCGGTTGGGTATGGAGCAGGTGGTGACAGGGGCATGGGTGTCTAGAAGTTTTCGAAGAGAGGAATCGAAATGGGATGCAAGATCGGGAGAGGAGGCGGGGTCCAAGAGAAGGTCGACAGCTTCGTCGAAAAAGTTCTCTCGGTTGACAGATTTAACAACGATAATGATGATGATGATGACGACGACGACAATCATGATGGTGGTGGTGGTGATGCTGATAATGATGGTGGTGGAGGTGTGGTGGCGGCGGTGGTGGCGGCGGTGGTGGCGGCGGTGGTGATGATGATGGTAATAGAATGATAACAACAACAGCAAAAACAACAATAACACTATTGATTTTAAATCTCGGCTGAAAGTAGAGTGCAAATGAGGATGGAGGGATACTGTAAACGTAACACACGTAACTGTCCTTTCAAAGCTTGTTTCCTTCTTCGTTGGGTTCTTCTCTTGCACTCTACAAGCGGTCACCTGGTTTTTTTTTTTTTTTTGGTCTGGACTATAAATCCATCTTTTCCCCGTCCCGGCCCCGGTAGCTGGACTGGCAATCCAGGGGGGAAAAGACGGGCTTGTTCAATAGCATGTCCGTTGAAAGGTCCTGGTAAATCAAAGTGGCACAGCTGGAGTGCGCCTGAGTTTATCAGTGTTCAGGTCGTACTCCATGGGCAATTTTTTTTAAGGCGACATAACAGAGTATGAGACCGATCAGCCATTTAAGTTCAAGGGTGGTGCCAGAATAGCTTGGTGCCGGAGGCGCCAAGCTATTCTGGCACCACCCCTGAACTACCAGAGTCAAGTTCATTTCTTGCGATAGTGAATCAGGATTAAAAAAATTGGGTTAACCCTCTAGAGGTTGGGATGCGTGTACATTTTGAATACCCTAACAACCTGTCAAAATACCCAGTGGCTGCGGGCGTTTAAAGTGTGGCGAACATGGAGATTTCCAGCAGACTATTTTTTTTATTTTACTCCGGCAAAGTGTATTTATTTTGAGCTTTGATAAACTTATTATCTTTTCTTCTGCACGCAGGAACAATCTAGATCAAAACTGATCATGATAATGTGAGACTTAAAGGAACAATTTAGATCAAAACTGATCATGATAATGTAAGACTTGAAGGAACAATTTAGATCAAAACTGATCATGATAATGTAAGACTTGAAGGAACAATTCAGATCAAAACTGATCATGATAATGTAAGACTTGAAGGAACAATTCAGATAAAAACTGATCATGATAGTGTAAGACTTGAAGGAACAATTTAGATCAAAACTGATCATGATAATGTAAGACTTGAAGGAACAATTTAGATCAAAACTGATCATGATAATGTAAGACTTGAAGGAACAATTTAGATCAAAACTGATCATGATAATGTAAGACTTGAAGGAACAATTTAGATCAAAACTGATCATGATAATGTAAGACTTGAAGGAACAATTTAGATCAAAACTGATCACTATAATGTAAGAATTGAAGGAACAATTTAGATCAAAACTGATCATGATAATGTAAAACTTGAAGGAACAATTTAGATCAAAACTGTTCATGATAATGTAAGACTTGAAGGAACAATTCAAATCAAAACTGATCATGATAATGTAAGACTTGAAGGAACAATTCAAATCAAAACTGATCGTGATAATGTAAGACTTGAAGAAACAATTTAGATCAAAACTGATCATGATAATGTAAGACTTGAAGGAACAATTTAGATCAAAACTGATCATGATAATGTAAGACTTGAAGGAACAATTCAGATGAAAACTGATCATGATAATGTAAGACTTGAAGGAACAATTCAGATCAAAACTGATCATGATAATGTAAGACTTGAAGGAACAATTTAGATCAAAACTGATCATGATAATGTAAGACTTGAAGGAACAATTTAGATCAAAACTGATCATGATAATGTAAGACTTGAAGGAACAATTTAGATCAAAACTGATCATGATAATGTAAGACTTGAAGGAACAATTTAGATCAAAACTGATCATGATAATGTAAGACTTGAAGGAACAATTTATATCAAAACTGATCATGATAATGTAAGACTTGAAGGAACAATTTATATCAAAACTGATCATGATAATGTAAGACTTGAAGGAACAATTTAGATCAAAACTGATCATGATAATGTAAGACTTGAAGGAACAATTTTGATCAAAACTGATCATGATAATGTAAGACTTGAAGGAACAATTTAGATCAAAACTGATCATGATAATGTAAGACTTGAAGGAACAATTTAGATCAAAACTGATCATGATAATGTAAGACTTGAAGGAACAATTTAGATCAAAACTGATCATGATAATGTAAGACTTGAAGGAACAATTTAGATCAAAACTGATCATGATAATGTAAGACTTGAAAGAAGAATTTAGATCAAAACTGATCATGATAATGTAAGACTTGAAAGAAGAATTTAGATCAAAACTGATCATGATAATGTAAGACTTGAAGGAACAATTTAGATCAAAACTGATCATGATAATGTAAGACTTGAAGGAACAATTTAGATCAAAACTGATCATGATAATCTAAGACTTGAAAGAATAATTTAGATCAAAACTGATCATGATAATGTAAGACTTGAAAGAATAATTTAGATCAAAACTGATCATGATAATGTAAGACTTGAAGGAACAATTTAGATCAAAACTGATCATGATAATGTAAGACTTGAAGGAACAATTTAGATCAAAACTGATCATGATAATGTAAGACTTAAAGGAACAATTTAGATCAAAACTGATCATGATAATGTAAGACTTGAAGGAACAATTCAAATCAAAACTGATCATGATAATGTAAGACTTGAAGAAACAATTTAGATCAAAACTGATCATGATAATGTAAGACTTGAAGGAACAATTTAGATCAAAACTGATCATGATAATGTAAGACTTGAAGGAACAATTCAGATCAAAACTGATCATGATAATGTAAGACTTGAAGGAACAATTTAGATCAAAACTGATCATGATAATGTAAGACTTGAAGGAACAATTTAGATCAAAACTGATCATGATAATGTAAGACTTGAAGGAACAATTTAGATCAAAACTGATCATGATAATGTAAGACTTGAAGGAACAATTTAGATCAAAACTGATCATGATAATGTAAGACTTGAAGGAACAATTTAGATCAAAACTGATCATGATAATGTAAGACTTGAAGGAACAATTTAGATCAAAACTGATCATGATAATGTAAGACTTGAAGGAACAATTTAGATCAAAACTGATCATGATAATGTAAGACTTGAAGGAACAATTTTGATCAAAACTGATCATGATAATGTAAGACTTGAAGGAACAATTTAGATCAAAACTGATCATGATAATGTAAGACTTGAAGGAACAATTTAGATCAAAACTGATCATGATAATGTAAGACTTGAAAGAACAATTTAGATCAAAACTGATCATGATAATGTACGACTTGAAAGAACAATTTAGATCAAAACTGATCATGATAATGTAAGACTTGAAAGAATAATTTAGATCAAAACTGATCATGATAATGTAAGACTTGAAAGAATAATTTAGATCAAAACTGATCATGATAATGTAAGACTTGAAGAAACAATTTAGATCAAAACTGATCATGATAATGTAAGACTTGAAGAATTTGAATTTGCGTTTAACCCTTTTAGCCCCGGATCCCTACAGCAGGAGATGGTTTGATCATGATAATTCAAGGGTAGTTTCAGATAAGCTTGGCGCCTTTAGGCGCCAAGCTCATCTGGCACTACTCTTGAATTATCATGTTCAAACCATCTCCTGCAACTGGTACATAGTCGTTAGTCGGCACCCCTCCTAAATTAAAAAAAAAAATGGGACTTGGTGCTGAAAGGGTTAATATGTGACGAACGTGGGGCCAGTTGCATGAGCGAACTTAGTCCTGCAGCAGCCACTAAGCAAGGTGGTTGGTTGGTTGGTTAGTTTGGGTTTAACGTCCACACCACCGAGGTGATCATGGACGGCCCTGACGGGCGGGTTATGGGGGACAAGGTAATCTATTGCCTATGGAGTACAACCTGAACACTGATCAACTCAGGCGCACTCCAACTGTGCCACTTTGATTTACCAGGACCTTTCAACGGACATGCTATTGAACAAATCCGTTTTTCCCCCCTGGATTGAGTCCAGCTACCGGGGCCGGGACGGGATTCGAACCCATGACCCGGCGATTCCCTTCGCTCTCCTGCTCCGATGTTTAACCGCCTAAGCTATTTCGGACTCATAAGCAAGGTGGAGATTTAGAGCATAGCTTTTTACTTCGACAATATGTGTCTATTTCGATCTTTGAAAAAGTTACTCTGTTTGTAATCTTCTGCACGTACAATCTTAATTAAATGTGATAGCGATGGTGCAAGACTAACACAATTTGAAGTCACGGTTCAAACGCATCTTGTCATCTATTGAGATTTATTACTGTCTGACAAACTCTGTATTCGCTACTGATCTGCCTGGTGTTTTGAAACCCATCAAAGCACACCTGTTTATCCAATTGTGTTGTGAATTATTGTAAAATTTACTACTACTACTACTACTACTACTACTACTACTACTACTACTACTACTACTACTACTACTTCTTCTACTAATGATAATAATACTGTAATGATAGTAACAATAATAATAATAATAATAATAAAAATAATAATAATAATAATAAAAATAATAATAATAAAGATTGATGTTTTATCTGTACTTGAAAAATTAACAGAATTTGGCCTATTTTACAAGTTATAATGCGTATATTTAAGTGTAAAATTAATAATCTCTTGTTTTCGGATTTCGGTCAGTTTTTCAGGCCAGTATCGTAAATTGTTCCGAATTTTTTGTATATTATTATATTATTGATTTTATCTTTTGGGTGGCGGGGTGGGAGGGGGGGGGGAGGAGTGGGGGGGTGGAGAAGGGGGCTGGGGATAGGGGGGATGGGGAGGTGGGGGGGGGGGACGTGGATTTTTGAATCGTGAATCGCAAAATATATCGTGAATCTGCGATGGTGTCCCATCCCCCCCCCCCCAACACCCCCACCACACCCCCACTCCCACCCCCACCCAACCCCCGCTTCCCCCTTTGAAATGAATCATTAACTCATTGGAGGCGTCATCTAATGACTATGCACCAGTTGCAGGAGATGGATCGACCATGATAATTCAAGGGCAGTGCCAGATTAGCCTGGCGCCGACAGGCGCCAAGCTAATCTGGCACTGCCCTTGAATTATCATGGTCGACCCATCTCCTGCTGTAGTGCGTCGGGGCTGATCGGGATAAAGCGTCTTCTCAATTCATTACTCGCAACAGTTTTGTTACTAGCGTGTGTTGACATGTATCGGCATTGTATAACTGATGAGCAAAAAGAAAGGCCACATTTTTTTTATAATCATCACTGTCGGGGTTCCGATGATTAAAAAAAAAAAAATGTCGCATTTCTTTTGCTCGTCAGTGTTGTCCCCGCCACTGAATGTTGCGTGAACAGCCTGCATTGTGGCTGTATGCTTGTTTTCAAGTATGCATCCGAAATGATATAGCTTCATAATTCACCGTGAAGTTAAAAGGTTTTACCCCGGGCGCTCTGAAATGTATCACCGATATCAAAGGTTTACATCATTTTCATAGCGCATTGTGTTAGTTAGGCGCGTGCGATGCCGGCTCGAAAGAGCGGTTTTTGAAAAGAGACTAGCGGGCCAAAACACTGCTACATGGTCAAAACAAAGAGTAACCCCTGGGCTGCCGCGCTACCCAAGAGACATAAACCCTCATGAGGGCCCCGCGGTCGCGGGGCCCTCATGAGGGTTTATGTCTCTTGTTAGTTCTGAGCCCTGTACCAGTCTAATTTTTACGACATCCGCATAGCGGTTCTTCGCGCGAATGTCGGCAGTCTGTGCTGGATTTATGCGCGACTGAAATGCGCGTGATTGCTGACAGCGAAGGGGTCTCGCACCAGGTCGCAGATATTAGATTTTAGATATTAGATATCCGATTTTTCAATAAAGCGTGTTAGTGATGAATACATTGATGTAGCTGGGAACAGTCGGCGGACCAATAACAGTGGCGTAGAAGAACCGCTGGGGCGCAGGGGTCGGTTTCATGAGCGAGCTTAGTCCTGCGCCAGCCACTAAGCAAGGTGCTCCGCTGTAGCGGAGCACCTTGCTTAGTGGCTGGCGCAGGACTAGGCTCACTCATGCAGCTGACCTAAAGTGTGGGGTGGCCACACCTCCTCTGAACAAAGTATATGCATATGGACCGAGTTTCTTTGGGCGATTCGTACAACGTTTTCTGCAAATATCTCGCCCAAGAATCACTTCTCTATACCAGTCGTAGAACAAATATCGTTCAGTGACAGTTGGCCTAGTACGATTTACTTTTTAAGAAACCCGAACAGTGTGTCAGGTTTGCCGTGTACAGTCTTAAAAAAAAGAGGAATTTTGTAATAATAATTATGGTATTTGTAATGTGCTTATCTTATAATAATTCATTCTAAGCGCGCACTCACAACTCGCGCACGCATGCGCACGCTTTAGACAAAGACACGTACCACAAATAGTGAAATACGTTACGATGAAATGATTGATTTTACATCCCTAAATGTGCACAAGATATGTTAAGCCCAGTATATCGAAAGATTCATTTTCAAGTGAATTGGCCATGTTTCCGGACCTGAAACAGGCAAACATGAAGCCTGCATGCGGCTTGGCCGCGATATTGAAACCTTCCGGGGCGCTATTTGGAGTATAGAAGATGGCGTGCTCTTGGTTTTCTGTCCAAATTTCTCTCCAAATTTTTGTTACGACTGTCCAGCAAATTCGACAAATCACAGGAGTTCAGTTAAAAAAAAAAAAAAAAAATCCGTATCAGAACAACAGGCACTAAATGATATTTGTTCTTAAAGCGGTATAGAAAAGCGTTTCTTTGCGGAGCTATTCAGTGTGAAAAGCGTTGAGTGCTCCGACGTCAAACAGCCTGTACTTGGAATAATAATAATAATAATAATAATAATAATAATAATAATAATAATAACAAAAGCGTCGCGAACTGAACTCAAGCAATGTGTCACTGCTCTGCAATATGAACCGAAATAAAATATTAATTCTGGCCTCGTGGGTATAGTGGACTCAATACCCATGGTCAGTCACGTCATGCTTGGTCATCCTACCTTCCCCTCCCCCCAATGGCTCCCCAGTCCGCCACCCACCCCCACCCCCCAACCGCCCCAACCCTCCCCCAACCCCTCCCACCCCCCCAGCCCCCCCACCCCCCACCCCCCACACTAACAAACTAACACACCCTTGTCTGCCTTCCCACTTTTTCTGTTTTTAAATAACACATATAGCTAACTTCGAATGTGAAAAGAAAAAAAAAAAAAAAGAAATATGTGGGTCCTTTCAGAACCATACTGTGGAGAAAAAAATGCAACGTTTTTGAAATCATCGGAAAACTTTAGTCGCATTTCTTTTGCTCCTCAAGTCAGTGTTTCCGATGATTCCAAAAATGTCGCATTTCTTTTGCTCCTCAGTATACCTTGGAAATGGAAAGCTGGAAGTAAGTCGGACGCTATATGGCAAATGCCAGTATGATTACTTTTTTTTTAGAAAAGCGAGATTTTCATTGAATAATAATGTTACGTTTGGGGTTGTGTTATTCTTTTGAGAGCATCTGTGTGTTGATCATAGCAAAGATCCGATATTCATTTGAGTTATTTTGGATAAGAATTACGTACCTTTTTAGTCGGATTCATTTTCTTTTGCTTGGAGAATCGCGGTCGATTTCTGTTATGTAGCTAAAATGACGCGTCTTTTCGTTACATTGTTGCTAAAGTCCGACCTCGTTTGACCTAGAACGTTCTCGAAAAGGCGCGATTATTCTAGTGACCTCAAATATGGCGTCAAAGTGGTTGGTTATATTTCGTAACATTGTATCAAATGCGCCTAGATGTTAGTCGAAAGCTGTAGTCAGTTCTAGAGTGTTTTGTTTCGTGAATATTAATAAATTTTGGTTACGTTTTCTTTTCTGATTGGTTGTGTTGTGTGAATTTGCTGGATTGTTCTCGAAATCGGCTGTAATAGTATATAAAACACGGTGTTAGGAAATATGTGTGTACATTGTATAAGAAACGCAGTGTGTCAAAAGTGTTGATGCATTGTAGAGGAGACATTGTATCAGTGTTGGCGCATTTGTGGATACATTGTGCTGAGAGTGCATCGCTGCAATAAAATATTGTTGGAACTGTTACTCCAGTGTTGTCTACAGTCTTCTGACACGTGTGACGAGTTGCAGCTGAGTGAAGTTTCTTTACAAGAACCCTACGTGCGTGCGTCTGGTGTAATTACATCATACTACGACTACGACTACCACCACCACGTAATAAACAAGGAAAACTTCGCGTTTCTCAAAAAATAACTTAGCGCCTTTTGTCATGTAACGTGAAAAACAAGAAGTTCTTGCATTAAAGTGAACATATTCCTTTTCATAACCCCCCCCACACACACACACACACACACACACACCCTCCCCCCCCCCCCCCCCCCCCCCCGAAAAAAAAAAAAAAAGAAAAAAAAAAAGAAAAGAAAAGAAATCGAGACCAAAAAGATGGCATGTAAAATGAAAAAAAAAAGAAGAAAAAAAAAAGAACCTAACGGAGAAAGAAACACACTTAGAAAAGACAGACACAACACAATGTATTAATATTTCTGCTTACAACATTTAAAAAAAATAGACAACAAACAAGAACACAAAGTTTCAACTGATCTTTTTGTGTTAGGAGAGAGAGAGAGAGAGAGAGAGAGAGAGAGAGAGAGAGAGAGAGAGAGAGAGAGAGAGAGAGAGAGAGAGAGAGAGAGAGAGAGAGAGAGAGAGAGAGAGAGAGAGAGAGAGAGAGAGAGAGAGAGAGAGAGAGAGAGAGAGAGGTAGGCAGTCAGGCAGAGACAAAGACAGAGACAGACAGGCAGAGACAGAGACAGACAGAAGAGACAAACTGACAGACAGAGAGACAAAAACAGAGAAAGACAGGCAGACATAAATGAAGGTATGACGTTATGACGTGAAACAAAAGTAAATAAACTTCTCCAAAATGGTGCTTGGTTTTGCCGGGCAATGTGTTTTGCTATCGCCAGTTTTTTTTTAAATGTCAGTGCACATTACAATCAATCCTGAAACAGCCACAGCACCGAACGGAACGGCAAATTGTTTATTGATAAAACAACGTGAACGCTGCGTTGACCGACTAATTGAAATGCAACGTTTATTATTTACGCAGCTGTACTGTCAAACGTAATTGACAATTAACGTGACACTTGCCCATTTGCTACCTGTGCGCAGGTTTTCTTCACTGGCATCACCCCACTGCGCAAAAGGCCATCGGACCGCGTCGGCCCGATGGCCTTTGCGCGCCGGGACAGTCGCCGTGCCGGCTTTGGAATATTCATAGAGTGATACCATGAATTTGACCTCTACATGTCCCCGATCCACCTTTATTCCAATGGAACAAAACTTAAGTTTGCGAATGTCCAAATTATTTTGTTGGGGGCGGCGGCTTCTTTCTTGTATGTTTTATCAGTTGCCACATCTCTTCTTCGCTGACAAAATAAGTAGCGACTGAATTTTATAGGCCACTTGTTTGTTTGTCTATTTAAAAAAAAAACATATTTACTCAAAATATTAATAAATTGCGATGTAGCTGTCTTTTCTAAGCGTGTTTCTATCTCCCTTTCGTGTAAGTGGCGGGAATAGGAGGTCTGAGCTCGTTTAAAGTTAGTTTTCCCATGTCAAACTGGCAGAAGATTCGGCGCGCTTTAAGATTTGTGAATCACAGATCGGAAACGAGGTTTAACCTGACACAACTGACTTCATTTTGAGTTTGACGTCACAGCAGATTTACGAATCCAAAAGATGACGTCGGGACAACAGGGGAAGAAATAATTGCAGAGAATGACATCGAAAGAATGTTGCAGGTCGCGGTGACCGGGACAGACCTCGCTTTCGATAACCCCGTCATTGCCGAGAAGAAGTGAACGCGATCCAACTGCAAGAGTCATAGATCCTCATGAGCCCCCGCGACTGCGTGGGCTCATGAGGATCTATGCCTCTTGCCGATACCACTTTGTATCCGTGTTGACTGGATGGATGTGGCTCTGGCACAATTTGAATCTTTACGGTTTTAAAAACAACTCGTAGTTTAGGAATGAATGGAGACTGATTTATTACCGTCTAAGACAAACTTTGTGTTAGTTGCTGATCTGGCTTGTGTTCTGAGACCCCTCAAATCACACTTATTTATCCGATTTTGTTGCGAAGCATTGTCAAAGTTTTACAAGGAGCAAATGAAAAAATTAACTAAGTGAATTTCCTCTATTTTGCAAGTTGTAAAGAGTATTTCGGTCAGTTTTCAACCGTCAGTACCGTGAATTGTGTCAATGGGATCTAACCGTTTATCTTTTCAGCGCTGAGCAGTTCCCCTTGGCATCTGTACTGTTTCTGCCAGCGCTAGCCTCCCCTGTTTGGCTCGTGAGTTTCATATGAAAATCACGTGAAACTGCAGTGAAAACCAAACTTATTTCCCGTAGAGAGAACGGTAGTGCACAGGGTTACAGTTTCTAGAAGTACTCTCCAGATAGACCCACTCTGGGAGTACGCCACAAGCGCACTTCTATTCAAATGAAATGCACCATGCATCTCCTAAAGGTGTGGTGGGGGGTGGGGGGGGGTGGTGGTGGTGGTGTCCACGACCGTTTGTACTTCCAACCCTTTGGCTGTCGGTAGCGGTTTTTTTTTTTTTTTTTTTTATCGCGATGATTCCTTCAGGAGACCAACCCTAACCCTTCCTTCAGGAAGCATCGCGACAAAAACCGCTACCGACAGCCAGGGGGTTAGCAAGAGGCATTGATCCTCGCGCGCCCTGGCAGACATTTTTTTCCAAGCTGGCTTAACCTTATCACTGATGAGAAAACAACGAACGCAATCTAACGACACTGGGTACGCCACTGAAGTTGAGTTGTGGAGCCCACACAACATACCGACTTATTCCTGTAGTCTAACACAACCAGTTAGCGCAATGACGTCGGACCAGGAGCTCGGCCAGTTTGTGACGTCACTTCCCCTAACCTTTGTGGTCGACGACACATGAACTGACGAGCGAAAGAAATGAGGCTTTCTTTTTTTTTTTTTTTAAACTGTAGTGTTTCCAATGATTCCAAAAAATGTCGCATTTCTTTTGCTCTTCAGTATAGGTCTTTGTAAAAGGGAACTCTGTATGTTACATAATGTCCGCCGGTTCAAAGACGCCTGCGTTGTGACATATCCTGGGGTGCCCAAAACTGAATATAAACGTTTGTACGATGTGATGTCAGCGTACAGTATTTTTATTTCTTCTGTCTCTGTCAAACGAGACTGCGTCAGCAGTCTCGTTTGACAGTGACAGAAGAAATAAATATGTACTGTGCACTGATACCGTAAAACCACCATTCTTTAACCTAGGCTGTGGTCAACGCCCAAATTAACTCATTCCGCACCAAGACCGAAATCCGCAAATTGTGAAGTTGCCCCCCTAAAGACAGTATTACAATACAATACAATACAATACAATACAATACAATACAATACAATACAATGCAATGCAATACAATACAATACAATACAATACAATGCAATACAATACAATGCAATGCAATGCAATTATACTTTATTAATCCCTCATGGGGAAATTCGCTAATTACACTTGTGGAAACAGATCGAGCGTGATAGTTCAAGGGTTGTGCCAGAATAGCTTGGCGGATATGGGCGCCAAGCTATTCTGGCACAACCCTTGAACTATCACGCTCTATGCATGTCTTGCCCGTGGCGTGTGGGAACTGCAAGAGTTAATACCGTTGTATGCAGTCTGCAACGTGTCATGCAGTCTGCAAAGCAATTAAACTATTTAAAACAAAAGTTAGTATGTCCGTTTTTTGGATTTGTTTGTTTGTGTTATTGTTGTTGTTGTTGTTGTTGTTGTGTGTTGGTGGTGGTGGTGGTGGTGAGTGTGTGTGTGTGTGTGTGTGTGTGTGTGTGTGTGTGTGTGTGTGTGTGTGTGTGTGTGTGTGTGTGTGTGTGTGCGCGCGCGCGCGCTTTCAGAAAAGCAGGATTCTCATCGTACAACCATGAAAATATAGCTTTTCTCACAAATGAACCTTAATGGCGGCACTGAGATTACTGTCGTCATTGTCATCATCGGGACAGAGAGTTAGCCGCGGTAAACTTATAAACGTAGCGAAAAAAAAAGTTTTTTTTTTTTTTCAATTTAAACTATGCCTGTGTAGTTCCACGCTCCCTCCCTCCTCCCCCACCCCCACCCCTACCACTTGCTCCGCCCCCCCCACCCCCCTCCCCCACCGCCCCCCCCCCCCACCCCCAGAGTACGAAGTATCTCGGGCGGTTGAGTGTCGGAGCGAAAGAGAGCGGAAGGGAACGGCCGGGTCGTGGGTTCGAGTCCCTGTCGCCGCAGTCCAGGGAAAACAAGACGGGCTTGTTCGATGGCGTGTCCGTGGACGGGTGCTGGCAAATCAAAGTGGCGCAGCGGCAGTGCGCCTGAATTGATCAATATTGAGGTCGTACTCCACGGGCAATAGCTGTTCCCTGTCGCATGTAACCCGCCCGCTAGGGCCGTCTATTGTCACTCCGGGGCCGTGAGTCCGAAATAGCTCAGGCGGTTAAACGTCGGAGCAGAAGAGCGAAGGGAATCGCCGGGTCGTGGGTTCGAATCCCGTCCCGGCCCCGGTAGCTGGACTCACAATCCAGGGGAAAAAAACCGATTTGTTCTATAGCATGTCCGTTGAAAGGTCCTGGTAAATCAAAGTGGCACAGTTGGAGTGCGCCTGAGTTGATCAGTGTTCAGGTCGTACTCCATAGGCAATAGATTTCCCTGTCCCCCCATAACCCGCCCGGCAGGGCCGTCCATGATCACCTCGGTGCTGTGGACGTTAAACCCGAACTAACCAACCGGGGCCGTGGATGTTAACCCGCTCAGTGCCGAGAAAATGTCAACACGGTCACCATCCAACTGCAAGAGGTATAGATCCCCATGAGCCCCCGCAGTCGCGGGGGCTCATGGGGATCTATGCCTCTTGCTGAGACCACTTTGGTGTCCACGTTCTTTGGGACAGTTGTGGCTTTCAGTCGCTCAGCGAACACAGATTTTAGAAACTAGCAACATGTACGTTCAGTGGCAGGGAAGGGGTTAAACCCCGAATTAATCAATCAAGCCCCCTCTCCCCCAGCCCCGTCGCCACTCGCCCCCTCCCCCCCCCTCACCCCCACACACACACCTTACTCCCCACCCCCGGCTCCCACTGTCCCGCTAAGAAGGAAAGAGTTTTGACCTTCAAAGCCGTTGAGACTGGCACTGGTGGTATTATCGGCATCCAGCGACGTCTTCCACAGGCGCCGGCCGCGGTTCTTGGGCACCATGAAGGAACGGGGCATTCTGCACACGTGGTGTCTTCTCTGTCTCTGTCAAGGAGTATCTGGTGATAGTTTCACAACCTGCAGTTCCACACTAGAGTGTGTGTTTACCGGAAGTGTAAGTTCCAGACACGTTCTAGTCGCTGTCACTGTGGTCTGCTACAAAGTGTGATAGCACCAGTGATTACAGAACACCCGCCGATTTCACGTTGTCAGAAGATGGTGAGACGTGCACATGGTTGAACAGCAACACGCCCATTAAAATCAGCGTCACTTGTAAAACATGTCCCTGTCAACACGCACCAATAAATTGGCACGAGCAACTTTCAATCAAAATTTGATATCAGTTGAGACAGTTGACAAAATTCACAGAAAAAAAAGTGTATCCACCGTGGGAAAAGGCGTTCACAGGCGATGTTTCAATCAAAAGACTTGATGTCTATAATACAGACTGTATCCCTCAATGCAGGTCGTATCCCTTTCAAAAAGTTTCCATTCCAAACAAAAAATCACAAGTTCCAATCAGAAATTTGCTATTAAAGCAGTCACATCAACAAAACCGTCCAAGTGTACTCGTCAGTAAACACTGACACACATGTCAAACACAGTCAGATGTGTCAATTAAAAAATCAAGTTCCAATTAGGATTGAATTTCCCAGTGCAGCATTTCAGAGCAGTACACAACACCGTCATTGAAAGTTGCTCCGTACAAACAGAAAGCTGAGACTGGCACGCTAGTCAGCTGTCTGCCTCACACTCGCATACGGGGTGTCAATCACACACTCAGCAAGCCTACAGCCATTCCAGTCCGGACCGATGTGACTTACGCCGGTTTTATCCCCCATCGAGCGAATCTGACGAGGGCCGTTGGCCTTGCATAGCGCAAGACCAGCGGGCGACACCTCTGTCACGTGGCCTCCGGCAAAAATCCTCTCTCTGTCGCACGCGCCACCCCGCCTCTCAATTGTTCGCATCTCGAATCAAATTGAGCATCGGCCGGCTATAGACAGTATTGTCACACGGCACAAGGACGGTCGGGTGTATAGCTTAAAGTAACGCGGCAAGAGACATAGGGCTTCATGAACCCATGCGAACGCATAAGTTCATGGAGCTCTATGTCTCTTGAAGAAATCATCAAGCTCTGTCCCCCGGTTCCGACAGAGGAGATTGTTTCCTGCCCGCTCAGCATGTCAGTGAATTCTTTGACGATTTGACAGTACTAGAAGGTGGGAGGTTGTCTGTCCCTCGCACATTTTCTGTTTATCCGCGTTCACAGCCTGAACCCCCCAACCTCCTCTGCCTGAGAAATCAGCAAAGATATAAATCAGTTCACACGCGACATCCAAAACCACAAAGAGGCATGGAATCTCACTCGCCCCTGTGGCCCCAGAGAGCCTATGAAATTATATACCGCAGTCTTGCAGTCAGGCAAAATCTATTTCGTTGTCTTTGTCGCGATCTCTTAGCTCAGCGCGCGCAGGTGGGCGTGGCTTGCAGGCAAATCACACCCGCCAATCAAACAAGCAGCATATCGTTTAGCGTCTCCCGCGCAGGTTGAGTGGCAGATTGATGCCAGTTTCATGTTGGCAGCGCATTTGTATTACAAGCAATATTTTCAGTGATGGAAAATGTCTACATACTTTTTTTCTTCGTTGTTTGTTGCTTTTAGAAACTGACTCAATACATAAAATGCCATTTTTCATACGTGTCCGTGTTTTTCTAGCCGGATGGCGACTGAGAGCCGCACACATCGCTGCGGATTATGCACAGATGAACTCTTCAAGTAAAGTGTTACCTCTTTGTGTGTCGGCACGGTTTTTGTAGCGATGATTCCTGTAGCCGGAATCATCGCGACAAAAACCGCTACAGGCTCGGACACTGACGCCAAAGGATTAACAGACATCTTGGCAACTGCGATTGTTCTTGAAATGCCGGAGTGGCGATTCTCATTTTCGTGTTCCAATGTGACTCAAAATGTTATATAATCTCACCCAATAGTGTGAGAAGAGTTAGAGATATATAAGAATATCCTATCAGCAAAATACGAAGTAACGGCATCTTAACCATTGACGAGAATAAAACTGAACAACATACTGTGACATCACACAGCTGCGAGAGGCATAGATCCTCATGAGCCCCCGCAATTGCGGGGGCTCATGAGGATCTATGCTTCTAGCTGAGACCACTCTGTATCCATAATCGGAGATCTTCGACGCTGAATTGCCAATGGCGTTAGAGACACAGCGTGCGTCCATTGGCAGTCACGGGTTAATAGTGCTACATTCATTATGCAGCCTTTGCTTTAGCGTTATCCCTGAATTTTTTTGTTTTGTTTGGGATTTTCAAACTGATAAAAAAAAAAATGTCTCCCCGACGCTAGACCTAGCTTCCAGGGGCCAAAAATTCTAAAAGCTGGAAGCGTGTGCGCATTAAGACACTCACCACTTCGCCAGAATATCAAACAACGGGGCAGGGGCAGAGAGGGAGGGAGAGAGAGAGAGAGAGAGAGAGAGAGAGAGAGAGAGAGAGAGAGAGAGAGAGAGAGAGAGAGAGAGAGACAGAGAGAGAGAGAGAGAGAGAGAGAGAGAGAGGGGGGGGGGTGAGATGAGAGAGAGTTAAAAAAAAAAGGACTTTGTTATAGCACTTTAAAGTTTTTTTTTAATTTTTTTAACTCTCTCTCATCTACCCCCCCCCTCCTCTCTCTCTCCCTCCCCCCTCTCTCTCTCTTGTACTTAGTTAGTCGTAGTTGTAGCAACCGCAGGTACGAAAAATGCCATAGTCTCTGACTGTGTTAATATCTTCACCGTTGTAAAATAAAGATTCATTGATTCTCTCTCTGAGAAGTCAGTTTACTCTGGTAAATTCAAAGTGGCTCAGTTGCTGTGCGCCTGAATTAATCGGTGTTCAGGTCGTAATCCATAGGCAATAGATGAACTTGCCCCCCCCTCCCCCCCCCCTTAACCCGCCCTCTAGGCCCGTCCATTATCACTCCGGTGCCGTGGACGTAAAACCCTGAACTTACCAGGATGACCCGGGATGATTTCAGGGGTGTTGAATAAATTTGCGCCGGGCGTCAGGCACCGATCTATGAAAGGGATGTCCTAGCAGGACTTGGCCAGCCGGTTATATCACTTTATGGTGGCTAGCAGTTGAAGTTCGGACATGTCTCCCCCCCCACCCCCCCCCCCCCCCACCCCCCCCCCACCCCCACCCCCACCCCCACGCCCACACCCCCACCCCCACCCCCGCGCCTCTCTTTTAGGAATGGGAGCATAACATGCGACCCGACAAACTCAGTGTCCGTATACTTCGCACAATATCGGACAATCTGTCAACCGGCCTCTTGAAACTGCAGTAGGAGACAGATTCATATGAACCCCCGCAGCAGGAGATGGATCGACCATGACTGATATTTCAAGGTTAGCGCCAGATCAGCTTGGCGCGGCCGAAATTATCATGATCAATCCATCTCAGTGCTGCAACTGGTAGGCTACATAGTCGCTGCCTCTCGCCAGCAACAGCGGACAGGCACTATTTCTATCGCTGCTTTTCACCGTGCGTCGGCGACAGCATTAATTTGTTGAGTGTTATCTCATACACGCTATAGCGGAGCTCTATCGTGAATCTAACAGGATCGCCAAATTACAAGGCGCTTTCAGTTACGTGGTCCGGCCTAGCCTGTCGGCCCTTTGTCTGTAAACTAATCGCCAGACATCAGGTCAGTTTCAGCCCAGGCCCCACCCACTCCTGGCGCGTGCTTGTCAAACAAAGTTGACGTCAACGCGAGATGCGCGCGCGGCGCGGGCGGGGTCTCTTTTGGGTCGCATGCCGCCGTCCTCCCTAGCGGGTTCATGTGACTGGCGAAATGACTGCCGTCAAGATCCCAAACACCGCTCAAGACTGAACTAACGGTGTCGATGCAAATGGTCTCTGAGACCGCGAGGTCTGTTGAAATCGCGGACGGACGCGCACGTGGTGAACTTACAGTCCAGATCAGTCACTGAAAGACAGTAGGTTGATCCCCTCAGTTAACAGTCGAGAAAGAAAGTAGGTCGCGCTCCTTTATAGTAAGTGTTCAAGTGGCCGTTTCGCTGAACATGTACTGTTAACCCCTTTTGCTGCTACTGGACGCACGTTTTGGTTCTGAAATCCCGTTGTTCACTCTAAGCCCGCTAAAAGCCGCCAAACCCGTCCCCCCAAAAAAAAAAAAAAAAAAAAAAGAAAAAAAAAAAGAAAAAAGAAAAAAAAGAAAAAAGTATGGTCTCTGCGCAAGAGGCATATATCCTCATGAGCCCCTGCGAATGGCGGGGGCTCATGAGGATCGATGCCTCTTGCAGATGGATGATGTTCAATTTTCCTCGGGAGTGAAGGGGTTAATGTTGGAAAGGTTGAAAACTGTGGATGCCCGTGAGGCAAGTTGTTTGCCAGAATGGCGTCGTGATCAGTAGCTTGCCGGTGCGGGCTCTGTATGACTGAGGTGTCTTTACTATCATTTGAGTTGTAGCACTACCCCTCAAACTGTCATGGTCGTAGACTGTCGCCTGAATAAACTCTCATGCAGTCGTCAAATGACGTGAATCAAGGTGTTAACCCCTTTGACCCCCAAAACCCCGTTTCCTAAATCACAGAACGACTATGTACCAGTAGTGGCAAGCGATGGATCGACCATGGTCGATCCATTTCCTGCTGTAGTGCTTCGGGATTAAACGAGGTCAATTGAAATCATAGGGGCTCGCTGATAGTAGCTTTGACTAATGCAAATCCACTGCGCCACCGCGTGCGCGCCAACGGTTACTAAAGCTCAAGACAAAATACACTGTATTCTGTCTTGAGCTTAGTAGGCGGCGGTGGCGCGCACGCGGTGGCGCCGCCAGTAGATTTGCATTAGTCAAAGCTACTATCAGCGGGCCCCTATGATTGAAATGTCTCACTCAAGTAGTTATACATCTGGCAAAAAAAAAAGAAGAGAAAAGTAGCCAACTGTATTACTTGTCCGTATTTTAGGGATAAGGCCCTCTCCCCCTCCCCTCCTTAGGGATAACCCTCTCCCCCTCCCCTCCTGGCAGCCTTGTATCCCAGGGGTCGCGCGAGACTTTTACTGGCCACATAAGGTCGCGCGGGTTAAGCCCCGCCCCTTTGAAAGCGTGCGCCAGCTGGCCGTGCATGGAACCAGTCCAACGTACGGCAGGGCTCGGCGAGGCAGCCATTGTAGTCCGTCCACCGAATGCACCCAACATGACACCCCGGCCTTTGAGACACAGCTGAAACCGATCGTTCGGTCAGCAAAAGACATAGCTTCTCATGAGCCCCTGCGACCGCAGGGGCTCATGAGAATTAATGTCTTTTGCAGATGGACACCGGACGGCGGCATCAGGGTGGTGACTGTGTCAATGGGTGACATCACAAACCAATTATCAGGCAGAGTTTAACGAGAGGAGTGTGGCTGTGTTTGTGTGGGCGGATGCAGGAGTGTGCGGAGAATTATAGAAAGTAGGGGGGAGGGGAGGGGGAGAGAGGGAGGGCCGGACGGGAAGAGGAGGGAGGGGGGCGGGGGGGGGGGATCGCAGAAAGAGGGGTGGGGGTGGGGGGGTGTGGGTGGGGGAGAGCAGTGGAGGGATGGCGGTCAAATGGGAGGTGCCGTTGTCTGAAATGATTGTCGACAATGAAGTAATAGGCCCTTGGACAGGTGGACGGCAGGACTTGTGCGCAGCGTCCTGTGATCGCCTGCCTTAACCCATTACCTGTCAACGGACGTACATTCTGTGTCTGAAATCTGCGTTGACTGAACGACCAAAAGCCGCAAACTGTCCAGAAATCACGGACACAAAGTGGTCTCTGCAACAGGCATAGATCCTCATGAGCCCCCGCAGTCGCATTCGCGTTCGCTTTTTCTCGGCAGAGAAAGGGTTAATGCACTTTTCTCCGGGGTGTACCTCATTGCTAAAACGAGCCGATACAAAAAAGGGAGGGTTTGGGGGGAATGGAGGGAGGTGGGGGGGGGGGGGAAGTTGGAGGGTGGGATGAGAGCTGGGGTGGGGGGGTGGGGGGTGGGGGGGGGGGGCGGGGGAGGGGGGTACCATCATGGATACACGACGATATTTTTTGCGATTCACGGATTATGAATCCCCAAAACACAGGGTTTACTGTTCACGATGTACAAGGGACGACAAAGAAAGAAGAAGGTGCCGCTTTCAGAACCCCTGTTACAGAAAAGTTCAACAAACGGGGAAAGGGGGGGGTGGGGGGGATTTACAGTCTGACTGCAGCCTTCCACGATTCACGAAATAACCAGGGCTTTCCCACGGATCACAGAAGTCTTATTAGTGTGTTTGATTGCACGTGTCACGACAATCCTTTCTTTGGCGGATCACGCGGATAAACCAATTGCAATCATAAATGACGAAAAACCGAAGAAAAGCCAAGAGTTACAAATACTGGTCTCGGCAAGAGGCATAGATCCTCATGAGCCCCCCTCCACTGCGGGGGGGGGGGGGGGGTCATGAGGACCCATTCCTCTTGCAGATGGGTGGATTTCAATTTTCCTCGGCAGTGAAGGGGTTAATATCGGATAAATTACCCGAAAACTGTGGACGTCAGTGAGATACAACGGGGGGAGGGGGGGGGGGGGTTTCTTAATGTTGCTGAGACTTTTGCATTGGTGGCAGGCGCTTGTACCGCTGCGCCACGGACCGCCCCAAGGAAGCTCAGGGAAATCGGTTTCGAAGACTTGGTGCTCCTGCTACAAGATGCCCTACCAGCCCTACTTGTCACAACAGGAGACAAGTACCACCGGTCACTGGTTGCCGCCCGGTGGCTAGTCCACACTGGAGCAATCGGAGACCTCCAATCCCCCACGACCGAAGAAACAGCTACCCAAGCGACGAAACCAACAGCGAACGGGGAGTGCCAGACCACATCGGCCTCCCCCAGCACAGCTACGAAGAAGACCGGCACCGCCCCGACAACCACTGAGAGCAGAGGCTGCGGCGACACAGCGCCGCCGAAACAGGAGACCGGCACCGACGCACCTCCGGCCCCAACCTATGAAACGAAGGGCACGACCACCGACCCCTGCCACAACAAGAAGATAACGCCACCACACGCCCACCAGCCAGCAAACCTGCCACTCAAGACGCTGGCACCGACCCGGCACCACAACAGCCGCCACCACCTCCAGTCAACCAACCAGCCACCACCCAACCAAACCGCCGACGCCACCGACCACCCAAGCGGTTCAGAGACCAGCGCCCGCCACTCCTCCCCACGCCGCCACCACACCTCCGACTACCACCCCAACACCGCCACCCACCACGCCCGTTCCAGCGCCCGACCCCGAAGCCGAGGCTCCACTGGCCACCACCACCACCACCCCAACTCCCCAGGCCACGCCTCAGCCAGCAACGGTACTTCCGGCCACCACCACCACCGCCACCACTCATCCAACAGCTGCTAGAGTGGTTGGCGTACCAACACCCCCCAGCCTGGCACTAAGCAACGGTCCCCCGGCCGCACCACCCGCCTCCTCCACCACCAACCACCCGGCCCCGGCAGTACCACCAGCCAGCTGCGCGACGGAGCGGCAGACAGACAGCGACACCCCCCTTTACCCCCCTGGCCCACCCCCCCTGGACGTAATCAGCGAGAGCTGGAAGTCCATGTCCCTTCAAATATCATCATCATCATCAACGAAGAAAGAGTGCAGAAAAACAGTGAGCGGCAGCTGGCACGGAACGGCCGGCTTAATTCATTCGCGGCCAGCCGCATCCGGATGCGCGGCATACGCCGCGCATCCGGATGCGGCTGGCCGCGAATGCGTTAATGGACAGTTTGAACGGCAGAGTACGCGGTGTATGGTGCGGCCGAACCTGTTCTGAGCGACCAGCCTTATGAAAGACCGCCTGCCAGTAAAGACCGTCCTCGATGTGGCTGTGGCCACCTAACTGAGGTCCTCCCTTGACCTAGGTAACAAGTATTGCCTTTCATCTCTTAAAGACGACACCTGTCTTTAACGCATTTGAGACGTGCCGCCTACGGATACGCGGCGAATCGCCGCGTATCCGTAGGCGGCACGTCTAGGAGTTAAAGACCACTTTTTTTTTTTTATAAAAAAGAAAAAAAAAAAGAAAAAAGAAAAAAAGGTTACATTTCCCACTGTGTAACAGTGAACTGAAATGAAGTGAAACTTTATTTCGCAACGGAAGAAGCAGTTAGCACATGTGCCATTTTTTTCACGCTTGCCGTTGCTATTCTACAAAGGTACAACTCTGCTAAAGGTTTACAAAGCTACTAGCATACAGTGAAAGAGAGAGACCCTGTAGCGGTTTCAGACCACATTTTTCTTACCGAGAAAAAAAAAAAAGGGTGTTGTTTCCAAACAGGTCCTACTGTGATACAGATACGGGTGATGTCTACTCCATTGTCCCTCGTCACGACTGAACGGTGTCGGGTCGCTTGGCCGGCGGATTATCAGGGTTTACAAGGCAACCGTGACTGATCCTCTGCGGCCGGCCCCTTACACACAACCCTATCACTAGGAGCGCGTGCCCTGTAATCTACGTGTTTAACTTACGGTACTCTGTCTCACAACACGTTTGTGTGGGTGTAACTTATGATGCTCTGTTTCATAACAGGTGGGTGAGAGAGTCAATACACAGGACGCGTGCTGGTCCGTGACTTTGCATCTTACAGCCGTAAACCGTAATTTGCAAAGTCACAGACCAGGACACGATGATTTGAAGAAAAAAAAAAAAAATCACAACGAAAAGGTTTAGCACGTGACATGCCAGATAAAAAAGAGGAAACCTCCCCCCCCCCCACCATTACTATTGATTGTTGGCTATTTAAAGTACCATTATCCATAAATCTGAGGACACAGTTCAGCACCAATTGTGATTTTTAGTAGGCCTATCTTGTCGATACGCAGCAAATGAACACGCGTAATCGCAATTATTCAAGTTATTCTGCGCTGCCGTTAGCGTGTCAATCTATTTTTAGCTGTTTCTCGTACTGAAAGCGTTGTATTTTTAGAACAGCGTGGAGTCATTGTCAGATTACTTGATGTGAAGACGACGTGTGCTGAACTGGATTGTCCTGTGTCTAAATGAACCATATCTAGACCTGTGTGCAGCGTGTCGTAACCATCAAACAAGCGCGATCAAAATTTCCAAAACCTCATTAGTTGAGCTGACCCTTCGCACCACGTGAATGTCCTGTGTCTGTCTTGTACTGTGTTTGTCTGCAGAGTGAATGCCGCGTGTGTATCACGTGAGCGTGCGTGTTGGGTGCAGTTCAGTCGCGGCGCTTTGAGCCGATTCGCAGAATTGGGAAAAAGCGCCTATATAATCTATCTCTATATCTATATCCCGTAGTCTTGTCGACCGTTGGCACCACTGATGACTTGGCAACCAGCTCCCTCCATTCCTCTCTGTTCTCTGCCATTCTTAGCGTATCACCCAGCCTCAGTCCTGTCCACTCTGAGATATTGTCCTCCCATCTTTTCCTCTGTCTTCCTCTCCTTCGTCCTCCTTATACATTGCCTTGCAGGATTGTTTTGGCAAGCCCTGCTGAACGCGTGACATGCCCATACCACTTCAGTTTGCGGGTTTTTTTTTTTCACAATGGCTAATAGGTCTTCATAGGGCCCGATGGCTTGCCTGATTCTGCTTCCTACTTCCTCGTTCGTGATGTGATCTCTGTATGAAATGCCAAGCAGCCTTCGAAAACATCTCATTTCAGTGGCTTGTATCCTCCTTTCAAGGTCTGATGTGAGGGTCCATAACTCGCAGGCATACAAAAACACTGAAACACCTATATAATAACCGGTATTATTATTATTATTATTATTATTATTATTATTATTATTATTATTATTATTATTATTATTATTATTGAATAGTGACGGCGGGTAGTGGGCCTTTAACCCCTCCGCTGCCGAGAAAAAGCGAACACCACCCAAATGCAAGAGGCATAGATTCTCATCAGACCCCGCAGTCGCGCGGCCTCATGTGGATGTACGTACGTCTCTTGCTGACACCACTTTAACCCATTCAGCCACGGGGGCACGTATTTCCCAAATTTGGGAGGCGTCATCTAACGACTATGCACCTGTTGCAGGAGATGGCTCGACCGTGATAATTCAAGGGCAGTGCCAGATTAGCTTGGCGCCGACAGGCGCCAAGCTAATCTGGCACTGCCCTTGAGGTATCAGTCATGGTCGACTCATCTCCTGCTGTAGTGCGTCAGGGCTGAATAGGTTAATCCAACTATTTCCCAGGGCGGATCGGATTCAATGGCTCATTTGGCGTTGAAACACAAAAAACTCAGAAACACGAATTGTGTTCAGTGGCAGGGAAAGGGTTAATAACGCGCGCGCCCTAAGCGTGGCGACGGACGGCCCGAAATGGGGGAGGGGGCGGTTAATGGGAGATAAGGTGACCGTTGCCTACGCAGTACGACCTGAACACTGATCAATTTGAGCTCACTGCCACTTCGATTTACCATGACCTGTCGATCAACGGACATCCTACAGAACGAGTCTTTTTTTCCCCCTGGATTGCGAGCCCAGCTACTGAGGCCTGGGCTGTGTCTCAAACTCGCATCCGCCTTGAAGCTTTTTAGTGAGGTTTCGTTTACGACGAACGACACCCAACAACGAACGACGGCGGACAACCAGCTTCTGCCGTAAGCATCGACAACGCTTACTCCTACGACACTACGGTGTACCCACAAAGCTCGTCCGCCTGATCAAGAGCAGCTACGATGGCATGACATGTCGCGTGATCCACGAAGGGCAGTTCACCAGGGAGCTCCAGGTCAGAACCGGTGTCAGGCAGGGGTGTCTGCTGTCTCCGTTCCTCTTCCTACTGGCCATAGACTGGGTCATGAAGAGGACCACAGAGCACAGACGAAGTGGAATACAGTGGACACTGTGGACACAGCTTGACGACCTCGATTTTGCAGACGACTTGACATTACTGTCCCACACTCATCAACAAATGCAGGACAAGACCACGAGGCTTGCTGACATCTCGTCCCAAGTGGGCCTCACCATTCACAAACAGAAAACAAAGACAATGAGGCTGAACGCAACCAGGGAAGAACCAGTCTTGCTTGCTGGCACCCCGTTGGAGGAGGTGGAGTCCTTCACCTATCTCGGGAGCATCATAGACAAAAAAGGCGGCACTGATGCAGATGTCAGAGCACGAATCGGTAAAGCCAGAGCAGCCTTTCTCCAGTTGATAAAAGTGTGGAGTTCCAGAGAGCTGTCACAACACACCAAAGTCCGGATTTTCAACTCCAATGTAAAAGCAGTTCTCCTATATGGAGCAGAGACTTAGAGATTGACAAAAACCACAGTCAACAGAGTACAGACCTTCATGAACAGTTGCCTTATAAGAATTGTGAACATCCACTGGCCAGAGAAGATCAGCAACGTCAGACTCTGGGAAAGAACAGAGCAGATAACAGCAGAGAATGAAATTGGGCGAAGAAGATGGGGATGGATTGGTCACAGTCTGAGAAAGCCAGCTTCCAGTATCAATAGGCAGGCATTGTCATGGAACCCCCAGGGAAAGAGGAAAAGAGGTAGGCCGAGAAACTCCTGGCGTCGAGACCTCCAAGCAGACACCAAGAGACTGGGAACCACCTGGAGTAGAATCGAAGGAGAAGCACAGGACAGGAGTCGCTGGAGGTCTCTCGTCGACGGCCTATACCCGGGTAGGGGTGACAGGCGTAAGTAAGTAAGTAAGTAATCGACAACGCTTCAAACATTGCCAAGAGGCATAGATCATTGAAAACAACAACAACAACAACAAACAAACAAACAAAGGAACACGCTTAGAAAAGACACAGCTCAACACAGCACAATTTATGACAAATTTCGTGTTCAAATTCTTCTGTCAAAAATGGACGTACATTCAAAAACACCACGCATTCCATATACATATTTCTTTGGGTGTGCGAGATGTCTCAAAGACGTCCGGCAAGCTGTACACCACGCATTCCATATTTTTCTTTGGGTGTGCGAGATGTCTCAAAGACGTCTGGCAAGCTGTGTTCAAGTTTTGCCAGAGTTGTAAATCAGCAACGAGTGGTGACCCCTGTCACAAGAGCTTTGTTTTGGTCGTAAACACGCTGTGGTCTGGATTACTGCCTGTCCGTCTCAATGACTGTTCGGACCGCTCATGGTCTTTTTTTGTCAGGCCCGACGCATTTTTTACAACACGACAAGGATCGACCGCGATACAAGTATGCGTGTACTTCAAGGGTGGTGCCAGAATAGCTTGGCGCGGGAGGCTTGAACTATCATAATCGATCTGTCTCCAGACTTATAATAGGATCTGTAAGGGACAACTTTCAAAAGTTCTTTTTAAAAAATCTCAAAATGTAAAAATCTTCAATTTTTTTTCAGACTTAAGGAAGTGTACATTTTGAGAATTTTGGTTCAGTTTGTTCGTTAGTTCGGTGTTTAATGTCCACCGACGGCACCAGTGTGACAGTGTCCAGACGGCGCCACCGGGAGGGTTATGGGTGGGGGGAGGGGGAGGGCAGGGACAGCTATTCACTGCCTGTGGAGTACGACCTGAACGCTGTTTACTTCAGACGCACAACAGCTGTGCCACTTTGATTTACCGGCAAGACCTTTCAACGGACATGCTCTATATAGAGAGAGCAAGCCTCTCTTTTTTGCCTGGGCTTATAGAAGTGTCGTCTGTTAGTCTGTGGTCCGGTCATTCAAATTATTTCTTTGGTTGTTTCTTCGCGCAAGTACATTACTCGTACAAACCGTGTTGTATCACGATGATGTCATCTATCCCGGGAAATGCCGGACGTCAGTTCAACTGCATGCTGCTAATTCTGCCTCAATCCCAGTAATCAAAGGTCCTCGTGCCCACGACGGCTATGGGCCCGTTGCTGCTGGGGATGTCTGATTTGAGGTGCGTACCGATGACGTGTTGCTGCTGGGGATGTCTGATTTGAGGTGCGTACCGATGACGTGTTGCTGCTGGGGATGTCTGATTTGAGGTGCGTACCGATGACGTGTTGCTGCTGGGGATGTCTGATTTGAGGTGCGTACCGATGACGTGTTGCTGCTGGGGATGTCTGATTTGAGGTGCGTACCGATGACGTGTTGCTGCTGGGGATGTCTGATTTGAGGTGCGTACCAGTTTTCGCTGCCTTGATGGTGGGGTTGGTACGTAATCAGGTTCCTACTTAGGAAATGAGACGGCTGATTATTTATTTATTTATTTATTTATTTATTTATTTATTTATTTATTTATTTTGTGCTTGGCAAATGTGCAGTTGGTTGGCAGCAGTGTTATTTAGTGGACTGAAAAATGAGGGGATGACTGAGACAGATTAAGGCTAAGGCATTTTACCCCCCCCCCCCCCCCCAACCCCCTTCTCTGCCACTGTAGTACACTGCACGTACATTTTTCTTTCTGAAATCTTGGTTCATTCAACGACCAAAAGCCGACACCGTAAAAAAAATGACAACAAACAAAAATGGATAGAAATGGTCTCCGCAAGAGGCAGAGATCCTCATGAGCCCCCGCGACAGCGGGGGCTCATGAGGATCTATGCCTCTTGCAGATGGATCGCGTTCAATTCTTTCCCGGCAGTAAAAGGAGTTAACAGATGGGACAGTAGGGAAGATCTCCTGCGGCCCAGCTCCTACTCAGCAATCACAACACAGCAAGCCAGCCACTGTGTCATCTGCCGCCTGGTTGCGCGTGCTTCGTGTTTACGTGAACGGCGTAAAGAGGCGGCCCCGTGCCTGATTAGCTATGATTAAATCACGAGGCGGGCTCACCAGTTTACGCAGTCGCCTGCCCCTTTTTGCTTTAGCCACACAGGCCACACAGGGCAATTGCTTCCGGTGCATGTAGTAACTTTTCCGCCAGAAATAGTTCAAAAAATTTCCTCCCTTTTTGCCATTTTTTTAGGGTGTAAAACTTCAATTGTGTGCCTTTTTTGGCGTTTTGAGCAACAAAAGGCATGACAGGTGGTGTGAAAAAGAGCAAAATCTGGGTAATTTTAGTCGACCTAGTGTGTTCATGGGAGCCTAATTGGGGCATGTGCACGGTTGTATGCAGGCTTGCAGACGACAGTTTTGTTATGGGGTACTTAGTGCATTTGAGTGTTGTGAAAAACGCTAACTCTTAATTTTTTTTAAGAATTGCTGAAATAGCTTCTCCTGTGATGTGCTCCGCGTGGATTTTTTGTTTTGGCAGAAAAGTTCTTCGTTCATAGTTTTATGCTGCAAGAGGCTAACAGATAACAGTGTGTGAAAAGGGGGCGTAACCTAATTGCCCTGTGTGGCCTGTAAAGGCAGAGTGAATTTTTCTACTATTGGCGTTTGGAAGGAGATTGTGCCAAAAAATCGACATTTTTTGCTTTTTATGCTGATATCAGGTGTTTTTAGGCCATGTTGGCACTTTTGATGCCATACAGATAGCTTTATTTAGCTGTATAAGGATTATAGAGGCAAAATGGTGCATATTTGTGCGAAGGGGAAAGAAAAGACTAGAAAACACACAGGAACAATCCCAGGTCACATTTTCTGTCATAGTAGTCATTCAAAAACTCTTCTGACAAGGTAACAGTCATTACGGTGTCATCTAGATGAAATTTAGTTAAATTTGATTTTTGTCGGTTGGCCGATTTCTTTGCTTTTGTTTTGACTGCATTCAAAATACCCGTTTATCCTGCACAGTGTATTTTGGGCTTTGTGAGGGTCATCTTAG
Source organism: Semisulcospira habei (assembly GCA_036245525.1). Classification (NCBI taxonomy): domain Eukaryota; kingdom Metazoa; phylum Mollusca; class Gastropoda; family Semisulcospiridae; genus Semisulcospira; species Semisulcospira habei. Next base: position 214,843,873 of record BTPG01000004.1, on the reverse strand, counting down.
TGAAAACATGCTGTAAACTGCAAACCTCAGTGTGGTGACACCAAAACATGTTGTTTTGACTGGTTTCTGAAGTCGGTTTAGATGGGGTGGTGCTGTGAAAAGGCACGGTTGTCATAAATATTATCGAGAAGTTAGTGTGTGAGAAATCTCTTCACCTTTTTCAAACACAAATCATCCTGCTGTATCCTGAGCATATCTATTATGCCTAAAAATCCATGCCACACATTTTCACCCACCCACCACCCACCCCAAACACCACCTTCTTGCCCCCATGGCCCCCCCCCCCCCCCCCAAATAACCCTCACCCCCAACCCTCAGTCATGGTAAGCCTAACGTTACTATGCTAACTCAGATCCCAAAACTATGTTAACCCTAATCCTAACTCTACTATGCTTACCCTAATAATACTAACCCAAAGCATTAACACGCACACCTCCCCCCCCCCTTCCCCCCCCCCCTCCCTCCCCCCCCCCTCCCTCCCCCCCCCCCTCTCCCGAATGAACGCACGCGTTCACGTGAAATTTTTGCTACTTTTTCAAGCATTTTACACTATTTAAAGCATTCTGCTGCTTTGCCATGCAAAGTAGTCAAAGTCAGAGAAGCACCTTGGTCCCTTGAGTTGGCTGGTACAAGGATTTGTAGCTGTTTGCAAGAAAAAGCATGTTGGCTGGTGATTCATTTTCAGAAAAAGTGCGGAACATAGCTTCAGTTGCCTTCAGTATCTTAAGCCTTGTTTAAAGCTGGAAGGAGGGAATAAAAGAAATGACACCTCATGCAGACTAGTTGTGGTTAGGCAGTTTGCTGAATTTTTTTAAACAGTGCAAGGGCTTTTCTATGTTGTCCAGTTGGGTTCAAAGTTGAAAAAACTGTCAAAATGGTTCCTGCTTGGGGGGGGTAGTATAGCAAATAAATTGCCAAAAAATAACCAACTGTTGAAAATTGTACTTGCTGGTTGTTTTGAATGCGTAACATGTGTGTCTGCTTGTCTGCAAAATATAGGGTTGCTAGCTTGAACATAAGTCTTTCTTTTTGGATCTTTGCATGTGTGGTGCTGACAGTCAGCCGCAGGAGCGAATGGTACTCCGGGCACCAAGGGGTGCAGGTAGTAATTTTGGTGCAGCTCTAAAACCATCAGCCATTCATGTCTGAAACTTGGCAGTGTATCTTCTTATAGGGTACGGTTATCAGTGATAAAGTTTTGATTGCAGCTGACAACTTTTTTGTTTCATTACAGGCCACACAGGGCAATTGCTTCCGGTGCATGTAGTAACTTTTCCGCCAGAAATAGTTCAAAAAATTTCCTCCCTTTTTGCCATTTTTTTAGGGTGTAAAACTTCAATTGTGTGCCTTTTTTGGCGTTTTGAGCAACAAAAGGCATGACAGGTGGTGTGAAAAAGAGCAAAATCTGGGTAATTTTAGTCGACCTAGTGTGTTCATGGGAGCCTAATTGGGGCATGTGCACGGTTGTATGCAGGCTTGCAGACGACAGTTTTGTTATGGGGTACTTAGTGCATTTGAGTGTTGTGAAAAACGCTAACTCTTAATTTTTTTAAGAATTGCTGAAATAGCTTCTCCTGTGATGTGCTCCGCGTGGATTTTTTGTTTTGGCAGAAAAGTTCTTCGTTCATAGTTTTATGCTGCAAGAGGCTAACAGATAACAGTGTGTGAAAAGGGGGCGTAACCTAATTGCCCTGTGTGGCCACATGTCCAGCTCGCGAGTTTCCTTTCTGCAACCACCTTCCGCCTTGCTGCGGGTTTTTTTTTTTTTTTTTTTTTTTTTTTTTTTTTTTTTTTTAACAACAATATACTGTTCTGTGAGTTAAGATCTATTCAGGGCCTCAGAGTTACTCAAGCTGTTTCAATCCGTTTGCTTCAAGGCATGCTTTGAGGGCTAAACTTCGCCAATACAATGGGGTATCAATGTTGTCTTGCATCAGGTAAGAAGTATTTGTCCTTCTTTTCACAATTCATGTGAGTAGGTGCACGTACCAGGGGCGTAACGGGAGGAGCTTTCCGGCATACACAGGAGAAGAAGAAGAGCAGAAATGTTAGTTTATTTACACGACCTTCAAACTTCATAGTTTAAGTGAACCCTGTTTTTTGTCCAGCATTGTTGTAAGACGTACTGAGATACACTTCATAGTTTAAGTGAGCCCTGTTTTGTCCAGCATTGTTGTAAGACGTACTGAGATACACTTCATAGTTTAAGTGAGCCCTGTTTTGTCCAGCATTGTTGTAAGACGTACTGAGATACACTTCATAGTTTAAGTGAGCCCTGTTTTGTCTAGCATTGTTGTAAGACGTACTGAGATACACTTTATAGTTTAAGTGAGCCCTGTTTTGTCCAGCATTGTTGTAAGACGTACTGAGATACACTTCATAGTTTAAGTGAGCCCTGTTTTGTCCAGCATTGTTGTAAGACGTACTGAGATACACTTCATAGTTTAAGTGAGCCCTGTTTTGTCCAGCATTGTTGTAAGACGTACTGAGATACACTTCATAGTTTAAGTGAGCCCTGTTTTGTCCAGCATTGTTGTAAGACGTACTGAGATACACTTCATAGTTTAAGTGAGCCCTTTTTTTTTCCATAGTTGTTGTAAGACGTACTGAGATACACTTCATAGTTTAAGTGAGCCCTGTTTTGTCCAGCATTGTTGTAAGACGTACTGAGATACACTTCATAGTTTAAGTGAGCCCTGTTTTGTCCAGCATTGTTGTAAGACGTACTGAGATACACTTCATAGTTTAAGTGAGCCCTGTTTTGTCCAGCATTGTTGTAAGACGTACTGAGATACACTTCATAGTTTAAGTGAGCCCTGTTTTGTCCAGCATTGTTGTAAGACGTACTGAGATACACTTCATAGTTTAAGTGAGCCCTGTTTTGTCCAGCATTGTTGTAAGACGTACTGAGATACACTTCATAGTTTAAGTGAGCCCTGTTTTGTCCAGCATTGTTGTAAGACGTACTGAGATACACTTCATAGTTTAAGTGAGCCCTGTTTTGTCCAGCATTGTTGTAAGACGTACTGAGATACACTTCATAGTTTAAGTGAGCCCTGTTTTGTCCAGCATTGTTGTAAGACGTACTGAGAAACATTTCCAAAGAATTGCGATCAAGTAACCCTTTACTGCGTAGAGTTGTCTTTAAAAACAGCGTGAATAGCTCTGAGATTCAGCGCACACGTTTTCTTTTTACAGCCACCCTCTGCCTGGCAGAAAGGGCTAGTGCTTTCGTAACCATGATTAACCCATTCAGTCCTGACGCTCTACAGCAGAAGATGAATCGACCGTGATAATTCAAGGTTAGTGCCAGATTAGCTTGGCGCCATCAGGCGCCAAGCAAATCTGACACTACCCTTGAATTATCATGGTCGATCCATCTCCCGCAACTGGCACTATAGTCGTTAGGTGACACATCCAAAATCTGGGAAATGCGCCCGTGGTGTTAAATGGGTTAAATCAAGGGACGAGCTCGCCAAGTGTGCCCAATCGCCTGCCCTCTACATCACAAATATCCAGCGCGCGACAGTGTTCTTTCTTCAACTTTTCAACGTCAGTGAGTGATCAGGCGGCAGTCACGTGCGCGTTGCTAGAGTCCCTTGCAGTAAGAAATGCCGCGCCGAGAAAGCGAAATTACGTGGACACCGCCGGACCGTGCCCGCTGAAATATTTAACTTCTGTCCAGACGGAGCACGCGCGCACTGGACAGTTGGCCGGACGCGCCCCTCTCGCTTTCGGCGCCAACTGACGGTGCAGGATCGAACGTGCTAGCTCCGAGATAGTGCCTGATTACCTTTAGAGTGCCCGGAGGAGATGGATCGACCATGACATCTCCAGGACAACGGTCGGCTCCACAATGATAGCTCAACGGTAGTATCACATTGTCTTGTCTTGTCGCAACAGAGGAGATGACTTGATTGTGATAGTTCAAGGGTAGTGCTTGGTTAACTTGACGCCCTGAAGGGCGTCAAGTTAACCAAGCACTACCCTTGAATACTGTGTGATTGGTTGATGGAGTATAACGCTCTGCACGCAAAATTAGTGACGTTATTTGGATAACAGTGACTGGCCAACCGAATGTAATTCATTTTAACACAGTATAGACATGGAACACACGGACCCGTGGTAGGTAGCCGCGTGTCTGTACGCACTACGTCTCGAACGGGTTAAAATGTGAAGCCCATGGCTCTGGACGTGAAAAGGGCGGCCAGCCGAAGAAAAGTGACGTCGGACATGGCACTGCCAATTACTACTGAGTGGATCTGACATGTAGCGGCTAATTACACACAATACGGGTATCGCCAGCTCTCTCTCTCTCTCACCGCCACCCGGGTCTGCCCTGGGGGGCTTGGGTGGGGTTAACTACTTTTTAGTTCCCAGGGTCACCACAGGGTGGGTTTTCCCCTCTATTCTGGGGCATGTGTTTCTGTCTACCCTTGGTCCATTCACCTGTATTTTCCTTTTTTAAACTCTCCCTACTGTCTGCACTGCCCGTGTAGCTCTTGATGTGTGTTGCTAAATGGTCTTAGCTTTATTTAGCGTATTGGACCGGCAGGCGACGTACATTCAATATTCTGCTTTGGTGTTTTTTTTTTCACAAGCAGTGCAGGCACGTCCTGAGAAAGTCTTGTTGCTGTCGGGACGTTAAGCAATGTACAATCAACCAACCAACCAACCAATCTCTCTCTCTCTCTGAAAAACAAATTGAGCTTGATGCGCTTAGCCTGCCCGATGAACTAGTGCACTCAACTATACGGTTAAGAGACGATAAGCGGCAACTGCTGGTTATACATATATATTACACCACTGCCAGTTTCCTGGTCCAGGGCCGGTCCTGCCGCCAGTGGGTGGACAGGGAGTTTGCGGCATTGAAAGATATCGTCAACACTCTGTCTGCACAGTCTGGTCACGGTCAGTTGGCACTTCCATCACCACTCTCGCCAGCTGACAGTACACGGTATGTGCCGGATTGTGATGACACCCTGACAATCTCCATCATGAATACCAACGATCCAACCCCTGATACGCTCAACACAGGTGGCACTGGCACTGCTACATTCCACCACGCTGCCATCCACCACGACGACGGCAGCACTGGATATACTATCACCACCGCCAGCAGCGACATCAGCCACAACGTCGGCAGCACTAGCACTGTTTCCTCCATCGTCAACAGCGACAACAGTGGGGGTGCTGTCATCAACCATGACGCCTACAGCACTGGAACTATCCCCACCGCCAACTGCGACAGCAGTGGTAGTGTTGCCATCAGACACGACGTCAGCAGCACCAACGCTAACAGAGACAACAACAGTTGCAGCGCTGCATTCTGCCACGACCTCAGCAGCACTGGGACTGTCATCGCCACTGCCGACAGCGACAACAGTGGCAGTGCTGCTATCAGCCGCGACGTCAGCAGCACTGGCACTGTCATCACCATCGCCAACAGTGACAACAACAGTAACAGTGCTGCTATCAACCATGACGTCAGCAGCAATGGCACCGTCATCACCACCGCTGACAGCGACAACAACAGTGTCAGTGCTGCTATCAGCCACAACGTCAGCAGCACTGGCACTATCATCACCACCGCCAACAGTGACAACAACAGTGTCAGTGCTGCTATCAACCATGACGTCAGCAGCACTGGCACTATCATCACCCCTGACAACAGTGACAACAACAGTGGCAGTGCTGCTATCAACCACGACGCCAGCAGCACTGGCACTATCATCACCACCGCAGACAGCGACAGCCACGACGTCGGCAACACTGGCACTATCATCACAACCGCCAACAGCGACAACAACAGTGATAGTGCTGTCATCAGCCATGACGTCCGCAGCACTGACCCTGCTCCCTCCACGGCCAACAGCGACAACAACTGCGGCAGTGCTGTCATCAGCAATGACGTCACTAGCAATAGCGCTGTTATCGCTACCAGCAACAGCGACAGCGGCGCTAATGTTGCCATCAACCACGGAGCAGTGGCACTCTTGCTTCTGTACAGTTTGTCGAGTCCGCGTGCCAGACTGGCTGCCCTGTGATTTTGAGCCCAGACCCCCTGGTTGTGGAGCGCTTGATGGCGGATATATCTGCTCTCCGGGCAGCCGTTGGGGAGATCCGCCATTCCTACAACATAGAGGTGGATTCTCTCCATACGGAGATCAGGCACCTGCGTGAACGGGTCACCAAACAAGAGCGGGAGAAGGAGGGTCAAAGAAGCGGCAAGAAAGGCAGCAAAAACACCTCCTATGCCCCCTCCAACGCCCAGCACAAGCAAGTGGTGGATAATGCACCCACCAGCAAGACAACGGCTGACCCCCGGGTGCGCAGCGCATGACGACACCACTACTTCGCCGACCCTCCAGCAAAAAGACCCAGTACCTAATGCGCGACCCCCTCCAGCCGCCGTCAATCCCACTATCCGTCCCGGGATACCAGAACTGAGGCCTAACACCCAGACTCTACTTCTTGGCGACTTGGTACTGCGCGGCCTGCACGGTAATCTGATGTCTGTCACTGACACAGACAAGGCGCAAGTTGTGTCAGTGTCGGGCCTCAGCAGAGCCGACATCCTTCAGCGCCTTCACGATTCCGAGCCCACGAATACAGTCACCACAGTCGTTGTACATGTTGGCATAAACGACTGTAAGCGTGGGTTCGTCATCGGCAGGAAGGGCTGGAAGGATGTGATCTCCGCTGCCAAACACGCCTTCCCTAAAGCGAAGATCTACATGTCCTCCGTCTTGCCAGTAAATAACGAACGCCAGCAAGTAGACCCGTGCATCGCCGACACTAACATGTACCTGAGAGAAGTGTGCGAGTCGCTAAAGTTAAACCTCGTTGACAATGACTGTGCCTTCTATACTAGGACAGGCGAACTGAAAACTGGATGGTACACAGATACAATTCATCCCAACAGGCGGGGTACCAGCGCCCTTGCCGTCAATATCAAGCGGACATATTCTAGCGTAATGTCGTATCCAGGGGGAAAAAACGGATTTGTTCAATACCAAGTCCGTTGAAAGGTCCTGGTAAATCAAAGTGGCACAGTTGGAGTGCGCCTGAGTTGATCAGTGTTCAGGTCGTATTCCATAGGCAATAGATTTCCCTGTTCCCCCATAACCCGCCCGTCAGGGCCGTCCATGATCACCTCGGTGCTGTGGACGTTAAACCCGAACTACCAACCAACCGTAATGTCGCGAAACAAAGATGGGCAACAACACCCCCGCCAACACACGCAACAAGACAAGCATGATAGCGAGGACAGAAACTCGCGACAAGTACGTGGACTGCACCGAGGGCCGCCACAGCTGATAACTTCGCCTGATCAGAGGGATCCAAACCCCTGTGAAAAAGCTACCCCGATAATGTCGGGTAATCCCATCCAGCCGGTCGATAGGTCAAAGGATGTACCGACCACTGACCCGAAGCAACAGCGACCCCTCTACGGCTTTGCTCCACAGCCTATGGGCCCCCCGCCTTTTGCCCCGACTGGTCGGCCCATGTACCCGTATCCTTCTTACTTTTACCCCCTCCAGTGCCAGCCCTCAGCCTCACGTGGGCAGCTTAGTGACAGTGACTTTGCAGTGTTGTTTAATCTGCTTGATAGGATCAGGCCACGTGCCGGACAGTAGATAGTGCGATTTTAGGCGTCTGGTGTAATTTCTTGCCCAGGGATTTTTGACAGATTTCTAGTGTGCGATCGGTTAACTGCTTATTTGGAATAACAATTTTGACGAAGTTGATATTTCTTTCTTTTAATTTTTGTATCTTCTTTGCAATAGAATAGCGTGTAGTCATAACATTTATTCTCCTTTTTTCAATCACCTTCTTGTGATAATCAATTATCTTGTACTTTGCATTTATCAACAAGCGAAAACTGTGACATGTAACTTGTTCCTTTTGTGAGACAGTGGCACTGACGTGGACACGTGTGTGTATGTACTGTGAGAACCTTTGAGTGCCCGTGTGTGTATCGCTCAATTTCACTTCCAACCGGTTTTGTTCATTATCTCTTATTGACACTTCATACACCAAGTGAATACTGTCTCTTCCTGTAGTTTTATTTGTGTACGAAACCCTCCTTGTCACAAAGCTTCTTTTTTATTTTATATATACCTCTTTAAAGAAGACAATTTTTGTACTTTTATATACTTTGACGTTCATAGTGATAGTATGCCTGTCGGTGGTACAAAAACATGATTTATTTTGTGGTGGTGGACTTAAAATAGGTCACCTGAATATCTATCATCTTGTCAATAAGGTGCCAGATCTCTGTGTGTTTTTGAACCAGCCCGAACACTTCCACATTTTTGGTGTTTCTGAATCAAGACTTAAGAACAAAATCAGAAATGCTTCCATCTCTATTCCTAACTATAAAATATTTCGTAAAGATGCCGCTTTGCCTCAACACACAGGGCTAGCGATTTACATGCATACGTCTGTATCTAGCTACGCCAAGAGGCGGCAAGACCTCGAATTTACCAAAGTGGAGTGTATGTGGCTCGAGTTAAAAACACCACAGTCATCACCTGTACTAATCGGCTTTGTCTATAGAAATCCGGCAGCCGGCTGGATTTGGTTTGATGAGTTTACAGCTTTGATGGACAAGGCAAGTCAGAGCAAGTGTGACATATTTCTCCTAGGTGATTTCAATATAGACCTATCTAGACCTAAGGGATCAAATGCAGCATGGACCATGACCACATCGCTATTTGGTTTGACACAAATAATGAAAGCACAAACTAGAATCACATCTACATCATCCACGCTCATTGATCATATTTATGTTACCAACAAGGACAGAATAACTAGTGCGAATGTCCCGACCTTAGCCATTAGTGATCATAACCAGGTATGTTGTCAATTGCTCTGAAGCTTGATAGGCCAAAGAAAAACAAACACACAGCTATAATGTATCGTTCTTATAAAAAAATTGATAGGGATAAATTCATGCACGATTTGCACAATACACCCTTTGATGATGTATACTGCCACACTTGCCCTGACAATGCCTTGTCTTGCTGGATGAGTCTGTTCCTCGGAGTCCTTAACAAGCACGCGCCCCTCAGGGTAAAACGCGTTAAACATGCTACCATGCCGCCCTGGTTAACATTGGACATTAAAAATGCTATGTCGCTCAGAGACAAACTTAGAAAAGAAAAACGCTTTGATGACTACAAAAAACAACGTAATCAAGTAAAATATCTGGTAAGGGCTGCAAAAAAAAGCATTCTTCAATCAAATGATCTCAGAAAACCGTGACACAGCATCCATTTGGAGAGCACTAAATGCTATTACTAAAGGAAAAGCAGCCCCAGAAATACCATCTCATTTAACTTCAGACAAATTTAACAAGTATTTCCTATCAGCCGCTGAAAATCTAGCCCAATCGGCATCAAATATCAGTACGCAATATAGTATCTCAAGTCTTCTGAGATCTTTCAGCGAAGCAACAAATATAACACAAAAATTCGTAATTCCTAATATATCAATAGCAGAAATCGGTAAGTATATTTCTGACATGCCGAATAAGAAAAGTAGAGGGATTGATGATATTGCTAACCAATCGCTAAAATTGTCGTTGCCTTACACAATACAATCCCTTACATACATTTTTAATCTGTGTATAAATAACAGTTATTTTCCTACAGTCCTGAAGAAAGCAAAGGTAGTTCCGATCCCCAAAACTAAAAACCTTGAAGATATTCATAATTACTGACCGATCTCTTTGCTCTCAGCCTTGTCAAAGCCATTAGAGCGGCACATTCACAAGCATCTTCTTAGTTTCCTTGAGAAGGGTAATTTACTAAACATTCATCAGACCGGTTTTCGCCCGACCCATTCATGCCAGTCAGCACTCACACATATTGTAGATTGCTGGCTAGAGTCAATTAATAAAAATTTAATGTCGGGAGCAGTTTTCCTAGATCTTAAAAAAGCTTTTGATCTTGTGGACCATGAGATTCTCTTACATAAGCTTACAATATACCACATGGACGAAACTACAATAACTTTTCTCAGATCCTATTTGGAAAACCGAAAGCAAAAAGTATACGTCCATGGTCAGTACTCTAGGCAAGGCCATGTTAAATTTGGAGTTCCTCAAGGATCAATTCTAGGACCCCTCCTATTTTTACTTTTCATAAATGACCTTCCTTTAAATATTTCCGACCCTAACGTTAATTGTAATCTCTTTGCGGACGACACAATCCTTCACGTTCCTGGTAAGAACAGTCATGATATTAGTTCGTCGTTTACATTCCAGTCTTGACGAAGTTTCTGATTGGTGCTGTAAAAACCTCATGGTACTACATCCTGATAAGACGAAGAGCATGTTAATCACCTCACGACAAAAACATCAACTTCACCCCCTTCACTAACGCTCAGTCTTAATTGCCAACCTATTGAACAAGTTCATGAACGCAACTTCCTTGGAATATGTATAGATGAGCAGCTAAGTTGGGAGAAACATGTGACTAATATACGTAAGAAAATATAAAAAAAAAATATTTCTTTTATCACAATTGAGAAGTGTGAGTGACATAAATACACGAAAAATGTTTTTTTTCATGCACACATTAAATCTCATGTTGATTACATCTCCACTGTTTGGGATGGTAGCGGTGATGTGCATATCAAAAAACTAAATTCACTATACAAAAGAGCCATTAAAAATGTAGATATAAGACCCATTCCTACCGCTGTAAAACTGCAAAATCTCAAACTTCTTGGTCTTCGTCAACAACTCGTTTACAACAAGTGCATACTTATGTTTAAAATTCTCACAAGAAAGCTCCACAGTATCTAACAGCTAAATTTACTCCACGACAGTGTGAAAGGTCCTCGAGGAACAGTACTCTTCGATTACCACTACCTCGCATTGACTTATTCAAATCAAGCCTAGCCTTTTCGGGACCACTTTTATGGAATTCACTTCCTCAACATTTAAAAACACTAACCCACCTTTTCTCCTTTAAAACAAAACTACACATATACCTGATGGAAACTGCTTAGATATATTTTTTTTATCCTGTCATTCTGATGAAAGGTTATGTAAATGTATATATGTTAGTGCGTGCATTTATACGGCTGTAAAGGTGTGTGTATTTATGTTTGATTCTTGGTACTTTGTGCTTGTTTTTGCTGTGCTATGATTTTTTTCCTATGTAATTTGTGCTGAGGAGTGTTATTTCCTTTTTTGTATTTGTTTATTGCTACCCTAGTAGTATCATTTTCTGTACTGCGTGTGTCTGTACTTATTTAGTTATGATTTTTGTTTGCGTTAAATATTTTTTTGTTTGTCTTCATTATATTTCATGTTGTAGTACGTTAGAAACGGCAAGTTTGAAAAATGACGTATTTGTATCTGTCAAAACTTGTACCGTTATGTAATAAAGTTTCATCATCATCATCATCATCATCTCTCTCTCTCTCTCTCTCTCTCTCTCTCTCTCTCTCTCTCTCTCTCTCTCTCTCTCTCTCTCTCTCTCTCTCTCTCTCTCTCTCTCTCTCTCTCTCTCTCTCTCTCCACGTACTGCGTGTATTCATGAACATGTAGATGATTGATGTGTTTGACACGGTGCGTACTTTGTAGCGTGACTGAGTTTGCAAGATAACTGATTGCCTAACAATTCATCCGCGATAAGCGTTTCGAGTCACCATCACGACAGTGCGCGGGCCCACTGCGGTCGACGTTGGCCCGAGGTCCTTTGCTGACTGGGTCTCTCTTTCTTTGTGTTCGTCATTCTGGTTTTTTTTGTTTGTTTGTTTTGTTTTGTTGTTGTTTTTTTGGTTGTTTGTTGGGTTTTTTTTTTTCGGGGGGGAGTGGGTTGCAGTTTTTTTTAACCCCTCTAGAACCCTACCCCCCACCCCCCCACCCCCCCCCCCCCACCCCCACCCTCCACCCCCCCACACCCGACCCCATTCCCACCGATCCAACCCTGTCCCTGATATCCCAAATAACAGCGCTCTATATCTGCGTTTATAATGCTTCTGTACGGCTCTCGCCAGAGGCAATTATAAATCAGCGCAGCTTACGTTGACAAATGACGCGCCTTTCCCTGTGTACCTCTGTGATCTATGAGTGATAGATTTTTGACGGGAGGGAAAAAAAAAAAAAAAAAATACAGGGTCACGGTGTGCACGATGAGGACTATTTTCTCATCTGCTTGTGGAACGAAGAAAAAAAGATGCCCTTAACCCATTCAATGCCGAGGAAAAAAACAACTCATGAACGCGGTCTACCTGCAAGAGACATAGATCCTCATGAGCCCCCGCGACTGCGGGGGCTCATGAGGATCTATGCCTCTTGCTGAGACCAAGTTTGTGTCCACGTTTCCTGGACGGTGTTGGTTTTCAGTCGTTGAATGAACGAAGATTTCAGAAATAAAAATGTACGTACAGCGGCAGGGAAGGGGTTAACGACCGTACGACTGGACTGAGAGACTGCGCGCGGATAGCATTAGGGTTCTTTGAGCAAAATTCGTCCATCTCAGCAGTCAGGGCAACTTGGAACATTAGAGCAGACGATTTCCGGAAATCGGAAGTGGGTCAAAAGTGCGCGTGTTTCGACGAAAACAGCGGATTAATAAGCCCGGACAAACATGAGATAATAATGTCCCCTGCCCAACCCCCATCCCGCACACCCCCCCCCCCCACACTCCCCCCCCCCCCCCCCACCGATACCACCTCTCCCTCCCCCAACCCACGACTTTGTTTGATATTTTTCGGAGGCTGGAAAGTAACTTATCAAACACGCTGGACCATTACCCTCTCCCCCTCCCCCTTCCCTTGAAAAATATTTCCCTGTGCCTCTGAGATATAAAACATTTTCAATGCAGAATCAAAAGTGCAATGGTCGACTTTTTAAAATTTTTTATTTTGTAATGCTCTCTCCTCGTTCTTCCGAGCCTTTCCTTTAACCCTTTGGCTGTCAGTAGCTGTTTCTGTAGCCGTGATCCCTGCAGGAATCATCGCGACACAATCCGCGGCCGACAGCCAAAAGGATTAACCCTTTCACTGCCAGTGGACGCGGGTTGTTTTTTTTTTGTGTGTGAAATGGCCCGACGTTCAATGTCAAAGACTCCCCCCCCCCCCAGCCGCCCGAGGAGGGTGTAGGCGAGGTGGTGTCAGCCAGAGGCATAGATCCTCATGAGCCCCCGCAGATGCGGGGGCTCATGAGGATCTGTACCTTTTGCAGTTTTGAGTTTGGTGTTGACGTTTTCTCGACCGCTGACGGGTTAACACGTGTCGTTGAGTTGCGATAATGAAATCGATACAAGATTGCTTCGGTCAAATCTTTTCTCAGAGATTCTTCCGCGTTTGATCCCGCAACGGAAAACACTTGCCCGCAATGAGGTAGCACAGATGCTAATGAGCCTCTGCAAACTGTGGGGGCTCATGAGGATCTAGGTCTCTAGTCCAACCTCAGTCCTTCCCACCCCACAATGTATCTTATCTTTGTTCCTCAGGCGCAGAAGGTGAAAGAGAGTTCAGTGTACAGTCAGCGCAGTTGTTGAAATCTTTTCGCTCAAACTCAAAGCTCTGCAAGTGATCCGTCTATTCAAAGGAAAGAAAAGGGAGAGAATCCAGGTGGAAACTGATGCGTATTACCTCCCATCCCTCATGAATATTTATCAGTTACTTAAGACTCACGTCTGGCTGCACGCAAAATGCGGATTTTCTTCTTCCTGGACAAGGTTGAAAATCATACAGCGTAATTTGGTTAAAACAACCGCATCTGTCCCAAAACACAGGTGTAAATGAAAGCCCTCAAGTGGCGTCGCTCCTCATGAGCCCCCGCAGTTACGGAGGCTCACGAAGAACGACGCTACTGACTTAACGTTTTGGGGGTTCTTCGCTGCCAGTGACTGAAACTGATTGTTTTAATCAAAGAGAAGAAAAGGTTGTTCGGAAGTGTTACTGTCACGAATCAATATCATAGGAAACTGACAACACTTGGCGCGTGAACAAGGCACGTGCTGCTCGCAATATCAAGACGTCCTATGAATGACTGACGACAGTAGTCAATTTCTTTCCTATTCGCTCACATCGCGGGCTTTAATTAAGGTATTAGCATTGATCCTTGAGGGTAACTTTAATTTTTAAAAAATAATGCGCTAGCGAATGTACATATTTTAAACAGTAACAACTTACGCGTGCGTGCGTACATACGTGTGTGTGTGATTGTGTGTGTGTGTGTGTGTGTGGGTAGGGTGGGGGGGGGGCGCGTTTGTGCATGCATGCGTGCGTGTGTGTATGCAGTGTGTGTGTGTAGTGTGTGTGTGCGAGTGCACGCGCGTGTGTGTGCGTGCGTGCTTGTGTGTGTGTGCAGTGTGTGTGTGTGTGCGCGCGCGCGTGTGTGCGTGCGTGCGTGTGTGGGTGCGTGTGTGTTCGCAGTATGTGTGTGTGTGTGTGTGTGTGTCGTGCGTGTGTGTGTGTGTGTGTGTGTGTGTGTGTTCAGTGTGTGTGTGTTCAGTGTGTGTTCAGTGTGTGTGTGTGTGTGTGTGTGTGTGTGTGTGTGTGTATGCGTGCGTGCGTAGGTTGGGGGAGTTGTGTATTTATTAACTCATTCGAGACGTGTCGCTTCCGGATACGCGGCTTATGCCGGGTGTACACATGGAGCAGGCTTATGCCGCGTATCCGGAAGCGGCACGTCTCAAATGAGTTAATGCTCGAGCGAATATGCATACTCTAAACAATCACTAGACAACTTACGCATGCGTGCGTGATGCGTGTGTGCACGTGTGTGTGTATATGTGCGCGCGCGCTCGTGTGTGTGTATGTGCGTATGTGTGCATGTGTGCGCGCGTGCGTAGGTTGGGGAGTTACAATGGAATCCGTTAACAAAAACAAAGAACCATAAAAGCCGTGATAATGTATAATAATGAATTCCATTCACATGACCGGCGCCTGCACGTGAAAATATCGAACTGTATACATGTACATTTAGCCCGGGAGAAAACAACAACAACAACAACAACACTTCAACTGTTATACTGACGAGTAAAAGAAATGCGACACCTTGGAATAACCGTAGACACTTTTTTCCCCCAAAATGTCGCATTTCTTTTGCTGCGGGTCAATATACTTTCCACGAAACAGAAACTCAGCTCTGATTTTAACCCATTTAGCCCCGACTCACCGCAGCAGGAGACGGACCGACCATGATAATTCAAGGGCAGTGCCAGATTAGCCGGCGCCAAGCTAATCTGGCACTACCCTTTGAATTAGCATGGTCCATCCATCTCCGGCAATTGGCCCAGGGTTGTTAGGCGACACGCCCAAAATGGGGGCACAGATGTTAAATGTGTTAACTTTCGCTGCAGCCGTCTACGTCATCATCATTGTGTCGCCGTCCGAGTGACCTATTTAGAGCACACAGCACACGTGATGATTCCGCCGTTGACATAGGGTTGACACGGCAGACTGCCGCAGTGAGCCACAGAGAAAAACAGAGTGTACCCTCTTTCGTCCGGGTCGCCGCCGATTCTGCTCTCGAAGGTCGAGTCCACACAGATGTAGGCCTACTGCGTCGCCGACGCCTGTAAGTCCCAGCCATCAGTACCCGGAGTATTCCGTGGTCCAACCCGCCTCGCACCTGTTGGATAAAATAAAATATGCTCTAGATTCCAGTCACCTCAAGCTGTTTGGCAGTATTTTCGAAGTGTTAACATTTAAAGTACCATCACGCATACATCTGAAAATACATTTCAGCACCATTTGTGTTTGTTATGCCTTGTTGACACACGTAATGAACTTTAACAGCAGTTTGGACACGCAGCAAAACAACACGCGTAACCGCACTTATTTATTCTGCGCAGCCGTTAGCGTGTGCAATCTATTTTTAGCTGTTTATCATACTAATTGCGTTGTATTTCTAAAACGGAGTGGCGTCATTGTCAGGTTACTTGATATAAAGACGACGTGTGCTTGAACTGGTTCATCCTGTGTGGAAATGAACCAAACGCTAGACCTGCAGACAGTAGTAGCAAGTAATGATTCCTTTGCCGGCGCCGGTTTGAGCACGGAACGTTGTGTGACAGTCAGCAACAGCAACACATTCTGAGATCGGAGCGTGTCCATCTGCTGCTGTCACAAAATGTGTGTTGCGGCCCGCTGAGCGCGTGTCTTCAGTAGTACCGACCACAGGGTGTATACTCGCCAGCAGCACACTGAAAGTTATCAGCTGCTTCGGCAGCTTGCCGTTTTCTCTTTTGGATCGACAATTCGACCATTTTCAGAGCCATGAAAAGCGGGATCATATTTATTTACATTTTCTTTATACAAAGGTGCGTTCTGCAACCTATTTCATATTCATTTCACTGCAGTTTGTAATATTATTTCTTTGTGCAAAAATGTTCAGGCTTGCCATAGAACAGCGCCAAAGAGGCAGTCTGGAAAAAAATCCTGACTCGATATTTACATCAGGCGCAAACAGCTCGGTAAACAAATTCTGCATTTTTATTTTTTCATTTTTTATTCAGTACTTAATATGAACGTCCTGTGTTGTGCGCAGTCGACAGAGTTCGTCTGGATAAGTTTAGTAAGAAGTTAGAGAGGGGTGAATTTACTGAGCTGATGTATTAACTCATTGTGTTCCAGGTACGAAATCCCCACATTTTGGAGTTGTTCCCTGAGGGACTGCATTACAATTCAGGAGACAGATCGACCATGATAGTTCAAGGGTGGTGCCAGAATAGCTTGGCGCTTATAGGCGCCAAGCTATTCTGGCACCACCCTTGATCTATCATGGTCGAGCCATATCTTTCTGTGGTGTGTCGGGAGCGAATGAGTTAACTCTGCTTCCTGTAAACTCAGCGCTTCGCGTTTGGCCACGACTCTTTTTTTTATTTATTTTGGCTAAACGCTACCGCGGTTCGTGCTATGTATATGTATTCACCTGTTAGTTCCTGGGAGCATGAGCACCGTAGGGCGCGGAACACGGCACGCTGAGCAGACCGGGTCCTTGTCGTTATGACTGTCAGAGGTCTGGTACTCTGCTCCGTACAGAGCAGAGTAGCCGTTACTAACGGATCGAGACGCCATCACTGGCGACATGGACATGCACAGAGGGTTAGCAGCGCCACCTGAGTCACTCTGGTAAGACCCGCCGACCATCCCGGAGTATACCAAACTTGCGGAATTAGGACAGGCAGAGCTCCCCCAGCGGATATACCCGGAGCTGCCCGCCTCTTGGATCGTCTGGTCCTGGGGGACGTTACAGGCAGAGCTCCCCCAGCGGATATACCCGGAGCTGCCCGCCTCTTGGATCGCCTGGTCCTGGGGGACGTTACAGGCAGAGCTCCCCCAGCGGATATACCCGGAGCTGCCCGCCTCTTGGATCGTCTGGTCCTGGGGGACGTTACAGGCAGAGCTCCCCCAGCGGATATACCCGGAGCTGCCCGCCTCTTGGATCGTCTGGTCCTGGGGGACGTTAGCGTCTCGCAAGGCCTGCATGTCGGCGCTGTGGTTGTTCTGTACAGATTTGATGTCCGCATTGTGAGAGCTTTGCAGTGATTGGGGGTCCGAAGAGTGAGAGGTCTTCAAAGCCTGTACCTCCGCACTTACCTCCGTCAACCGCTGAGCCATCTGGGCAACCACAGGCTCCAGGAGGTTAGTATCGTCAGAACAGGGCACTACGTCACGAGCTGACGTCTTCACGCTTTTGACGTGGCCGATGCTCACTTTCTCAAGTTTGTCTTTCAGAACCGCAATGTCGCCTGTTAGAGCTTGTTGGTCGAGGTTCCACTGCTGCTGGGCTTTTTGCCACTCTGCTCTCTGTTCCTTGAAATTCTCTCCGTCCCCCACTGGTTTTTCTCGCCTTCGTATTTCTTGACAACCAAGCCAAGCTGAGTCACCATCAGCTCCAAACGGCTCACACGCTGGCTTAGTGATAATTCACGCTGGCTTAGTGACAATTCGCCGTCAGTTACTGTGGGCGGGCTGGATTCAGTCTTGCTGATCCGTGAACACAAGAACAGGACGATTACCAAAGTCATTCTTGTACTTTCTTCATGCGGGTTCTTGTGTCAAGAAATGCGGCTGTGTTTTTCGACTTTTCTCTGACTGTCTGCATTTATGGGTCAAGTACAACCCTATAGATAAGTGCACTGTGGTAGGCTATATTTATATCACAACCCGTGCACAAAGGTTTGCATGTATAACCTTTGACAACAGTAACGCGATTAGCCCTGAGTACAATACCAAGCATTTCATTGTCTTTAACCTATTTCAGCCTGAAGCTGATTTTTTTTTTAAAGGCTTATTGTCCTATGAACGGCTACATTACAGATTGGGAGATAGCTCGAGCATTTTAGTTCAAGGGTGGTGCCGGAATAGCTTGGCGCCTCAGGCACCAAGCTATTCCGGCACCACCCTTGAACTATCATAGTGAAAAAATTTCAAGAAATGGGTGTCAGGATGAAAAGGGTTAACCCTTTCCATGTCAGTAGATTTACATCTTGTCACTTACGAAACCTGTGTTCAATCAACGACTAATAGCCACAACCCTCCAAGAAACAAGGATACACACTGGTCTCAGCAAGTGGCATAGATCCTCATGAGCCCCCGCAGTCGCGGGGGCTCATGAGGATCTATACCTCTTGCAGTTGGATCGCGTTCCCTTTTTCTCGGCAGTAAACGGGTTAACCTAAAAGCCACGCCACACTGCTGAATTCTGGAGGTGTCGTCTGGCGATTATGTAGCGGTAGCAGGAGACGGATCGACCAGGATAATTCAGGGATAGTGCCAGATTAGCTTGGAGCAGTCAGGCGCCAAGCTAAGCTGGCACTATCCTTGAATTAACATGGTCGATCCATCTCCCGCTGTAGTGAATGTGGGGTGTGTGTGTGTGTGTGTGTGTGGGGGGGGGGGGGGTGTGGGGGGTAAATAGGTAAGGTGCACAACTGTCTCAGACGGATAATTAGACAGATCTACACTGACGAGCGTAAGAAATGCGACATGTTTGGAATCATGGGGAACACTGACTCCAAACATGCCGCATTTCTCTTGCTCGTCAGTATACTACTGGCTATTTATCTTTTTTTTTTACGCGAGAGATTCGGTTGTTCCGCATCCGACGTCTACACGCTATTGCATCTCATTTTTATTTAGATCGTTGTTCCTCAGTCAAAGTCAAAGGGAGTACAGTTTACGATCGGCAGTTTGTGAACAATCTCTAAAGTAAAGTTCATCCACGGAGCCATCTTTTCAAACCACTGAGAAGGGAGAGAATCGAGTTGAAAACTGATGCGGATTGTCTCCCATCCCTGATGAATAATTTATGAAGACGCAAGTCTGGTTGCCCGCGAACAGCGATCATTCACAGGACAAATGTTTCTATCTTTTGAGTTTTCCCGTTGAAATCATGTAATATTTTTTCTTCTTTTTTCTTTTTGTTTTGTTTGAATGCTAGAACGGAAGAAACAACTTTTGAGAGTCCACAAAATGCTTGATCAAATTGATTTGCAAAGGAAACATTAGCTGGCCAGACGAACGAGCTTGTCAATTTCTTTGTCATAAGCGATTTGTTTCCAAACGAGGCCCTTTTTGTGTTGTTGTGTGTGTGTGTGCGGTACATGGTGCTACCTTTTCACAGAACTTTAAAAAAAAAACACGACCCAACTGCAAGAGGAGTTGATCCTCATGAGCCCCCGTATTTGCAGGGGCTCATGAGGATCTATGCCTCTTGCTGACACCTTTTGGGCTTACGTGCGAAGCAATATTGAGTCTATGTTCTGGGCCAGTGGTCGACCGTCCGTCGTCCGTCGTCTGTCGTCCGTCGTCCGTCCGGGGTCCTCCGTGGTAAACTTTAACGTTGGCATTTCTCCGAGACTATTCAAGCTACAGTCTTTAACCTTGGCCCAAGGATACTTTGTGGCAAGGTTTTCTAAATATACCAATTTCAGTTACCTCTCACAAAGATCAAGATCACAGGGGATCAGGAAATATATCAAAAAGAGCGATTTTTGGACATAATTTATTTTTTCTCAAATACTATTCACAACTTCAAATCCAAACTTGGTACAAAGATACCTGACGGTAAGACTATTATACGCACACTAATTTCGTTTATCCCTCGGAAAGGCCAAGGGTCACAAGAGCTCAAGAAATAGGTCCAAAATAGCCATATTTTTACATATGCTTTTTTTTCTTCTCAAATACTATTCACAACTTCAAACCCAAACTTGCTACAGAGATACATGATGGTAAGACCTATCCATGCATACTAATTTGGATGACCCCTCGGAAAGGTCAAAGGTCACAAGAGTTCAGGAAATAGGTAACAAATAGCCATATTTTGACAAGAAATGTTTTCTGTCATTTACTATTCCCAGCTTGAAACCCAACCTTGCTACAGAGATACCTGATGGTAAGACCTATCTATGCATACTAATTTGGATGACCCCTCGGAAAGGTCAAGGGTCACAAGAGGTCGACAAATAAGCATAAAATGCCAATAATTGTAGTTATTACCAACATTTTTGCAAACTTTTCAATCAACCTGATGGTCAGACCTTCCTATGTATCCCAATTTAGTCGACTCATCGCAAAGGTCAAGGGTCACGGGGGTTTCACAGATGTGTGAAAACGGATTAAATTTTGAGAAAACATGGATTTTGTTAGTGCAGAAGCCATCCCTTTACTTATTTTCAGACATGTATGGATCGGTCATGCAAGTGAGCCATGAGGGCTTTGCCTTTCTTGTTTGTCGGGGAATTACCCTGCTGTCCATTGCTGGGAAAATCCTTGCAAGGCTGCTCCTGAATCGGCTGGTACCTGCCATCGCTGAAGACCAACTCCCAGAGGGCCAGTGTGGCTTCAGAGCAAACAGGAGCACCACCGATATGGTCTTTGTGCTGAGACAGCTACAGGAGAAGTGCCGTGAGCAGAACAAAGGGCTGTACGTAACATTTGTCGACCTAACAAAAGCGTTCGACACTGTGACTGAGCAGGCAAGGCATGTGGCAGATCCTGGAGCGACTTGGCTGTCCCCCAAAGTTCCTCAACATGATTGTCCAGCTACACGAGGACCAGCAAGGCCAGGTCAGACTCAACAATGACCTCTCAGAACCATTCCCTATTCTCAACGGCGTAAAGCAGGGCTGCGTGCTGGCACCGACCCTCTTCACCATCTTTTTTAGCATGATGTTGAAGCAGGCCACAGTGGACCTCGATGATGACGATGACTGCATCAGGTATCGTCTCGGTGGCAGCCTGTTCAACCTCAGACGACTGCAGGCCCACACGAAAACCCTAGACCAACTGATTCGTGAGCTGCTTTTTGCTGATGATGCTGCCCTCGTTGCACACACAGAGAGAGCCCTGCAGCGCATCACGTCTTGCTTCGCAGATGCTGCCCAGCTCTTTGGACTCGAGGTCAGTCTGAAAAAGACAGAGGTCCTCCATCAGCCGGCACCCAAGACAGTGTATCGCCCTCCTCACATCACCATTGACGAGTCTGAACTAAAGTCAGTGCACCAGTTTACCTACCTTGGCTGCATTATCACGTCGGACGCCAAGCTGGACAAGGAGCTTGACAGCAGGCTGGCAAAAGCGAACAGCGCTTTCGGGCGACTTTTCAAGCGGGTGTGGCACAATCAACAGCTGAAAACAGGCACCAAGATCAGCGTGTACAGAGCTGTGGTCCTCACCACCCTGTTGTCTGGTTCCGAGTCCTGGGCCCTCTACCGCAGCCAACTACGACTCCTCGAACGCTTCCACCAGCGCTGCCTGCGTACCATCCTGGGCATTCACTGGAGTGACTATGTCACCAACGTCGAGGTCCTTGAACAGGCTGAAAGTGTGAGCATCGAGGCTTTGCTGCTGCGGACACAGCTCCGCTGGGCGGGGCATGTCTCCAGGATGGAGGATCATCGCCTACCAAAGATCACACTGTTCGGCGAGCTTGCTACTGGACACCGTGACAGAGGGGCACCAAAGAAGAGATACAAAGACTGTCTCAAGAAGTCACTTAGTGCCTGCCAAATCGACCACCACCAGTGGTCTTCGCTTGCTGCGGACCGTGACACCTGGCGCTCCACCATTTACAAGGCAGCTGTCTCCTTTGAGGACTCTCACAGAGCTAGCCTTAAGGACAAGCGGCTCAGGAGAAAAAACAGAGATGCCGCAGCTCAGAACCCTGGCCATACCTTCCCCTGCAGCCACTGCGGTCGAACCTGCCTGTCTCGGATTGGCCTCCGCAGCCACGAACAAGCCTGCAGACGTCGTGGTCAACTCCTATAAAATCTTCGTTCGCGAAGTCAAGCCAAGAGAGATTGTATATTATGTGTTCCTTGACGGCTGTGGAACTCTGAGGTTAAAATTTCGATGACGTCAGAAACACAGTCTGCGTTCGCCGGAAATGACGGGGCTAATCCCTTCACTTTCTGTGGCCATGTATACTTTTTTTTAAAGCGGTCAGCTCAGACTGAAATCAGGACCACCGTTCTGCATGAGATGAGAAACGTAGATATATAAATGAAGCCAGCAAATATCAAGAACATCCGGGGTGGGGGTGGGGTGGGAGTGGGGGTGGTGGGGTAGGGACGGGTGGGGTTGAGGGTAGCATAGAGCCTCATCTTCAGACAACGCAGTTCCCTGGGGTTCATGAAGATCTACGCTTGTTGAACAGCATTTTTTTTTTTTGGTGGTAATTATGAAGAAAAGCGTCCAAGCCAAACCCCAGTCGGCTCAAGGGAAGGCTGGGTGTCGGCTTGCCCGTAACTGCCAGGGCAAAGGCGAACTCTACCCAGCTGCAAGAGACATAAATCCTCATGAGCCCCCGCACTGGCGATGGGCTCATGAGGATTCATGTCTCTTGTTAGTCACTGTTAGTTCGTCAGTTGCGCCTGTTTTCGGTCCCTTGAACAGCAGCGGCGGGTGCTGGTGAGGATAAAAACTGTCTCATGTCAGTGCTGTGTGTTCTTTACGCTTATTTTTGGTCCCGTGTATATTTTAACCCGTTTAGCCCCGGATCCCTGCAGCAGGAGATGACTTGACCATGATAATTCAAGGATAGTGCCAGATTAGCTTGGCGCCTGAAGGCGCCAAGCTAATCTGGCACTGCCCTTGAATTATCATGGTAAGTCCATCTCCTGCAACTGGTACACAGTCGTTAGGCAACACCTCCAAAATTTGAGAAATGGGACCTTGGGGCTAAAAAGGTTAATAATAATAATAATAATAATAATAATAATGGCTACTTATATAGCGCTTATCCTAAAATAACTTGGTTCTAAGCGCTTTACAAAAAAAAAAGGTGGGAGTGGAAGGGTCATAAAGCCAGAGAAACAAAATATTCTGCAACACACACACACACACGCGCACACACACACACACACACACACACACACACACACACACACACACACACACACACACACACACACACACACACACGCGCGCGCGCGCGCACGCACGCACGCACGCACACACACACACGCACACGCACACACACACACAGAGGGAGAGAGAGAGAGAGAGAGAGAGAGAGAGAGAGAGAGAGAGAGAGAGAGAGAGAGAGAGAGAGAGAGAGAGAGAGAGAGAGAGAGAGAGAGAGAGAGAGAGAGAGAGAACGAACGAACGAACGAAACGAACGAAACTTTATTTTCCAAGGATTGAGATATTAGGCGCGCAGGCCTTTCTTACAATCTGTCCTTGCTAAGCTACTAAAAAAAAAAAAAAAAAGGAACACCAAGCAAACAACAAAAACTAGCTAATAATAAACGTCACACACACGCATACACACACGCACACAGACACGCATAATTATAATACATGTACTCGTGCACATGCACACTTTTGTAAATACACATACACACGTACGTGCGCACATAATTATCTAACATATAAGTAGGTATGATATTTTGTGTACTAATAAAAACAAGTTATAAAACAGAACAAGCAATTTGGAGGCTAGATGGAGGAGAAAAAAAATAGCAAAAATTTAAAGACAGGAAGCGTATTATGTCGAGAAACAAAGAAGAAGAAAGGATCAGCATAACGTTGTATTAGGAAGGTAATCATGTACTTTACTTTTAAACAGCGAGAGGGACGTGGTTTGTTGAATAGTGGGAGGAAGGGAATTCCATAAAAGAGCACCTGAGTAAGACAGGCTAGATTTGAAAAGGTCTATACGGGGCCTTTTTATAGAGAGACTGTTCCTGGAGGTGCTGTATTTTTTTTTTCAGTTGGCAAAAAAAGCCTAGATAAGTAAGGTGGAGCTTTCCCGTTAAGAATTTTGTGCATCAGTACACATTTGTTGGCACGACGGACTCTGGCAAGTCATGAGATCGTTCAACATAGAGGAGGGACTGATCCAAATGATAGAAGCGCTTTACAAGAACGCCTGCAGCGCGGTTCTACTTAACAATCAGTCAGGCGAGTTCTTCAGGACGACGATCGGTGTCCGTCAAGGATGCCTGCTCTCTCCTGTCCTTTTCAACATATTCCTGGAGAAGATCATGCAGGAAACCCTCCACGACCACCATACTTCAATCTCTATTGGTGGCAGATCCCTGTGCAATCTTCGATTCGCAGACGACATTGACCTCATGGCAGGCAGCAATAGTGAGCTCCAAAACCTGACAGACAAACTTTCAAGTAGCGCAGGGTCTTATGGCATGGAGATCAATACGGATAAAAGCAAAGTGATGATCAACACCACAAGCGACAGCAGCAGCAACATTCACATGAACGGCCAGAAGCTAGAAGAGGTCAATAGCTTCAAGTACTTGGGAGCCACCCTGTCCAAAGACGGTAGTTGCATAGCAGAGATCCGTATCAGGATAGGTACAGCAACATCCGCAATGGCCAGGCTGGACAGGATATGGCGAAGTAACTCCATCAGCTTCACCATCAAGTACAGGCTTTACAAGTCCCTCGTAGTGTCTATTCTACTCTACGGCTGTGAGACTTGGACACTGCTTGCAGACTCAGAAAAGAAAATCCAGGCCTTTGAGAACAAGTGCCTGAGGAAGTTGCTCCGCATCTCGTACCGCGAGCACAAGACCAACGAATATGTACGGAGCATCGTCACTTCCCTGGTGGGCCCACATGAACCCCTTCTGGCAACCGTGAAACGGCGCAAGCTTGCTTGGTTTGGCCACGTGACCCGACACAACACCTTGTCCAAAACTATCCTCCAAGGCACTCTCGAAGGAAGTCGTCGGCGAGGTCGTCAGAGAAAGAGTTGGGTCGCAAACATAAAAGAATGGACCGAACTCGAGATGCCAGACTTGCTTGCCACCGCCCAAAATAGAACTCAGTGGAGAGCACTGTCTGTTGCTGCTGCCTTTCAGTCCCCCCAACGCCCAGTTCGGGCAAGGGACTGATGATGATGATGACACATTTGTTTAGTGCGAGGTGCTTAAACAGAGGGAGAAGTCCGATGGCCTGCAGCTTGGAATCAGTGGATAAAGACGGATCAGGGAGGATAAGCTTAGCAGCGCGCTTGTATAATGAGTTTATCTTCTTGAAGTGATTTTCGCTGCAGCCATACCATATTGTTGAGGCATAATAATAATAATAATAATTACGGTATTTATAATGCGCTTATCTTATAATAATTATAACTCTAAGCGCGCACTCACAACTCGCATACGCATGCGCACGCTTTAGACAGTGACTCACGTAACACAAATAGTGAAAATACATTACGACGGTCAGCTTGGGGTGGGGAGTGTGGTTATATAGTGCTAGAACTGTTGAAAGAGGTGAGTTTTGAGGGCGTAATCAATGAGAGAGAGAGAGAGAGAGAGAGAGAGAGAGAGAGAGAGAGAGAGAGAGAGAGAGAGAGAGAGAGAAATGAAATGAAATGAAACGTTATGAAATGAAACGAAATGAAACTTTATTTCTGAACGGAAGAAGCAGTTATCACATGTGCCATTTTTCACGCTTGCCGTTGCTAGTCTACAAAGGTACAACTCTGCTAAAGGTACAAAGTTACTAACATACAAAAGTAAAAAGCTACCAACGTACAAAGGTACACAGCTACTAACATACAAAGGTACAAATCTACTAACATACAAGTGCACATAATATAACAAGTCTTTAAAAAAAAATTTTTTTTTTAAATGGATAACGCAAAATGGAGGGCACCGATTATGATTGCTAATAATGTGAATGGCAAAAACAAAGAAGAAGATATTCTTTAAAATTCCTTCTTTCACTGAAATCAAACACGCGCGCACGCTCTCAACCGCGCTCATACACACACACACACACACACACACACACACACACACACACACACACACACACACACACACACACACACACACACACACACACACACACACACACACACACACACACTCACGCACACACGTACGCGAGCGCGCACACACACACATACACGTGCGCGCGGAGGTTAATATCAAGGCTTTAGGCGATGGGGATACCCGAACCAGTGAATGAGCTGTTAGATAGCAGGTATTTGAAGAGGCTTTCCTTGAAAGAGGTAAGTGAACCAGTGTGTGTTATGTGCGCTGGCAGTTTATTCCACAACAAAGCGCCCGAGAATGAGAGGGTGGTTTTAAATAAATCTATCCTCGGGCGTGGTGTGATGAAGTTACGCCTTGATGTTGAATAGCCTGAAGCGGTCTTGGTGAAGAGCTTACACAAGTATTATGGGTGGATTTCATTCCAGATTTTATACATGACTACCCCTTTGTTAAAGAGATGGTCCCTGTCGAGAGGAAGCATCTTTAGTTTTTCAAATATTTTGTCAGTAGAAAGGGCTGGATCAGGCAGGATCTGCTTCACTGCCCTGCGATGCAAGGAGTTAAGCCTCTTCAAGTGTATGTC
>BTPG01000004.1:214644556-214812056 GCA_036245525.1 Semisulcospira habei | reverse complement strand
TGTATTACAATTCTAGAGACAGATCGAGCATGATAGTTCAAGGGTGGTGCCAGAATAGCTTGGCGCCTATGGGCGCCAAGCTATTCTGGCACCACCCTTGAACTAGCATGCTCGATGCATGTCTTGCTGTGGAGTGTCGGGGCTGAGTGAGTTAAAGCACCGTACTGCACGCCATGCTGTAAAGCCGGGTTAATAATTTGCCATATCTCCGTCATAAATGTTCGAGGTGGGATTTACAATAACGCTGCATAAAGCCATTACGTATGCATCTTAAGACACATTTCAGCACCAGTTGTGCTTGTTATGCTTTGTAGACACACCTAATGAACTAGTTTTCTTGTTGGGCTAAGCATACAGTATAATATGCATACAGTACATATCGAGTTACACACAAGAACAGACAATATGTATAGAAAGAATATAGCATATATATGTACTCCCCTCCCCGCCCCACCCACGTTCCTTTTTACCCCCTCCCCCCCCCCTCTACTCTCTTAATACACGCACAGCTCGAACACACAAACAATGACAAGCAAAGTTTAGGTCTGGACAGTCACACTGGACAGTCACACAGATGTGATTCCTTGGGCATGCATTCCTCAGTACTACTAGTAAACAGCACTGATGGATTCGTGTACAAGGGAATCGAGCTAGGCCACCACTAAAGGCCCAGCCACACGTGCCGGTTGTGCCCCGATTTTGAAGCCGATTCCGATCCGATTGCGATCGGATGACGTCAATTATCCGATCCGGTCCCAATCGGCAGGGAATCGGGTTTCTAGAACCTGCTCTATTTTTCCGATCCGAATCGGCCCCGGTTGTAAACTTCAACCAATCAGAGCGCGTCTCGCAAAGCACGTCGTTTCAGTTTGCAAATGGCGGAACACGCCTGTTGTGATCAGCTATTGTTTCGCACGCCTCTTCCCGAATATGATGCAAAACTGCTGATAATGCAAGCACATCACCATCACTGTCAAAACTAGCAGCCATTTAGCAGAACAGGTACGACTTTCATCTTCGGTTCAAACCGGTCGGCTAAACAAGTCGGGAAAAGTGTGGCAGTGCACACGTTTTTTTAGTCCGGCCCGATCACCTACCGATTCGAAACTGATCGGGAATCCGCCTCAAAACCGGGCATGTGTACCGGGGCCTTAATACCTTGAACCAACCCTGCATGCCGGCCTTAGTGAAATAACTGGTAGCACCAGAAGCCGCCTGCACACTAGCGCCAATGGTGAGGCTGCAGTCAGTACCTCTAACAGCATTACAACCTGCTAAAAAGTGTAGCATCTATCTATCTATCTATCTATCTTGGCTTGACTTCGCGAACGAAGATTCTATAGGGCTTGCCCACGTCGTCTGCAGGCATTTTCGTGGCTGCGGAGGCCAATCCGGGACAGGCAGGTTCGACCGCAGTGGCTGCAGGGGAAGGAGTCCGTGGGCGTTTCCTAAAGCCTGCGCGGTGGAGCTTTTTGGTGGAGTGCAGTGTGCGCAGTACTGGCCCCACCCTTTAAACCCTTGGGTTCGTTTGCCATGGCCTAGCAAGCTGGGACGGTGGCATCGAGGTCCTCGGGTCGTAGGTTTTATATCAGACTGTCCTTGTCTTAGTCTCTGGCTCAAAAGCATAATGATACCACAAATGACAAAACTTGTCAAGTTGCTCTGACATATAATTCCAGAGCGATTTTTCATAATTCCAACAATATGCCTTAAAGTACCATTACGCCTAAATCTCAAAACACGTTTCTGCACCATTTTTGTTTGTTATGTCTTGCCGACACACCTCATGAACTTTAACAGCAGTTTGGACAGGCAGAAACAGCACACGCGTAATCACACTTATTTATTCTGTGCAACCGTTAGCGTTTCAAACTATTTTTAGCTGTTTTTCGTACTGATAGCACTGTATTTATAGAACGGAGTGGAGTCAGTCATTGTCAGGTTACTTGATATTAAGACGACGTGTGCTGAACTGGTTCTATGAACCATAACTAGACCTGTGTTTAGCGTTTCGTAACCATCCGTTACAGAAGTGTATCTTTGAACAGTTCCAGCGGTAGTGGGCCTTTAAACAAGGCATGGTTTCTTCTAATCTACATATGTAAACATAGAACTTAGCAACTAATATTATGAGGTCTAAGACAGTGTCTGACCTAAAGTGCTTAGCTGTGCCAAAGTCAATAAGACTCTTTGTGGACTCAAGATTAGTGCAGTTTACATAATTGTCTCGCAACCATTGTCCCATGTCAGACCAGAATATCTGTACATACAAGCAGTCCCAGGACAGGTGAGAAAGAGTTTCGTCCTCATTCTTACAAAAGGTACAAATTGCAGATTCAGACAATTTATGTAGAAATAAAAATCGCTTCGTGGGCAACAACCGATGCAATAACCTTAACTGGAACCATTTAAGTTGGGAGTCAGGTGTGGTTTTGAAAGGTTTTGAAAAAATACATTTCCAGCTTGGTATGTCATCAAATTCGAAGCATTGAGACCACTTTGAATACAAATAAGCCTTGACCTTGCTTTGGCCAATGTTGAATAGATGGTTTTACAACCCTGCAAGATAGTGTGCCAGGCCTTATTGCCTGTACTATTTCCTTCCTTAACTGGCTCTACTGCTAATGAGGTTAAGTAGGCCCTGACAGCATTGGCTATACCAGAGTACATCAAGAAATGTGTAGACGCTTCAGGGAAAAACAACTTAAATGACTCGAAAGACAACAGAGAGCCATTCTCATCAAGCAGATTCCCAATAACCCAAATTCCTTTCTCTCTCCATTCGGTGACATGAACCGTTTTCCTGTCTCTAATAATGTTCTTGTTATAATAAATACATTCTGAGAGCAATTCATCAGAATTTTCGGGTACACACTTATTACAAACAATCTTGTAATGTTTGGCAACATCGGCCCAGAAGCAATTATCACAATGAAGCACTACAATGTTTGCATATTTACCACCAAACACCTGCATGTTGCTAAACATAGGATAGCAGCTGACCAGAATCCGACGTACCAATGAGTCAAATGATACACCAAAGACCCTTCTAAGCCAACTGACCTTCATAGACGTCAAAAAAGAATAAACATTTAACATTCGCAAGCCACCTTCATTGTATGCTGAACAGACAACAGCTTTATTTATTTTTCCGCTCTTTCCATCCCACAAAAAATATAAACAACATTGTTTCAAGGTCAGTCAAAAACTGTGCCGGAGGGTCTGGGAGGTTCATAAAAAAGATGGACAATCTTTGACACCGCAAGTGTTTTGATGACTAATTTTACCAAATGGTGTAAGTTGACGCTTAGATCAAACATACAAAACTCGCTGAATTTCAGCAAGTTTGCCCTCATAATTAATAGCGGTTATAATATTAATGTTTGTGGAAAACTTTATACCAAGAACCTTAAAAATCCCAGGGTCCCAGAAAAAGTTGAATTCGGGCATAAACATAATGTGTGAATTGCTCATAGGTCTAAGCCAGACACCTGCGTTTTATCCATGTTTATCTTGACGCCCGAGATAGATGCAAAGTATTGTAGACTGCGAATACTTTTTTCCAAAGACCTTTTGACACCTAATGAACTTTAACAACAGTTTGGACACGCAGCAAAAGCACACGCGTAATAGCATTTTTTCCCCCTGCGCTGCCGTTAGCGTGTCAGACTATTTTTTAGCTGTTTCTCACAGAGATAGCGTTGTATTTATAAAACGGAGTGGAGTCATTGTCAGGTTACGTGATATAATGACGACATGTGCTGAACTGGATTCTCCTGTGTCTATATGAACCATAACTTGACCTGTATGTAGCGTTTCGTAACCATATGTTACAGAAGTGTATCTTTGAACAGTTACGGCGGTAGTAGGCCTTTAACGTGTGATATTTGAACAGAAAAACCTTTATGCCCTTCCTCTTCTTTGTTCGCAGGAGAGTTCTCCGGATTAATACCGGGGACAGAAAAAAAAAAAAAAAAACAACAACCTCAAGCACCTCTGCCTCCTCACATCTATTGTGAAAAAGAGGTTGGAAATGTCTTAGTTGATGCATAACAGCATTGAGAACCAGTTGTGTCGGCAACGCCCGCCCTGGAGCAGATCCATTTAATCATTCTTTTATTGTGTGGAATTTTTCATGGATGACGAGTCACAAAAACGTAAACCACTGCAACAGACTTTTTGAAATAAAAAGTAGGCCAAGAATGCCCGTGTTTCGATGAAACCAGTGGAGAAAAGCCCGGACAAACATGTTTGTCCAGACTTTTAACTCATTCGAGACAAACTGCATCCGGATACGCGGCTTCAGCTGTACGTCTCGAATGAATTAATCCACCGTTAATCCACGGTAGTTGTATGACCGGCCGCTTCTGATCTCCGGAAATCGTTTAGTAGTGGCGTGTCACCATTTTCACCCATACCCCTCCCCCCTCCCCTCTTCTCAAGGGGCACGTGCGTGTTCCATGTTTTTGTCCCCCGGCCCCCAGCCCAATCAGCCGACACCTGGAGACATTGAGAGAGTTTGCACAATTTATTGTTTGCGCAGTCCGCGGGGCGAGGTGTGAAAACAGCACAACACCCAGGAGTGCGCATGTCAACACACAAGACTTCAATTAACAATACCAAGTTTCATTCCTCTAGGTTTCTGGGTCCCTCACGCAAATGAATTGTTGTTGTTGTTGTTGTTGTTGTTGTTGTTGATATTGTCGTCGTCGTCGTTGTTGTTGTCGTCGATGTTGTTGAATGTGGTTGACAAAAATAATGTACAATGTTTCCCTCTTGTTGTTGTTGTCGGTGTAATCGTAGTTGTTGTTGTCGTCGTCGTCGATGTTGTTGAATGTGGTTGACAGAAAGAATTATCATCTTTACATCTTCTTGTTGTCGTCGTCGTAGTCGTTGTTGTTTTCGTCGTCGTTGATGTTTGATGAATGTGGTTGACAATAAGATTGTTGGCTACCATATTTTCTATCTTGCTGTTGTCGTCGTTGATATTGATAAATGTGGTTGACAAAAAAAGTACAGTCTTTTCCCTCTTGTTGCTGTCGTCGTCGTCGTCGTAGTTGTTGTTGTTGTCGTCTTTGAAGTTGTGTAATGTAGCTGACAAAAAGTATGTATCATCTTTTCCCTCTTGTTGTTGTCGTCGTCGTCGTCGTCGTTGTCGTGGTCGTTAAAGTTGTATAATGTGGTTGACAAAAAGATTGTAGCGACTTTTCTCCTTTGTTGTAGTAGTCGTAGTTGTTATCGTCGTCGTTGAAGATTCGTGATGTAGTTGACAAAATGAATGTATCATCTTCTCCCTCTTGTTGTCGTAATCGTTGTTGTCGTCGTCGTTGGTGTTGTGTAAAGTGGTTGACAGAATGAATGTACCATCTTTTCCCTCTTCCAAACTGAGAGACAGCGATGAGTCGTCATAAGCAGTGATCTATGGCTAGCCGCTCGCTCCCAAAATCTGGCCCCGAGAGTTTACCCTCAAGTGCGGCGGGGGACACCGGATGAAATATCGTTACGTACGTTGACGTGTCGTGTCGTCTGCTGGCCTGAAGGCAGGGAGTTTCTGGCAGAAGGATGAACGCCGTTAATCCCTTCACTGCCGAAAAAAAGTGAATGCGATTCTACTGCAAGAGGCATAGATCCTCATGAGCCCCCGCGACTGCGGGAGCTCATGAGGATCTATGTCTCTTGCTGAGACCACTTTGCGTCCCTTTTTTTGTTTTGTTTTTTTTGTTTTGACAATTGCGGCTTTTCCTCTTTCAGTGAACGCTGATTTCAGAAAGGGGGGTAATTCTCAGGGCATTACCCGTGATTCTATATAGACTGTTTTGTGAGGACACTCGTAATGAATGTAGACAGCAGAACCTGTTCTGAGCGATCATCCTTTTTTGGGGAGATAACCTGTCATTAAGACCATCATTGAAGTGGCTGTAATGGTCTTTAGTAACAGGGTGATCCTTTTTCCAGGGACATTACCCGTGATTCAGTAGACCGTATTGTGACGACTGGACGCTCGTAAAGAATGTGGACTGCATAACCTGTTCAGAGCAACCACCCTTACGGGAGATCACCTGACATTATTAACTCTTTTCTGACTACTGACGCAGTTTGCGTTTCTGAAATCTTTTCTACTTCAACGCCAAAGAGCTCTAACCTTCCAAGGGACGTGGATACAAAGTGGTTTTAGAAAGAGGCATAGATCCTCATGAGCCCTCGCAACCGCGGGGGCTCATGAGGATCCACTTAAGTGATGATCTTAAATGACACTGTGACACTTTTTCTCCTTCAAGATTCCTCCTTAGGAAAATCCAGACAAAAAAGGTGACTGTAAAATGCATCATTGTATGGCATCCTGAGAACATTTAGATGGCGATCTATTAACCCTTTACGACCTATATTAGGTCGCCGTAACAACTTCGTTGCTAGTGATCACACATTTGGCGTCTGAAACTAAACCACTGCACACTGACCCACATTCACTTGAAGAACACAGATTCATTGAGACCCAAAATAGGCACAAAGAACACAGGACCAACAAGAGATATCTCTTGCAGATTGGTAGCGTTCGCTTCGCCCCGGCAGTTAAGGGGTTAAGGCGAACACTGATAGTCCCTGGGACAACATTTCCAGCCAGTTTTTCAAAGTGGGCAAACACCAAGATAAGAACAGAGATCTGCCGTCTTCTCTGATTGATTGTTTGGTTGATTGATTGATTGATTGTTTCTGGGTTTAAAGTCCACGGCACAGGAGTGATAATGCTAACGGCCCTAATGGGCTTGTTATAGGGGACAGGGTCAGCTATTGCCCAATGTTACGAATGTGGTTGTGTTGTTGTTACGATTGTGGTTGTGTTGTTCTGTGAGAGCATGCATGTGTTAATCGTAGGAAACGATCCGATATTTATTTGAGCTATCAGGGTTGCGAATCACGTACCTTATCAGTAAGATTATTTATCGTTCGCGCAGATAGCGGAATTGGCTTTGTTATGATACGCTAAGTTTAGTCTGGAAGCTTCTAGCAAAGTCGCACGGAGAATAGCGGTCGATTTTTGTTATGCGTAGATTCGCTGAGAATAAACCAGAACGTTCGAGCAAGGTCGCGCTGCCTAGTGACCTCGTAAAGTGACATCAAAGTGTAGAGCCGCTCTATTTTTAGTCATAGTTTTCTGCGCGCGTGAATTTATCAGCCAGTCAGTGTGTTTTATGAAAAGTCGTGAATCGTGAATCGTCTGCCATACTTTTGTGTGACATCATTACACACTGGGATTTGGGGCTGAAATTAGCAGTCGAATTTTTGTAGACTATTTTAGTTTATTCTAGAAAGTTCTTGTATTTAATATTTATGAGTTTCAGTTACGTGTTCTGTTCTGATTGGTTGCGTTGTGTGAATTTGGTGGATTTTTCTGGAAAGTTGTTTTACTATAAAAGATGGTGCTAGGAAGCACGTATGTACATTGTCATGCATTGTCAGTTGTAGGACACACAGTTTATCGTAGGTATGTGGCCCGTATAGGGTGTACATTGTGAGAGACGCAGCGTAACGGTGGTGTACGTTATAGAGAAACGCATTGTGTCGCCAGTGTTGACATTTGCAGAAGAGACATTGTATCAGTGTTGGTGCATTTGGGAATGCATTGTGTGGAGATCGCATCGCTGAAATAAAATATTGTTGGAACTGTTACTCCAGTGTAGCCTACAACCTTAAGCCACGTGTGACGGGTTGCAGCTGAATGAAGTTTCTTTAAAAAGAACCTTACGTGCGTGCGTCTGGTGTGTTTATCATACTACGACTACGACTCAACACGTACCACCCATGAAGTACGACCTGAACACTGATCAATTCAGACGCACTGAAACTGTGCCACTTTTATTTACCAGGACTTTTCCACGGCCAAGCTATTGAACAAGCCCTTCTTTCTTTCCCTGGACTGCGAGCCCAGCAACCAGGGCCAGTGCGGGGACATGAACCCACGACCCGGCTATTCCATTCTCTCTCTCTCTCTCTCTCTCTCTCTCTCTCTCTCTCTCTCCGACTATTGAAGGCCAATTACCGCCGTACCTGTTCAAAGATACACTTCTGTAACAGATGGTTACAAAACGCTGTACACAGGTCTAGCTGGGGTTCATTTAGACACAGGACAATTCAGTTCAGCACACGTCGTCTTTGTATCAAGTAACCTGACAATGACTCCAGTCCGTTCTAGAAATACAAAGCTTTCAGTACAAGAAACAGCTAAAAATAGATTGACACGCTAACGGCAGCGCAGAATAAATAAGTGCGATTACGCGTGTGCTTTTGCTGCGTGTCCAAACTGCTGTTAAAGTTGATTCGGTGTGTCGACAAGACACAAAAACACCAATGGTGCTGAAACGTGTCTTCAGATTCACGTGTAATGGTACTTTACACCTTCTCTGCCATTGAACGTAATTTTTTGTTTCCGAAATCTTTGCTCATTCAACGGCAACAAGTCAAAACCCTTCAAGGAACGTGGATGCAAAATTGGTCATTGCAAGAGGCATAGATCCTCATGAGCCCCCGCAGTCGCGGGGGCTCATGAGGATCTATACCTCTTGCAGTTGGGTCGCGTTCACTTTCTCTCGTCAGTGAAGGGTTAAGCGCCTGAGCTATTCGGGACCTGTCTTATCTGAGAAGGTCGTATATGTTTCTTTCTTACGCACGTGTGTGATACAGCTGTGCTGCGTGAACAGCCAAGTGTGCACCATATTGTCCTGTAGAAAGTCTGGTCAGCAAAAAGGAACGGGCACACTCGATATTAAAACTTGACCTACTTTCAGCTCACGCGCAATGACATCATTTCGCAGTGCCGACTGGCATTCTGGCGTCATGTATTGCGCTATTAAAAACATTCGTCTAACATCCAAAATATTGACGTCACATTAAAAAGTAAATTGGGTCAATATCATAGCCAAGACAAAATGGCGGTCGTGTTGTGACTAGGCGTGTGCCGAAAGCCAACTCACATCGGATTTATGGAAAGAAAAAGGTGAGCAAGAAATAGATTCGTAGATCGGTGTTTAGGTGATACTGAGAATCGCACTCTGATGGTGTTAAAACCTTATCCTACTGGATTTCGCTCACAGGATAAGGTTTTAAAACCACTCGAGTGAGATTCTCAGTATCACTTAAACACCGATGTACGAATCTATATGTGTACCGCACGAGGAGGAGGGCTGGGGAAGTTCCGTCTAACGAAGGGTCAACGTACTTTGTCTCGACAAAACAAAAGCTCGTAAATTGTCGCGTTTTTATTTCAAAGAGTACCGCGGGGCTTTCGATCTTTTCCACAGTCCCCAGGAGCACGCAGGAAAACACTCCCAAGACACTTGCTCTTCTCTGAGAAGGCACAAGACAATAAGTACAAGTCATAGGGGCCTGATGAGTGGTACTTTGACTAAATGCAAATCCGCTGCGCCACCGCGTGCGCGCCACCGCGTAACTAGCTCAAGTCAGAATACAAGGGAGGAAACGAACCACACGCGCGAAATTCTAGCTGTGGGCGGAAGTATCCCGGACCTCTTTCTCAACATCTAGAGTTCAACGTTACACCTTTAGTAGAGTGCCGTGAAAGAGGCCACTCTGCACTGCTGTGCATTTCTACCGTGTTTACTCTAAAGTCGAAGCGAATTACTCGAAAAGATATTGACAACTGAGCAGTGTTTAAACCAGACTCTATTAAAGTAGAGCTTTTCGGGCTGGGGGAAATACGTCCCTAAAGCGATTGCTGCGTGCACGTCACAAGTTCATGTCGACACTCTTGTTTCAATTTCATTGGATATGCTAATTTACATAAACCAATGAAAAATGACCATGAGGCGTATTTCCGGCCAC
The DNA here is from genome assembly GCA_036245525.1 of Semisulcospira habei. Classification (NCBI taxonomy): domain Eukaryota; kingdom Metazoa; phylum Mollusca; class Gastropoda; family Semisulcospiridae; genus Semisulcospira; species Semisulcospira habei. The sequence continues at coordinate 214,802,219 of BTPG01000004.1, read as the reverse complement.
ATCTAAAACTCAACAAATGGACGTCTGCAAAAATGATGCTTGATTGTGCAAAAAGCCTTGATACTAAACTATCAGTTTTGATCGAAAGACAAGGTTGGTATAGATTTGTGGCAAATTATCTACTGAGTTTGTTCAGTACGAGGTTTTAGGCGGATGGTTGCTTTGAGGGTTGAAAACTGCTCTGAAATCATAGTGCGTCGCCGCTAGGCGTGCCTTTCGTTTCCTTCTTTCGTATTCTGACTTGAGCTAGTTACGCGGTGACGCCCTCAAGCGGTGGCACAGCGGATTTGCATTTAGTCAAAGCACCACTCATCAGGCCTCTATGGTAGAAGTCTGCGTTATCTGGCAAACACTAGTGTGTCCAGTTTTGAGAAAAGCGGGATTTTCATTGTTAATCAATGAAAATGCCGCTTTTCTGAAAACTGGACATACTGACTTTTGCCAAATAACGGCGGATGTAGTCTATTTCATTTATCTCATTCGAGACGTGCCGCATACGGACACGCGGCCAAGCCGCGTGTCCTGATGCGGCACGTCTCGAATGAGTTAATGAACTGTTGTACTTGCCGTTTCTAAGCGTGTTTCTTACTTTGTCGGACATTTTTTTGCACACATTTTCAGTCTGGATTCTGTATCACCGAACGTTTTATTTCCTGAAGAGGCTGTCTCCGGGAAAGCGTTTTTGTGTAGGATTCCAGGACCTGTGTCACGTCACGACGCGCCTCATTCCGCTTGTTAAAAAAAGAAAGACAATCAAAGGCTTTGATCAACAGTTGCGTCCCCTCCTTTGTAGAAGCAGCCGACCGTGGCCAGGTCCTATAAATCATGCATGGCCGTACGTTGGCTGAGAAGGTTTCGGAAGAGAGTTGAAGTTTTGCATTTTGCATCGTCATCTTTTGTAAAGAACGGCGCACTTTAGGGAAAAAAAAACTGGTAATCTCTTATGTACTCAAAATGAAAAGATTTACTTCCGGAACTTTGAGAGTGATTGTTGTTGTTGTTTTTTTTGTTGTTTTTTTTTACCACGTTTCGCTGGCGTCCAGAAAACAGACAATGAGTTGGTGATTTCAAGTTTGTTTGTTTCTAAACTGGAGACACATCTTTAGCTGTGGCAAGCTATGTGCGATAGACAAAGATCTTTATTAGCCCCCGCGAATGCGGGGGCTCACGAGAATCTATGTCTATTGATGGCTCCATTTAGAACATGGTTTCTAAAGCAGGACTTTTCATCCCGTACGGTGTTCAGTTCACAAAGACTAAAAGGTGCGCTAACCCCTGCGCCGCATCCCGTGCGATGTAAATAACGCGTGCGCCACAACCCGAGCAGCCCCGTTAAGAATAACGCCGTAACCGTAATGCCGTAACCCGTGCCCCCTGTTAGAGAGGGTCGGTCCATTATCAGTTGGACGAACATTTAAACACAGGGACGGATACAAGCTAGTTCCAGTGTCATAATATAGAACACAAGTACGTCATTACACTTTTAAAAATCTCTTCTATTTATAAAAGAGACTTTTTAGAAGGAGACTCGGTGGGGTAATTTCGAGTATAATGCCCGTGACGTCAACGGCATGCAGACCTCTGACTCTGACAGTGAAGTAACACACAAGAAATTACGGCATGTCGCTACGCGAACCGAGCTGCTAAACGTACATTTGGTGGGAAGCGCCATGTGTATTTGTTTGTGTATATAGACACGAGTATCTCCGGTGTTTGTGTACCTACAGGCTTGAAATCATGTTAAATGCTTTGATCGAGATGTATTTCGGACAGCCTCCGAGCATATTTAATTTGGGTGACTCGAACAAGACGAGGATTTCATCCCAAAGTCTACCGTATTGTTTGGAGCTCAGATGCGTTTATCTTTTAGGAACATTCAGAGTTGTTCATATTTTTATGCTTATTATGCTGATCCATTTCGTTTCTCTCTAAACAAACCTTTGTTTAGTCAACACACAAGTCGGCGGACACAAATAAAGACGGACACACGGCGATTCCCGCCATTAGTACGCTCTGTGTGCTCGTCGTGTTGCCACAGGAATCCATCTCCTTCTAGTACTCTAACCCACCCTCTGATTCACACACACTGGCACAGAAATAAAGACGGACACACGGCGATTCCCGCCATTCGTAAGTTCTGTGGTCTGGTGTAGCATAGCAAGTAGAATGATAGCACGAGCAGTGAAGCTGATGACGTCACTTCAAGCTTCATGTCATGGCATCATTAGTCCCACGACGCCGTGTTCATAGTGACGACTCGATGTTACACGCCACTCATCACAGTACTAACATTTGACGTATCAACTTTGCAATTTTCTTGCTGATTTTCACGCGTAGGGCTCACAAGTCACAATTTGACCTATTGTACCGGGACAAACAGCAGGCTTATGCAAACACTGTTTATGAAAAATCATGTGGGTATTAATGAGAAGATAGTGTTTGTTTGTTTTTGTAAAAGAAAAGTTAAAGTTATGTTAGCTGTTTTACAAATGACTCCGAAAAAGTGGTCCAGAAAACTGATTTTCACACCTAGGGCATACAGGTCACAATTGACCTAATCGTACCCGACAGCCGAGACAAACTGTAGGCTTATGTAAATACCGTATACGAAAAATCATGCGATCATAAATGAGTAGATTGTTTTCTTTTCGTGAAAAGATTAAATTGTTTTAAGATTAACCCAAATAATTCGTGAAATTAATCCCTAAAACGTGAAAATGTATTTTTTAAAAAAAAATATTTAATTATCACTCAAAAAGTTCTAGATGTACAGTGCTGGTTAACGACCTCATGGAATATCTCCCTTTTATCTAGCTATACGCAAAATATCTAGTAACAATAAGATTAATTACAGACTCTAGTGTGGATCAACCGGTTTTTGTGAAACGGCCTTTCTCGCCAATGTGCATCGTAATCAAAATATCGAAAAAAAGGTTCCGAGATAATTCTTTTAGGGACAATATCCTAAAATTTCAAGCTTGTCCGTCCTCAAACGCGGGCTCTAGTCGCTATCACACACACACACACACACACACACACACACACACACACACACACACACACACACACACACACACACACACACACACACACACACACACACACGCACGCACGCACGCACGCAGGCACGCTCACACACACACACACCGGCACACACACACACACGCGCACACACACACACACACACACACACACACACACACACACACACACACACACACACACACACACACACACACACTGCGCTTTGGTGCCAAAGGCGTTCTCTAGCAAGGTTTACGTAGTTAGTCGTGACGTCATTTTTTATCTTGTTACTTCTTTGCCAGAATTTCTGCCCCGCCCTCCATAAACGTCATGTGCATGCTCCGGAATGCGCTCCGACCAGCCCCTTTTCAAAGTCTACCGTATTTTTTTAAAATACAGTGGACAAAAATTGCCTTTTCTATAAAGTCGGTTGACCCACATTTTGAGTCCGTAATATTCGTTCTATTCACTTAGAATTTGGTATATAGCTAGCTTGGAGATTGACATAGGATGCGTCACTGTTGTACCTCTTCAACTTTTTGAATAATAATTAATTAATTTTGCAAGTTTTGAAGCCACGTTATACTCCAATCAAACAGTCAGCCATGGAAGAGGCTGTGTGGAAGAAAACAGTCAGCCCTGGAAGAGGCTGCGTGCCTTTCGCACGAGTGACGTGAAACATCAATTTAGTCACTTTGAACACGGTGTCGTGGGACTAGCGATATTATGACGTGAAGCTTATAGTGACGTCATTTTGCTGCTCGTGCTATTCTTCTTCTTTAGAATTCCTGTCGCTACACGAGCCCACGGAGCGTACTAATGGCGGGCGGGAAGAGAGAGAGAGAGAGAGAGAGAGAGAGAGAGAGAGAGAGAGAGAGAGAGAGAGAGAGAGAGAGAGAGAGAGAGAGAGAGAGATGATGATGATGATGATGATGATGAATCTTTTATTGCAAGATAAAGCTATTAGGCAACCCAATGCCTATCTTACAAGCTGTCCTGTAAACAAAACAGAACACAACAGGAAAACAAACGCAGCATACAAAAAACAAAAAAATCAAGAAAAAAAAAAATTAACGAACACAAGAAGTGAATTAAAAAAAACAACGACAACAACAACAAACCAAACAAACAAACTGGCGTTGGCGAATTTGTAACTGCCACCGATGCAAAAGCAAGGGAAATAAATTGGAGCATATCATTAATCTGATACACATCTAAAACAGTGTCACAGAATCAGCAGCATCAATAGCTCACAGCGACACCAACAAGACAATAGAGGTTCAGTTAGCAAATGTATGGAAAAAGATAAATTGTTAGAGAGAGGAATCGTGACACGAAAGTGATCTATGGCAGGACACTGCTCACAAATCTGGGCCCCGTTTGGACTCGAGTGCGGTCACACAAAAATGAGCGCCAGAGTGCAGCGTCAGTGGGTCCCGGTAACACAAAGGTCTAGATGTACATATTCATCACAGTAACCCGTTCACTGCCGAGACAAATCTGAACGCCACACAGATGCAAGAGGTACAGATCGTCATAAGCCCCCGCAGTTGCGGGCACATGATGATCTCTGCCTCTTCCTGAAACCACTTTGTATCCCTGTTCCTTTCACGCCTGGGATCTTTGACATTGAAGTTACGATTTCAAAAATACAGTCTGCGTTATCATCATAACCACCATCAGCATCATCACCACCAACACCACCACTACCACCATTACCATCAGCATCATCATCACCATCATCATCATTATCACCATCATCATCATCATCATTATCACCATCATCATCACCACCATCATCATCACCATCATCATCACCACTACCCCCACCATCATCTTCATCATCATCATCATCGTCGTCGTCATCATCATCACCACCACCACCACCACCATCTTCATCATCATCGTCGTCGTCGTTGTCGTCATCATCATTATCATCATCACCACCAACATCATCATCATCATCATCATCATCACCATCATCGTCGTCATCATCATCACCATCGCCAACATCATCATCATTATCATCATCATAGCCATCATCTTGCACGCCTAGATGCACAGAGCAAACAATTGTCGTCGTTAGCGTCATCGTAATCATCGATGGTAAGGTTTCGTTTGAAACGAACGACTCCCAACAACGAAAGAATCTTTGCGTCTTGGAGATATTTGGAGTGGTGTCTATTGTGTCTATTTGGAGTGGTGTCTATTGTGTCTATTTGGAGTGGTGTCTATTTGGAGTGGTGTCTATTTGGAGTGGTGTCTATTTGGAGTGGTGTCTATTTGGAGTGGTGTCTATTTGGAGTGGCGTCTATTTGGAGTGGTGTCTATTTGGAGTGGTGTCTATTTGGAGTGGTGTCTATTTGGAGTGGTGTCTATTTGGAGTGGTGTCTATTTGGAGTGGCGTCTATTTGGAGTGGCGTCTATTTGGAGTGGTGTCTATTTGGAGGGGTGTCTATTTGGAGTGGTGTCTATTTGGAGTGGTGTCTATTTGGAGTGGTGTCTATTGTGTCTATTTGGAGTGGTGTCTATTTGGAGTGGTGTCTATTTGGAGTGGCGTCTATTTGGAGTGGCGTCTATTTGGAGTGGTGTCTATTTGGAGTGGTGTCTATTTGGAGTGGTGTCTATTGTGTCTATTTGGAGTGGTGTCTATTTGGAGTGGTGTCTATTTTATTTGGAGTGGTGTCTATTTGGAGTGGTGTCTATTTGGAGTGGTGTCTATTTGGAGTGGTGTCTATTTTCATGGTTCAAATTGTATCCGCCGTGACTTCGCGCTCTTTCGTTGTTGGGAGTCGTTCGCCTGAAACGCGACCTCGATGTTGTCACTATCACGGTTGTCGAGCGGGGTCTACGACAACAATCGCGGTGATTTGTTCTTGTTTAAGTGCCATGGTGGTTCAGACCTGACCGGGCACATGTTGCTGACTGCTTCAGTTGGCAGAGATAGCATTCGCTCTGTTGATGGGGCTCGGGTTCAGACAATCAAGATGTCAGGTTCGATTCCCGGTCCGAATAAAAACAAAACAATCAAATGTAAGAGGACCGCAGCCTATTTTTTATTATTTATTTATATTATTGTTATTATTAGTAGTAGTATCATCATTATTATTATTATTATTATTATTATTATTATTATTATTATTATTATTATTATTATTATTAATATTATTATTATTTTATGTTTCCGCTCTTTCACATCGTCATCGACGCTTGCAAACGACAATACCTTGGAGCGCGACATTTTGTCAGTTTTTATTTATGCCAGTCGTGCGGCCCAAAGATGAGCTGTCAATCCGTCACTAGAGTGCGTGTTCCACGTCAGCAAAAATGGTTTAGTGCACAAACTTAATGCCCGGCCCTGTGGTTGCAAGCGAAATGCGTCGCCTACTTGACACTACAGTTCGTGGTGACTTCACTGCAATGGAGCAACTGCACAAGGGGTATAGCTCTTCAGGAGCCACCGCAGCCCTTGTTCTTCTCACTTACGTCTTGCATCGTCAATCGGCGGAGGGTCCAAGGAGTTGCGATCTACCGAGGCAGGCATGTTTTGATTTGCGAGTGCCTCGCATTCGTGCCGCGACCCGGCTCACACCACGAGGTCCGACGTGAAAGAGATGCCAGTGACTATCTCAGACACAGACGTAAAAGTCCTAAATCCAGGGACAAGCATGCATCTTCTCAAACTCATTTGGCCTACAAGGGTGACTGTACAACTACACTTTAAGGTGTTAACATTTAACCCATTTTACCCCACGGCCGTATTTCCTAAATGTGGCCGAGTGTCGCACAACAATGCACGAGCTGTAGAAGACGATTCGACCATGATGATTCAAGGGTAGCGCCAGATTAGCTTGGGGGGGACGGCGCCAAGCTAATCTGGCGCTATCCTTGAATTATCATGGTCGATCCATCTCCTGATGTAGTGTGTCGGGCCTAATAGGTTAAGTTAACCCAGAAGCGTGCGCAATGACTTTGGTCTCACGCTCTTTACGAACTGTGCAGACGGCAGCATGTTCATTGCTCAAGGAATGCCGACGAACTTGATCAGACGCGGCGAGATAGCTGAGACAGCATTTCCAGAAAGAGAGCCAAGGGCACCACTCAGTCGACAGCCTCTGCAGCGGAAGTGGGCAGAATGACAGCGGACATTGTGCAGACTAGAAAGGATACCATAGCTCCATGGCAAACCAGACCAGTATTGGCAGGATATCGACAGGAACTCTGGGAAGACTTCTAATGGATAAGTACGTCAAGCGCGTATGGGCCTTTGCGAGCGCAGAAATCCTGTCTTGACCGGGCTGAACTGAAACGAACCTGAACCGAGCCGAGCCGAGGCGAGCAGAGCCGAACCGAACCAAACTGAACTGAGATGAACTGAACTAAACTGAGCTAAAACGAACCGAACTGAACTTCACTGCACTGAGCTGAACTCCGCTAAACCGAGCTGAACTGAACTGAACTGAACTGAACTAAGATTAAATTAACTGAACTGAACTGCACAGAACTGACCTGATCTGATATGAACCGAACTGAACTGAACTGAACTGAACTCAGCTGAACTGATCTGAACAGAACTGATCTGAATTGAACTGATCTGATCTGAACAGAACTGATCTGAATTGAATTGAACTGAACCGAACCGAACCGAGCCGAAATGAACTGAACTAAACTGAACTGAACTGAACTGCCCAAGGACAAGACGTGTTAAGAACGATTGCATTCTGAACTTTGGGCTTCCTGATAGGCGCTACCATCGCGGAGAGTAATCTGTCTTGATTTCGGTTGTCTCCCCTAGCGAGCTAGAGTGTTCTATATTATGACAGGAAAGATTACCTGGCTGTTTTGTCCCGAACATAAGTCAGATTTGTTGTACCGTTCACCAGCCTGATCACGATGTCAGCGTGTCGCGACTGCAACCGGATGATGGATTCGCATTGCGTGTGTGCGTTTTAACAACGGGCAATAAATATAGAATTTGACTGGTTTGTGTGGGGTGTTTTTTCAAGCCGATCCCTTTTTCTGATTTCGTGATCTCCCTGTTAACTCCCTCGCTGTCACAAGCCACAAAACAAACACGTTAAAATGTTAACCCTTTCCACGACCCAACTGCAAGAGACATAGATCCTCATGAGCCCCCGCGACTGCGGGGGCTCATGAGGATCTATGGCTCTTGCTGAGGCTAGCTTGTGTCCATGTTCTAGGACGATGTCGGCTCTTGGTCACTGGATGAACAAAGATTTCAAAAACGTACCTAAGGTGGCAGGGAAAGGGTTAACGCTATTCTGTCCACCGCGAAGGTGATTTCAAAGACGGAGCAACCGAAAAAGAATCTGAACAAAATTGTTGACTCCCACCAGGGGGTGTCGAAAACCTGACCTTACTATCGGGAGTCCCGACGCTCTACCACCTGAGCCACCGCGGTCCACAAACCACCAAAAGCCGCTAAATTCGGTTTCCCCCGCCCCCTCCCCCCACCCACCCTCCACCCTCGCATCGAACACCACCCAACTGCAAAGGAACTCATGAGCCCCCGCAAATGCGGGGTCTCATGAGGTTCTGTGCTTCTTGCTGACCCTGTTCACACGTTAATATGCCTGTTTCTTGGATTGGTGGGTTTATTCGTTGCCGAATATGCCCTGCTTTCAAAGACATTTTCTTTTTTTTTTTTCGTCTATCGGCTGCGGCGGGGTTACATAATGCCAGACTGGGCAATACTCTGCGTTATCCGTGTCGTTTTTGAGATTATCCTTTTTTCTATTTTTTTTTTTTTTTTTTTTTTTTTTTATAGATTTCTCAGCTAACCCTCTCGCTGTCAAAAGGCGGACACGAATCGGTCTTTTAACTCCTTAACTGCCGGGATGAAGCGAAAGTTACCCAGCATGCAAGAGACATAAACCCTCGTGAACCCCCGCGACAGCGGGGGCTCACGAGGGTTTATGTCTCTTGCATAGGGGCTCGAGCCTCGCGCTGGGACCATACGGCGTTGAGGCGCGTCCCCTGGGTGGTGGATAGGGGGTCCCTCGTGAGAGGGGTGCACCGAATGAAATAAGGTGCCGTGAACCAACATGGTCTAAGGGAAGGTGACCCCGACAGAAAACCCCTGGTCCTCCTAGTAAGGGGGTTGGGCGTGGGGGTAGCTTCCCCACCCTGCAAAAAAGGAAATAGCTACAAAAACGCCGACGAAAAGACTAACAGTAATTCCTTTCCTGGAGGAGGAAGGTTCTTCTACCAGAAGACTTATGACGTCCTGTGGTGAAAGCCGGAAGTCTTCGGAAGCCACAGGACCGAGCCGCCTCTCTCTATCCAGGGATACAACCATGGGCACATGGAACGTCAAGACCATGTACCAGAGCGGCAAGGCCGCCCAGATAGCAGCGGAAATGCAAAAGTACAAACTTTCCCTGCTAGGCATCAGTGAAGCCAGATGGACGCAGTCTGGCCAGAAAAGGCTGTTAAGTGGGGAGATGATTCTGTATTCAGGTCATGTCACCAGTGGCACAGAGAGCGCAGGGAAAGGGTTAACGCTATTCTGTCCACCGCGAAGGTGATTTCAAAGACGGAGCACCGAAAAAGAATCTGAACAAAATTGTTGACTCCCACCAGGTGGGCTGGGAACCTCTTGGGCCAAGAATTATAACAGCAGCCTTTAGAACCAAGAAAAAGCTCAAGCTGAACGTCATCCAGTGTTATGCGCCCACCAATGACAGTGACGAGGAAGAGAAACAAGAGTTCTACGACCGACTCCAGAGTGCCGTGGACAAATGTGCGGAGCGAGACATCACCATCGTCATGGGCGATTTTAATGCCAAAATAGGGAAGGACAACACTGGATACGAAGAGGTGATGGGGAGACAGGGACTAGGCTCGGAGATGAGTGAGAACGGGGAGAGGTTTGTAGACTTTTGTGCTCTAAACCGACTTGTCATTGGAGGCAGCATCTTCCCACACAGAAGAATACACAAAGCAACTTGGGTCTCACCTGACCATACAACAGAGAACCAAATAGACCATATCTGCATTAGCAAGAAATTTAGAAGATCCCTTCAAGATGTTCGAGTGAGGAGGGGAGCAGATGTCGCCTCAGACCACCATCTGCTTACCTTAAGAATGAAGCTCAAGCTAAAGAAAAGCCGCACAGAGACAACAAGAAGACAGCGCTATAATGTAGGCCTCCTGAGAGAAACTGGAGTTAGAGAAGAGTTCAAACTGGTGCTGTCCAACCGGTTTCAAGCGCTAAAAGAGCTAGTAAATGAAGAGGAGGCGGTCACCACAGAGCAGCAGTGGAAGGCAGTTAGAGAGGCGCTGAACTCAACCTGCAAAGACACTGTAGGGTTCAGGAAACACCACCACAAGGACTGGCTGTCGGCACAGACCTTGAAGAAGATAGAAGCGAGGAAGCAGAAGAAAGCAGCGGTCAACAACAGTCGCACGAGAGCAGCCAAAGTAAGGGCACAAGGGGAATACTCGGAAGCCAACCGCGAGGTGAAGAGGAGTATCAGGGCAGACAAGAGGGCCTACACAGACAGCCTGGCAGCAGAGGCAGAAAAGGCAGCAGGCAGCGGCAACATGAAACAGCTCTACGACATTACCAGAAGATTGTCGGGTAAGTATGGCCATACAGAAAGACCAGTAAAAGACAAAGAAGGCAAGCCTATTGCAGACAGAGCAGACCAACTCGACAGATGGGCCGAGTATTTTGAAGAGTTACTGAACAGACCTAGCCCACCCGACCCCCCCGACATCCAGCCGGCAGAGACCGACCTACCCATCAGCTGTGACAGACCCAGCCGGGAAGAGATCAGATCAGAAAAGCAGTGGCATTTTTGAAGAATGGCAAAGCAGCAGGGCCAGATGGCATCCCAGCGGAGTCTCTGAAAGCAGACCTAGAGACAACAGTTGAGATGCTGTACCCACTGTTTGGAAAGATCTGGGAAGAGGAGGTGATGCCACCTGACTGGAAGGAGGGGTACCTAATCAAGCTTCCCAAGAAAGGCGACCTCAGCAAGTGTTCCAACTACAGAGGAATCACCTTGCCAGGAAAGTACCAGGAAAGGTCTTCAACAGGATCATCCTAGAGAGAATGAAGAGCTCCGTTGACCCCCAGCTGAGAGACCAGCAAGCAGGATTCAGGAAGAACCGATCATGTACAGACCAGATCGCCACTCTCCGCATCATCGTGGAACAGTCTCTGGAGTGGAGCTCCCCGCTGTACGTCAACTTTGTTGATTATGAGAAAGCATTTGACAGCGTGGACCGAGAGACTCTGTGGAAACTCCTACGACACTACGGTGTACCCACAAAGCTCGTCCGCCTGATCAAGAGCAGCTATGATGGCATGACATGTCGCGTGATCCACGAAGGGCAGTTCACCAGAGAGCTCCAGGTCAGAACTGGTGTCAGGCAGGGGTGTCTGCTGTCTCCGTTCCTCTTCCTACTGGCCATAGACTGGGTCATGAAGATGACCACAGAGCACAGACGAAGTGGAATACAGTGGACACTGTGGACACAGCTTGACGACTTCGATTTTGCAGACGACTTGGCATTACTGTCCCACACTCATCAACAAATGCAGGACAAGACCACGAGGCTTGCTGACATCTCGTCCCAAGTGGGCCTCACCATTCACAAACAGAAAACAAAGACAATGAGGCTGAACGCAACCAGGGAAGAACCAGTCTTGCTTGCTGGCACCCCGTTGGAGGAGGTGGAGTCCTTCACCTATCTCGGGAGCATCATAGACAAAAAAGGCGGCACTGATGCAGATGTCAGAGCACGAATCGGTAAAGCCAGAGCAGCCTTTCTCCAGTTGAAAAAAGTGTGGAGTTCCAGAGAGCTGTCACAACACACCAAAGTCCGGATTTTCAACTCCAATGTAAAAGCAGTTCTCCTATATGGAGCAGAGACATGGAGATTGACAAAAACCACAGTCAACAGAGTACAGACCTTCATGAACAGTTGCCTTAGAAGAATTTTGAAAATCCACTGGCCAGAGAAGATCAGCAACGTCAGACTCTGGGAGAGAACAGAACAGATAACAGCAGAGAATGAAATTGGGCGAAGAAGATGGGGATGGATCGGTCACAGTCTGAGAAAGCCAGCTTCCAGTATCACTAGGCAGGCATTGTCATGGAACCCCCAGGGAAAGAGGAAAAGAGGTAGGCCGAGAAACTGCTGGCGTCGAGACCTCCAAGCAGACATCAAGAGACTGGGAACCACCTGGAGTAGAATCGAAGGAGAAGCACAGGACAGGAGTTGCTGGAGGTCTCTCGTCGACGGCCTATACCCGGGTAGGGGTGACAGGCGTAAGTAAGTAAGTAATAGGGGCTCGAGGACAGTAGGGGCATAGGGGCTCGAGGACAGTAGGTGCATAGGGGCTCGAGGACAGTAGGTGCATAGGGGCTCGAGGACAGTAGGGGCATAGGGGCTCGAGGACAGTAGGGGTATAGGGGCTGGGGACAGTAGGGGCATAGGGGCTCGAGGACAGTAGGGGCATAGGGGCTCGAGGACAGTAGCTTTGACTAATGCAAATCCACTGCGCCACCGCGTATTTTGTCTTGAGCATTAGTAGGCGGCGGTGGCGCGCACGCGGTGGCGCAGTGGATTTGCATTAGTCAAAGCTACTGTCCTCGAGCCCCTATGCCCCTACTGTCCTCAAGCCCCTATGGTCTCTTGTAAGTCCTCTGTTCTGCACGGCTAATTTTGTCCCCAATCAAATCTTCGTTCTTCGCGTTGTGCAGTCGGCGCTTCTGACGCGGCGCTATTCGTGACCGCCGACAGAGAAGGGGGTCCAACTGTGCCCAAACTGGGCAATACATAAAAAGACTTCGACTGACTTGCGCTCTTGATTAGTTCGGGGTTTAACGTCCACGGCACCGAAGTGATAATGGACGGCCCTGACGGGCGGGTTATGGGGGACAGGGAAATCTATTGCCTATGGAGTACGACCTAAACACTGATCAACTCAGGCGCACTCCAACTGTGCCACTTTGATTTACCAAGACCTTTTAACGGACATGCTATTGAACAAATCCGTTTTTTTCCCCCTGGATTGTGAGTCCAGCTACCGGGGCCGGGACGGGATTCGAACTCACGACCCGGCGATTCCCTTCGCTCTCCTGCTTCGACGTTTAACCGCCTGAGCTATTTCGGACTCTTTGCGCTCTTGTCTCAAGTCGATCCTTTTTAAAGACGTCGCGATAACCGTTTCGCAGCCAAATGCAAAAGCCATGCACTTTGACGCAGAAACCTCGGACACACACAGAAATCCCGTCAGCCGCTCTGCGTGGGGAAACACAGACATAAATGAGGAAGGGAGTGGGATGGATTGGGTCCACACGTAAATGTGCGTGGTAGTTTGCAGGGAGATAATGAGGAGATAATTCTCTGAAAAAAAGAAGGAAAAAAAAAAAGGGTTGCGTGCCATTGGGGGGGGGGGGGGGGGCTCATGAGGATCTATGTCTTTTGCGGTTCGCTGGTATTTGCTGTGTGTGTTGAATGCTGGTGATGTTTTAGCTGTCGTCGGCAGTGAAAGGGTTAAAAAAAAGAGATGTAGTGCCGAAGAATTTTATGAATGGGGGAAAGGGGGGGGGGGGGGGGGGACGGAGGGGAGGTGCGGCTGTCGTGAGTGTGACAAACGGTAATATTCGTGAACTTCTTCTGTGAAGTTTTGTGAAGGTGAGTACGTTGACAGTAGCTGACAAACGATGCGTATTTTAAACCTTCAATGAAAAATGGAACCCTCTCTCCCTCACTCTCACTCTCTCTCTCTCTCTCTCTCTCTCTCACTCTCTCTCTCACTCTCTCTCTCTCTCTCTCTCTCTCTCTCTCTCTCTCGCTCTCTCTCTCTCACAGTCTCTCTCTCTCTCTCACAGTCTCTCTCTCTCTCTCTCTCTCTCTCTCTCTCTCTCTCTCTCTCTCTCTCTCTCTCTCTCTCTCTCTCTCTCTCTAAGATTTGTTTTATTGCTGTATGTAAAATGAGAACGCGCTCGTACATACACAATCACACTCAGACACACACATGCAAAGATACACGCAGGCGCGCACGCACACACATACACACACACACACACACACACACACACACACACACACACACACACACACACACACACACACACACACACACACACACACACACACACAAGCTGTGAAGTCACATGGCCGTTCATTAACTTGTTATTCTTAACCCCATCACTGCCGAGAAAAAGTGAACGCGATCCAACTGCAAGAGACATAAACTGCGGGGGCTCATGAGGATCTATGCCTCTTGCTGAGACCAATTTGTATCCACGTTTCTGGGGCGGGGTTGCCTTTTCCTCGTTGAATGAACAAAGATTTCAGGAACTAAAATGTACGTAGGGGAGGAGCCCCGATTATGAAACAGTGCCTATTATGAAACACCTTGCTCCCGGCGAAACGGAATAACTGTTCCAAATTCCGCCTATGCAGTAATATAGAGCTACTTCAGTGAGCCTTATTTACAGTACAAGAATGTCAGGCCTGATGAAAACGAAAACACGCCGAGAAAATGTTATTTTTGACCCTTCTGCTTCTTATTTTTTTGCCATTTTGAAACACCTAAAGCATGTTCTTAATTAAACGAACTTTAGTTCGCGAACTCTGACGATCTAGAGTTCACGATCTCGGGCGAACCAGGTTGGTTCTTAATTGGACGATCTAAAGATACGGCGAACCTAGTTCGAAGTAGTTCACGAACCTCGGCAAACGATAGTTCGCTGTCGGAAAACGTTCGCTCAACGTGTTGAGCAAAGCAAGGCGAACCTTTTCTCTGATTGGTCAAAACGTTTATCCTCTTCTGCGTTGGAGATAAGAAGATAGTCACCGATACAAACAAATATGGCGGACGGCGATATTTCACTCGTGCGAAGAACAAGACCTATTTTTTTTTTTTTTTTTTTTTTTGTGGGAGGTCTTGCTCTTTTACCACCAAACGCTGTTTGTGAGGTCGCTACTGCAAGGAGTACAAAAACAAACATCGTTCAAATCGCGAAGCGGCATAGCGGCAGCCATTTTGAACACCTTCGCAGACAGTAAGTACGCCGAATCAAGCACTTCAGTTGAGAAAGAGAACCATGGCACACATGATTTGCTGAAGTTCGCCTAGGTTCGTTCAACCTCAATTAAGAAACAAACCAAAAGATCGCCGATCTTCTCCGATCTAGGTTTGCCGATCAAAAGTTCGTCTAATTAAGAACAGCTCTTAATCAGCATTCAGTTTTGTGATTAAAAAAAAAAAGCCACTCTTGTCATGAAGAGCAGTTTTCGGAGATCAGATAACCAGCGGCATTTGTTTGGTTCTCTTTTTTTTTTGTTTTGAAGGCACGCATTTTACTGGAGAGGTATCTTGTTCCTATTATGAAACACAAAGAACACCTAACATGAAACGTGTTTCATATTTAGAACAGTGTTTTATATAAGGAGCAGTGTTTGTCTAGCGTATATATCGGAAACCATCCAGCCAGTTTGTTCTAAATTTCAGATGTTGATACTTTTTCTCAATACAGAGTATCCCACACCAGGATCATGTCACTTTTGTCAAGGTCAAGGTCACAACGGCTACATTTGCTATGTATGCCATTGTCCAGGCAATGTTACTGTAAACACCGAAACGATGTGATCCAAATGGCAAATTGTGATATTTTGTGATGATACAGAGTATTGCACACCAGAATCTTTGCACTGCCTTAAAGGCCAAGGTCACAACGGTCATATTTGTTTTGGCAGAATTGTGTGCTAGGCAGTATCTCAATAACCATTGGGCATATTCAATCCAAATTTTAGATAATAGAATTTTACCATATCACACACTGCTATCAATCGTAACTGCGCCTCTACCTCAAGGTCAGGGTCATAGTTGCCATATCTGTTTTGCAGATTATTGAGTAGAGAATACCTCTGAAACCACTGTACTGATTTGCTCTGAATGTTTAAGAAATGGTGCTTTACCCTCACACGTGATGTCTTTAACAGAATGAATTTACGACCTGCAATGCGAAGGTCGTAGAGGCCATATTTGTGTGAGCCTTTGTGCAAGCAATATCTCTGAAACCACAGGCCCGATTTTTTTCCAAAATTTGCTTGATGATATTTTCACTTAACCCCTTCACAGCCGAGAACTCTCAATAGGATCCATCTGGAAGACAAATAGGTCCTCATGAGCCTCGCGCGATCGCGGGTGTGGGGGCTCATGGCGATTTTGGCTCTTGCTGACACAACGGACATATATTTATTTGACGTTTGGGGTTTCTTGGGACTGTATTAACTCATTCTACCCCAACACCGAAATCCCCAAATTTTGCCCTTGTCCTCTGAAGACTGCATTGCAGTGCAGGACACAGATCAACCATGATAGTTCAAGGGTGATGCCAGAATAGCTTGGCGCCCATAGGCGCCAAGCTATTCTGGCATCACCCTTGAACTATCATGGTCGATCCTTATCTTGATGTGGTGTGTCTGCGGTAGAATGAGTTAAGAAAGATTTCAGAGCAATATTTGCGTCCAGTGGTAGTAAAGAGAATAAAATAGATATGTCGAAAACCAGGTTTATGTCGCTACAT
The DNA here is from genome assembly GCA_036245525.1 of Semisulcospira habei. Lineage (NCBI taxonomy): Eukaryota > Metazoa > Mollusca > Gastropoda > Semisulcospiridae > Semisulcospira > Semisulcospira habei. Next base: position 214,785,618 of record BTPG01000004.1, on the reverse strand, counting down.
CACTTCAAGATGACGCGCACAGTTGTTGGGAATGCTTTCAGACAGACAAAATGACGCATTACTGTCTGCGGGGAGGGAGTGGGGCTAAATACTTGTTCCAAGAGCAAACCTTGTTGGCTATCAAACGAAGGGCGGGTGGTGCTGGTGTTAGTGCGGGTGGGAGGTCGCGGGAAGGGGGAGAGAAGTCTGGAGACCTTTTCACCAATGGCAGAAAATCACCCGACGGACCGGTTACAATTTCCAAGAAGAGGTGCGGGAGTGTGTGTGTGTGTGTGTGTGTGTGTGTGTGTGTGTGTGTGTGTGTGTGTGTGTGTGTGTGTGTGTGTGTGTGTGTGTGTGTGAATGAGTTGAGGGGGAGGGGGGGGGGGTCCAAACGTTCCAAAATGGAAAATTATACATTAAAAAAATATCCTGAGAGCCGTGCTCCTTGGAACATCCCTCGCCCCCTGAATTTGCTTCTGATTATGTACATAAACCTGTGTCGATAATGCTAGCTTTTATCAAGTTTTACTTCTGAGGTGGAAAAACTAAATACAGTAACTTTTATTCCCCCATACATAGAACATTTTCAACGCACTTGCTGACCCTTTGAAGGATCCAATAAAATTAATATGCATAGACAGTGTAACCCTTAGCAAAACATTTCTACTGGGGTCTTACTGCAAAGTTCACATACGAACTACCTGTAATAGCGACAACCTAAAATAAAAGCCTTCTTACTTCCCATGACCTGTGACCTTAACGAGAGGTTAACTTAGTAGAGCTGCAAACAAAATGTGTATCATCAGTTTTCTCGTTGTATAACTAGTTTCTTTCAAAAATTTCCCGTTGATTGACCTTTGTAACCTTGACCTTTCATGGAGGTCAGCGCAAGTGGCAATCAAAGCTATTGTCAAACATGATCACTGTGCCAAATTAGAAGTCTGTGGCTCTGATGGTCTGTCAGAAATTCAAAATGATAAAATCTGTCACAATTAGATACACAGGATGATGGATGGATGGACCAAAAGTGGACCAGTGGCGGATGCCTCATTATATTTAACTCACTTTCAATGTTAAATGAGCCTATAATGTGTGCTAACCATCTCTCATGCCTTAATTTTCCAACAAAATGCAAGTGAAACTTGTAAAAAGGACACAATCACACTGTTTCATAATAGGAGACCTAGTGTTTCATATTAGGCAAATGGTGCCTAATATGAAACAATGTGTCACTTTTTTCAAACTGGAACTGCTACTGCGTCGATTCGAGTTTTGAAATCTGGCTTTGTCCTAAGATGCATCAGTATCATCATCATCATCATCAGTCCCTTGCCCGAACTGGGCGTTGGGGGGACTGAAAGGCAGCAGCAACAGACAGTGCTCTCCACTGAGTTCTATTTTGGGCGGTGGCAAGCAAGTCTGGCATCTCGAGTTCGGTCCATTCTTTTATGTTTGCGACCCAACTCTTTCTCTGACGACCTCGCCGACGACTTCCTTCGAGAGTGCCTTGGAGGATAGTCTTGGACAAGGTGTTGTGTCGGGTCACGTGGCCAAACCAAGCAAGCTTGCGCCGTTTCACGGTTGCCAGAAGGGGTTCATGTGGGCCCACCAGGGAAGTGACGATGCTCCGTACATATTCGTTGGTCTTGTGCTCGCGGTACGAGATGCGGAGCAACTTCCTCAGGCACTTGTTCTCAAAGGCCTGGATTTTCTTTTCTGAGTCTGCAAGCAGTGTCCAAGTCTCACAGCCGTAGAGCAGAATAGACACTACGAGGGACTTGTAAAGCCTGTACTTGATGGTGAAGCTGATGGAGTTACTTCGCCATATCCTGTCCAGCCTGGCCATTGCGGATGTTGCTGTACCTATCCTGATACGGATCTCTGCTATGCAACTACCGTCTTTGGACAGGGTGGCTCCCAAGTACTTGAAGCTATTGACCTCTTCTAGCTTCTGGCCGTTCATGTGAATGTTGCTGCTGCTGTCGCTTGTGTTGATCATCACTTTGCTTTTATCCGTACTGATCTCCATGCCATAAGACCCTGCGCTACTTGAAAGTTTGTCTGTCAGGTTTTGGAGCTCACTATTGCTGCCTGCCATGAGGTCAATGTCGTCTGCGAATCGAAGATTGCACAGGGATCTGCCACCAATAGAGATTGAAGTATGGTGGTCGTGGAGGGTTTCCTGCATGATCTTCTCCAGGAATATGTTGAAAAGGACAGGAGAGAGCAGGCATCCTTGACGGACACCGATCGTCGTCCTGAAGAACTCGCCTGACTGATTGTTAAGTAGAACCGCGCTGCAGGCGTTCTTGTAAAGCGCTTCTATCATTTGGATCAGTCCCTCCTCTATGTTGAACGATCTCATGACTTGCCAGAGTCCGTCGTGCCAGACGCGATCAAATGCTTTCCTGAAATCAATGAAGTTGTGGTAGAGTTCGCGCTGATGCTGCAGATGTTTCTCGATCAGGACGCGGCAGTTGAAAATCTGCTCTACAGTGCTTCTTCCAACTCTGAAGCCAGCCTGTTCTTCTGCCAGCAGTTCCTCGGCGAAAGTTTTGAGGCGGTTGAGAATGATTCTAAGCATTACTTTGCTAGGGTGACTTATCAGACTGATAGTTCTGTAGTTCTGGCACTGTTTCAGGTTTCCTTTCTTGGGGAGCGGGATCACTAGAGACTGTGTCCATTCTACTGGCCATTTCTTTTGCTCCCAGATCTTTTGACAGAGTGTAGTGAGGACCTTCGTTGTTACTTCTCCTCCATGTTTCAACAGTTCAGCAGGTACGTTGTCTACACCTGGAGACTTTCCTCCCTTCAGGCCGCGTACGGCTGCTTCCACCTCTTCAGCTAACACTGGCAGGTCTTCAGCCTTCCTGGCCCCAGCCTGGTTGTTTTGGAGGATGCTGGTGTCTGGCTCAGCCTTGTAGTTATACAAGTCTCGGCAGTACTCAGTCCATCTGTTTAGTACAGCAGTGTTTTCCGTAAGGAGTTGGCCGCTGCTGTCTTCGATGACTGTGGCTGTTCGCTGTTGAGTCTTGGTGAGGGTCCTTAGCGTTTCATAAGCCTTCTTGCTGTTGCCGTTTGCCATGCCCTCTTCCACGCTACAACACTGGTCTTCAATCCAATCTTCTTTGGCTTCTTTCATCCTCTTCCTGATCTTCTTGTTGACAAGTCTGTACTTGTTTGCTGATGTGAGGTCCTGGCCTCTCTTTTTCTTCCAGGCTCTCCTCTCATCACAGAGATCGAGGATGTCATCGGTGACCCAGGGCTGTTTGCGCTTCCTCTGCTTCCCCAGCACTTCTTCTGCTGTAGAAAGTAACACCTCTTTTATATTTCCAGCAAGGGTGTCTACGTCACAGTCCAAAGTAGCCAAGGCTGCAAATCTGCCTCCCACCTTGGCTTGGAAGAGCTCTTCTACTTCCGGGTCTTTTAGCTTCTGGAGGTCGAATCTGATGCGAGGGCTCTTGCTATCTCGTTTCAATGCCAGCTTCAACTTGAGGCTAGTAAGGACGAGGTTGTGGTCGCTGCCAATATCAGCGCCAGGAAAGGACCTCGTTTGTGCTTTGTTAACGCTGGATTTGAATCGTCGAGGCAGCAAGATGAAGTCAATCTGGTTATGGACCAGGCCTTCTGGCGATTGCCATGTCACTGTTCTTGACTTCTTGTGTGGATGGAGGGTATTAGCAACGGTGAGACGGTGACTCTGTGCGAACTCTAAAAGTCGCAGGCCTCTGTCGTTTGTTTCTCCAAGGCCAAACTTGCCAGCTGTTCCTGCCCATTGTTGGTAGGCGTCAGGGCCGATCTTTGCATTCCAGTCACCGAGGACAGTCAGAATGTCTTTCTTAGGTGTTTTCTTGATGATGTTGTCCAGTTGTTCGTAAAATTCTTCTAATTCTTCATCATCATGATCTGCTGTTGGAGCGTATACTTGAATGATAGTGATGTTGTGCGGTCGGGCGGAGATGCGGATGGAGATTAGTCTGCTTGACACGGGGGTGCAGCTGATGACAGTTCCAGCCACCTCTTTCCTTACGATAAAAGCTACGCCATGTTCGTGCTTGGTTTCTTTTCCGCTGAACCAGATTTTATGGCCTTCATCTGTTGTTGTTTCTCCGAAGCCTGTCCATCGAACTTCTGCAAGTCCTACAATGTCCCAGCGATAGCGCTTCAACTCGTGGGTGAGTTCCTTCACTTTGCCGCACTGGTAGAGTGTGCGAACGTTCCAAGTTCCGATAGTTATTCCTTGCGTGGGCAGCTTGATGGTGGGTTTGGTTCCAGTAACACACTTGTCGCCCCCACCCTGGAGACCTCCAATGGGGTGCGCGGTCGTTGGTGATCCGGGCCCCGACCGATCCGGCATGTTATTCTTATTCTGTTGCTTGTCCATCAGTCCTTTCAATGGGCTTAGGCGAACTTGGCGGCGCCCGTCTCCTCTCCAAGTATTTCAACTGACTGAGAGACGCGTCAGCCCCTCACAACGTTTCGCCCGCCAGCAGAAGCGGTTACCGGGGTGTGGCTAGGTAAAGGACCTGGAGCCAGCTGTGAGAGTTGAGTGCCATGTGAAGACCAGTGCTCCCGCCTGCAAATGGTGCCTAATACGAAACAATGTGTCACTTTTTTCAAACTGGAACTGCTACTGCGTCGATTCGAGTTTTGAAATCTGGCTTTGTCCTAAGATGCATCAGTATAGTCTCTACCAAACCCTGGTTTTAGATTTATTCTACCTTTCTTTGGACAGTCGCGCGAGACGTTTTTGCTTAATTCATTCTTCCCCATCACCGAAATCCCCAAATGTTGCCGTTGTCCTCTGAAGACTGCATTGCAGTGCAGGAAACAGATCGACCATGATAGTTCAAGGGTGATGCCAGAATAGCTTGGCGCCCATAGGCGCCAAGCTATTCTGGCATCACCCTTGAACTATCGTGGTCGATCTTTATCTTGCTGTGGTGTGTCTGGGGTAGAATGGGTTAAAGTACCATTACGCGCAAATTTGAAGACACATTTGAGCACCATTTGTGTTTGTTATGCCTTGTCCGCACACCTAATGAATTTTAACAGCAGTTGGGACACGCAGCAAAAGCACACGCGTAATCGCACTTATTTATTCTGCACAGACGTTAGAGTATCAATTTATTTTTAGCTGTTTCTAGTACTGATAGTGTTGTATTTTCAGAAACGAGAGGAGTCACTGTCAGGTTATTGGATATAAAGACGACGTGCGCTGAACTGGATTGTCCTGTGTCTAAATGAACCCTATCTAGACCTGTGTGTAGCGTTTCGTAACCATCTGTTACAGAAGCGTATCTTTGAACGGTTACGGCGGTAGTGGGCCTTCAAGTGTTTCGTACATGGGTCTACTCCCCTACTGTGGTAGCGGGTAAGGTGTTAAGAAGAATGGCAGCTAGCTCATTCACTCTTGAGATAAACTTCTCTCTCTCTCTCTCTCTCTCTCTCTCTCTCTCTCTCTCTCTCTCTCTCTCTCTCTCTCTCTCTCTCTCTCTCTCCTGCCATCATGATAAAGCGGTTTGTGGACGATGCTAATTCCGTCCCGTCTGACGGCGAGACGCGGGTTATTTTTGGAATCTGTGCATCGACACCCTTTGATCCCGCGGCGAGATGACAACACTGTCCCCTCAGGGCAGCCACAGAGAGCGTCATGAATCAAGGACGTTTAGATCTGCCTGCAAGAAGCGTGGATTCTCATGGACCCCTGCAATTTGCAGGGCCTCGTGAGAGTCTACGCCTCTTGCTGGCAAAGGTTTGTACAATTTACATCTGTGTTTCTTAAATGGTAAGTGGTGTTGCTAGCACAGACGGGAGGTATAGGTTTAGAACTTAGACAAACGTAAGTTAATGTCCACAGACGATTTTTTTTTTTTTGGGTGTGTGTGTGTGTGTGGGAGGGGGGGGGGGGTGGTTGGTTGTACATTGCTTAACGTCCCGACAGAAACAAGTCTTTCTCAGGACGTGCCTGCACTGCTTGTGGAAAAAAAACAACTAAACAGAATATTGAAGTCGTTGGATCGTTTTCATTTCTGGAGGTTTTGGCGCGTTAGTTCTGTTTTCGAGTTCGCTGTGCGATCCGAGGGTGTGTGTTGAGGCTTAAGGTTGTTCTATTTTTGCTTTCTTGTAGTCTAGATAGTCAAAGTTAGTCCCTTCTTGGTTTGTGATAGTAGTGCGTTGAGTAGTCTTACAAAGAAACTCGGTCGTTTCTTTTTTTTTCCCGAGGAAGGGGGGATTGTGATGAAACTCTATGCTCATGCATAGTGTTCACACAGTAGGGTTAGTACGGAACAGTAGTTGTCAACGGTTTGTTTTGTGCCGATAGTCCGGGAGGCCCGTGGTCCACGTGGAATTTCTAAGGAACGTTTAACACGGGGAGTTTTAGTGAGTTCTAGGGGAAAGTTCAGTCTGTCAGAGGTCTAGTTACATTAGTACGGGGCTTTACTGTCAGCTTGGACAGATGTGTTTGAGATACCTTAGCCCGTATTCCAAGACTCTGAAACCTAGAATTCAGAGTGCTTGTTGGAGACAGAGCGACGGACGCCGAGACGTCAGTCACCAGGACCTAACGCGAGGCCATATCTCCAGTTCTTCACTCGGGAGTGAGCGGGCTGTGCCAAGACACTCGGGTCACAGCGAAGATACAGTACGAGAAACGAGGACGTCCACGATACGAGAGACAGGACGACTCGAGGAGCGTACGAGAAAGGACTTGCACGCCTAGACGTGAAAGGACCAGCGTAACCAGGCGAGAACACCAAACAGGTTGGATAGTGAGAGACTGATACCTAGCCTGGCAGTGATATTGTGTATGTGTATGTGATGTTTGGATGTAGTGGGGAAGGTGTAGTTTGAATAGTTGATAATCTTTTTAAGCGTTTGCTCTATTTATTGTGTATGAAAGTTCCGTTAGAAAGGGGGACAAGTTTGCGTGCGTTACAATGGGACATGCCATTTCTAAATGGTCCCATCATGGGACATGCCATTCCTAAATGGTTCCATCATGGGACATGCCATTCCTAAATGGTCCCATCATGGGACATGCCATTCCTAAATGGTCCCATCATTTGTAACCCGTTTAGCTCCCACGCACTACAGCAGGGGATGGACCGACCATGATAATTCAAAGGCAGTGCCAGATTAGCGTGGCGCCTGATGACGCCAAGCTAATCTGGCACTGTCCTTGAATTATCATGGTCGATCCATCTCCTGCAACCGGTACATATTCGTTAGCTGCCACCTCCAAAATGTGTGAAATGCAGCCTTGGGGGTTAAATGGTACAGATAATGTGAGTAACTGCTACGCGAAATAAATAGTTAATACGCGGAGTGAATAATATAAGGCGTATTAGATTAAATAATACGCGTAATAATACGCGTGTTACATATCTATTACGCGCAATACGTATCTAATACGCGTGTTAGATGTTTAATACGCGCATTATATACTTAATACGGGTAATGTTACTTTCTTATTAACCCTTTTTGGGTGTTGCCTAACGACTACGTACCAGTCGCAGGAGATGGCTTGACCATGATAATGCAAGGGTAGTGCCAGATTAGCTTGGCGCCTTCAGGCGCCAAGCTAATCTGGCACTTCCCTTGCATTATCATGGTCAAATCCACCTCCTGCAACTGGCACGTAGTCGTTAGGTAACACTTTTTCGGGAAAAATGTGGCCGTGGGGCACAATGGGTTAACGTGTCTTAGCTTTCTGTGGTTTAGATCACACTCAAACACAGTAGTACACACACACACACACACACACACACACACACACACACACACACACACACACACACACACACCATCACACACACACACACACACACACACACACACACACACACACACACACACACACACACACACACACAGATCTTCAGTTAGCTTGATGGTCCATTTTAGTTCATACTTAGTCCTACTTAGTAAATGGTGGTTTTAACCCTCTGCGTGTCGGTAGCGATTTTTGTCGTGATGATTCCTGATCAGTGATTCCGACGCTTGATTTTAAAACCCGCCGCTAGAGACGGTTCCTGACCGCACGACTACCGTAACTGAGTCCGCCCTCAGCCCTCACAACCTGCATGGGTCCATGGAAATGTACGCCTCTTCGCGCCGATAAAAATGGGCGTGGCAGGGGCTCGTCCTACGAGGGTTGCGGTCCCTGGGGAGGGGCGGCATAAATGCTGGGCAAAACCACTAATGGGTAATTACGCCTAGTCTTTTGTGGCACCCGCAGGAAACGAGCGCTTGTCTGTTAATTGATACCGCGCTCTTACAGTCTTGTAGGCTTGAGGCGTGAGTCTGGCGCAAACGCGGTAGGTCACTGGGAAAGGATGACAGGTCATTCACGATGCGCAAAAGGCCATCGGGCCGACGTCGGCCGCTGTTGGCCCGCGCACGGCCGTGCGACTCCACGCAAACGCGATAAATAAATTAAAAAAAAAAAAATAACCCGCTGAAAATGAATGTGACGGGAATTGACATCTTCCCCTTCGTTCCATTCTCTGCTTCTCAAGGAGCCCTTAGTTGCCAAGCTATTTTGGCACCAAACTTTACCCACTTAGCCACAAGGCTGAAAAAAAAATATTGTCAGGCTCGCTCCCCTCCCCCGGGTCACCCCCCCTTTCTCTCAATGAAAAACATTCTCCTGCGCCACTGATCAGTCACGGAATTCTGTCGGCGCTGATTCCAACAAAGTGTATTGGTCACAAACACTTTTTTTTTTTTCAAACCGTTGAACAAAACGCAAAGCCCAGTAAATAACGGTCTTCGGGCCCACAACGGTCGCAGTGTGGCCCGCGCACGGCAGTGCGCGGGCCCACTCAGTGCGACCGTTGTGGGCCCGAAGGCGCGTTAGTACTGCTGGAGAGTGCACTTAATAATAATAATAATAATTACGGTATTTATAATGCGCTTATCTTATAATAATTATAACTCTAAACGCGCACTCACAACTCGCGCACGCATGCGCACGCTTTAGACAACGACTGACGTACGACAAATGGTGAAATACCGTTATTGCGACAGTCAGCTTCTTGTCTTGTCTGTAAGACTGTGAGCAAGCAAATCCGTAGGCGTTGTGAGTAGGCAAGTTTAACTCATTCTACCCCAGACAAACCACAGCAAGATAAGGATCGGATCGTCCATGACAGTTCAAGGGTGATGCCAGAATAGCTTGGCGCCTATGGGCGCCAAGCCTTATTCTGGCATCACCCTTGAACTGTCATGGTCGATCTGTGTCCTGCACTGCAATGCAGTCTTCAGAGGCCATCACCCTTGAACTATCATGGTCGATCTGTGTCCTGCACTGCAATGCAGTCTTCAGAGGGCATCACCCTTGAACTATCATGGTCGATCTGTGTCCTGCACTGCAGTGCAGTCTTCAGAGGGCATCACCCTTGAACTATCATGGTCGATCTGTGTCCTGCACTGCAGTGCAGTCTCTCAGAGGGCAAAGGCACAATTTGGGGATTTCGGTGTTTGGGTAGACTGGAATGAGTTAGTTACCGGGGAGAACACACAAAAAAACACCTTTTCTTCTCTCTGTCATTCTTCTTCCTATCAGAGACCTCTCTTTCTTCCAGTTACTCACCGCGTGTAACTCTCACCGGGCATTTAGCTTCTGGTGCAATGGCGACTCCCGGGGGAGCACCCGGCAGCTCAAAGCAGCGAGCGTGGAAGCAAAGATTTGTGGGCCTGATTGCAAATCTGGCCTGAGCTCAAGAGTGGCCGCGCGCGCGCGCGCGCGCGGGCTTTGGGTCCGTTAACCCTTTCACCGCGGGAACACCGCGCGAGCGCAGCGCAAGAGGCACAGATCCTCATGCGCCCCTGCAGTTTGCTAGCTCATGAGGATCTTTGCCGCTTGTTGGCTTGAATGGGTTAACATTTGAGTTATCTACTGGCCTGTGATGGCAATAAACAGTAAAACCATGTTTGTGTGTGTGAAAAGCGAGATTTTTTAGTGTATTGCAATGGAAACATGGCTTTTCCCAAGAAATGGACTATTTTTTTGTATATTTTTTTTTTAAATGAAAAGTGAAATTAACTGTGCTTTGCAATTGAAAACTGGCTTTTTGCAAAAAAATCGACTTAGTTTTCTTTTGGTGAAAAGTGAGATTTTCGTCGAATTACAATGATAATAGTGCTTCTCACAAAAAAACGGACTTGACTCATTCAGCCCTGACACACCACACCAAGACATGGATCGAGCATGATAGTTCAAGGGTGGTGCCAGAATAGCTTGGCGCCCATAGGCGCCAAGCTATTCTGACACCACCCTTGAACTATCAGGCTCGATCTGACTCTAGAATTAACGTAATATGACCGTGCCGAATCCAGAAACTTTGATGTAACGTAGTCATTTAACACTGATGAACCCGTAGTCATTCTCCCCCTGCAAAGTATCATCGCCACAAAAAAAAAAAAAAAAAAAAAACAGCTACCGACAGCCAAAAGGTTAAAACTTAATTTACTGAGACAAACTTAGTCCACAGGAAACACAAGTCTACCTATCCGACCACATCACTCCCCTGCTCAAACTCTTTCACTGGCTTCCCATCCCACAACGCATCCAATACAAGATTCTGTCTCTCTGCTACAAATCCCTGGACAACTGCGCTCCTGCCTATCTCTCCAACTTACTTCACCCCTACACTCCTTCCCGCTCCCTCCGCTCCGCCTCCGACCCTCTCCGCCTCCACATCCCCCGCATCAAACTGAGCACTTTCGGCCCCCGCTCCTTCTCAGTATACGGTCCATCCACCTGGAACACCCTCCCACTCTCTCTCCGTCAGAAACACTCTCTCTCTCCTCCTTCCAGTCCGCCCTCAAAATTCACCTCTTTCAACAGTTCTAGCACTACAACATCACCACACTCCCCACCCCAAGCTGACTGTCATAATGTACTATTTTACTATTTGTGGTACGTGAGTCGTTGTCTACAGCGTGAGCATGCGTGCGCGAGTTGTGAGTGCGCGCTTAGAGTTATACTTATTATAAAATAAGCGCATTATAAATACCGTAATTATTATTATTATTACCTAACACTATTCCAGACTAACAGCGCATTTCTCATATTTATAATATAACTCATAGTGTTGACGGACCTTGTCGGGAGCGGTGCCCTCTAAATACCGGCTCTGTACTATGGCGACGGGCCCCCAAGGTGCAGCTTTGACTGCTGTTTTTATGTAGCCTAGATCTGAGATCATTTCTCTGTCGACGGTATTTTGTTTCTGTTGTTAACTTGTATTTTTATGTACTAGCTGTAGTCAAGTAGGAACTTAACAAAAAAAAAAAACCCAACATATAATAGTGTGTTCAGGAGACATAGGGCTGTCTTAGCATTCTGTTTTCGTCAGGGAGGTTCGGGTCGGGATGAGGCCACTGGCGCCGGCCATTAGATGCCTTGGCGACGGGCTTCACCCATCCCGAGTCATTGTCCATTGTGTATCTATGTTATTGTCCATTAAATTGTTTGTAAACTCTTGTGTGAGTGTGTGTGATTTCGAGTTGCACCTGGGGTGGCGAGACGAATTTCTCTTTTCGAGATAATAAAGTACTCTTATTCATATTGATCTTAACAAAAGCTTTCCTTTGACTTCCGGGTCACCATGCATAGGTCAATAGACGTTGATCAAAAAGCAGAAAAAGACGAAAACAGTGGATTAAAAGCCCGGACAAACATGCGACATTTGTCCGGGGTTTTAATCCACTGTTTTCGTCGAAACGCGTGCAATTTTTACCTACATCTGATTTCCGGAGTGAATCGCCAATTTTGTTTCCCCAAGATTTATTTTTTTGCCCAGCGCGCGCAGGTCACCCGGCTGCCTCCAATCCAAGCGGCCAATAATTTGTCCAATCCTCGCGTTAGTCTTAAATGCCGGAATCCTTTTAGCGGTGGCTACCGGCTAGCGGAGTAACGTCCCCCGGAGAGTAGTTATCTCCTTTTTGCCCATAATGGCGGTTGCTGCCAGAGACTGTTAGGATGCCGTGAAAAGGTCCCAGAATAAGAGACAAGGGACTGTCAAGAAAGGGGCAAAAGCGAGGCAGCGCGACTACAGTGGTGTGAGTTTACCTCGGTCATTTCTCGTCATTTTTTCGCAGCGTTACACTAATATCAATCAATCAATCAATCAACCAACCAACCAACCAACCAACCAACCAACCCAACCCAACCCAACCCAACCCAACCAAACCAAACCCAACCAACCAACCAATCAACCAATCAATGCAGATTCATGAATCTGTCAATCAATCAATCGATCATCAACCAATCAATCAATCAATCACATACACACACACACACACACACACACACACACACACACACACACACACACACACACACACACACACACACACACACACACACAACACACACACACACACACACACACACACACACACACAAACACACACACACACATGCGATAGCCTAGTCCCCGCGCCAAAACCGCGCACAGCCAGCTGCTAGAGTCTGCAGTAAGAGTAATCTTACAGCCGTGACCCCTTAACCGTCGCGCGCGCGGGCCGACGCGAAGAAACTGCAGCACAGCCACGCGGCGCTAGCATTTATGTCTCAACTGTGTCAAACGACGGCATCCCGTCTGGCCGAGTCCATGGGGCGGGGTCATGGATATTACATAATGCGGCTTGCTGGAATGCCAGCGGTATATTACACGCGTTCATAAATGTTACAAGAGAATGCAGACTATCCGTGAAATGCCGCACAAGGCATGGAATGCTACATGTAAAAGTAAAAAATAAAAATAAAAAGTAAAAATTAAGTTTTGCCTAGATGTTTTGGAAGCTTGGTCTTGTACGTTTTAAGCGATGGCGCGGCTCTAACATCCGCAGGAGACGAGTTCCATAACTTTGCACCAGAATAGGACAATAACGACCTATAAATATCAAGCCGAGGCATCGGTACTACAAGATTGTTCCCTGGTTTTCGACTGGACCTCGCACGAGCAAAGTGGAACAAACTATTGAGATAGGCTGGTGTTTCTGAGAGGGTGATTTTGCGCGTGAGCACCAACTTATACATACACTGTTTTTCAAGTGGCAAATTGTCTAAAAGTTTGAACTTGTTGTCAGTACTAATGACTTCCGAGGGTCCGTCAACAATGAGTTTAATGGCTCTTCTGTGGAGCGAGTTTAGACTTTTTAAATTAGCATGACTACTACCGTCCCAAATAGACGAGGCATAATCCAAAATGTGGCTGAATATTGACTATTCTTATTTCTTGGGGTCAAACGGTCGCGTGCGCGAAAACGAGGCTATCTGGGGCTGGACGCGCGACAGCAACATGGCGAGTGAAAGTGCAGATCGTCGAGTCCTTAGAATTGTGCCGTATTTGAGCATCAGTAAGTGCAAGAATATATCATACACGAGAAGACCGGAGATGGAAAGAAGCCACACGATCACAGCCATTTGCATTGAAGATTGATTGAATTGTGTTGGAAGAAACTTTTCAGCAGATTGAGCATTCAGAAGATTGTGGTTTTAGGATTTGTTTTTCTACACGCCTGAGTGATGAGAGATAATGAGTGCTTTCCTTAAAAGGAAAACAAGGAACTTGTAACACACTGGGTACGCACTATCTTTTAGGTTTGACAGCACATTAGCATTGCTGGAGGGGTCAACTCGGTTATATTTTGTGAATTTAGCCAGCGAAAAACAATACAGCTTGAATTCCATTATCGGTTGTGAACCTACTTAGTGTTGTCCCATGCTGCCCCCCCCCCCCCCCCTTTAATGTTTCCAGTTTCGTGAATTCAAGCATGTGTTGGTGTGCGTCAGGTAGATATATAAGTTAGTGGGTTAACACTGTCTACAAGTGTTTGTCCTTTCTTAACTCATTTTACCCCAGACACACCACAGCAAGATAAGGATCGATCATGATCATAGTTCAAGGGTGATGCCAGAATAACTTGGCGCCTATGGGCGCCAAGCTATTCTGGCATCACCCTTGAACTATCATGGTCGTTCTGTGTCCTGCACTGCAATGCAGTCTTCAGAGGAAAACGGCAAATTTTTTTTTTTTTGATTTTGGTGTTGGGGTAGAAAGAGTTAAACATTTCGCAGTTGGTAGCAATTTTAGAAGTTTTTTTTCCACAGGCATCATTTCAACCAAAATCGCTGCTGACAGCTAAAGGGTTACAATTGTCGAAGTCAGAAGACGCCAGCAGAATAAAATGTATGACATTCATCACTGTGTGTGTGTGTGTGTGTGTGTGTGTGTGTGTGTGTGTGTGTGTGTGTGTGTGTGTGTGTGTGTGTGTGTGGCAGCACTACTCAATTATCTAAAGGGATCAACTATGACATTTGAAGGGTAGTGCCTTGGCACTTTCATGTGTTAAGCTGATCAGACAATACCCTTAAGCTATCACAGCTGATCCCCTGTTTTCTTGGAATCATGATTGAAAGCCAAAACTTTAATACATTGACATTCTACGGCAAAACACGCACACATACACACGTGAGAACAGGCACAAAACTTAAATTTTACAACAATAAAAAAATAAATGAAGATACAGCAGAACCTGTTCTGGCTATCACCATTTTTGATAGAAGAAAGTGGCCTTAAACATCTCATGCTGTCTCAAGAGAGGTCTTTGAAGGGCAAACAGTGTGACCTGGGCTGCAGCCACCTAAATGTTGGTCTGTAAAGACAGGTGATCTGCCTTAAGGATGGTCGCTCAAAACAGTTTCTGCTGTAGACCATAAAGATTATACATACAAAAGTTTTTCTCACACCCAACACACTTGCACATGCACCCACACACGAGCAGACGAATTCTGATCAACCACATCCTTCCTCCGTTGAGTTTCGGTTGCTTTTGGAAAAGTATGAAAAGAAAGTTTCGTGTTTTCATTATTCTGTGCCCTATTTGATGTGCACACAGGAACACAGCAATGGTGTTTCGATCTGCTCTTCGACTGCTCCTTCTCTGTCGCCATTGTTTATACTGTCTGTTCCCTCCCACATGTTCCCCATATAGCCTCGCTTTCGATGCGTGACCTTCACCTCATGAATATTCTTTGGGAATGGTCCATGGGCATAGTAGAGGAGTTTCCTTGTTGGCTCTTCAGCGAAATGTCTCAATTTCGACAGGAAGAATACATTTTGGATACTATTTACACAGTTTAGTAATGTGGCCTTGCCAGCACAACTTGTCATCTATGTTTATTCCAAGCACGCGTTGTTCCCTGACTTGCTTCACAGGCCTGGCCGTTAAGTGTTAGTTGAAGGGGAGGGGGGTTCAACTGATGCGTTTAACGTGTGATAATTAGCATGCATTTGGTTTTAGTGGGATTTGGTATCACTGAGTTATTTCTGCACCATTCAGATACCTCTTTTAAACCGTCCTGGAGAGTCTTCACCATACATGTTACATCTGATGACGAAACGTCCAGTGTTCCATCGTCTGCAAAACGACTGCAATTTACACTGGAGTCAGATGTATATAATGGAAGGACGTTTATAAAGACAGAAAACAATAATGGACCAAGAATCGAATCGTGCTCTATCAGGTGAGTTTTAACCATTCACGTAGACATACTGCGTACGCCCATGTGAAAAGAGAGCGAGCTAGAAAGAGAGAGAGAGAGAATTATGTCATATTTAGAGTATGTCTGCGTGGTGACGGAGTTGCTTCTTTTACGTCACCGCCACTGTCTGACTTTCTCCAGATGTCAAGGTGTTTTTACTCTTTTCATTTTTTTCTGAAAAGAATTAATTTTTACTGAAGAAGTTGAAAGAGTACACGAATCCAATGTCTTTCTCCAAACTAGCTATATCGGGTCACATGAATGCTCTTCTGAAAGCGCGACAATGTGTGTGTGTGTATGTGTGTGTGCGCGCGCGCGCGTGCGTGTTAGTGCGTGCATGCGCGCGCTACAAACCTCTCCGACAGACATACATCTTCATGCTTTCTCCGGGCGCACGAAGATCTATGCCTCTTGGAGATGCGCGCATGTCTGTGAGAGAGAGAGAGAGAGAGAGAGAGAGAGAGAGAGAGAGAGAGAGAGAGAGAGAGAGAGAGAGAGAGAGAGAGAGAGAGAGAGAGAGAGAGAGAGAGAGAGAGAGAGAGAGAGAGAGAGAGAGAGAGAGTGTGAGAGTGTGAGAGAGTGTGAGAGTGTGAGAGTGTGAGAGAGTGTGAGAGTGTGAGAGAGAGAGAGAGTGTGTGAGAGAGTGTGAGAGAGTGTGAGAGAGTGTGAGAGAGAGTGAGAGAGTGAGAGAGAGAGTGAGAGAGTGAGAGAGTGAGAGAGTGAGAGAGTGAGAGAGAGAGAGAGAGAGAGAGAGAGAGAGAGAGAGAGAGAGAGAGAGAGAGAGAGAGAGAGAGAGAATGACAATGACAATGACAATGATCCTTTATTTGACAACGGTAAAAGTTTTGGTAATAACAACCATTTTTCGAACTTGCCGTTGCTAATCTACTGATTACAGAGTTACTATCGTTCTAATTGTTTTCTACTACTAAGAAGGAAGAAAAAAAATGACATGACACAGCACAAGCCAAGAATTTAAAAAAAAAAATTAAAAAAGTAAAAATAATGTTGGGGGGAAGTGACATAGGAATTACCAACTTTACTGGTCGGGCATAATGACATGTTGTGAGGTTTAATTAAAAGCAGTAATATAATAGGAATACAGACAACCTAATACGCATACATAACGCATGCACATTTGAGCACGCCACTCTCTATCTCTAATATACACGTGCGCACACGCACAACTAACGCACACACGTGCACACACACACGCTTACGCGGCTTAAGCTAGTCAGTCATATGAGTAGCTGGCTACATACAAGCTGTACCGAATAAATATGAGTCATCAGTCGAAACCTGTGATACACGCAATTAATGATCTAATGAGAAATAGTATTTTTCAATATGTGCACAGTCACGGGGATGCTGCTGACAAAAATAAGTACTTGATGAGACTGACTTTAAACGAGGAGAAAGTAGCTGATGTCGTGACGTTTCTAGGCAAGGCATTCCAAAGACTAGAGCCAGAGAACGTCAAACTCGTTTTATAGAGATCAATTCTAGGTCGCGGCACAATAAGGGATTTTCTTGATCTGGAGTATGTTGATGACTGGACGGTAAATAGCGATGTGATATATCGGGGTAGCTTATCGTTTAATGCCTTGAACATAACCATTCCCTTATTGTAAATTAGATGATCTTTCAGGGGCAGAATTTTTAAGGCTGCCAATTTTTGGTCAGTAGTTAAGCTGGGATCAGGGAGTATTAGTTTGGCAGCTCTCCGATGTAGAGAGTTCAATCTTTTCAAATTGACATCTCTCGACCCATCCCACACAGTAGAAGCATAGTCTATATGCGATCTAATATGGGCATTGAAAAACAGTTGACGTGTCTCCATATCAGTAATGTGTTTAAGTTTTGCTAAGATGTACAGATTTCTGGAGACAATTTTACAAACGTTACTGATGTGTAGCTGCCACCTAAGCTGGTTGTCCACCGTGACTCCTAGCAGGCGATGGTTAGTAACTTGGCTGATGGGTTTGCCTTGGAGGGACAGACTGAGTGAGAGAGAGCCAAGCTGGTGTTTTTGGCGAGTGCTAATTACCATGCTCTCCGTTTTTACCGGGTTTAAAATCATAATATTATGACTGCACCATTCATCAATATCTTGCAGTGTGTTTTGCAGTCGTGAATTGATGTTTGATATATCCTTATCTGGCGTGTGTACAGCAGCATCATCTGCAAACATATCACATGTAACGCTTTCATTTTTTATCGCAAGAGGAAGATCATTTATGAACAAGCAGAATAGAAGGGGACCAAGAATAGAGCCCTGTGGTACGCCATGCTTCACTAAACCTTGATTCGAGTATGAGCCATTTAGTAATACCTTTTGTTTTCTACCTTCGAGGTAGGATTTGAGAAACTATGCCGAGTTGTTGGTGTACATGGATACTTTCTTGATCAGTATTTCGTGGTTTACTAGATCAAAGGCTTTACGAAAATCCAGAAACATGACTCCTGTAAGTTTTGAGTCGTTGATGGAAGATAACCAGGTGTCTATCATCCGTATCAGCGCAGTGTGACATGAGTGTTCATGAGGAGAGAGAGAGAGAGAGAGAGAGAGAGAGAGAGAGAGAGAGAGAGAGAGAGAGAGAGAGAGAGAGAGAGAGAGAGAGAGAGAGAGAGAGAGAGAGAGAGAGAGAGAGAGAGAGAGAGAGAGAGAGAGAGAGGCGCGCGCTACAGAGAATTATGTCATATATGTCATATATAGAATATTATTTCAATGTCTGCGTGGTGACGGAGTTGCCTCTTTTACGTCACCGGCACAGTCTGACTTACTCTAGAAGTCAAGTTTTTTTTAAATTTTTTTTTTTTATTATTTTTTTTTTACTGTTTTAATTCTTTTCTGAAAAGAATTAATTTTTCCTAAAGAAGTTGAAAGGATACAAAGCTGGCTAACGACCTCATCCAATAAAATACCAAGGGCAATTACTCAGCGTTGGACAGACAAACAGTTAGATCCCTTGCCCCCGCCTATCAGGCACCCAATCGCCAGCCCACAGAAAAATACGCGGGTGTAGCATATAGAACAAGACCATCATATACATCCTTTAAAGGTAGGAGAGTGCAGGGGATCTAACTGTTTGTCTGTCAAGCGCTGAATATGTGTACAATTCTACCAGCGCTAGCCTCACCTATCTGGTTTGTGAGAACTGATCTAATGTCTTTTTCCAAACTAGCATATCCAAAATTTCAAGTAAATATGATAAAAAGGTATTTCGCCAAGTTTCAAGCTTGTGTTTACAGAAATATTGGCGATTCTCTTGTTTACATACATACGCACACACACACACACACACACTACACACACACACACACACACACACACACACACAACACACACACACACACACACACACACACACACACACACACACACACACACACACACACACGCACACATACACACACATACATACATACGGCGCTTCGCGTCAAATGTACGCCGTTCAGCAGCGAGGTTAACGTAACTAGACATGACGTAATATTTATCTTGTTACTTCAATTGTGAGAGGTTTAGGCCTGCCCGCCTTTGACATCATGGACATGCTATTAAATTTGCCCCACCGCGATCCGTCCTAAAAAGTCTTTTCTATAAATAGAAGAGACTTAAAAACACAGCTGTTTAAAAAAATAAAACACGCCGTGTGACATGGCACACAAACTGTTTTTGAAAACAGTTTCCTACTGCTTTGAGAATTTAGAATCGATCCTTAAATCTCGCAACTGTTTCGGAAAACACTGCTGCTTGAACCAATCAACGTGAAACAAAAGATCTCATGAAGACCATGCACCATGCTCGCGTCTTCTATCGACACAAGGTCGCACCCACCATATCCTTTCGCTTCTCTTTCGCCATTTGATGACTGTTTGTGCTGCTTGAATCAAAATGATGTATTCGTCAGAACTTGATTCTAGCGGGCATTTTGATACACAACAAGTACCTTTCAAAACTCCCTTGACCAAAAGATCGCCAAAAGGGAAACAACTATGGAAAATGTATACTACGCAAAACAACAACGCTGTTTCACCGTGTGACATGCTCGAAGCAAAACAGTTTTCGAAAACTTGTTTTCGAAAACTGTTTTCAGAAACTGTACCGTCTGAAAAGGCCTTTAGTTCGGTTTGTTAGTTCAAGTCGTAGTCAGTTAGTTTTCGAAAACTTGTTTTAGAAAACTGTTTTGAGAAACTATTTTCAGAAACTGAGCCGTCTGAAAAAGCCATTAGTTTGGTTTGTTAGTTTAAGTCGTAGTTAGTTTAATGCTTAGTTAGTTAGTTAGTCAAATTAGTCCAAGTCGTTAGTTAGTTAGTTAGCTAGTTAGTTAGTTAGTCCAAGTCGTTAGTTAGTTAGTTATGATGGATTTAATACCTAGCAGACGCCATTTGACGGCGGGAGTCAGCTAAGGGTATGTTTTGCACGACCGCGAAATGATAATATTAGCAGGCTGGCGTGGCAAAGAGACAGTGCGGATAATTCACACTCAAAGTGCACACCCAATGTCCGAATCACAGGTCTTACACCAGCCAGCTTTGCAAAAAAAAAAGAAAAAATGCAGATTCAAACTCTCACGTCCCCCCCCCCCCACCCCCAAAAAAAAGAAAAAAAAAAAAGAAAAAAGAAGGCAATGCCGGTGATAGATGAGATATGCAGTGAGGGGGGAGGGGCAAGACAGGAGGTGGGGGGGGGGGAGGGCCTCACTGACATGCCACCAAAGCACCGCACCGCAACCCAGTAGCAAAGCGTCCTCGGGCACACGACGGCCCACTGCGACCGTCTTGGGCCCGAGGTGCTTTGCTTACTGGGACTGTTGATCAAGCCAGCTCGTGCCGCCTGGTCTGTGCTTTATGTCCCGGCTAATTGGTCCTGAAGCGCCCGGACAGATCTGCTCCCAAATCCCAAATCTTGGTACACCGTCAGCTGATACCCCCCCTCCCTCCCCCCACGCTCTGCTTCAAGAGGCGAGAGATTCTCATGTCTCTGCAGCTTCAGGTGGGGCTCGTGAGAATCTACGCCCGCTTGCCGTCCTGAATTTGTCTCGTTGTTTTAGACCTCTGCTCCCCAAAGCCGAGGAAGTCGCGAGTTTAGGCTGAAACACTTTACAGTCCAGAGAAAAGCTGAACGCGATCCAACTGCAAGCGGAGGCATAGATCCTCATGTGCCCCCGCAATCGCCTCTTGCTGGCCCCGCTTTCAATTTATGTTTCCTTGGACAGCCCGGGCGTTGAATAAAGGAAGCTTTCATTGAGAAATAGTGTCCGGCCGCGGCCACTGGCCTAGACTGAAGGGCTTAAAAGCAGCATTGGCCAATGTTATTAAGATCAGAAGTTAACCCTGCAAGACCGTCTTTAATAATTGTGGAGACATGGATTCTGACATGCCTCAGAAGTTTCAGGGCCTACTGGCATGAGACCCAATGAACGCGTCTTGCTCAGTGTTAGATACCTTTTATCCCACGTATTCTTCATGGGCGAAGCCAGTCCCCCCAAAAAAATTCGGCTCAAGTTTTTTGTCGCTTGGCCAGCGTTGAAGGTCCCCTTACTAACCAGTCTGACAAAAGGGACCCCCGCTGTGCAACGCTATCCTAGGCTGAGTTGCTTGACAGAGTGTAAACCTTGAGCAAGCCAGAGGGTCCTCTTGGGCTTAATTGCGTTTCTCTACTGGAATGACTTACATGAAAGAACGTTAATAAGTTAGTTAGTTGGTTTAGTTAATTTTTCAGTCAGTCTAGTTTAGCCTATGTCGGTCAGTCAGTTAGTCAGTTAGTTAGTCAGTTAGTCAGTAAATTAGTTGGTTAGGCCAATTAGCCGCCACTCACTACAGCAGGATGTAGGGGGCTCTGGATAGAGGTAGCACCTTTGCTGTTCGGCAGCTGCGTCCTACATAGGACGGACGGACATCACTGGTCCTCATCCATCTCCTTAATCTCTCACGTGCTGGCTCCAAGCGCCACACCCTGGCAAACCACCTCAGCTGGTGGGCTAAACCACGTGAGGGGGTGGTGTTCACATTGCACCACTAGGCGGATGAGCTGTTTCTGACAGCCAACGGCTAGAGGACGGAGGAGATCAGGTTGGATCCAACGGCCAAATGTGGGGGAGTAAATCCTTCAAATCAGGAGTGGAGCCCCGAAGGCAGACAGCTGCCTGTATTTACGCACTGTTCTGGCAGCTCCTGCAGCCAAACTGGTGCCAAACGTACTGCTTTGCATTCCTTTGGACACATCAGCGAGGCCGAGAGGGGGATCTTGACGACTGGGCACCCCAGGATCTCCATACACTTCGCCCAGGCTTGCGCCCTGGAGAGGTCACTCCAGTGACTGACCCAGCAAGCGCATATACTCCATTGTCTTCCGAGACAGGATGCCAAAACAACAAACAAACAAAACTACAGCAGGAGATGAAATTACCATGACAATTTAAGGGTAGTGGCAGATTAACTTGGCGCCATCAAGCTAATCTGGCGCTACCATTGAATTAGCATGAGCATGGTCGATTCATCTCGTGTCTGGTACATAATCGTTAGGTGACACGTACAAAATATGGGAAATGTGCCCGTGAGGTAAATGGGTTATTCATTCAGTTCATTAGTTTATTCAATTCAATTCAATTCAATTCTATTTATTCATTCGGTCAATCAGTCAACCAGTCAGTCAAAGCGCTTCGCTAGTGGATCATCTTAATATGTAGTGGTTTGCGCAAGGTTTACGCTCTCCGTCATGCAACCCAACTCCTGTGCCTGCAGGAAATCCCACACCGTCCAGAATGCATGTATTTGTAGATGCCTACACTGACGAGCGAAAAAAATGCGACACTTTTTGAATCATCGGAAACACTGTAGTGTTTCCGATGATTCCAAAAATGTCGCATTTCTGTTGCTGGTTGCTATCGATCATCTTGACGCGAGCTCACCCAAACCGATCCACGTTCACGAGGCACAGAGTTTTAATGCGCCTGCGGGGGGTTACATCGGCTCATGAACATCTGTGCTTTGTGCTGGCTGAGGTCCGCGTTTCCATCGGCTTCCTCCGATCGAGGGAGATTGGCCCGGGGGAAGTCGAGGAATATCAGGAGTGCATGCACCTCGAAGAGTATAGCTGCTGTCCCATTGCCGACTCATCAGGCGACAGTGCGTGAACTGGTTAGTTCGGGGTTTAACCCCTTCACTGCCGAGGAAAAGTGAGCACGGTCCAACTGCAAGAGACATGGATCCTCATGAGCCCCCGCGACTGCGGGGGCTCATGAGGATCTATGCCTCTTGCTGAGACCAGTGTGTGTCCATGTTCCTGGGACGGGTTGGCTTTTTTGGTCGCGGAATGAAGGAAGATTCTGGAAACAAAACCGTACGTACAGCGGCAGGGAAGCGGTTTAACTCATTCGAGACGTGACCGCCTCCGGATACGCGGCTTATGCCGCGTATCCGGAGGCGGCACGTCTCGAATGGGTTAACGTCCACGGCACCAGAGTGATAATGGACGGCCCTGACGGGCGGGTCATGGGGGGACAGTGGGACGGGGGACAAGGATTGCCTATGCGGTACGACCTGAACACTCATCAATTGAGGCGCACCGAAAAAAATTTACGTGCCCGGCTTTGATTCAGCAGGACCTTTGGACGGACATGACCACTTTGTATCCGTGTTTCTCGGACGTCCGGTCATCTTTGGCGTTGAGTTTACCACGATTTCAATGTCAGTACTAACCCTTATCATTCGGAATACACCAGTGTGTGAAATAAGTTTGACTAAAATAGTTCAAGGGTGGTGCCAGGATAGCTTGGCGCCTCTAGGCGCCAAGCTATTCTGGCACCACCCTTGAACTAAAGCCATTGGTCTGTGTCCGTATCTGTAAGTGCTATGATGTAGCTTGCGTATGGCAGTGTAGGGAGTTGAAGCTTTTAGCCTCAGTGTGATAGGGGTTAAAAACATGATTTGCGTCCATTGGCAGCGAAGGGGTTAGCCCCATTTTTTGTTTCCAAAATACAGGCATAAATGCGACGGGTTACTTATCTTTCTGATTGAAGACATGCAGCTAGCAGTCAAGAGAGCCTCGGACAGCGAAACTCTCTCGCACAGTCCACTCTTGGGCTTTTTGTTCAAAGCCAGCAGGCCCTGCAGTGTCCGGTGTCTGGTGCGGAAATCCTCACAATCCGGGAGGGGGTCGATTATGCTGATTGCCTCCTCCTTGCACGAGTTATGTCCCTTTAGTCAAAGTTATGTCCCCTAGCACGCAAGCCTCGTCGTCGGTTGTCTTACAGATGCGAATTAGGTTAATAATTACTCTCAGTTCGGCAGCGCCCTCTGCGAGAGGCACAGATCCTCGTGGGCTCCTGCGTCAGCAGGAGCTCATGAGGGTTTGTGCCTCTCGCTGGTAAGTCTAGCGAAATGACCACCTTTGTCTACGCCTTTCAAGGAAGTTGCTGGGTAGACTGGACGAGTGTGCCGGCTGCAAGCGCTGGGACTGTGCCAGGTGAAAGCACACGCGGTCATCTTTCTGACACACTCGCGTCTCAAACCTCGGCGGCTTCCTGCGTTTGAGAAGCAGAGATACGAGTGAGCTGGACCAGAATCACCTCAAAGCAAGAGGCTTAAATCATCATGGCCCCCAGTGCAAGCCTGCAAAGGCTGCACGCAAGTGTTTGACTGTTGCACGCGGTGATCAGTGCTGACTTTCCGTGTCTCCAGCGAGTTCCCCGTTTTGGTCGATCAGACGTTTAACCCCTTCACTGCCGTGAAAAAGTGAACGCGATCCGGCCTACTGCAAGAGGCATAGACTAAACCTCACGAGCCCCCGCGACTGCTTGTTCTTATGAGGATCTATGCCTCTTGCTGAGACCAGTTTGTGTGAAGCACGTTTCTTGGGCGGTTTTGGCTTTTGGCCGTTAATTAATCAAAGGTTTCAGAAACACAAGTGTACATAAGGTGGCAGGGAAGGGGTTAAGACCGTTTTCAGCAAGAGGCATAGGCAGGGGCTTATGAGAATCTATGCCGCTTGCACTTAAGGATTTGCTTCAGGACTGTTGCCGTCCTATTCCATCTCGTCCACGTCTCCAGTGAGATGCTGGTTTTGGCCACCCCGGTTTTCCATATCATACGTGATCGCAGAATGCGCGCCTGACTCAATCTCGTCAGCACAAGAAACGCAGATAAAAAAATGTGGCATGTCTTTTTTAGACTTCGACTTTATCAGTCTCTGTGTATACTGAAAAATGTAAGTGCCAGATACGGCTCGACTGTTCTTGCCTAATGGTAGTGCCTAAATTGCTTGACCTCTGGACAGTCACCACTGACTGCTACCTTCTCATTCTTCAAGTGCAAAGACCTTTTTAGATATTCTACAAATTGTTGAACGAGACCAGCAGACAATTAAAACATTTTCTGAGCCCTCTGTCTCCGGAAAAGCGGTTAGATTGTCATAGCCCTTGCAACATGTGAAGGCTCATGAAGATCTATGCCGCTGGAACACGTCGGGGTGGTCTCAGCTCATACACTGCAGCGGTGGTCTGGTTTGTTCCCAGAAGATTGTCTCTGTGAGATGAAACAGGGGCGAGCAGCAGACATGCTTTCCGTTTCCGGTCCAGAGACAACATTTTATAACCCCCTGTTAACCCTTTCACCGCCAGTGGCCGCAGATTGTGCTCGGGAATCTCTCACGTTGAATTCACAACTGATGGTTTTAACTCATTCTACCCCATCACCGAAATCCCCACATTTTGCCGTTGTCCTCTGAAGACTGCATTGCAGTGCAGGACACAGATCGACCATGATAGTTCAAGGGTGATGCCAGAATAGCTTGGCGCCCATAGGCGCCAAGCTATTCTGGCATCACCCTTGAACTATCATCAGGTCGATCCATATCTTGCTGTGGTGTGTCTGGGGTAGAAGGAGTTAAAACATCGAAAATTGAGCGCCAAAGGTTCCCGCGCCGCCTAGAGAACATGGATATAAAGCTAAGTGCGGTCCGTGGCGCAGTGGTTAAGGCGCCTGCCACCAATGCAAAAGGTGCGAGGTTCGATTACGGGTTCCGGCGTCGGATTTTTCTCCTCTAGTAAGTGTCACCGTTAATTCGGGCGGACTGTCGGGGGTTCTTTCTCCGGGTACTCCGGCTCTTCCTCCCCCTCCACTTTGGTATCAGCTTCAGCCCACTTAATCAAATTTCAAATACAAACGATTTTGAATTTCCAAAAACTTCAGTAGCTCGCTTGAGCTTGCCCTTAGCACCACGTGAATGTTCTGTGTTTATGTACAGCGTGTGAGTGAATGCGCGTGATTCACGTGAGCGTGCTTGTTGGGTTCAGTTCGCGGCGGCGCTTTGAGCCGATTTTCAATTGGGATAAAGCGCCTATTTAATGCGCTTATTATTATTATAAGTGCTTTCAACAAGAGGCGTAGGCCCCCAGTGCTGGGGCTTATGCTATTCTGTACCTCTTGCAGTTTGCGGGTGTTGATTTTTTTTCTGACAAGTGTGAAGGGGGTTAAAGCGTCTCACAGTGCTGAAAGATGGATCGACCGTGTTTCTCAACTGAAGACAGAGCTAGGTTTGCATGTCGTCTGGAAATCGATTTCTAAGAGCTACGACCCAGCTACGTCAGTGCTGACCATACTGAGTTGCTCAAGGGCAGTGCCTGATTTGCTTGGCGCCTTTTCAAGCACTACCCTTGCCCTATCTTGGCTATAAGAGTTTATTACTCTGGCCCTACGAGTCTAGTATCTGTCTATCTGCAAAGTCCATGTCTTTTGTCTGGGTCCTCACCCAGCGGCCGGTTCAGTCAGAAACGAAAGCCCACCCGCCCTGCCAAATTTACGTTTCACAGACCTAAACTGATCTATATTCTGAAACAAATGTCATCACACTAACTTGATTTAATCCTGTGCACCCAATTTCTTTGAAATTCACCTCGTGAATGTGTCTGGGTCCAGACCTACGTCACAGTCTCGAATTTTCCCGCCTAACACGATTACAACCGAGGAAATAACAACATGGCGGCTCACAAGCAGGAAGCATGCAGCGCCGCCCAGCGGGAAAACAGGGGCCGACAATTCCATTACGTAATGGACCGTTGGATGCTCGCCCATTGCAGTGTGGTGTGGTCCCATACGCTAAACCACGATTTCTTCCTGTTATTGAGTAAGGGTTGATGTAGGATACAGTGGAAGACGAAAGCACAACCATTCACAGAGCGACCTCGTCAGTAGGAGAATGTAAATAATGTCAGTCTCCATCAGCAGGATGCATAATTCTTTGGAGTCCATGTCACTCCTCGGACTGATTACTATCTGCGTCTTCTACAGATGAAATCAGGTGCGCTGTGAAGGCAAAAGGCATTAAGTCCACTTTTGTGAAAAGCGAGATTTTAATAGCATTACAATGGAAATCTCGCTTTTCTGACAAAAATATTGACTTACCGCCTTTTGGTTTCATGCAACGAAAGTTTTGCTTTTCACAAAAATGGAGAGACTGGCTTTTGCCTTTACTGACAGGGTAGTCAAGGTTGAGTCAATCCTGCCAGTCTCTGACAACAGTAGACGGAGTTTCTCATGCCTATTTTTACTTACCAAGTAGATGCACAGTTTCTGCGTGTCGCTTCATACCGCACTCAAGTCATGAAACTCTATGTCTGACACGGCATCGCATGAAGCGGACGGGCAGAGTAGGCTTTATTTGTCTATCTCTGGATTCTCAAGCGACCCATCTCATACCAGGAGACTGCGAGATCCTATTGACTCCCTGTTTCTGCGTGGGGAATCATCAAACTCTAGGCCACTCATGGGCGACTTGAGGATCTGACGCTGCGACAATTAACAGACCTCTTTTTAGTAAGAGGCATGAATTCTCATGAGCCCCTGCATCCGCAGTACTGTACTGGTGCATCCGCAGGGGCTCATGAGGATCTATGCCTCTTGCAGATGGACGCAGCCGGCCTGGTGGCGCAGCGGTTAGGCCCCGGCACCTCTGGCCGCACCCCCGGGGGACCCAGCCCCTTTTAAGCGCTCATCTTGTTGTTTTAAAGCCCGAGGTTTAATGTAATCGCTGGAATCAAAGATTGATGGGGGAAAAACACTCAGTGTTCACTCGAGATGTCGCACGCTGATGCC
The DNA here is from genome assembly GCA_036245525.1 of Semisulcospira habei. NCBI lineage: Eukaryota > Metazoa > Mollusca > Gastropoda > Semisulcospiridae > Semisulcospira > Semisulcospira habei. The sequence goes on along the minus strand of BTPG01000004.1, from coordinate 214,757,978 downwards.
CCCGTGTGACGTCATAGACAGATGAGGGGAGGGGACGACTCGGTGAGGAGGGTGCGATTGATGAAGCTGGTGGGAGGATGGGGGGGGGGGGGGGAGGACGTGAGAGGTGGTTTTGGCAAGTTGTGATGACGGATAGAGAGAAAGCGGAAAACGAAAAGCGTTGAGCGTGTAGGGCCGAACGACTCTTGTCACCACGAAGGCGATTTCAAAGACCTGGACACCGAATAGGGTCCTTACAAATTTTGACCACACCGGGGTTCGAACCCGAGACCTCACCATCGCGAGTCCAACGCTCTACCACCGGGTTGAGCCATCTGACCCAGGTCGCGAATTTTTTTTTAATCCACTCAAAAGACTCGTAAATTTTTAACCTACAGCGACTTCTGATTTGTGGAAATTCAGTGTCTGTTTCATTTTCCGGAAAGACCAAGTTGTCAAGTGAATTGAGCACAACACACACGCTATCATTATGGATCCATCTCACACAGCGCATTTGCACGAGGCAGTGCGCACAACACTTTGCATTCGACCCTTTGCATTAGTCTGAAAAGTATATCGAGTACTTTGCCTTTATATTTGTCTGAAAAGTTTGAGTATTTTGCCTTTCTCAGTGTTTGTTTCCTCGCGCTGGGACCATACGGCGTTGAGGCGCGTCCCCTGGGTGGTGGATAGAGGGTCCCTCGTGAGAGGGGTGCACCGAATGAAATAAGGTGCCGTGAACCAACATGGTCTAAGGGAAGGTGACCCCGACAGAAAACCCCTGGTCCTCCTAGTAAGGGGGTTGGGCGTGGGGGTAGCTTCCCCACCCTGCAAAAAAGGAAATAGCTACAAAAACGCCGACGAAAAGATTAACAGTAATTCCTGTCCTGGAGGAGGAAGGTTCTTCTACTAGAAGACTTATGACGTCCTGTGGTGAAAGCCGGAAGTCTTCGGAAGCCACAGGACCGAGCCGCCTCTCTCTATCCAGGGATACAACCATGGGCACATGGAACGTCAAGACCATGTACCAGAGCGGCAAGGCCGCCCAGATAGCAGCGGAAATGCAAAAGTACAACCTTTCCCTGCTAGGCATCAGTGAAGCCAGATGGACGCAGTCTGGCCAGAAAAGGCTGTTAAGTGGGGAGATGATTCTGTATTCAGGTCATGAAGAGGAGAATGCCCCCCATACAGAAGGAGTAGCACTCAACCTGTCACCAGTGGTACAGAGAGCGCTGATGGGTTGGGAACCTCTTGGGCCAAGAATTATAACAGCAGCCTTTAGAACTAAGAAAAAGCTCAAGCTGAACGTCATCCAGTGTTATGCGCCCACCAATGACAGTGACGAGGAAGAGAAACAAGAGTTCTACGACCGACTCCAGAGTGCCGTGGACAAATGTGCGGAGCGAGACATCACCATCGTCATGGGCGATTTTAATGCCAAAATAGGGGAGGACAACACCGGATACGAAGAGGTGATGGGGAGACAGGGACTAGGCTCGGAGATGAGTGAGAACGGGGAGAGGTTTGTAGACTTTTGTGCTCTAAACCGACTTGTCATTGGAGGCAGCATCTTCCCACACAGAAGAATACACAAAGCAACTTGGGTCTCACCTGACCATACAACAGAGAACCAAATAGACCATATCTGCATTAGCAAGAAATTTAGAAGATCCCTTCAAGATGTTCGAGTGAGGAGGGGAGCAGATGCCGCCTCAGACCACCATCTGCTTACCTTAAGAATGAAGCTCAAGCTAAAGAAAAGCCGCACAGAGACAACAAGAAGACAGCGCTATAATGTAGGCCTCTTGAGAGAAACTGGAGTTAGAGAAGAGTTCAAACTGGTGCTGTCCAACCGGTTTCAAGCGCTACAGGAGCTAGTAAATGAAGAGGAGGCGGTCACCACAGAGCAGCAGTGGAAGGCAGTTAGAGAGGCGCTGAACTCAACCTGCAAAGACACTGTAGGGTTCAGGAAACACCACCACAAGGACTGGCTGTCGGCACAGACCTTGAAGAAGATAGAAGCGAGGAAGCAGAAGAAAGCAGCGGTCAACAACAGTCGCACGAGAGCAGCCAAAGTAAGGGCACAGGGGGAATACTCGGAAGTCAACCGCGAGGTGAAGAGGAGTATCAGGGCAGACAAGAGGGCCTACACAGACAGCCTGGCAGCAGAGGCAGAAAAGGCAGCAGGCAGCGGCAACATGAAACAGCTCTACGACATTACCAGAAGATTGTCGGGTAAGTATGGCCATACAGAAAGACCAGTAAAAGACAAAGAAGGCAAGCCTATTGCAGACAGAGCAGACCAACTCGACAGATGGGCTGAGTATTTTGAAGAGTTACTGAACAGACCTAGCCCACCCGACCCCCCCGACATCCAGCCGGCAGAGACCGACCTACCCATCAGCTGTGACAGACCCAGCTGGGAAGAGATCAGAAAAGCAGTGGCATTTTTGAAGAATGGCAAAGCAGCAGGGCCAGATGGCATCCCAGCGGAGTCTCTGAAAGCAGACCTAGAGACAACGGTTGAGATGCTGTACCCACTGTTTGGAAAGATCTGGGAAGAGGAGGTGATGCCAGCTGACTGGAAGGAGGGGTACCTAATCAAGCTTCCCAAGAAAGGCGACCTCAGCAAGTGTTCCAACTACAGAGGAATCACCTTGCTGTCAGTACCAGGAAAGGTCTTCAACAGGATCATCCTAGAGAGAATGAAGAGCTCCGTTGACCCCCAGCTGAGAGACCAGCAAGCAGGATTCAGGAAGAACCGATCATGTACAGACCAGATCGCCACTCTCCGCATCATTGTGGAACAGTCTCTGGAGTGGAGCTCCCCGCTGTACGTCAACTTTGTGGATTATGAGAAAGCATTTGACAGCGTGGACCGAGAGACTCTGTGGAAACTTCTACGACACTACGGTGTACCCACAAAGCTCGTCCGCCTGATCAAGAGCAGCTATGATGGCATGACATGTCGCGTGATCCACGAAGGGCAGTTCACCAGAGAGCTCCAGGTCAGAACTGGTGTCAGGCAGGGGTGTCTGCTGTCTCCGTTCCTCTTCCTACTGGCCATAGACTGGGTCATGAAGATGACCACAGAGCACAGACGAAGTGGAATACAGTGGACACTGTGGACACAGCTTGACGACCTCGATTTTGCAGACGACTTGGCATTACTGTCCCACACTCATCAACAAATGCAGGACAAGACCACGAGGCTTGCTGACATCTCGTCCCAAGTGGGCCTCACCATTCACAAACAGAAAACAAAGACAATGAGGCTGAACGCAACCAGGGAAGAACCAGTCTTGCTTGCTGGCACCCCGTTGGAGGAGGTGGAGTCCTTCACCTATCTCGGGAGCATCATAGACAAAAAAAGGCGGCACTGATGCAGATGTCAGAGCACGAATCGGTAAAGCCAGAGCAGCCTTTCTCCAGTTGAAAAAAGTGTGGAGTTCCAGAAAGCTGTCACAACACACCAAAGTCCGGATTTTCAACTCCAATGTAAAAGCAGTTGTCCTATATGGAGCAGAGACATGGAGATTGACAAAAACCACAGTCAACAGATTGATTGTACATTGCTTAACGTCAGTCAACAGAGTACAGACCTTCATGAACAGTTGCCTTAGAAGAATTTTGAAAATCCACTGGCCAGAGAAGATCAGCAACGTCAGACTCTGGGAGAGAACAGAGCAGATAACAGCAGAGAATGAAATTGGGCGAAGAAGATGGGGATGGATCGGTCACAGTCTGAGAAAGCCAGCTTCCAGTATCACTAGGCAGGCATTGTCATGGAACCCCCAGGGAAAGAGGAAAAGAGGTAGGCCGAGAAACTGCTGGCGTCGAGACCTCCAAGCAGACATCAAGAGACTGGGAACCACCTGGAGTAGAATCGAAGGAGAAGCACAGGACAGGAGTTGCTGGAGGTCTCTCGTCGACGGCCTATACCCGGGTAGGGGTGACAGGCGTAAGTAAGTAAGTAAGTGTTTGTTTGAAAAGTTTGTGTGTTTTGTCTTTCTATTTATGTAAACATTTTGAGTATTTTGCCTTTCTATTTGAATGAAAATTGTGAATATTTGTATAACTATCTGTCCGAAAAGTTTGATTATTCTGCCTTTCTTTCTGTGATTAGTATCTATCCTTTCTACCTGTCTAAAAAGTATGCGAATTTTACCTCTCTCTTTGTCTAAACAAAAATTGCGCATTTTTATCTCTCAGTGAAAAGCTGTATTAGTACACTCACAAGCAAAAGAAGTGCGACATTTTTTGATTCATCCAAAAATGTCGCATTTCTTTTGCTTGTGAGTAGATCTTGGCTCTGAAGTAAATTTTTTTTAGGCAGCTTCAATTCTCGTCCTCCTGGTCAAGCACATCCCGCTGCAGTCTCAGAGGATATCTGGATTGTATCTCCACCCCTCCAATTTCAGTTTTATTCGTCCCGAATGTCCGATGATTTTTGGGCCCGAATCCGGCATTAACCGAGAGTGCTCGCCCTTAGCTCTGATTAATCTTTGCGCTCTGCAGCTCTTTCAGTCTGCAAGAGGCATAGCCTCTCACAAGCCCCTCACTAATGAGAATCTATGCAATCTTTCTGACAAACAGGAACTGATCTGGTTTCTTAAATCGAGGGGGGGTGTTTGGGGTTCGGTGAGGGAATGTGCGGCCATTTTCTGATCGGTTTTACTGCTCTCTTGTCTGCACTAGACCACGGGTCTGATTCCGATTCTTTTCTTTGATTCTTTTAGGCTTCTAACTTTTTAGAAAAGACTGAGGAGAGAGGGGGGGGGGGGGGGTTGGAGAGGAAGGGGTTGGTCAGACATAGGAGGGGGGGGGGGGGAGGAGGAAGGGAGACCACTCCTTCTCCTATTAAGTCTACTCTACTTTGACGTTGTAATGTCCCGTGTTCTTTTGTCCTCACGGCAATGTGTTGGTGTGCAATTTGTCAGGCACGCCGATACTAGCAGTGACTGAGGTTTCGTTTACAACGAACGACTCCCAAGCCAAATCATAGCAGGCAACCAGTTTGTACCACAAGCATGGACTCCACTCCAAACATCTCCAAGAGGCATAGATCCTCATGAGCCCGGAGGATCTATGCCTCTTGGAGATGTTTGGAGTATTGTCTGAGCATATGGTACGAGCTGGTTATGCGGAACTGCCCGCGATCTTGCTCCAGTTCCTTGTCGGTGGTCGTCCGTTCAAACGAAACTTCACTGTTTTCTCGTGTATTTCCTTCACCGATTTAGTCCAATTACAGCCAAGCTCTGCTGGCGGGACGAAACTTGTGGATTAATAGGAAGCGTCTTCTTGTGAAAAGCAGCGTTTTCATTGCAATTCATTACAACGAAAATCGTGCTTTTCACAAAAATGGACTTACAGTCTTTTGCCTTCAAAGGATATTAATGGTCACGTGAACTCAGCGAAAGGGGGGGGGGGGGGGATGAGGAGGGAGGGGGGTGAAAGGAGAGGTGCATAAGAGGGTAGGGGGGTGAGGTGGAGGTGAAGGTGCGTAAGGGGTGTGTATGTGTGTTTGTGTGTGTGTGTGTGTGTGTGTGTGTGTGTGTGTGTGTGTGTGTGTGTGTATGTGTGTGTGTGTGTATACATGGGGGCACAATTCATTAACTCATTCAGCCCGACGCACGTATTTCCCAAATTTTGGAGGCGTCATCTAACGACTATGCACCTGTTGCAGGAGATGGATCGCCCATGATAATTCAAGGGCAGTGCCAGATTAGCTTGGCGCCGACATGAGGCGCCAAGCTAATCTGGCACTTACCTTGAATTATCATGGTCGACCCATCTCCTGCTGTAGTGCGGCAGGGCTGAATGGGTTAACAATAACATCTACAGTGTAGTCACACACATTCTCAGGCTTGACATTACACATTGTATACTCAAGAAAAATTCACAATTTAGACAACATTATTGTCTGTTTTAAAACATCTAGTATAAAACAGAAAATCATCTTTAGGTCGGTTTCACGCACTCCGTCTTTAGGTTTCACGCACTCCGTTTTTAGGTTTCACGCACTCCGTCGTCTCTAGATAAATAATAATAAATAATAATAATTGCGGTATTTATAATGCGCTTATCTTATAACAATTATAACTCTAAGCGCGCACTCACAGCTCGCACACGCATGAGCACGCTTTAGACAATGACTCGCGTACCATAAATAGTGAAAATACATTACGACGGTCAGCTTGGGGTGGGGAGTGTAGTGATATAGTGCTAGAACTGTTGAAAGAGGTGAGTTTTGAGGGCGGACTGGAAGGAGGAGAGAGAGTGTTTCTGACGGAGAGAGAGAGTGAGAGAGTGTTCCAGGTGGATGGAGCGTAGACAGAGAAGGAGCGGGGGCCAAAAGTGCTGAGTTTGGTGCGGGGGATGATGAGGCGTAGAGGGTCGGAGGCGGAGCGGAGGGAGCGGGAAGGAGTGTAAGGGTGAAGTAAGTTGGAGAGATAGGTAGTATCGTAGTTGTTCAGGAATTTGTAGCAGAGAGACAGAATCTTGTATTGGATGCGTTGGGGGATGGGGAGCCAGTGAAGGAGCTTGAGCAGGGGAGTGATGTGGTCGGACTTTTTCTTTCTGAGGACGAGGCGGGCAGCACTGTTCTGGACGCGCTGGAGAGTGAGAGTGGTAGAGTGAGGAAGGCCGGAAAGGAGAGAGTTGCAGTAGTCGATGCGAGATAAGATGAGAGAGACAGCGAGTTTGGTGTCAGCTTCGGTAGTGAGGTATTTTCTGATCTGACTGATGCGGCGGAGGTGGAAATAACATGCCTGGGCCGTGGCGGAGACGAAGCTGGTCATGGAAAGAGAGGAATCGAGGATAGCGCCGAGGTTCTTGACCGAGTCAGAGAGGGAGATGGGGGTGCTGTCGAGTTGAAGGTGGAGAGAGGGAGGGAGCTGGGAAAGTTTCTGGCGAGTGCCTACCAGCATGGCTTCCGTTTTGTCGTTCAGTTTGAGCTTGTTTGCTGTCATCCAGTTGTTCACGTCTTCGTAGCAGTCAGCCGTGCGAGTCAGTAGTGACTGAGTGTTGTCGAGTTTGTCTTTGTCTAGTAGGTGTGAGTCGTCAGCGTAGAGATGGTGGTGTATTGGTGAGATTGGATGATGTTGGACAGGGGAGAGGTGTAGAGTGTGAAAAGGACCGGACCCAGGACGGACCCCTGTGGAACGCCGCAGGAGAGCCTGACTGGGTTGGAGGAGACGCCGTCGATGGTGACAGACTGCTGTCTGTCGGAGAGGTAGGAGAGAAACCAGGAGTGAGCCGAGTCAGTGATGCCAAAGGAGTGGTGAAGGCGGTGGAGGAGGATAGAGTGGTCTATGGTGTCGAAGGCGGCAGAGAGATCGAGTAGCGTAAGAAGGAAGATGTTGCCCGAGTCGGTGGAGAAAAGCAGGTCATTTAGGATATATAGAAGGGCTGTTTCAGTGCTGTGATGTTTGCGATAGGCAGACTGGAAGGGACTGAGCAGGTTGTTGTCGGAGAGGTGGAGGTTGAGCTGGTTGAGGACAACCTTCTCAAGAAGCTTGGACAGGAAAGAGAGATTGGAGACTGGGCGGTAGTTCTTGAGTTCGTTTGGGTCGAGGTTGTGTTTTTTGAGGAGAGGACGGACAATGGCGGACTTGAAGATATCAGGGACGGAGCCATTCTCTAGAGATGTGTTGATGATGTCGGTGGTGAAGGGCAAAAGTTTTGGAAGGCCGTCCCGGTAGAGAGAAGCTGGGAGGGGGTCTAGTTCTCAGGTTTTGAAAGGCATGGACTTTATGGTCTTGAGGACTTCATCCTGAGAGACGGGCCGGAAGGACGAGAAGGGAGTGCCGGAAAGGAGGGTGGGGGGGGGGGGGGGGGAGGAGGCAAGGCGGAGAAGGCAGAGTGTCGAGTGTGTTGCGCAATGCGCAGAGTTTGGATTTTGTCGGAGAAATAGATGGAAAAAGCGGACGGGAGTTCTTCTTTGCTGTGTGTGTTGGGGAGAGGAGATTCTTTAGAAGTGCCTAGGAGTGTGTTCATGGTGGCGTAGAGGGTTTTGGATGAAGTGGATTCCAGGATTTTGTTTTGAAGATGTTTACGTTTGGAGTGGGAGATCATTCTGCAGACTTTGGATCTGGTGGTTTGGAAGATCTCTCTGTGAACGGTGAACCCATTTAACCCCAAGGTCTCTTTTCCCTAATTCCTCAGATGTGTTCCAGAAGATGGACTGACCATGATAATTCAAGGTTGGTGCCAGATTAGCTTGGCGCCATTAGGCGCCAAGCTAATGTGGCACTACCCTTGAATTATCATGGTCGATCCATCACCAGCTGTAAGGCGTCGGGGCTGAATGGATTAACAAGTTAACCAAAACATCAGAATGTAGGCGTGGATAATGGTGGCCGTGTTAACGCTACCGAACTATGAAATCCTGCTTCCATTTGTAAGATCTCTCCGCTACACGTTAACCATGTTGTTTCTCGGTGTACACATAAACGAACACACACACGCACACACACACGCACACACACACACACACACACACACGCACGCACGCACACATGCACGCACGCACTCACACACACAAGAAACACACACGCACACTCTCACGCACGCACGCACGCACTTACACACACACGCATGCATGCAATCTCTCTCATACACACACACACACACACACACACACACACACACACACACACACACACACACACACACAATTGGACACATACAAGACACATTCGCACGCACGCACACACACACACACACACACACACACACACACACACACACACACACACACAAAACACACACACACACACACACACTCACGCACGCGCTATAAAGGGGGCTATAAATAGAGAAAACTCCAGTTTGTAATAATATGCAATTATCTCTACATGAAATGTACTCTGTGCTAAACAGCTTTTTTCACAAAGATGATATGAAATATGCTATGGTCCTCCTTGTTCAAGAAAAACAGCTTCATTGATACACAAGTTAAGACTAAATTTTTGGAAAACAAAATTCGCAAAAGACATCAAATGCGAGTGCTTAAGCCCCATCTCTGTTAAACATTTAATCTGTGAGTGTCCTATTACAATGAATCTGTTGACAAAAAATAACATAATAGTTGATCACTTAGCAGAAAATTTGTATGACATCTTACATGGAAATATTGCCATTCCAATAGTTAATATCATAATTCATAGTCTGGTGGGTAAACTATTATAATAAGTAATTTGTGTGTGTGGTTGAATGTTAATTATTGCTATAGTTTGATATTCACAAGTTGTGTGTTTGGTTGTTAATTTTTTTTTTTGGGTCTAATATCACCAATGTGTGAAAAGACATTAAATAAATTCCTTCCTTCACGCACGCGCGCGCGCGCACACACAATGTAAGGCTTATCCATCTTCCGCCCCTCCCCCCCCAAAAAAAAAAATAAATAAATAAATAAATTAATAATAATAATAATAATTAAAAATAATAATAATAATAATAATAATAATAATAATAATAATAATAATATATAGGCGCTTTTTCCCAATCCGACGAATCGTGGGCTCAAAGCGCAGCGAACTGAACCCAACACGCACACTCACGTGACACACACGCATTCACTCTGAAGACAAACACAGTACAAAGCAAACACAGGACATTCACGTGGTGCGAAGGGTCAGCTCAGCTACTGAGGTTTCGGAAATTTTGATCGCTTGTATTTGAAATTTATAAAGTGACCTGAAACCGGTACCATGGTGGAGAAGGGTGGAAGAACCGGAGTACCCGGAAAAATAACCCCCGACGGTCCGCCCGAATTAACGGTGACACTTACTAGAGGAGAAAAATCCAACGCCAAAACCCGGTATCGAACCTAGCACCTTTAGCATCGGTGGCAGGCGCCTTAACCACTGCGCCACGGACCGCCCGTTATTATTATTATTATTTATTATTAAATAATAATTTTAAAAAAATAAATAATAAAAATAAAACAATGATTGTGATGGTGGTGTGATACAACTACTAACATCCTGTAGCTACTCCGGAGCTGTGAATGTAGTCTACTCATTTGCATAGCACGCGCTGTTGAACTGTGAAGCCCCTTGAGGCGCGAGCCAGATTCTGGCATTTCCTGCAGTGTTTTTGTGTCCGGCAGCTGAAAAAAAAAAAAAAAAAAAAAAAAAAAAAAAAAAAAAAAAAACTGCCGGTCGCCGTATTGTGATGGCCACATGCTAGGGTAGCCAAATTGCGCTTTCACGCTGTCCCTCACTGCGGGGGTACAGTATTTATTCCTTCTAGACAAGGACAGAGGCCGCGAAGCAAATCATGCCAACAGCACATACATAGACAGGGACGAAACTGCTGTATCTGTTGTATTTTTTATTTCTACTTCCTCTTGTTGTCGCCGCTGCTGTTGTCACAGCTGTCTTTGTTGTTGTCGCTGTTGTTCAGTTTCACAGTTGTTGTTCTCCTGCACTGAAATGACACGTCAGACTCCATCCTGTTCAACACAATCGAGGCGTGGCGCCATGCCTCGATTGTGTTAACAAGACCCAGAAATCTACCCACCTACCCAAACCCTGCCCCCACCCACCCCTAACCCTATAACCCTCCTCCCTCCCCACCCTCCTTTACATGATGCACCCGTCCTCGCAACACGCCACCCGCTAGGGATACCTAAGCGATCAACCGAAGGCGAAAGATAAGGATCAAAGATTTAAAGGCTGACCGATTGTTTAGCCACAAATCTGTGATTTTTCACCGGCGAGGCCTGATTAGGCCGCGCGAGGCATTAATCTTGCAGGCTGTTTGCAAGCGCCTTCAGCTCTCCGCTGTTGGAGGCCTCGGAGGCCGCCGGGCATCTTTCACGGTAAGCGTGCGACGTGAAGCGAGCGTCATGATAGCGGCGGCCGGGTGTGGACGAGTGTCTCGTAACCCGTGCAGTGCCAGCTGCCGCACACTGTGTTTCTGCAACCTTCGTTGATGCAACCCACACATCAACTAGATGTCCCAGGATTCAAAGTTTTGTCAGCAAGAGGTATAGATCCTCATGAGCCCCCGCAACTGCGGGGGCTCATGAGGATCTATACCTCTTGCGGTTGGGTGGTGTTCAGATTTTATCGGGACTGAACAGGTTAAACTTTCAAAAAACTAAATGGCTTCACTTCTATCGAATGGAAGTCATTTAGTTCTGGGAGTTTAACAGTTAAAACTGTGTGTGTGTGTGTGTGTGTGTGTGTGTGTGTGTGTGTGTGTGTGTGTGTGTGTGTGTGTGTGTGTGTGTGTGTGTGGGTGGGTGGGTGGGTGGGTGGGGGGGGGGGTGTCTGCGTGTATCCATGTGCAGCTTTTATTTCTTCTGATGACTGTCAAACAGTGATCAGAAGAGATACGAAAATAAAGCTTAAAATATGATCGGTTTCCCATTATGCAAATTAAATCATGAGTGCTGAGGTTGACAGATTTTTTTTTAAATGTAAGTTTTAACTCTTTGCCTACTCAAGTAACATTTTTGTATTAGGTACTCTGGCGCTAAGTGATTCTATTAAGAGTTCACGTCTGGATCCGGTGTGCCTGCCAAGTAACGGGTTTTAAGGACACATTCAGCACTAAAAATAGCCAAACATGCGCACTTCAAGCGAACCTTGGCTGGACGGATCCCGTCGCCCATGGTGTGCTTCGGGAAGATGTCTCTAGGCGGCTGGAGTCGCCAGCCGTAGGCAAAGAGTTAATAAGCTCTTTATCACTCAAGCTGAGCACGAGGGAAGGTCAGTCATCATTTAATTAATTTACACGACGACCATACCTCCAGCCCAACCTCCACCCCCGTCCCACCCCTGCACATCGGAACTCTCCTACGTGCAAGGAAGGGGAGCGGTGTGGCTCAGGTTGTTCGAATCTCATCCGAAGGGTAGCGGGTTCGAATCCAGCTGGGATCACTTTTTTTTCCAGACTCTATTCGGCGCCCGGTCTTTGACAATCACCTTCGTGGTGGCCAACAGACGTTAATCCCTAAGCCGGTCTAACGTTTGACATACGGCGGAGAAAGAAAACAAAAATAGAGTGTCCGAAAACGTCTTTCATTGTGACTTTGCACATTAAGACCTTTTAGGTAAGTCCGTTTATGCAGCGTTCTTGTATCAGCACCAGGGAAGCATGACTCTGGTAAGTGAGATACCGCGAACCATTAACCCCTTCAGTGCCGAGCAAAAACTGAACCCAGCCGCATGAGGTATAGATGCTATAGAGCCCCCGCAGTCGCGGGGAGCTCATGAGGATCTATTCCTCTTGCTGAGACCCGCTTTGAATCCATGTACCTGGGACAGACAGGGCTTTTTGGCCTTGAATCAACGAAGGATGCAGGAACTCATTATCTGCGTCAGTTGGCACTGAACTGAACGGGTTAACCCTTTTAGCCCTGGGATCCCTACAGCAGGAGATGGTTTGACCATGATAATTCAAGGGTAGTGCCAGATTAGCTTGGCGCCTGAAAGGCGCCAAGCTAATCTGGCACTACCCTTGATTTATCATGGTCAAGCCATCTCCTGCAATTAGTACAGAGTCGTTAGGCAACATCTCTAAAATTTGAAATCCAGACCAAAAAAAGGTGACTGCCAAGCGTGTAAAATGCAAAGAAGGAGAAAGAAACACGCTTAGAAAAGACGGTTACAACACAATTTATTAAAACTTGCCACATTCCTTCTGTGAATGAAGATAAGTAGCGACTGATCTCTCTGTTTGTTTGTCCATTTTGACAAAGGGTATTTACCCGAAATATGAATAAAGTGTGTTGTAACCGTCTTTTCTAAGCGTGTTCTTTCTCCGTTGGGTACTTCTTTTCTAACTTGCCACATTCCTTCTGTGAATGAAGATACGTAGCGACTGATCTCTCTGTTGGTTTGTCTATTTTGACAAAGGGTATTTACCCGAAATTAATCAATTGTGTTGTAACCGTCTTTTCTATGCGTGTTCTTTTTCCGTAGGGTACTAATTCCTTTCTAAAATTTGAGACTGAAATTGGACCTTGGTGCTAAAAGGGTTAACACTTGACTGTCTGAAGCTGCTCGCTTTACTTTGCACTTGTTAACCCGTTTGACCCCAAGACCACATTTTCCAGATTTGGGAGGTGTCACCTAAAGACTAACTACAAGTTGCAGGAGATGGATTGACCGTGATAATTCATAGGTAGCGCCAGATGAGCTTGGCGCCTGACGGCGCCAAGCTCATCTGGCACTACCCTTGAACTATCATGGTCAATCAATCTCTTGCTCTAGGGCGTTGGGGCTAAATGTGTTAATTCTGGACCGGTTCAGCTGTTGTTGGGTAGTCAGTTGCACTGATCACGAATCTTGCCTCTGCCCCGCTCCAAGGCAGACGAGATGAAAGTTTGATGCGGCGGCCGATTGCACACGCACCGCGCGCCTTGTGTCAACTCCCTGACGCTGGCTCGGCTCCCTCTGCGCGTGCGTGCACCGGCGCGAGACACGTGCTGAAAAATGAATGACATCTTGCCCCCTTGTCAGTTTCCGCCTGCTAGCGCCACCATGCGGATCAAGGGTCGATAGTTTGTCTCTTTGTACAATCAAAGCGCAATAACTCTTCGCTTCGATGTGCAGCTTATCGGCCGGCAGGGGGTGGGGGTGGGGGTGGGGGGGGGGGGGAGGGGGAGGCGAACTTTGCCAGTGGAGGCAAAAGACAGTCCATTTTTGAGAAAAGCGAGATTTTCGTTGTATTACAGTGAAAATCTCGTTTTTCACAAAAAAGGACTTATTGTCATTTTGCTTTCACATATGTCTTCACAGGAAAAGTGTGTGTGTGTGTGTGTGTGTGTGTGTGTGTGTGTGTGTGTGTGTGTGTGTGATGGCGTGTGGCCGATATTGCTTTATGCGTTTTTAGACTTTTAGCGAGCTTCTTTTTTACAGTTTCCGTGGTAAACCGCGGCAAGCTATTTGTGGTAAATGATTTGAAAGAAAACAGATTTTTAATTATTTGTGAGTTGTGTGTGTGTGTGTGCGTGTGTGTGCATGACTGAGTGTGTCAGTGCATGTGTATATTTGTCTATGTGTGTTAGTGTTTGTTTCTGTGTGTGCCGCGTTTGTGTGTGTGTGTATGTGTGTGCGTGCGTAAGTGTGTGTGTGTGCATGTGTATGTCTGTCTGTGTATGTGTGCGTGCGTGTGTGCGCGCGTGTGTGTGTGCGTGCGTGTGTGCATGTCTGTGTGTGCGTGTTTGTGTGTGTGCGTGCGTTCGTGTGCGTGTGTGCATGACTTGTGTATGTCTGTGTGCGTGTGTGTGTGCGTGGTTGCGTGCTTGTGTGGGTGCATGAGTATGTCTGTGTATGTGTGCGTGCGTGTCTGCGTGTCTGTGTGCGTGCGTGTGTCTGTGTATGTGTGCGTGCGTGTCTGCGTGTGTGTGTGTATATTAACCCTACCATCAGTCAATCACTTTGACTCACTTCTTTTCGTTGCCACGGGAACAAACACACAAACTGACACAAGTGAACACTGCCCGGGTCAACAACCCGGCCAGGTCATAGCCCGGTAAAACAAAATCGTAATAAATAAATCAATCAACTGTTCACGGGGCGTGATTTTCCTTCTGTGCGTTCCCAAGATTTTTTTTGTTTCAGAAAAGTTCAATCCTAAGCCAAAACCCTTCAATCCTGCAAGAGGCGTGGATGTTAGTCATGAGCCCCAAGGCCCGGCAGCCGGAGGGGCTCATAAGAATATGCCTTTTGGTTTGCTTGCAGAGGCTGGACCCGCTTTCGTTTAGTGAAAAACCCTGCCGCAGAACGGCAGGGATCAGTACTGTTCCACGGGTGAGCGTACTCCTGCACCAGCCACTAAGCAAGGTGCCCCGCTATAGCGGAGCACCTTGCTTAGTGGCTGGCGCAGGGCTAAGCTCACCCGTGGTTCCAAGCAGACCCGCTCCATGTCCAGGAGCTGATGAGAGTCTACTGGCTTTTGTCTACCGAGACGGGCTCCAGATGCGCCAGTCACACTGTGTCGTGAAGCGTAGTGAAAATAAAAATTAAATTCAATTAAAAAGAGATGTAACGAAGGCCTAGCTTTGCTTTCACTGGTAAAGGCGATGAATTAATGACACCTCCCATTGTGGACGATTTAGAAACGGCACTAGCTTCCTCTAGGGTCACTCCGGCCATCCAGTGGCGTCCGGATTTTTTCTGGGGCGGCCGACGGTGTATTACCGACTGTCTAAAAAATCAAAAGGCGCGCTTGTGTGTAGTGTGTGTGCGTGCGTGCGTATTGTGTCACAGTGTGTGTGTGTGTGTGTGTGTGTGCGTGCGTGAGTTCTTTTTCTTCTTCTTTTTTTGTTGTTGTTGTGTGGGTTGTTTTGCTGTTTCTCACTACACTACATTCACACACGGGAGCTATGCAACACCGGTCGCATTAAAACATTCACGAGTTGCACTTTTGTCTCATTTCAACGTTGGTATTTTTATCTTTTGGCTAATTTTCAAGTTGATAGCCATGCTGAAAACACAACTTTTGTTTTCTGTATGCCTTTCGTTCAATTTAGATTTTATGCCTTCTGTCTCTTACCCACGGTTGAACGAGCAGCCAAGACCTGTAATTCGACCGGGCCATGCTTCGTTGATTCATTTAGCCCTGATACATTGCAGCAGGAGATGGATCGACCACGATAATTCAAGGGTAATGCCAGATTAGCTTGGCGCCTGACGGCGCCAAGCTAATCTGGCACTACCCTTGAATTATCGTGGTCGATCCATCTCCTGCAACTGGTACATAGTCGTTGGATGACGCCTCCAAAATATGGGAAATGCGGCCGTGGAGGTTAAATAGATTAAACCCTTCGCGGTCAGAACGTGTTGAATGCACACAACTGCAAGTTATCGGCCCACATGCCCCCGATTGAAATGGAACTGTATTTCTCAGGGGTGAATGATTGGGTACCGAGATCTCTTTTTCAATCACGTCCTTGCACACACACACACACACACACACACACACACACACACACACACACACACACACACACACGCACACATACACTCTCACACCACACAAGCTCTGAGTGTGAGCAAGGTCAATTTTGTATTACGTATTTGATACCACATAATAATTATACGAGCATGTCATCTTTTACATGTACGACAAAGCGCCCAACTGCTGTGAAGTATGTAGCATGTACGCAAACATAAGTAGATTAACCTAGCTAATCAGGCACTACCCCCATCAGCTATCATATCTGATCCATCTCCTTGTTGAAGGAACTGCACATGACAGACGGCTGATAAAAAGCAAATTAATAGTATTGCTGGAAACATATATCTCTCTCTAAAATAAATTAAAATAAAATGTGCCCCACATATAATGATCCACACTGGTTACCTCCATAGATCCGCTACGCATGCGTAGCGGATCTATGGAGGTAACCAGTGTGGCAGTGGAAGGTACCCAGCATGACAGAATAACCAGTGTGGCAGTGGAAGGTACCCAGCATGACAGAATAACCAGTGTGGCAGTGGAAGGTACCCAGCATGACAGAATAACCAGTGTGACAGTGGAAGGTACCCAGCATGCCAGAATAACCAGTGTGATAGTGGAAGATACCCCGTGTGCTGCTACAGTGAGCCACTCGCCCCAATCACACAAAACACGAGCAGAATATTACATGTTCACAACAGTACGGTGCACGCGGTACTGGAATTCCGAATGGTGCCAATTTCGTTACCCTTTGGCTGCCAGCAGCGGTCTTTGTTGAGGCGACTCCTGCGGGAATCACCTCGACAAAAAACTGCTACCGAGAGGCAAAGGGTTAAGTGGCTTATCAATACAGTAAGACAGACTTCACTACTTCACAGTTAAATCAATACAGTAAGACAGACTTCACTACTTCACAGTTAAATCAATACAGTAAGACAGACTTCACTACTTCAGAGTCAAATCAATACAGTAAGACAGACTTCACTACTTCAGAGTCAAATCAATACAGTAAGACAGACTTCACTACTTCAGAGTCAAATCAATATAGTAAGACAGACTTCACAGTTAAATCAATACAGTAAGACAGACTTCACTACTTCACAGTTAAATCAATACAGTAAGACAGACTTCACTACTTCACAGTTAAATCAATACAGTAAGACAGACTTCACTACTTCACAGTTAAATCAATGCAGTAAGACAGACTTCACTACTTCACAGTTAAATCAATACAGTAAGACAGACTTCACTACTTCAGAGTCAAATCAATACAGTAAGACAGACTTCACTACTTCAGAGTCAAATCAATACAGTAAGACAGACTTCACTACTTCAGAGGCAAATCAATACAGTAAGACAGACTTCACTACTTCAGAGGCAAATCAATACAGTAAGACAGACTTCACTACTTCAGAGTCAATTGATTGATTGATTGTACATTGCTTAACGTCCCGACAGCAACAAGGCTTTCTCAGGACGTGCCTGCACTGCTTGTGAAAAAAAAAAATAAACAGAACATTGAATGTATGTCGCCAGCCGGTCAAATACGTTAAATAAACCTAACACAAGGGGCTAAATAAAGCTAAGACCATTTAGCAACACACATCCAATATCAAGAGCTACAGGCAGTGCAGACAGTAGGGAGAGTTTTAATAAGGCAAATACAGGTGAATGGACAAAGGGTAGACAGAAACACATGCCCCAGAATAGAGAGAAAAACCCACCCTGTGGGGCTGACCAGGGTGACCCTGGGAACTAAAAAATACCTAACCCCACCCAAGTCCCCCAGGGCAGACCCGGGTGGGGGCACTTCAGAGTCAAATCCACAAAATCGCGAACAACAATCTGTTTCGAAATTGACCGGTCAATCGCTGCCACTGCATTTTTGCACCCAGTGTTTTTGCAACAAGAGTTTTGCACCCTGCTTTTTGCACCCAGCTTTTTTACACCCAGAGTTATGAATCCCGTGTTTTTGCACACAGAGTGTTGCACCCAGCATTTTTGCATCTGCTGTTCTGCACCTGAAATGTACCACGCATCATCCAGAGCAGAGATGCGACTGCCAAGCATGTCAAATACAAAAGAAAGTCCTAACAAAGAAACATGCTTAGAATGGACAAGCACAACACAATTTATTTTATATTTCATAAAAGCCACGTTAGAAACGACAAACACAACACAATTCAACGGTGTTGGACATGTTCCTCGTAATATGTGTCAACGGTGTTGGACATGTTCCTCGTAATATGTGTCAACGGTGTTGGACATGTTCCTTGTAATATGTGTCAACGGTGTTGGACATGTTCCTTGTAATATGTGTCAACGGTGTTGGACATGTTCCTTGTAATATGTGTCAACGGTGTTGGACATGTTCCTTGTAATATGTGTCAACGGTGTTGGACATGTTCCTTGTAATATGTGTCAACGGTGTTGGACATGTTCCTTGTAATATGTGTCAACGGTGTTGGACATGTTCCTTGTAATATGTGTCAACGGTGTTGGACATGTTCCTTGTAATATGTGTCAACGGTGTTGGACATGTTCCTTGTAATGTGTCCTTTCTAAAAAAAAACTTCTCCCTCCATTTGTGTGTGTGTGTGTGTGTGTGTGTGTGTGTGTTCGCTTGCGCATGTGTTTATATTATAGTAGAGAGAGCTAGTATTTATTTTGTATTTTATCGAGTTGCTTCGAATGGCCACCATGCAACAATTTCCCTTAATGGATAATGAAGTTGTCTGAATCTGCAGACATTTTGCACAACACGTTATGATGTGACGATGAAGTCAAGCATTCTCCTCGTGCAAAGAGAATCATTGTCACACCATTTTGTTCAGTTTGTACAATTCGTACACAGCAGAACCTGTCACAAGCGACCATCCTTATGACTGCAGCCCCCTGATTGATGGGCTTTTTATGTCAGGTGACATTTATTGCCTTTTGAAAAATCGCCATCTTTGACATAAATGTTTGTCTTTTAACCCATTCAGCCCTGATGCGCAACAGCAGGAGATGGACAGACCATGATAATTCCAGGGTAGTGCCTGATTAGCTTGGCGCCTGACGGCGCCAAGCTAATCAGGCACTACCTGGAATTATCATGGTCGATCCATCTGCTGCAACTGCTATTATGGTCGTTCGGTAACATCTCCATCATTTGTGAAATGCAGCCTCGGGGTTAAACGGATTTTGCTCCTTAAAAGGCAGTCGCTCAGAACAGGTTGGGGACAGCCTGCAGATGTTTAGCCATTAAAAGGCAGTCGCTCAGAACAGGTTGGGGACAGCCTGCAGATGTTTAGCCATCTGTAATGACCAATATTTGGCACACACGAAAGCAAAAATCTTGCGGGTGTTGGAGAGCCGGGAGCAGACATGGATGTGTGTGTCTACACAGAACACTCTGAGTGAAAAAAAAAAACAATGGCCTAAAAATAAAAATAAAAATAAAAAAAGATAAAAGAACTGTCCATTTTCACTCCATGTCCTCAGCCAAATAATACGCACCACAACCTCTGTTTTCTGATTTCACGTCGCGTGACACCATGCGTGTCTCATTCCCACGTTAAAACCGATTGCATTCTATTCTCTGCAGGAGACGGTTGAACTCTTGACAGCTCAAGGGTGGCGTCAGGGAGACTTGGCGCCTCCAGGCCTGGAGGCGCCAAGCCGGGTTACCTGGCACCACCCTTGGGCTATGCCCTAGCCGTCTCTCATGACAGTCCGTGGGGTGTGTGAGAGTTATCAGTCTGGAATTGTACACAGTCTGCGCAGCACCAGATCATACTCAAATTTCAGGAAGCTGGACTTTCTGCAGGCTTCATGGTAAGTAGACTCCCAAACAGGAAGTGCTGAATGATGGGAAACTTCCCCAGAACCTGTCAACAACAACAACAACAACAACAAAATAATAATAAATAACTATAATAAATGAAAATATTGTTTGTGTGAAATGGCGAAAAGAAACCAGCTGATGAAAGACGTGAAGGAAATAAATTGATGAAGAACAAATGACAATTAAAAAAACAAAAAATTATAGTAAAAAAAAAAAAGAAATGGCTGTTATCAAAATCATAACACACCTAACTGTATATGCTGCATGACAAATCCACCCGGAACTGAACATGTGCAAATATATATGAAGTTTCTTAAAAGCGGAGAAAAAATTATGAGTAGATATGGTTGACATCTCTGAGAAGGCTTTATCTTATCCAACTTTTGTAATATTTTAGTGCACATGTTAATAACGCACACCTACATAAAACGTTTGGCAGAAATCCAATAAACATGGACACAACTGGGGCACAAAAAAAGGCACAGAACATCATCAGCGTCCGCAGCTGCTTGGGCCCAATGAGGTTCTGTGAATCTTGCGTTTGTGTGTTGTCAGCATTTTCCCAGCAGTGAAGGAGTCAACGATTACCTTAATTCCTGCCAACGACAAAAGAAGAGAAAATATACTGACGAGCAAATCAAGTGCGACATTTTCGGAACCATCGGAAACACTTTAGTAGTGATTCCAAAGGTCCCCCAAAATGTCGCGTTTCCGATAGTTTACAAAAAAAATGTCGCATTTTTTGTTTGTTGTTGTTGGCTCGTCAGTACCGTTTCCCCAAATCAGCCTCTGACCTCTGCTCGGTACATTTTGACGAGCCCCGCGTTGACCTTGCCCCAGTTTCCGACCCCGCTCACGTTCCACAGCTGGTTGGAGTGCTCCGCGAAGGGGCCGGTCTTCACCTGCAACATCACCGGCAAAAATTAGTTTCATCCCAATACAGTTAACCCATCAAGTCCTGGTACGCTGCAACATGAGATCAATCTGACCATGCCAGCTCAAGGGTGGTGCCAGAGCAGCTTGGCGCCCATGGGCGCCAAGCTGCTCTGGCACCACCCTTGAACTTGCATGGTCAGCCTATGGCTGGAACTGAAATGTAGGACAACTCACTAATCTGAAGAGAAAAAAATCAGCCTCAGGATGTAAGGGGTTAAGATCCAGCCCCCTAGTTTAGGGCTCGGGAAGTTCCCCGCGTTGCCTAGCAGCGTCGGCGCGTCAGCCGCCATCTTATGAGGATACAATAGTCATGAGATAGTAGCGATATAGTGCGGTTTCAACACGTTTTTCTTCATTTTTCTTCCTCTTTGGAAACGAACAAAAACAGATTCTGGTGAGCGGTTTCCTACAGTGATGGCAAGACTTGCTGTTATTGCTTATAGTACGTCAGGATTTTCCTGACATTAAAAAAACAGGGATTTCCCGTTCGGAGCGTTTAGTCCCGTATCCTCACAAGATGGCCGCCACGCCTGGCGTGATGACGTCAGCTGCCCGAGCCCTATATGCAAACAGTACTGGCAGCTGCATGCACAAAGGGGCTAACTTCGATTACATCAGTGTTGGATTCAGCCCACTTGTGAATAAAGCCGTCTGTACTATTCATAGCCCAATAAACACAATACAGTATAAGAAACCAATCGCAACAGCACCGAACAGTCATGTAGTCAGCTGGGTGGAATTTGTTCATTCTTGTCGCCAGTTTCCCGATTTGGACCAATGGCTGTTGCCTCCCATTTCCACTGTTAAAAACTCAGTGTTTGCATCTAAGGCCGAGAGTTGCGATTATGACGCATCATGTGTTTCACAGCATGCTGGTATGATTATCGTAATGAAGAAATTATGTCTTTGACCTAAAAATTAACAACAACAAAAAAAGAACAAAGGTAAAGCCATTATGGCTCACGTGTATGACTGATTTACTAATTATGTGTGACCTTTGTGACAAGGGCTGGTTTCTGCAGCAGTAAAATCCATGTTTTCTGAAAATGTAAGCATTTTTCACTCATCTGTCAACCTCCTGTGACCCTTGACCTTTGTGATTAGTTGACTAAATTAGTATGCATAGGAAGGTCTTATCATCAGCTATCTTAGTGCCAAATTTGGTTGAAAAATGTGCAAAAATGTTGATAAGACCTACAATTTTATAAAAAAATTGGCATTTTACACAAATCTGCCAGCCTTTTGTGACCCTTGACCTTTCCGGGGGTCATCCAAATTAGTATGCATAGATAGGTTTTACCATCAGGTATTTCTGTAGCAAGTTTGGGTTTGAAGTTGTGAATAGTATTTGAGAAAAAACATCTTTTGTCAAAATATGGCTGTTTTTACCGATTTCCTGAGCTCTCGTGACCCTTGACCTTTCTGAGGGATCAACCAAATTAGTGCGCACAGAAAGGTCTTCCCATCAGGTATCTCTGTAGTAAGTTTGGGTTTAAAGTTGTAAATAGTATTTGAGAAAAAATATTTCTTGTCAAAATATGTCTATTTCTGACCTATTTCCTAAGCCCTTGTGACCCATGACCTTTCTAAGGGATCATCCAAATTAGTATGCATTGATAGGTCTTACCATCAGGTATCTCTGTAGCAAGTTTGGGTTTGAAGTTGTGAGCAGTATTTGAGAAAAAACATCTTTTGTCAAAATGTGGCTATTTTTCACCTATTTCCTGAGGTCTTGTGACCCTTGACCTTTCCAAGGGCTCAACCAAATTAGTATGCATAGAAAGGTCTTACCATCAGGTACCTTTGTACCAAGTTTGGGTTTGAAGTTGTGAATAGTATTTGAGAAAAAATAAATGATGTCAAAATATTGCCATTTATGACATATTTCCTGATCCCCTGTCACCTTGACCTTTGTGAGAGGTCACTGAAATTGGTATGTTTAGAAAGGTCTTGCCACAAACTATCCTTGGGCCAAGTTTGAAGACTGTGGCAACGTTACAGTTTACCACAGATGACGGACGACGGCGGACGGACGACCACTGGCCCAAAACATAGACTCACTTTTGCTTCACACGTGAGCCAAAAATGACATCAGTACCAAACCTTACTGCTAATCTTAGGAAGAAAAATCGTACAGCTCATACACTGTACCACACTCTTTGCATACAGACCTGGCTGATAAATTTGATGCCTGCAAGAAAGAGGTAGTCCTTGGCAAAGTGCTCAAAGATGTCTGGCCTGACAAAGGACTTGGGCAAAATTCGCTTGTGACCTGCGGGCAATGGAAAAACAACAGGTGTAAATAAGTATGCAAAATGCGGTGGACTATCGTGTTGCTTGCCTCTACAAGGAGACATGCCTCTAAAAGAATCAGTCGTTTTTTTTAAATAAAAAGGCAGGTAGTGTGCCGTCAGGCGCCAAGCTAATCTGGCGCTACCCTTGAATTACCGTGGACGTACCAGCTCCTGCTGTAGTGCGTCACGACTGAATGGGTTAACTGGACAATAGCTTTTGTCATCTTCATCAAGACTATAAGTTGCAGAGGTAATTGAATCTGGCCGTCTATAGGGCTCGGGAAGCTGACGTCATCACGCCAGGCATGGCGGCCATCTTGTAAGGATGCGGGACTAAACGCTCATAGGGAAATCAATGTTTTTGTAATGTCAGGAAAGTCCTGATGTGCTATAAGCAAAAACAGCAAGTCTTGCCATTACTGTATGAAACCGCTCACCAGAATCTGTTTTTGTTTGTTTCCAAAGAGGAAGAAAAATGAAGAAAAACGCGTTTAAACACTATTTCGCTACTATCTCATGACTATGATATCCTCATAAGATGGCGGCTCACACTGATGCGCAGACGCTGCTAGGCAACGCGGGGAACTTCCCGAGCCCTATTATGGTACCCTGGATGTTAAACCACGAACTAATCAACCAACCAACCAGCAAATAGATCAGCTGTGACAATTCAAAGGTAGTGCCAGATTAGCTTGGCGCCTTGCGGCACCAAGCTAATCTGACACTGCCTTTGAATGATCATGGATGATCGTGATTAGCGACTTGGGGCTAAATGGGTTAACACCAGTAGCGAATCGGCAACACCCAGTTAATGAGTTGACAGCGGTAGCGAACGGAGGGAGACACCCAGTGTGCACTCACTCAAAAGCTGGGAGCTGCCCCACAGGAAGGGCAAAAACTGGTAGTCATCCAGGCTCCAAACTCCGTGGCTGCCCGCGGGTTCCATCCTGTAGGTCAGCTGCAGTTTTCGCACCAGGTTCATGTACCTGAAAATAGTCAGGTGGGAACGTGAAGGCTGGTAAATTGCCAAGGTCGAAGTTTACCACAGGCGACAGACGACTGACGGAGGACTGCCCAGTACACAGACACACTTTCAACCCCATTCGTGCTAGTGGACGTCCATTTTGTTTTTGAAATCTGTGTCCACCGAACGACCAAAAGCCTCGACTGTCCAAAGAACGTGGACACAAAGTGGTGTCAGCAAGAGGCATAGATCCTCAAGAGCCCCTGCAGTCGCGGGGGCTGATGAGGATATGCCTCTTGCAGTTGGATCTCATTCGCTTTCTCAGTCTCGGCAGTTAGGGGGTTAATATCGCAAACAGGCCAACACTGAACAGTTCAATCGAAATAGATCACTGCAGGTGGTCACATGCGCAAGATGGTTAGCCACAGTAATACTTTGCGAATGCAGCAAACAGCCGAGGATTGTCTGTGTGTTGCAGTCTCGAGTGTCCTTATTAGCTGATAAACATTGTATCTAGGTCGTTTAACATTGCAGCACACAACGTTTTTTTTTTCCAGATATCTTCGCCTTCACAAAGAGCCACTTTTTTTTTATACCAATCTTAGCACAAACATTATTCTGTGACAGCTGACCTAATAGGATTTACTTTTAACTCATTCTACCCCAGACACACCACAGCAAGATAAGGATCGACCATGACAGTTCAAGGGTGATGCCAGAATAGCTTGGCGCCTATGGGCGCCAAGCTATTCTGGCATCACCCTTGAACAATCATGGTCGATCTGTGTCCAGCACTGCAATACAGTCTTTAGAGGACAACGGCAAAATTTGGGGATTTCGGTCTTGGGGTACAATGGGTTAAGAAACTCTAACAATGTGTCAGTCTTGCTATACTGTCGTACAAAATCGCACCTTTGTTCAATACATGACTTATTTTACATCCCTAAATGCGCCTCAGATATATTAAGCCCAGGAAAAGAAAGATCCATTTTCACCTGAATTGGCCACATTTTCCAACCTGAAAACAGCGCAGGCATACGTGAAGTCTGCATGCGTGACCTCGATATTGAAATCTGCCGGGGCTCTATTTAGGGTGTTGAAAATGAGTTCTTGTCTTTTTACCAAATATTTACGACTGTAGAGAAAAATCGACACATCATAGGCGTTCAGTACAAATATTCCATATTATGTCAATTGGCACTTAAGTGATACTTGTTGTTAAAGTGGTACAGAAAAGTCTTTACGTCAATTGGCACTTAAGTGATACTTGTTGTTAAAGTGGTACAGAAAAGTCTTTACGTCAATTGGCACTTAAGTGATACTTGTTGTTAAAGTGGTACAGAAAAGTCTTTACGTCAATTGGCACTTAAGTGATACTTGTTGTTAAAGTGGTACAGAAAAGTCTTTCTTTGCGGAGATATTTGGCCAAAACGGTGTGCGGCCTGTACAGAACCCACCTGTCGAAGACCTTCAAGCAAATGGCTGGGTAGTCCTCCTGAGACAAGGCCCCAATTTTGAACAGACAGCACAGGAACGCCACAAAGGCCATCTCATGTCCTGGGCAGACAAACCAAACATTCAGAATTCAGTATTGTGAATGAAGAGACGATTTCTGGAAATCAGAAAGGTCGGTCCAAACTGCACGTGTATCGACGAAAACAGTGGATTAAAAGCCCGGACAAATGTGCGATAATATCGTATTATGGTGTGTTTGTCCAGGCTTTTAACCCATTACATTCATAGGCTGATTTTGCAAAATGTGCTTATTGTCCTATGAAGGCTACATTAGAGATTAGGAGACTGAGATCAACCATTTTAGTTCAAGGGAGGTGTCAGAATAGCTTGACGCCCCAGGCACCAAGCTATTATGGCACCACCCTTGAAATACCATAGTCAAATTAATTTCAAGCGAAAGTGTATCAGGATGAAAAGGGTTAATCCACTGTTTTCATCGAAACGCGGTGCAATTTTGACCTAATTCTGATTTTCCTAACATTGTCAACAGTTGTACACATGCTGAAAGCTGTTTAGGCACCACAGTTGAAGTGTCACAGGCTATAGAAAACCTGTATTCCCCTGACCTGTCGTCTCTTGTATTTCCACGGGGAACTCTCAAAATAAGGGGTCTTCAGACCTGCAGGGCGCCCACATGGGTCAGCAAGGACCACTTCAGAGCGACCACCTTCGGAGACAGCACCCGTAGTTAAAGTAGCCACCTAACTGATGGTCTTCTTTCATATTTAAAAAAAAAAAATTAATTATTTTTATTTTCAATGTAATATTTTCATTACTTTGTGCATTATTTGTAGGTAAGATAAGCAGGGGCAAGTTCGAGAAATGGTTGTGCCAGCCAAAACTTTCACCGTTTGTAAAATAACAAATCACTGTCTTTAACCCCTTCACTGCCGAGAAAGACTGAACAGAGTCCAACCGCAAGAGGCGTAGATCCTCATGAGCCCCCGCGACTGCGGGGGCTCATGAGGATCTACGCCTCTTGTTGCTGAGGCCGCTGTGTGTCGCCGTTTCTCTGACGGCCGGGGCTCTCTGGCGTTGTTGACGTAACACTGACATCATAAATACTATCCGCCTCCGCTGGCATTGACGGGGTTAATGACTGGTGAGCGGCGGTAGGTACTGGCTTTGATGAGAAATCCCTGTCCTGGCGGCAAAGGTAGTGGTGCCGTTTTTTAGAATGCGGGAAGTGTTGTGAACAAACATGACCGACGACGTGATGGAAAAGTAGTAGTCGTCGTCGTGAAAATGTGTGCGGGCCTCCGGGACAAAGGAAACCAATCACTCACCCATCCAAAACCCCAATCACTACCCCATCACCCCCCCCCCCCCACCCCTTCAACACACAACACACCACGCCCCAGAAAATGTTCAACTTTAAACCTTTCTAGATTAACCATTTTCACCCTGATACACGTTTGCATGAAATAAAATTGACCGTGGTAGTTCAAGGGGGGGGGGGGGGGGGGGGTGCCAGAATAGCTTGGCGCCTACAGGCGCCAAGCTATTCTGGCACCACCCTTGAACTAAATTGGTTGCTCTGTCTCCTAATCTGTAACGTAGCCTTAATAGTGCAAACACACACATTCGGGAAAAAAGTCATCCTCAGGAATTAATGGGTTAAACAAAATCATGGAGTGTTGTGATGGAAATTTGCGCGAGCCAGTCTAACAAAAGAGAATCATTGTTCAAGCAAACCCAAACACTCACCCCCCCCCCCCTCCCCACACTTCCACACCCCCCCCTCCTCCTCCCACCCCCCACCCAAACCCCCACGGCGTTAAACATTGGACCGTTCTACGTACATCAAACAAGACATACCTTTCCTAGTTTTGCATACATGCAATAAAATCAGAATTACAGCATTCCTAACAGACGTCCCTGACCCGTTAGTCGTGTAGGTCTACTTGAACCCTGGGGTGACATCCTCAAGGCGAGGAACCAGAGGCAGGACTCTGCCTGGAAGAAGCCTCTTGTATTCAGCAAGAGGCTTAGATCCTCACGAGCACCTGCAGGCGCTCATGAGGATCTATGCCTCTTGCCGACGGAAGGCGCTGCAAGACTGTCGGTCCGTGACGACATTTTCCGCTTCCATTTGACGTAGACGGTTTCATTCGACACAAAAAAAACACACACCTCGCTGTCCCAGGAAACGGATTCAAAGTGGTGTCAGCAAGAGGTATAGATCCTCATGAGCCCCCGCGACTGCGGGGGGCTCATGATGATCTATGCCTCTTGCAGGTGAGTGGTTCTTATTTCGGCACTAAAGAGGCTAATGAACCCTAGTTCGAGTCCTATTCCCCGGCACAGATTTACATGAGGACCATCAGCCCCCCCCCCCCCCCACACACACACACTAAATGGCTTGTTTATGTTCTCATGATTCATAATTACAAGTTTTCATCCCAGTAATCCGTGAAAGAAGAGGCCGTCGTACAACGTGAAAGCCAAAATAAAGAATACCTGGCCATTTCGTGAAGCGTTCTAGGTCACAAGAAAACCGATCAAATGGAGTGTTTCCCCGTCATCTCTTTCCATCGTGAAACGTGAGCACTACATTTTGGCGATGCGCGATTCGCAAAACAAATCAATGTGAATTCGTACTGACCCCCCACCCCCACTCTTCTGGGATACATTATAATCTAGAACTTTTCCTGGATTGACTATCCGACTGCTACTGACGTAAATAACCGCTCAGCGGAAAAGCCGCGGAGTCGCGCTGGACCTTATTCATCGAGTCCTGGGGCCGGTTGCAAGGTGCTCCGCTGGGGCCAGTTGCATGAGCGAGCTTAGTCCTGCACCAGCCACTAAGTAAGGTACGCCGCTATAAGCGGCGCACCTTGCTTAGTCACTGGTGCAGGACTATGCTCGCTCATGCAACTGGCCCCTGAAGCGGAGCGCCTTGCTTGGTGGGCTGGCGAACGACTAAGTTCACTCATGCAACTGCGCCCTGAGGGTAGTGGCACGCGCGAGCTTTTAGTCCTGCGCCAGCCACTAAACTAGGTGGCCCCGCTACAGCTAAGCTCACTCATGCAACGGGGCCCTGCTCCCGGGTTATAAACAAGTGGCGCGGGGGAGGGGGGGGGGGGCCACAAACAAAATGTCACTGTCGAAGACCCCATTGCTGTCAACAACAAAACACAAAAGTGACAAATTCCGAGGCCCGATGCCACACAGCGCGTCAAATTCCCTCCACAGGCAGCCCCACAACACGAAGGTAATTTATCTTTCAGACAACAGGCGACTTTCTGACTTTTCGGCCGGTGCTGAGCGAAAGGCTGTCAACCCTCACCCCCAGGGACCTTTGCTTATTGGGTCCCCACCACTTCCTCGTCGTTGGAGTTCCCTTCGGCCATGGATGGAGAGGTTCCTTCCCCCACCCCTCTGGCGCGCCAAGGAAGCTTCATACAGACCTATGTCTCGCTAAGAAATGCACATGTGTTTCCTAGACTGGGGTGGGGGGTGGGGGGAGGGGTGGCGGGTGGGGGAGGGGTGGGTGGGCTTTGGGGGAGGGGGGGGGGGCTGAAATTGGGTTGTGTACGAGAGGGTATGGTACACGCTGAGAAACACAGGTCAACAGTTATTGCGGACGTGCCCTCAGCAGATCTATTTACGTTCACGCACATGATGCGCATTTTTTCATCGGGCGACTCCTAGAATGTCGCCCACTTAATGGGATCCCATCCAAGCGCACTCCGGTTGCGGTGGGTGAACTGACCCGACTCCAACTCGTCCAGTGCCGAGAAATAATCTAAACGACACCCATCTGCCTCTTGCTCACACGTTCCTGTGACGTCTAGGGCGGCGTTGAATCAAGGACGATCGCAGAAACACAGCCTGCTGGCGCTAAAGCGATCGGCTCCACGACAGGCTTTGGTCGCTAAAATACGCCGATACAACGGGTTATCGATATTGTCTTGCCTCAGCTAAGACCCTTCGACCCTTCTTTTCACAGTCCACGCCAGTACAGGCACGCGCACCTGAGGTTTTCAACGCACTTTGGCGCGTCACGCGGATGGAACGCTCCTCTGTGCGTGCACACGAGAACTGCAGCGGAAAAGTCTGTCATTGTACGGCACTTGAAGGCCCACTGCCGCCGTCACTGTTCAAAGATACACTTCTGTAACACATGGTTACGAAACGCTACACACAGTATGGTTCATTTAGACGCAGGAGAATCCAGTTCAGCGCACGTCGTCCGTATATCAAGTAACCTGACAATGACTCCACTCCGTTCCAGAAATACAACGCTATCAGTGCGAGAAACAGCTATTAAAAAAAAAGATTTGACACGCTAACGGCTGTGCATAATAAATAAGCGCGATTGCGCGTGTGCTTTTGCTGCGTGTGCGGACTGCCTTAGGAGTTCTTTAGCTGTGTCGACAAGGCATAACAAACACAAAATGGTGCTGACATTTGTCTTCGCTTTTACGCGTAATGGTACTTTAAACTTCATCATTTAAAGTGAGCCTTTCTGTCCGACATTCCTGCAAGACGTACTAACAACACTTATAAAAGGGCATACTGCAATCTATCAACCCTTTGCTGCCTGGAGTTGGTCGCTTAGCCCATTACATCCTGGGACTGATTTTGTAGAAGTTGGTTATTGTCCTATGAAGGCTACATTACAGATTAGGAGACAGATCAACTGTTTTTGTTCAAGGGTGGCGTCAGAATAGCTCGGCGCCTCAGGCGCCAAGCTATTCTGGCACCACCCTTGAACTATCAGTCGAATTTATCTCAAGCAATCTGTGTGTCAGGATGAAAAGCCGGTTGAGTACAACGCCCCCCCGAGATTTGGTCCTTGATCCCGGAATAAGCACCCTCCTCGTCCTGGCTGTCATATTATTTACAAGGCTGCCAGTCAAGACACGGCCAGTTCTTCTTCTAGTGTTCCCGTCTTTGGCCCCCGAGGGACGTGCTGTGTAATTGATACGTCTATCTTTCTGTCTGTGACACTCGCACGGTTAACCTTTTTAGCCCCAAGGTCCCATTTCTCACATTTTGGACGCGTTGCCTAACGACTATGTACGCGTTGCAGGAGACGGCTTGGCCATGGTAATTCAAGGGTAGTGCCAGATTAGCTTGGCGCCTGCAGGCGCCAAGCTAATCTGGCACTGCCCTTGAATTATCATGGTCAAGCCATCTCCTGCTGTAGGGATCAGGGGCTAAAAGGGTTAACGCAACCGTCTGTAACGGCCACTGCGCCCCGTGCGTTTTGTTTCGTAAAAGACAACCCAAGAAGTCGCCAAAATGCATAGATCTTTATGGTCTCCGCATCAGCGGGGGCTCATGACGATATATACCTTTTTTTGGTGACTACATTTACGTCTCATCTCCTCCAACTCAAACCGACAATTCAAGAGAAATAGACCTCCACAAAATGAAACGATACCCCAACAGTGGACACCATTTCGTCTGCAAAGGGCACAGATCTTCATGCGTCCCAACAGGTACGGTGGTTCATGAGGATCCACGCCATTTGCTGACCACAACCATCATTTACACAGGCAGGGGATGATCGCTGTGTAACTGGCCACCTCTTAACACGGGTAGGGGTAAATTTCACTACCCCAGCATCAGGTGCCGGTGCCCATTTAGTTCTGGTGTGCTCCAACACAACCTGCGGGGTTTGCCGCTGACGAAAGCTATGTATTCTCTTGTTCGGCCTGTCACCTAGGGAATCGTGCATACGAATCTCCATAAGAATCCATCTGCTCCAGTAGGGCGAAAAAAACACCAAAACAAAACAAAAACAAAAAAAAACAACCCAAATATTATATTGTGAAAAGCGAAATTTTCATTGTAACACAATTTTAACCCTCTGCGAGTCGGTAGCGGTTATTGTCGTTACAAAATCATGATAATTCATCGCGACAAAAACCGCTACTGACGCGCAAAGGGTTAAAAATCTGGCTGTACACGAAAAAAGGACCTGCTGCCGTCTGCCTACACAGGGCAAGCTGTGTCCACTGCTGGCTCCCTCAACACACAATGTTTATTTACTGCGCCCATGTACGTCTGTGTTCCTGCAGTAGACGAGGTGACAAGCGCTGAAACGGTCGTGTCCTTGACAGCCAGGGTAGAGTGATGAATTATGACCCGTGATCCGTCATTGCTTTAAAGAACGGAGACAGAGATTGCTCACCGGTCATATTTTAATCTCCTGGGACAGGTTAGACTTCTCCGCCTCACGATTCGATTCTGCGACTTTTGAAATCTACCGCTCAACAGTTTAGCTGACCCTGATTTCTGCAGTGATCGCCTGGGCCAAAGGCCTCACCCAAAGTGTTTAACCCGTTCAGTGCCAGTTGACGCAGACTGTGTTTTCTGCATTGTCTGTTCATTTAACGCCAAACATCCGAGCTTTCCCAGGAACATAGACTCAAAGAGGTGTCAGCAAGAGGCATAGATCCTCATGAGCCCCCGCGGGGGCTCATGAGGACCTATGCCTCTTGCAACTGGGCGGTGTTGGATTTTCTCGGGTTAATCTCCTGGGACAGGTTAGGCTTCTCCACCTCACGATTCTATTCTGCGACTTTTCAAATCTACTGCTCAACAGTTTAGCTAAGCCCGGTTCCTGCAGGAGTCGCATCGGCCAAAAACCTCACCTTGTGTTTAACCCTTTCAGTGCTACCTGACGCAGACTGTGTTCCCAAAGTCTTTGTTAACTCACTCTAGACGCGCCGCATCCGGAAAGGCGGCGTAAAGCGGCGTAACCGAACCGAACGCGGCACGCAACATTTGACCTACTTTTGATTTAGAGATAGCGTCTATTCACCCTAAAACTACCAGATTCAAATGGCGTCCATTCTACAGAACGGAAGTCATTCAGTTCTGGGAGCTTACCAGCTAAACCCCAGCGATAACCGTCAATGTGTTAACCCATTTAACCCCGTGGCCGCGTTTCCCAAATTGTGGAGGTGTCACGTAAAGGCTATTCGCAGGAGAGGTTGGTTGGTTGTACATTGCTTAACGTCCCGACAGCAACAAGACTTTCTCAGGACATGCCTGCACTGCTTGTGAAGAAAAAACAACGAAACAGAATATTGAATGCATGTTGCCAGCCGGTCTAATACGCTAAATAAAGCCAAGACCATTTAGCAACACACATCCAATATCAAGAGCTACATGGAGCGCAGACAGTAGGGAAAGCTTTTTAAAGAAAAGGAAAATACAGGTGAATGGACCAAGGGTAGACAGAAACACATGCCCCAGAATAGAGGGGAAAATCCACCTTGTGGGACTGACCAGGGTGACTGTGATGAAGCTCTATGCTCGTGCATAGTGCTCATACATTAGGGTTAGTACGGTACGGGTTTTGTTGACGGTTTGTTTGTGCCGATAGTCCGGGTGGCATGAGGCTCCATGTGAAATCTGTAAGACATGGTTAGCACGGAGTTTTGGTGAGTTCTGTTTAGTGAGTTCTAGGCGGAAGCTGTGTCTGTCAGAGGTCTAGATCGGTAGTGCGGGCTGTCTTGTCGTATGGAACGGTTGTGTTTGAGATACCTAGCCCGCATTCCAAGACTCTGAAGCCTAGATTTCAGGTATGTTTCTATAAATGTAGTATTGATAGTTGTTTAGTTAAAGACATTATGCGTTGGTAAGAGTAATGTGGTTGTATAGCGGTGTTCCGGTTTGGTTTAGTTATGTATGTTTAGAATTCAGTGAAGTAACCCGTGTTTTTGTATACAGTTGTTTACTGAGATAGATGACTAAAAGAATGCGAGGTGTGTATGTCTAAGCCGCTATGAAGATATTACGTGGTTGGTTAAGCATAGTCTTTTCCAGTGTATAGAGTAATGTATAGCAAGAGTGTTAGGCTATAGTCTGTTTCAAGATAGTGACAGAGATATAGGGGTGTTACGGAAATAGACAGTTTATGAAGCACGTGTGTGTGTGTGAATGAACGTATGAGTTATTTGTATCAGCCAGGTTACATGACGTTTCTCATTGATCCAATATGTTGTGTGTTTAGCAAGTGTTACGTTGGGACTTTTGTTATCTATTCAGAGTTCTTGTAAAGAGTGGAACGACGGACGCCGAGACGTCGAGTCACAGGTGGGACCTACGTGAGGTCATCCCTCCAGCTCTTCACTGAGAGTGAGTCTGACCGGGACCAAGACGCCCGAGTCAAAGCGAGAACTGCGCAACAGTACGAGAACGAGGACGTCCGTGCCAAAGAGACAGGACGGCAAGAAGAAGCGTACGACGAAGGACTTTCACGCCTAGACGTGAGAAGGACCAACGTAACCAGGCAATAACATCAAACAGGTTGGAGACTGAGAACTAAAACCTAGCCTGGCAAAGATATTGTGATTTGTGTGTGTGTGTGTGTGATAGTAGAGCAGTGTATATAGTTTGATAGTGTGAGCGTTTTTTGGTATATTTATATTGTATAAAGGTTACTTTAGAAAGGGAGCCCGTGTGTTGTGTTTTACCGCATGAATGCGCCCGTCTGAGTCAGTGGCGGTGTATGCGTCTGTTGCGTGAGAGTCTGTACGTGCGACTGTGGGCAAGCCATCAGGCGCCAAGCTAATCTGGCACTACCCTTGAATTATCATGGTCGATCCATCACCTGCTGTGAGGCGTCGGGGCTGAATGGGTGAAACGTTGGACTGTAGACACAAACCACAGAAATAAAGAGAGAGAGAGAGAGAAATAAATCCAACCTGTTCCATAGTCGATGCGCGTGTCGTTGCCAAAACTTTCAAGCACGTACGTGGTCAGCTCTTCAACGGCAGGGTGAAATTTCTCCTCCAACGCAGTTCTCAGCAAGCCCTCCGTTCTCTGGGAGCAAAATAAAAACGTTGCCATTAAGCCCCACTGCACGAAGTCAGTAGAACCGGTTTAGACCAACCACCAGGGAAAATGTGACCTTAAAAGACAGACGATCGAGTCATTTCAATCCCACCCGTCAGCGTGAAAGCACTGCGCCGCCTGCTCTGCGGCTAAACCCAACAAGCACCTTCCGGAGCCGACCCTTTAAAGACCGGTCGTTTAGGTGGCAACAGTCATCTACATGATGGTCTTTAATGATAGGCGACCTCCCATTAGGGTGGTCGCTCAAAACAGGTGTCACTGTTTCGCATTACAGATTATCTCCACTTTGGTACTGGTCTCAGGCCACTTTATAAAATTTCAAATACAAGCGATCAAAATTTCCGAAACCTCAGTAGCTGAGCTGACCCTTCGCACCACGTGAATGTCCTGTGTCTGTCTTGCACTGTGTTCGTCTTCAGAGTGAATGCGTTTGTGTCACGTGAGGGTGCGTGTTGGGTTCAGTTCGCGGCGCGTTCAGCCGATTCGCAGAATTGGGTAAAGCGCCGATATAATAACCGGTATTATTATTAATAACCCTTTAGCTGTCGATGATTCTTGTCCGAATCACCGCGACGAAAAACCATTACCGGCAGCCAAAGGGTTAACACTGAATGTATTATCGTTCACAAAAATATGTGCAGGCCTGTGATGTTGGACCTAACAGCTCTTTGCTCTCTTATCCTCTAGGCCACATGCCCAACATTATGGAAGTGTCACCTAATGACGCACTACAGCAGGAGATGGATCGACCATGATAATTCAAAGGTAGTGGCAGAGTAGCTTGGCGCCTTCAGGCGCCAAGCTACTCTGCCACTACCTTTGAATTATCATGGTCGATCCATCTCCTGCTGTAGTGCGTCGGGGCTGAAAGGGCCAATACACGCCTTACAATCACAGACCAGCGCTCGTTGTATCAAGAGATAGTGTTAACTCGTGCAACCCCGACACGCCACGTCAAGACATGGGGACCTAGCTTAGTGGATAAGACACTGTGATGGCAGTCCTAAGATCCCGGTTCAAATCCCCTGGTGGGCAGGATTGGGATGTGGACTTTTCCTCATTCCCATCGAGTCAAATTGACGTACAGACACGGCTTGCGGTTGCCTGTCTCGCCTTCGTGTGCACAGCACGCATAATCATCAAGTGCGCACGTTAAAAATCCCATCATACCACTTTTCGAAAAGAGAAGGCCCGGTAGGGCCGGTGAAATGGAAACAGAAATATATCGCATGCACCGAAGCTAATAGTAGGGTGGAGGTTTGCACATAAAGTAGCGCTTAGTAGCAGCAGGCTTTCGAAGCTTCAGCTTCCATCCCTACGGCGCCTTGAGCATGTTTAATTAGATGGATATGTGCGCCTCGGAGACACCATACCATACCAAGACATGGATCGGGCGTGATATGGGCGTCAAGTTATTCTGGCACCACCCTTGAACTATCACGCTCGATCTGTTTCCAGAAATGTAATAACATACGCTGGAGTCGTTCGTAGCAAATCACTTCTCAAAACCCGCCTCTACAAGTACAACGCTGCCTTTTTACTAGTCCAATTCCCCAGCCATGCAAAATTCATCACCACTGTCACGTGTGTGTGTGTGTGTGTGTGTGTGTGTGTGTGTGTGTGTGTGTGTGTGAGTGTCTGTGTGTGTGTGTTAGCTCTTAGTTTTCTTTTTGTATCAGCACTTAGAGCTACTTTTAGAATAAGGCTTCACAAATTTCCATTATTATTATTACTTTTTGAAACAATACATTGCGCAATAAACCACTATAGAAAGATTCTTTGTGGAATCGAAAGCACATCGGCGTCCCATGCTGACTATTTTATTGAAAAATATTTAATTCTTTGAGACAAACAGTCACTCACCTCTTCCACTGAATTACTCTGACAATATATAGCAATGCTTCTGGTCGAGCAGACGGCATTTCCCAGGAAACGTAATGAAATATCTTTATTAGTCAGAAGTCTATTACGTAGTACTTTGACGTCAGTCATGTCTGGTTCAAGCCAGGTCGTCAGATTTCTTCCCACTGGGAGGACATCATTATTCGGTGACCTTTCATCAGCTTGTTTCTTTTATGAAAATAGTGGAGGAATGAAAACAAATGTTATTGGTAGCAGTGATTTACTACAAAGGCTCTCGTAGACCTTTGGGAGGTCAAATTAACCATTGTAACCCTAAAGGCCTTCACTGTACCCTCAAAGGCATGACGGAGGTCAAATTAACCATTGGGGTCCATGCAGCAAATCCCTGCTACCAATAACTTAAGGACGCCCCACGTATCTGGACGTTCAGTAAAGGTGAAATAAACATCGTCATTTCGAAATAAAATAAGATACCTCTGAGAGTCTTGCGAACCAGTCGCGGAAAGCCTTGTTGCCGAAGCGCTGAGGTTGTTCAATGGGAGGGATGTCCGCGATCCAAGCGTCCAGCTCATCCAGCATCCCCACTAAACGCTCAATCAACTGGAGGAAAGAAATGGTAGATTTTAAACACATGATATCAGGGACCAAACTAACATGTACATTCATTCCAATTTCCATCCGAAAATTACAGACAGTACGGAATACTTCATGTCAATCGAATCAAAAGAACTGAGAGCATTTAGCCTGTCTCATCAGTGTCGTCAGATTTCCCCCCACAATTTGCTGCACTGCAGCACTGAAATTTATATCCCTACAAAGTGATTCATTAAATCACTGCAATTTTGAATGAACATGAACTTAACTCGATTAACCCGACGGCCGTATTTCCCAAATTTTGGAGGGGTCATAATAATAATAATACATAGTATTTATATGGCGCATTTCTCATATTTATAATATAACTCAATGCGCAGGCGAAAACGACGCACACACGCACACACACACAGAGACACACAAACAGAGTCTGCAGGGGTCTAATGACTATGCACCAGATGCAGGAGATGGATTGACCATGATAATTCAAGGGCAGTGCCAAATGTGCGTTTGTCACGTGATCGCTGAAAGTAGAACTAGGAGCACTGAATTTACATTTTAACCAATTTAGCCACGGTGCACTACAGCAAGCAATAGATCAACTGTGATAATTCATGGGTTGTGCCAGATTACATGTAGTTTGGCGCTGTTAGGCGCCAATCTAATCTGGCACTTACCATGAATTATCATGGTAGATCCATCTCCTGCAACTGGTAGTCGTTTGGTAACACCTCACAAATTTGGGCAAAGCACCCACTGAAATTTATTTTTGACTCACCGAAGTCAAATGTGTGCTGGTCGGTGATTTTGGACCATGCAGCTCAAGGTTGCAAGGTCCACAATGACAAACCAACACACAGACACACACACACACACACACTGACATGCACACACACTGACACACACAGTACACACATGAACACATACAAATCTGAGGCCTCTCACAAACCAGATAGGTGAGGCTAGCGCTGGTAGAATTGTACACATACCAAGGGGAATTACTCAGCGCTGAACAGACAAAACAGTTAGATCCCCTGCCCCCGCCTATCAGGCACCCAAATCGCCAGCCCACAGAAAAATATGCAGGTATAGAACCAGACGACCATCTACATCCCCTAAAAGGATGCATCAGGTCTAGCCTATATAACCCATGTCTTTTTCTGGAACTTAGGAAGTAGGCAGGAGAAACACACGGAGGTGCACTACTAAATATGGTCGGGTGAATACCCTGAATTCCCACAGTAGATGCACAAGACAATACACAACAATGTAACGATACAAGTTGCCTCGAGTTATAGAATACTCACAAACCAGATAGGCCAACATACACAATGCGACTGATGCAGGCCCTGTTTCAGAATCCACCTTTTTCAGCAAAATGTGGTCTTTAACCCGTTAAGCCCCGGATCCCTACAGCAGGAGATGGCTTGACCAAGATAATTCAAGGGTAGTGTCAGATTAGCTTCTACGGTGTATCCACAAAGCCCGTCCGCCTGATCAAGAGCAGCTACGATGGCATGACATGTCGCGTGATCCACGAAGGGCAGTTCACCAGGGAGCTCCAGGTCATAAGAGGTCTCGACGCCAGGAGTTTCTCGGCCTACCTCTTTTCCTCTTTCCCTGGGGATTCCATGACAATGCCTGCCTAGTGATACTGGAAGCTGGCTTTCTCAGACTGTGACCAATCCATCCCCATCTTCTTCGCCCAATTTCATTCTCTGCTGTTATCTGCTCTGTTCTCTCCCAGAGTCTGATGTTGCTGATCTTCTCTGGCCAGTGGATTTTCAAAATTCTTCTAAGGCAACTGTTTATGAAGATCTGTACTCTGTTGACAGTGGTTTTTGTCAATCTCCAAGTCTCTGCTCCATATAGGAGAACTGCTTTTACGTTGGAGTTGAAAATCCGGACTTTGGTGTTTTGTGACAGCTCTCTGGAACTCCACACTTTTTTCAACTGGAGAAAGGCTGCTCTGGCTTTACCGATTCGTGCTCTGACATCTGCATCAGTGCCGCCTTTTTTGTCTATGATGCTCCCGAGATAGGTGAAGGACTCCACCACCTCCAACGGGGTGCCAGCAAGCAAGACTGGTTCTTCTCTGGTTGCGTTCAGCCTCATTGTCTTTGTTTTCTGTTTGTGGATGGTGGGACGAGATGTCAGCAAGCCTCGTGGTCTTGTCCTGCATTTGTTGATGCGTGTGGGACAGTAATGCCAAGTCATCTGCAAAATCGAGGTCGTCAAGCTGTGTCCACAGTGTCCACTGTATTCCGCTTCTTCTCTGCTCTGTGGTCATCTTCATGACCCAGTCTATGGCCAGTAGGAAGAGGAACGGAGACAGCACCTGCCTGACACCGGTTCTGACCTGGAGCTCCCTGGTGAACTGCCCTTCGTGGATCACGCGACATGTCATGCCATCGTAGCTGCTCTTGATCAGGCGGACGAGCTTTGTGGGTACACCGTAGTGTTGTAGGAGTTTCCACAGAGTCTCTCGGTCCACGCTGTCAAATGCTTTCTCGTAATCCACAAAGTTGACGTACAGTGGGGAGCTCCACTCCAGAGACTGTTCCACGATGATGCGAAGAGTGGCGATCTGTACATGATCGGTGTTTCCTGAATCCTGCTTGCTGGTCTCTCAGCTGGGGGTCAACGGAGCTCTTTATTCTCTCTGAGGTGATCCTGTTGAAGACCTTTCCTGGTACTGACAGCAAGGTGATTCCTCTATAGTTGGAACACTTGCTGAGGTCACCTTTCTTGGGAAGCTTGATTAGGTACCCCTCCTTCCAGTCCTTCACCTCCTCTTCCCAGATCTTTCCAAACAGTGGGTACAGCATCTCTACTGTGGTCTCTAGGTCTGCTTTCAGAGACTCCGCTGGGATGCCATCTGGCCCTGCTGCTTTGCCGTTCTTCAAAAATGCCACTGCTCTTCTGATCTCTTCCCGGCTGGGTCTGTCACAGCTGATGGGTAGGTCGGTCTCTGCTGGCTGGATGTCTGGGGGGTCGGGTGGGCTGGGTCTGTTCAGTAACTCTTCAAAATACTCGGCCCATCTGTCGAGTTGGTCTGCTCTGTCTGCAATAGGCTTGCCTTCCTTGTCTTTTACTGGTCCTTCTGTATGGCCATACTTGCCCGACAATCTTCTGGTAATGTCATAGAGCTGTTTCATGTTGCCGCTGCCTGCTGCCTTTTCTGCCAGGCTGTCTGTGTAGGCCCTCTTGTCTGCCCTGATACTCCTCTTCACCTCGCGGTTGGCTTCCGAGTATTCCTCCTGTGCCCTTGCTTTGGCTGCTCTCGTGCGACTGTTGTTGACAACTGCTTTCTTCTGCTTCCTCACTTCTATCTTCTTCAAGGTCTGTGCCGACAGCCAGTCCTTGTGATGGTGTTTCCTGAACCCTACAGTGTCTTTGCAGGTTGAGTTCAGCGTCTCTCTGCCTTCCACTGCTGCTCTGTGGTGACCGCCTCCTCTTCATTTACTAGCTCCTGCAGCGCTTGAAACCAGTTGGACAGCACCAGTTTGAACTCTTCTCTCACTCCAGTCTCTCTCAGGAGGCCTACATTATAGCGCTGTCTTCTTGTTGTCTCTGTGTGGCTTTTCTTTAACTTGAGCTTTATTCTTAAGGTGAGCAGATGGTGGTCTGAGGCGATATCTGCTCCCCTCCTAACTCGAACATCTTGAAGGGATCTTCTAAATTTCTTGCTAATGCAGATATGGTCTATTTGGTTCTCTGTAGTATGGTCAGGTGAGACCCACGTTGCTTTGTGTATTCTTCTGTGTGGGAAGATGCTGCCTCCAATGACAAGTCTGTTTAGAGCACAAAAGTCTACAAACCTCTCCCCGTTCTCACTCATCTCCCCTAGTCCCTGTCTCCCCATCACCTTTTCGTATCCGGTGTTGTCCTCCCCTATTTTGGCATTAAAATCGCCCATGACGATGGTGATGTCTCGCTCCGCACATTTGTCCACGGCTCTCTGGAGTCGGTCGTAGAACTCTTGTTTCTCTTCCTCGTCACTGTCATTAGTGGGCGCATAACACTGGATGACATTCAGCTTGAGCTTTTTCTTGGTTCTAAAGGCTGCTGTGATAATTCTTGGCCCAAGAGGTTCCCAGCCCATCAGCGCTCTCTGTGCCACTGGTGACAGCATGAATGCTACTCCTTCTGTATGGGGGGCATTCTCCTCTTCATGACCTGAATACAGAATCATCTCCCAACTTAACAGCCTTTTCTGGCCAGACTGCGTCCATCTGGCTTCACTGATACCTAGCAGGGAAAGGTTGTACTTTTGCATTTCCGCTGCTATCTGGGCGGCCTTGCTGCTCTGGTACATGGTCTTGACGTTCCATGTGCCCATGGTTGTGCCCTGGATAGAGAGAGGCGGCTCGGTCCTGTGGCTTCCGAAGACTTCCGGCTTTCACCACAGGACGTCATAAATCTTCTGGTAGAAGAACCTTCCTCCTCCAGGAAAGGAATTACTGTTTGTCTTTTCGTCCGCGTTTTTGTAGCTATTTCCTTTTTTGTAGGGTGGGGAAGCTACCCCCATGCCCAACCCCCTTACTAGGAGGACCAGGGGTTTTCTGTCGGGGTCACCTTCCCTTAGATCATGTTGGTTCACGGCACCTTATTTCATTCGGTGCACCCCTCTCGCGAGGGACCCCCTATCCACCACCCAGGGGACGCGCCTCAACGCCATATGGTCCCAGCGCAAGGCCTCATGATGTAATGGGTGAAAAAAGAGAGAGAGAGAGAGAGAGCTAGGGGAACTCACAGGAGCCACTGGGTAGCTGTCGGATATCTTCTTGTCCTTGACAGCCTCGTTCAGCGTAAGTATGAAACCTAGAAGGTCTTGGTACGCCTGAAAAACAAACATCCAATTGTTTATGCCCTCACAGCCCTGATGCCCTACAGCATGAGACGGATCGAGCATGATAATTCAAGGGTAGTGCCAGATTAGCTTGGCGCCTCATGGCGCCAAGCTAATCTGGCACTGCCTTTGACTTATCATGCTCGGGTCGATCTTAGGCAACGAGTACACAGTCATTAGTTGACACCTCCAAAATGCAGCTTTGGTTCAAAATGGTATACAGAGAGAGAGAGAGAGAGAGAGAGTGAGAGAGTGAGAGAGAGAGAGTGAGAGAGAGAGTGAGAGACAGTGAGAGAGCTGTATGATGGAAAGTCATACGAGTAAAGGGAAGCAACTCAGTATCTGATGGTCCAGCATCTTATAAAAAGATTAGCTCCCTTTAATAATCTGACGCCTTGTTCGGCTAACAGTAACTTTGATGGCAACATAATTATTTTGGTATCGCATGGTTTAACCTGCTACTAGGTCATTTGAGACGTATTTCTTCTTGCTTGTTATACTGTGAAAATCCTCATTAGTTCGAGGATTGAACCAGTGTGGGAGAGGAGAGGGGTGTGATCAGGGGGAGAGGGGTGTGGACAGTTGGTGCAAGTGTTGCATATGTATATGTGGCAAATAAAGTTACCTTTGAAGACATGTGGTAGCAAACAGCTTGCCTTAAAAGCTTACTTCATTCCCAAGTAGTAAAACGTCTTCGACCCACGATCGTCGCAGTGGGCCCGCGCACAGCCAGGCGCGGGGCCCACTGTGGCCGTCGTGGGCCCAAGGACCTATGCAACGATATGTGGCAAATTTGCCATATATCCATATGGCACGTCTGGAATGAGTCAGAATCACTCCACCACTTACTGGTACATTGACACACTGAACTTTGGAAAGTTCTTTTTTGTGGTGAGCATGTATTTATTTATGTCATATGCACCAGATCAAACACTTCCGCTGTTGCTGACTGTTCTGGCTGTACCTGTAATTTGAGGGAAGGAGACAACAACTTGAGCAACCCAGAATCACTGCCAGAACACAGCAAGCAATACAAAACATGAGAGCCACAGAAAGTCCCCCACAGACCCTCGCAATCATACCAGCTCATTTGTGTGTCCAGCAGTCGCGCCTACATTTTCCATTTTAGCGCATGTGTATGCACAGGGTCAGTAAACATGCGTATGAAATGAAAAAATGGGCAGAACACTTAGTTTGGGAAGGCCACAAGCGTGTGAGAGACTTTCAGACCTTTCCATCAATGGTCGGAATTTAATTTTTTGGTTGAAAAGGGTGAGGGGTGGGTAGGGGGTGGGGGGGGGGGGAGGGGGTGTGGGGGGGGGGGGGTGGATGTTAGCTTTTGCTGCAGGCAGCCAGACATTGTGTCTCCCAAATGAGGCTGATATTGTTATCAAACTTCTTGTTCATGCAGCCACTGGTACTGTTTACACTGGAACTGTTTACACTGGTACTGTTTACACTGGTACTGTTTACTCTGGTACTGTTAACCTGGTACTGCAAACACTGAAACAGTACTGCTGGCTGCACGCACAAGGAGGCAACCCTATGGCTGTTGGCACCGCTTATTCTCTTGATAAAAAGTGCTGCGGACACCCAAAGGGTTTAAAAATATACACCTGTGGTCTCTTCAATAAATAAGGAAATGTTTACCTCTGATTTTTCCCAGGCAGGAATGTGTTCAGGAAGACTGATTTGCTTCTCTGGCTTGCTGAAGCTGTGTGCGGCTGGATCAACCGGTTTATGCCTTGGGCCCATCACTATGGGGTCCTCTGTCGCTGATGGTACAGCGAAAGCTGCGACATAAAAAATATACAATTAACCCTTTGACTGTCGGCAGCGCTTTTTGTCAGGATGATTCCTGCAGGAATCATCCTGACAAAAAAGTGCTGCTGACACGCTGAGGGTTAATTTACCCTCTTTTGCATGCAACCAGCTGTGCCATTTACTGTATCGATGACTGCATGCAAAAGGGGGTTAATTTTGTCTGTGGATTGTGGTTGTCATATCTATGATTCCTGCAAAAACTGCTACCAACAAGCAAATGGTTAAAATTTTTGTTAAATTGCCATTTATGATTTTGCAGGTGGAGGGTATTTTAACTCACTTAGCTCTGGGACCCTGCAGCAGGAGATGGATTGATCATGATGATTCAAGGGTAGTGCCAGATGAACTTGGCGCCTGCCTGAAGGCGACAAGCTCATCTGGTACTACCCTTGAATTATCATGAACAATCCATCTCCTACAACTGGTACATTGTCGTTAGGCAACACCTCCAAAATTTGAGTAATGGGACCTTGGGGCTAAGAGGGTTAATAAAATACCCCCCAACATCAAAAATCGGTACTGACAATACAGGTCTGGCATCGGAAAATTAAACAACGAATGGGTTGCGGATTGCGGAAGTACGTGACGGTTTGAGACCTCGGAAAGTAAACGACACACATACACACAAATTAATGTTCCACGAGGGTTCAACGAATTGATATTTGCAATTAATTTTTACTACAATTCATAAGATAATTACAAAATGTTATGCAAACGAAATCAATATGGCAATTTACATACCTGGATCTGCCATTTTACAAGATCAGCAATTTACATCGAAATCAAGACTGCTTTAAACAGCTGATCTAGAACGCAAGAATACAGGTTCTCTCGACTGATTGCGACAAAAATCATTAAGAGCGTTCTCCCTTGAGTAGCTATAACTCGCCCATATACCGTCTCGCCCATGCGTCATTTCGCCCGCGTTACGAGTCAATTCGGCAAAGTCGCCTAAAGTCGCGTGTGCTCCTCCAAGTACAAGAAGCACGCACTCTCACGTATCCCTGCAGAAACAAGACGCACAGAGTATCACGCGCCCTTATGGAAACAAGACGCATGTGCCCTTATGGAAACAAGAGACATAGATTATCATGTG
Source organism: Semisulcospira habei (assembly GCA_036245525.1). Taxonomy (NCBI): domain Eukaryota; kingdom Metazoa; phylum Mollusca; class Gastropoda; family Semisulcospiridae; genus Semisulcospira; species Semisulcospira habei. The sequence continues at coordinate 214,713,491 of BTPG01000004.1, read as the reverse complement.
CCCTTGCCTGAACAAGAGATATAGATTATCGTCCTTGCAGAAACAAGGGTGAAGAATTTCTTTAGGGACATAGATTCAGTGGCGGATCCAGGGGGGACCCAAGGGGCCCTGCCCCCCCCTCCCCCGTCGGCCCTGACAAAAAAAATTTGATGGTTATTTGTGGAAGTTGTGTTTTACTATTCGATCCTTCTCCTTTTCTTGTACGGTGTATTTTACAATTATCTCTCGGGATCGGTGGGTGAGCCTAGTGTGTTCAGATAGTCAAATATCCTCACTTGGCACTCCTTACCTGCACCTGTCACAGTACTTCACGCATAGAGTGCCATATGCCCCGCACTCACAGGGGCGCATGTAAATCAGTGCCTCTTGCTGTGCGGTACAATCCTTCATTGCATCCTCAGAATGAGGCAGCCATCTGGCAATAAGCCGCTGACTGCTGGTCAACCTCAGCGGTGGAAAAGTGTCCGATCATTGCTGAACTGGGGCCCAACTCAGTCCCTCAGCCAGGCATAGAGTTTCATGTGTCCCTTCTGTCACAGGGGCTCATGAAAAGCATTACCTCTTTCTGTGCCATACGAATGATATTGCATCCGCATAGGTAGCAGTCATCTAGGTTTAAGTCTACGCCTGTGTACACGCCAACTGTGATCAGTAAGCGAGAAATCAACTGCGCAGTGAGTGTCTCCCCCGGGGGGAGCAGCCGACTGGCTCGGGTGTCAGAGGTAAATGCTGATCTCCTAATTCTCTCACACAACACTCTCTGAGCACAGTGGGTCTCCAGCCTCACACAGATTGCATAGTTTTGTCTTCCGTGGACATGCACAAGTAGCGATTTGGTCATTGATGCGTGTCACCAGAGGGGAGGTGTGAAATGTCTTGATTTTGATCAACCTTGAAACAACCCGTTAGTCAGTGTAAGAGGTATACATCATGAATGATAATGACTATTTCTGTGAGCTGATCCTGTGTTCCTCATATGGAGGAGGTTTGTGGGTGTATAGAACAGTATCACACTTTTCACAAATGGCTGTGTTGTTCCTCAGACGGAGGAGTACTTGGTAGTGTAGTGTTGTCAAACACAAGGAGAACATTCTTTTCAATAAGAAAATTAACACCAAATAAAAATCAGAAGTGTCAGATTAATCTTGTTTTGTTAGGGTGAAGTGCATGTAGATATGAACAGCCCTTCCTTTCAAACTTTTTAAAAGGTGCCAAAAGAGGTGCTGTGTCCCGAGATGAAAGAAGAAACGTTTTAACAAATAAAATTCGCAACCTCTGCAAACTCAAAATTTGTCTCATTAAACCCCAACAACAACAAACAAACAAACAAACAAAAAAGAAGAAGAAGAAGAAAGAAAGAAACACGCAAAGAGAGAACGGTTACAACACTATAAGAATAAGAAAAGTAATAAGAATAAGAGTACTTTATTATCTCGAAAAGAGAAATTCTTCTCGCCACCTATAGTACAATTTTGAAGAAAATCCCAAAAAGAAAAGCATCAAGAAAGAATAATTACAACACAACTTATTTGTAATGTTTTTGTTTTTTTTAGCGCGTTTTTTCTTTGTTATAAATTTACGCCTGATAGTCACTGTTTTGGTCTGGATTTCTTTTGTATGACATAGTTTGGAAAACGGGGAGGGGGGAGGGGGGCGTGGGGGTGGAGGGCTGTCGCCCCCCCCCCCCCCCCGCGTCGAGGCACCCCTGGATCCGTCCCTGAGATTATAGTGTGTCCGTGCAGAAACAAGGGGTGTATACTCTCGTGTGTCTCTATAAGAGCTGGAGACAGATCCTTAAGTGCCCCTGCAGAACAAAAGACATACTGATTATCATGTGTCCCTGCAGAAACAAGCCTGGACATATACCCGATGCGCAAAAGGCCATCGGACCGAGGTCGGCTGACGGTGTCAAAACTCACATTAGGTGTGGCTTTTTGTGCTTTATCCCATGGTATTTCAGAGATTTCTCAATATTCCTACGAATCAATAGCCCTAGGAATCGATAGTTTTATGACCGATAGTCCTTCGGATCGATGCTCTACGATTTGTACCGATAGTCGTACGATAGTCATACCGTCTCGATAATCGGATGTCTTCATGGTCCAACGATTTTCAGGTATTGATGGTCCTTCGATTAAAATCGAGATGAACGTTGCTGGTCTTTTGAACTATGGTGAACAGGAAAGGATCCTACAACTTACACATGTTACATGACTGGACCTGAACCTAGTGACTGAAACAAAGAGACAACCAATTGTAATATGCTCGGAGGCTCTTTTACTAGTTTTAGGCACCCTTTGAATGAAGCATGTCCTCAACTTCTCGAGCTTGTACGTACACAAATATCGGAGATTCTCGTGTTTGCATACATACGCATGCACACACACACACACGCACGCACACACACACACACACACACACACACACACACACACACACACACACACACACACACACACACACACACACACACACACACACACACAGAAACACGCACGCACGCTCGCACATACGCACGCAAGCACGGACGCATCCACACACGCAAGCACGCACGCACGCACGCGCGCGCACGCACGCACACACACACACACACACACACACACACACACACACACACACACACACACACACACACACACACACACACACACACACACACACACACAAACTGTAATATCAATTCGTTTGGACAGAAAGCGTGTCTGACTTTACTAGTATGGAAAGATACAATACAATACAATACAATACAATACAATACAATACAATACAATACAATACAATACAATACAATACAATACAATACAATACAATACAATACAATACAACTTTATTGTCTGTTCGAGTCAGGGCACGACAGAAATTTGCCTTTGAATACAGATGGAATACAGGTTAAATTTGCAGCAAAATGCAACGAATTTGTTAAACTTTAAGTAATGAAAGCTGCTCATTTGGGTGTAAATTCCTTCAGTCATGGATTTGAGAAAATTCTCACAGGAAAAAAATAGCATCCTGAATTATAGCTGCTTTCAGACGTGTGGTTATAGATGTCGCCGGGAAAGTCCCGTTTATTACTTTGTCTTTCTGTCTGTCTGTCTGACTGTCTGTCTGTCTGTGTCTTTCTCACCCCGGAATTTGAGAGATTCATTTTAGGTGTCAATGCATTCCGATGTGCTTTTGTCATAAAAACTTCTATCAGTTCTTTTTGTCTGTTTCAGCATGACTTAGTATATCTTATTCTTATTTTAGGACAATGTTGTGTGTTATGAACATAAAAACTGGACCAAAAGAGTTGACTGCCAGGGCTTGTAATTTAGAAGAAACTACCAAGTGATTAGGAAAAAGCATTGTAAGGGGAGAGAATTGTGCATAATAGACCAATGATCACAGAACTACTTTGGTCAAAGCACAAACAAAACAATAATAATAATAATAATAATAATAATGAATGGTTCTTGTATAGCGCAAAATCTTTTTGTGGCAAAAACTCATTGCGCTAACACACGCAGTCAAACATGACATAGACGATATGAAACATTACAAATAAATACAACAGGACCACGGATCTACGACAACAACAACAAAAAAGAATGGAAAGAGGGGGTACACTAAGTAAGTGACTGGAAGCAACGCATATGGAAGCTCCCCCTCCCTACCCCCCACCCCCACCCCCACCCCTCTCCCCTACCCCCGAAGGGGAGCGTATCACATATCCACTGGATTTCCAGCCACTTGGTGCATGGAAATTTAAATCTAGGTCCCCCAAGAGGGTTCCAGATATTTAGCCGGTGTGGACAGCTGTTTCGGTCTAGGGGACCTCTTCAGCACACCATCGGCAACAATGGAGGAAGAGAAGAAACTTCTGACTACCTGCAAAGAAGACCACATTGTACTGCGGTTTTTTAGGGTGCATGGAAATTTAGCTCTAGGTGGAGGCATGGAAAGGTTCTTCTATTTTAATCCACTGTTTGCTTTAAATGACGCGCAGGTTTCTTTTTCTTTTTAAATCAACTTCTGATTACCAAACGACTTTTTAGCAAGATCAACAACGAGAATGAGCCCTCCTATTACACTGACAAGCAAAAGAAATGTGACACTAAACTGTTTCCGATGATTTCCGATGATTCCAGAAATGTCGCAGTTCTTTTGTTCGTCAGTGTATTTCGACTACGACAAGAAGCAAAGAGACCTGAATGTTTTCGTGTTTACATCCAAAGTTTGTTGTAGCTAGCTAATGTTTTTGTTTTTTTCATCCAAAGTTCGTTGTCAGCTGACAGTATATTATTATTATTATTATTTTATTATTACATGGTATTTACATAGCGCATTTCTCATATTTATAATATTGCTCAGTCAATGCGCAGATGAGTAAATGTGTACGTTTTTTCATCCAACTGATAGTTTCTTAATGTATACGTTCTTTTTGTCCAAAGTTCGTTTTGAACCAACAGTTTATTAATGTATGCGTTTTCTCACAGTATGTTGAGAACTAACAGCGTATTCATGCGTATGTTTTTTTCATCCAAAGTTTGTTGTCAGTTAATAAATGTTCAAAGAAAAATGTTGGCCGGACACGTGCAGAGGAAAATCTGTAGTTATATCCGACTGTGCTATCCCCGACCTTGGTATAAGCGAAGTCTCATGCCGCTATTTAGATCTGGGTCAGGAGTAGGCCTGAGGATTGTGGCTTCTAATGCTTGACGACAAACCAAAAGAAAGCATTGCTTGGTCTAAATGAAAAGTTCTAGCCTACTGTTGTGAACGGCTGCGACATCTGGTTTAGACCAAGCCGGCGTGTTTTTGTCCGCCTTCGTGTATTTAACTCATTCGAGACGAATGGCATCCAGATACCCGGCATAAGCCGCGTATCCGGATGCCGTTCGTCTCGAATGAGTTAAAGGCAGGTAGATTGTGACGTGAAATATTAGCGCGGATAACGCAGTTTCAATTGATTACTTGTGTAAGTTGTATTCAGTCACTGGAAAAAAATCTGTGAAAATGATCTCTCTCTCTCTCTCTCTCTCTCTCTCTCTCTCTCTCTCTCTCTCTCTCTCTCTCTCTCTCTCTCTCTCTCTCTCTCACTCTCTCTCTAAAACGACGAGGAACAATCTATCCATACCAAGACCGCGCCTCGATATATTCAAAACTAGTTTGTCTTACTCAGGAGCCAAACTATGGAATTTGTTGCCTATCGACATTACTGGGGCTCCTTCTTTGTCCACATTCAGGGCCCGCTTATTTCGGCAGCTGAAAGAAAATTAAGCCCATAGTTGTGTAGTTGTGTCGGCGTTACTCGAGCGCATTGAGTTGTATTGTCGAGTTTGCTGTTGCTGTTCAAACTAAGTTTCTAACGTTCATGTTTAATCAGGTTCTTAGTGTGTGTGTGTGTGTGTGTGTGTGTGTGTGTGTGTGTGTGTGTGTGTGTGTGTGAGTGAGTGACTGCTAACTAGTTTTTTTTGTTTTTTTTTATGCTCACGTTTTGCCTTTCCAATTTTATTAGTCTTAGTCACGCGCGTGAGATTGTCGTGTGAGTGCATGTGCAAGGACATGATTGTAAAAAGGTCATTTATCCTTGAGAAATAAAGTTTCATTTCATTCCATTTCATTTAATTTCATTTAATTTCTCTCTCTCTCTCTCTCTCTCTCTCTCTCTCTCTCTCTCTCTCTCTCTCTCTCTCTCTCTCTCTCTCTCTCTCTCTCTCTCTCCCCCTCAAGACTTTTAAAGAAACTAATTGAATTTTACCTTGAAAGGCTTGATTCTCATTAACAGCCCCCGTCGTGTGATTTTAACTTGTGTGTCCTTGTTTACGTCTCATTAAAGCATCAACACACGTTTGGGTTTCCAAGGGTTTTGTTTAGTAGCTAATAAATAATTGGTGAAATTGATTGTGCGCACGCACTCTCTCACTCACTCACTCACTCACTCACTCACTCACTCACTCACTCACTCACTCACTCACTCACTCACTCACTCACTCACTCACTCACTCACTCACACGCACGCACGCACACGCACGCACGCACGCACGCACACACGCATGCACGCACGCACGCACGCACACACACACACACACACACACACACACACACACACACACACACACACAAACACACACACACACACACGCACACCGATGACAAAATGCATGGAAAAGCAAGGTCTCTGACTAATCAGAATAACAAATTTGAAACAACTGCACAATGGCTCCTTCAAGTTCCTCAGGGTCCCTGTTCCGGCCATCCACTCCACACAGCGCCCACACCACCCACGCTTTCCTTACACCTTGTTATCGTGTAAGCCCTTGAGAGTCATTTGACGCAGACTGTGTTTCTGCAATCTTTGTGAATTCAACACCTACAAACCCTGGCTGTCCCAGCAACGTGGATTCAACATGGTGTCAACAAGAGGCATAGATCCTCATGAGCCCCCGCAATTGCGGGGGCTCATGAAGATCTGTGCCTCTTGCAGTTGGGCGGTGTTCATAGTTTCCCCGCACTAAACGGGTTAAACAAGATACGTGTGCCTTATTATTATCGTTTAATAGATATAAGATACGTCATAAATCTATTACTATAAGTATGCAACTTCTATCGAAAAAGTCGACGCCTATCATAAGTTGTCGCGGGCGACGCGCGATTGAACTGGTATTTATTATGTCTGTTTTAAGATATGGTGTTGAGAGCTCACTGGTAGACCTACTGACAAAAGAAACGCACGAGCCAAATACCCATCAATATTTTACGTAATAAAATGTTCGTCTTTATGACGTATTGACATGTAGGCGTCAGGCAATGTTCTAAGTACGCAATGTTGAAAGAATACTATTGTTGTACAGTGCAGGATTTTGTGTGGTAGATGTGAATGCGCCGAAGGGCGGGTGGGGGTGTATGTGTGGGGGGTAGAGGGGGGGGGGGATGGCTGCATGGGATAACCTGCATCTACACATGTAACAAAGAAAACAAAAATCCTTATCAAGACCGGTCTCATAATAATTATTATCGGACAGAAGAATCGTTACCGTCCATGTACATCTCACCAGCTTTGAATGACCGCATTTGTCGCCATGTTGCATATTATATTATGACATCATTTTGCTTAATACAATGACGTATAGTCGGGAATTTCTAAGTAATCTTCCCATCATGCCGGCCTGATTTGTGTTCTTTGAAGTCTGTGTAATTGTTTTTAGCGTCACTACGGAACCTTCAAGCTAGCGCGATCGAACATTAAATGTTGCTACATGTGCGGCCGATGTGTTGCATACTTATAGTAACAGACTTTTGGTCTACCGGTGTGCTCTCGACACCCTATCTTAAAATAGACACTTGGAAAATACCTGTTCACACGCGTGTTGCCCGCGACACTAGGCGTCGACTTTTTCGATAGGCGTTGCACACTTATGGCAATAGACTTATGCTGGGTCACACGTACTGTCTTCTCGTCTTGTAGTTTGATTTAACTCATTTAGCCCCGACACACCACAGCAAGATATGGCTCGACCATGATAGTTCAAGGGTGGTGCCAGAATAGCTTGGCGCCTATAGGCGCCAAGCTATTCTGGCACCACCCTTGAATTCTCATGATCGATCTGTCTCCTGAATTGTAATGCAGTCCTCAGAGGACAACTCCAAAATGTGGGCAATTCGTACCTGGGGCGCAATGAGTTAACCTTAGCTGTGTCTGGTCTGACGTCAAAAGTCCTGCTTTGGGGCGTTGCCGATTTCAGTTTTGTAGGTTTGCTTTTCACTGTTAAGTCTTTCTTTCCTTATTGTTTTTTTCCCATCTTTTTTTCACTTTCTTTTTCTTTTTTTCCTCTTGCTAAACTATTTAGTGTCCATGTTAGTGTCCATGTTAGTGTCCATATTAGTGCCCATGTTAGTGTCCATGTTAGTGTAACCCAGTGTGACCCAGACGACAAAACGGAAGCCATGCTAGTAGGCACTCGCTACAAACTCTCCCAGCTCCCTCCCTCTCTCCACCTTCAACTCGACAGCACCCTCATCTCCCTCTCTGACTCGGCCATGAACCTCGGCGTTATCCTCGATTCCTCTCTTTCCATGACCAGCTTCGTCTCCGCCACGGCCCAGGCATGCTATTTCCACCTCCGTCGCATCAGTCAGATCAGAAAATACCTCACCACCGAAGCTGCCACCAAACTTGCTGTCTCTCTCATCTCATCTGGCATCGCCTATTGCAACTCTCTCCTTTCGGGCCTCCCTCATTCCACCACTTTCACTCTCCAGCGCGTCCAGAACAATGCTGCCCGCCTCGTCCTCAGAAAGAAAAAATCCGACCATATCACTCCCCTGCTCAAACTCCTTCACTGGCTCCCCATCCCCCAACGCACCCAATACAAGATTCTGTCTCTGCTACAAATCCATGAACAACTACGCTCCTGCCTATCTCTCCAACTTACTCCACCCATACACTCCTTCCCGCTCCGCCTCTGACCCTCCCCGCACCAAACTCAGCTTTTTCGGCCCCCGCTCCTTCTCCGTCTACGGTCCATCCACCTGGAACACTCTCCCACTCTCTCTCCGTCAGAAACACTCTCTCTCCTCCTTCCAGTCCGCCCTCAAAACTCACCTCTTCCAAAAGTTCTAGCACTATAATATCACCACACCCCCCACCCCCACCCCAAGCTGACTGTCGTAATGTATTTGTGGTACGTGAGTCATTGTCTACGAAAGCGTGCGCATGCGTGCGCGAGTTGTGAGTGCGCGCTTAGAGTTATAATTATTATAAGATAAGCGCATTATAAATAACCGCAATTATTATTATTATTATTATTATTATTATTATTATTATTATTATTAGTGTCCATGTTAGTGTCCATGTTCCAACTATTTAATGTCCATGTGTGACACTTCCAGTGCCACCAACAGACCACCATATTCCGCCTAAGGACTGGTCACTGCCGACTGCGTGCACACTTGTACCGCCTTGGACTGTCACACACTGCAGACTGCTTGTGTGAACCTGGTTTACAGACCCCAGAGCATGTACTGCAGTCCTGCCCCCTGTGCCAAGACACAGCACTGGCCACATGGAGCGACGCTGTCAGAGAAACTCTGGGGCTCCATTCTAGATCTACTGCAGACCACAAACTTCATCTCAACAACCAATCTTGACATCTGAGGCTTAAACTCGGGACGCTGAAGAAGAAGAAGAAGTGTCCATGTTCCGACTATTGAGTGTCCATGTCCCAACTATTTAATGTCTATGTTCCGACTATTTAGTGTCCATGTTAGTGTCCAAGTTCCTTTGACGGCTGGCGATATTTGGCGTTGGATTTGCGACTTCAAAAACACGATCTGCGTCCACTGTTAGTGAAGGGGTTAAGTCTTTCAGCCTCGACATACCACAGCAAGATATGGGTCGACAGTCAGGAAAGTCAGGCTACCTTACGTAGAGCCTTGTTGAATGCTGCAAAGCAGCCAGGCGGGGAAAAAAACCCACTAACTGACACTTCTTTTAAAGCTATCTTTTTTGTGTGCTTGGACCAAAGTAGATCTATGATCATTGGTCTATCATGCACACTTCTCTCCCTTGACAGTACTTTTTCCTACTCACTTGGTAGTTTCTTCTAAATTACAAGCACCGGCAGTCAACCCTTTTGGTCTAGCTTTTTTGAAAGTTTATTGAATAACATTTCTGACATGTAGACTCTCAGCGATAATCCAGAACCACAATAGCAGTTCAGTAAATGTTCTCTAAACTATTGCACTCAACAAACTATGGTGGTGGTATTATCCTTAAAAAAGTGCACGGTAGCAGAAGTCCTTACTTCTATTTTCTTTTTCTCAGAACTGTCCGCTCTCTTTTGCGTTGATACAGCGTGACTGTGTTCCATGTGTTGGAATGTTCCATTCACAGTGACAGGGAGGCTGGGCTATACCATGAAGATTTAATTTATGTGTCTGCGTTGAATGATGTATGAGTTACACGTGTGCGTTTCCGCAAAGTAAGATGGAAATAACCTAGCGACTGCCTGCGTCGCTCTGTTCGTTACCTCTGGACTGAGTGAATATACGCTTCTTTCTTTAAAAAAAAAATAAAATTTTTAGACACCGTGCACTTGAATGATCAGTATTCAATATGTTAATGTATACAACACGCACGCACACGCACACACGCACGCATACGCACACGCACACACACACACACACACACACACACACACACACACACACAAAGGCACACACAAAGACACACACAACTGAGATACAAATATTTACACAGACACAACATCAACGCCACGAAAGACCACCTTCATGCCGACGTAAAAAGAACAAAACTCGCACGCTGCGACACTTTATATATCTACCAGGTTTAACCTTGGTGTAAGTGTATCACCAATGTAGATCAAAAGGCGAATATCATAACATTAAAAAAAATAATTCTGTTTCTGTAAAATAAAAATGGAAACAAGGAAAGGAAAGAACAGAATCAAATAACGATAGCGAAAAGTTCGATATAACACCAAACAATGACAGTGTCAAGGTGAAACAAGTACGACAAATAATTAACCCCAGGGGCGTATCAATTACTTCGAGGTGGGGGGGGGGCGGGTGGGGGTGTGGTTGGGGGTGGGGGTGTCTTCAACCTAACACAAAAGGCCTCCCGACGCTAGAACTTACTTAAAGTGGCTAAAAATTCAAACAACAGGGGGGAGGGGGAGACGGGGGTGGCGGAGGCGGGGGTGGGGGTGGGGGGTGGGGGTGGGGGGGGGAATAGGCGCGTGTGTCCAGACTCTTATCACTCGCCGAAATATCGAACGATGCTTGTAAGGTTAGCCCTTGTAGCCCCAAGGTCCCATTTCTCCAATTGTGGAGTTGTTGGCCTAACGACTATGTACCAGTTGCAGGAGATGGCTTGACCATGATAATTCAAGGATAGTGCCAGATTAGCATGGCGCCTAAAGGCGCCAAGCTAATCTGGCACTACCCTTGAATTGTCACGATCAAGCCATCCCTTGCAGTAGGGATCCGGGGCTAAAGGGGTTGGGCGTGTGCTCATTGTCAGTGTTGGTGGTAACACTTTTGGGTTTGGACAAAGTGAGTATCTAACCATACAATACTAACAATAAATTAAAACTCCAACTCCCGTCCAACCAGAATGTCTCAAGAGACAGCTCAATGTACTCACTGTATACAGCAAGTAAAATACTTTCACGTAAATAGCATCCTGTTAATCCATGCCACTGTACGTACATTTTTGTTTTTGAGTGTGTAGAAGAGCCGTGCCAATATATACAGTGATTACAAAATTACAAAATAACAAATAATCAAAAGCACCCTGCTCTCAGGTACAGGAATGTTAGGTTGGGCGTAACACATCAGAGCGTACAAAACTGCAAGAGACATAGATCCTTAGTGCCAGACAGTGACTTAGATAGCCTGCTCGCAGCGGGGAGTGGCTGCATACCACAGCAGCAATTGGCTGGCCAAACTAATGAGTAGGAAATAGGGCTAACTGCACTGCTGTGTCTATGATGCAAGTGACGTGTTTTTATATTACGATATGTCCTATGTGATTTGTGTTACTCTGAAATCGTGTTTATTGCCTTTATGTTTTTAGACCACAATAGTTACTAAGGCATATGAGTGTGTGTGTGTGTGTGTGTGTGTGTGTGTGTGTTTGTGTGTGTGTGTGTGTGTGTGTGTGTGTGTGTGTGTGTGTGTGTGTGTGTGCACGTGAGTAGCTTAATTATATTTTGATGTGTTTAATGTTCTTCTTTTTAAGTTGCGCAGCACCGCAACGATTTTCTAATGTATTATTACATATGGCAATAAAGTTCTATCACCATCATCCTCATGAAGCCCTGCAACCGCGGGGGTTCACGAGGATCTATGCCTCTTGCTGAGACCAGTTTGTGTTCCTGTTTCTTGCACCCAGCTGTAAGTTTGAAAACACGTCTATCACAAAAAGCTGGACACAAATACTGAAAATAAATAAATGGGATCCTTTGTAAAATCCAACATAAACATGATGCATACTATTGCACAAATAAGATCAAAATGTAGATCAAAAAGCGAATAATACTTTTATAAACATTTTTCCAAATAATGAAAAAAATGAAACCGTACACAACGAAAGAGATCAAAACACGCAGAATTAAACAGCATTAACAACAGTTTAGTACAGACCCATACAAATGTCAGTGTCAAGGTGAATAAATTATGACAAATACTTAATCCTTTGGCTGTCGGTAGCATTTTTGTCGAGATGATTCCTACGGGAATCATCGCGACAAAAAGCGCTACCGACAGACAATGGGATAAAATGTTACAAGAATGAGACAGATTGATTCAGTGATTAAACATGTGGCTAACAACATCAAAATCATCTTAAGGTTAGGCGCGCGCTCATTTGCAGTGTTTGTATTAACACTTTGAATTTCGAACAAATATTTGACCAAGAAGATTTTTAAAAAAATCTACCACCCGCCCAGACAGAATGTCTCAAGAGATAGCTCAACGTACTCACTGTATTCAGCAATAAAAATACTTACATGTAACTAGCATGCTGTTAACCGCTTCCCGGTCACTGTACGAATATTTTTGTTTCTGAAATCTTGGTTCATACAGCGACCGAAAGCCAACACCGTCCAAGAAACATGGATTCAAATTGATCTCAGCAAGAGGCATAGATCCTCATGAGCCCCAGCAGTCGCGGAGGCTCATGAGGATCTATGTCTCTCGCAGTTGGACCGTGTTCACGTTTCCTCGGCAGAGCTTAGTACAGCAAGGCAATGTCGGAGCACTTCGAATTTTGGTCGGCAAAATAATTTGCCGCATGCTAAAAGCACACATTAAATATACCCGTCGTCTGTCTACACAGAGTGGTTAGGAGAGCCGCACCAATCCATACAGTGAATACAAAATTACAAAATAACAAATAATCAAAAGCACCCTGCTCGCAGTTACAGGAATGTTAGGTTGGACGTAACTCGTCAGTTCGCGCAAAACTGCAACTAAACTACCACGCAATCACAAAGTTACTCTTACTCACGCTTCTCTTTTGTTTTCCTTTAAAACCCTTCACTGCCGAAAAAAATGAATTGATCCAACTGCAAGAGACGTAGATCCTCATGAGCCCCTGCGACTGCGGGGCTGATGAGGATATATGCCTTTTGCTGAGACTAGTGTGTGTTCCTGTTTCTTGCACGGCTAAAACTCTTTGGCGTTGAACTGAGAAAGATGGCTGAAACACGATCTGCATCCACTAGCAGTGAAGGGGTTAAGCAGAACATTATAATGACGGATGACAATGAAATGATATCTGATGTGTCGCCGTGTGAGGTATAAAAAGAATCCCGCGACCCATCCTTAAGAAATCCCTTCTAAAAATAGAAGGGACTTTATTAAAAAAAAAAATACTGAAAGTCTGAAGACACGTATATCTCAAAAAGCTGAATATACAAATTCTAAATAAATTATTTTATCACACACACACAACGTTAGAAACAAAAGCTAAAAATAAATGAATTGGATCATTTGTAAAAGCCAACCTAAGCATTATACATACTATTGCGCACATCTAGGAAAATACGTATATATCACAGTCGAATTAAAAAAAAAAAAAAAAAAAAAAAAAAAAAAAAAAAAAAAAAAAAAAAAAACGCTAGGATTCCAGACACATTTGTAACAGTTTAAATTTGCTAATAAGAAACCTCAAAACACACACACACACACGCACATATTCACACACATATTCACACATGCCATCATCATCATCATCATCGCATCATCATATGTGCAATGAATCGTCCTCGTCCCTAGTGTGAATCGCAGAGCGAGGAAAACTACACGAGTTACGTCCTCTGACTGCGGCTCAGAGCTTCCATGCGGTTCTGATCCTGCATAGGGGGGGGGGGGGATGGGGTGTGTGTGTGTGTGTGGGGGGGGGGGGGGAACAACTCGAGTAGGCTTCATCGCCCTGCTGTGTCTCCCCCTTGTCAGTATCATTAATCGGGCGGACCACGCGTGGATCTCGCTAATTACGCTGTGTTCTGTGCCTGAAGATCACGCGTGGATCTCGCTAATTACGCTGTGTTCTCTGGCTGAAGATCACGCGTGGATCTCGCTAATTACGCCGTGTTCTGTGGCTGAAGATCACGCGTGGATCTCGCTAATTGCACTGTGTTCTGTGGCTGAAGAGCACGCGTGGATCTCGCTAATTGCGCTGTATTCTGTGGCTGAAGATCACGCGTGGATCTCGCTAATTACGCCGTGTTCTGTGGCTGAAGATCACGCGTGGATCTCGCTATGTACGCTGTGTTCTGTGGCTGAAGAGCACGCGTGGATCTCGCTAATTGCGCTGTGTTCTGTGGCTGAAGATCACGCGTGGATCTCGCTAATTACGCCGTGTTCTGTGGCTGAAGATCACGCGTGGATCTCGCTATGTACGCTGTGTTCTGTGGCTGAAGATCACGCGTGGATCTCGCTAATTACGCCGTGTTCTGTGGCTGAAGATCTCGCGTGGATCTCGCTAATTACGCTGTGTTCTGTGGCTGGATATCACGCGTGGATCTCGCTAATTACACCGTGTTCTGTAGCTGAAGATCACGCGTGGATCTCGCTAATTACGCCGTGTTCTGTAGCTGAAGATCACGCGTGGATCTCGCTAATTACGCCGTGTTCTGTGGCTGAAGATCACGCGTGGATCTTGCTAATTACGCTGTGTTCTGTGGCTGGATATCACGCGTGGATTTCGCTAATTACACCGTGTTCTGTAGCTGAAGATCACGCGTGGATCTCGCTAATTACGCCGTGTTCTGTAGCTGAGGACACGAAACCTAGTTGCCAGTGTCATCACTTAACCCTTTTCATCATGATACACTTCTGCTTGAAATTAATTTGACTATTATAGTTCAAGGGAGGTTAAAGCTATTCTGGCACCACCCTTGAACTAAAATGGTTGATCTATCTCTTAATCTGTAATGTAGACTTCAAAAGACAATAAGCAAATTTAAAAAAAAAATCAGCCTCAGGATGTCATGGGTTAAACTGTTCACTTAAGCTGAAAATGATCCTACTGCAAGAGACATTTAGATCATCATAGGTGCCGCAACTGCTGGGCTCATGAGAATTCAGTTCTGCCTCTTGCGGACACCTCCGGTCTCTTGAGGATCTACTCCTGTCGGAGATGTTTGCCGTGCTGTCAGTGTCATGTGCACGCTGGCTACCCGCCGTGACTTGGCTCTCGTTCGTCGCAAAGGAAACCTCACACATATTCAATGGCAGAAGCAGGAAACAACAGAGATTCACGCTTCTTTCTTGATTATGATCAGATGGGCACTGGCGCGAGACATGGCGTGGATGCCATCGTGCTCTGCCAACCTTTCTTCTTCTTTGTTATCATCAAAAGGGTCGGCCTTTCCGGGAAGCACGACAACTATTTTCCTTTCAAGTCCACACACCGCTCCACTACGAGCCACAACCACACCGTCGTAGTCTGATGTTGCCACCTTGTCCAACAGTTTCTTTACCTGACTATTGTCTTCTCCGACTCTGTCGCTTACAACCAGCACAGGGATGTCCTTGTTCTGACCTTCAAGACCCCGCACAAATGGGCTGGAAGCGTGAAGATCGGTACTCCTGGTCAGGACGAATACATCCTTGAAAGCGAGTGGAGATGGCGAGGCGGGCTCAGTTGCTTTGACGCGGCCACCTTTGGTGCTGGCACTCGGCGCAGGAACTGAAAACAAACGACATCAAATTAACCCCTTCCCTGCCAACAGACGTACATTTTTTTTTTGTTTTTTTTTGTTTCTGAAATCTGTGTTCCCTGAACGACCAAAAGCCGCAAGTGTCCCAAGGACAAGGACACGAACTGGTCTCAGCAAGAGACATAGATCCTCATGAACCACCGCATTCGCGGGGGCTCATGAGAATCTATGCCTCTTGCAGTTAGGTCGCATTCGCCTGTTCTCGGCGGTGAGGGGGTTAATGTACGACCGCATGAGCTGAACATTCTAACCAATACATTTTGTACATTGCAGAGTATTAAAGGCGAATAGTTGACAGTATCTTCTCTATGATGTTCCTGGTGCGTCTGGCCATACTGGCTGCAGCTTTAACTCACCCTGCCCGCGACACACCACAGCAAGATATTATGGCTCGATCATGATAGTTCAAGGGTGGTGGCAGAGTAGCTTGGCGCCTATAGGCGCCAAGCTATTCTGGCACCACCCTTGAACTATCATGGTCGATCTGTCTGCTGAATTGTAATGCAGTCCTCACGGATAACTCCAAAATGTGGATATTTCGTACCTCGGGAAAATGCGTTAAAGGACTGACTTCGCTTTTTTTCTAATCATACAATATGAATGCCGTAAATCAACAGACTGTTCTACCCTTCTTCCCCTTGATTACCTGGGAGAGTTCCCCTTAGTTACCTGGGAGAGTTCCCTTTAGTTAACTGGGCGAGTTCACCAATGCGCAACGACACCTCAGGTTCAGTTACACGTGCCTAATGTGTTGTGAAAAGAAGGGTATATAAGTCTTAGTTAAAGCACGCGCGACAAACACGGATAATCAGAAGTTTCACTGCCAAATTTTAGTACTCAGAGCGTGTTCCCAAACTAAAGCTAAAGAACTTAAGGAATTTTTTTTTAAATTCTCGAACAGGCGTATTATAGAAAGAAAAATAATTCAAGAGGAAGGGGGGGGGGGGGACGGGGGGGGGGGGGGAGAGGGGGGGGGGGGGGGGCGAGGGATGTGAGGGTGAAAAAGTCCATCCTCAGAAAAATCAAGCTAACGTGCGATGCAAAAGTGAGATTATGTTCTGGGCCAGTAGTCGTCCGTCCTGTGTCCTGTGTCCGTGGTAAACTTTAACGGTGGCATTTTCTCGGAGACTAATCAAGACTTTTATACTTCAAACTTGGCCCAATAATATATTGTGACAAGACCTTTCTAAGCACACCAATGTTAGTGACCTCTCTCAAAGGTCAAGATCACAAGGGTCATGAAATAGATCAAGAAAAGTCATATTTTCACAAAAACTGTTTTTCTCAAATTCTAGCTCAACTTCAAACCCAAACTGGATACAAAGATAGCTATTTATGAATACTAATTTGAATGACCCCTTGGCTAGGTCATGGGTCACAAGAGCTCGGCAAAGTGTGAAAAATGCCAATTTTGGATAGAACTGTAGTTTTTATCAAAGTTTCTGCAAACTTTTCAACCAAATTTGGCACACATGTTTGATCCAGAAATAGGTTTTAAAAAAGGCATATTTTGACAAAGCTGTTTTTTCTCAAATACTATTTCCTGCTTCAAACCCAAACTTGGTACAAAGATACCTGATGGTAAGACCTATCTATGCACACTAATTTGGATGCCCCATCGGAAAGTCAAGGGTCATAAGAGGTCGGCATATGTGTGAAAAATGATAACTTTGGATAGAATATAGTTTTAATAAAATTTTTGAAAACTTTTCAATCAAATTTGGCTAGGTAGCTGATGGCAAAACATTTCTATGCCCACTATGCACTCTGTATAAATTGTCCTGCATGTGCTTCAAATCACTCAGCCTGACTTCTCCTGCTTATATCTCTGACTTACTCCATCTGTATACTCCATCTCGCACCCTCCGCTCTTCCTCTGACACGCGTAAATTTCGCCTTCCCAATTTCAAATGTAAAACACGTGGCGGTCGTGCCTTCTCCCATCTTGGCCCCGCCACTTGGAACAGCCTCCCCACCCCTGTCCGTAACTGTCAAACGCTCTCCTCATTCAAATCACTTCTCAAAACCCACCTCTACAACGCTGCTTTTCACTAGTTCATTTCCCCAGCCATGCACAATTCATCACCACGGTCACGCGCGCGTGTGTGTGTGTGTGTGTGTGTGTGTGTGTGTGTGTGTGTGTGTGTGTGTGCGTGCGTGCGTGCGTGTGTGCGTGCGTGCGTGCGTGCGTACATACGTTGTGTGTGTGTGTGTGCGTGTTAGTTGTTAGCCTTTTCATTATATCAGCGCTTTGAGCTACTTTTAGAATAAGCGCTTAACAAATCTCATTTATTATTATTATTATTATTATTATTATTATTACTAACATATGGTCACACGAGTGTGTGTGTGTGTGTGTGTGTGTGTGTGTGTGTGTGTGTGTGTGCGTGCGTGCGTGCGTGCATACGTTGTGTGTGTGTGCATGTTAGTTGTTAGCCTTTTCATTATATCAGTGCTTAGAGCTACTTTTAGAATAAGCGCTTAACAAATCTCCTTTATTATTATTATTATTATTATTATTATTATTATTATTATTATTATTATTATTATTACTAACCTATCACAAAGGTCAAGGTTTACGGTGGGTTGACAATTTGTGAAAAATGCATCACTTTTTAGAAAACATGGATTTCGCAGATACAGCCCTTTTTTAAATTTAAAGACACTTGAACACTTGCTCATTTTTGTGACATGACTCAGAAAGGTCAAAGTCACAAAGGTCATAAATGTGGATCTGTCATACACGTGAGCCATAAGGGCTTTGCCTTTCTTGTTGTCTTTTCGTTTTTTTCTACTCCCCCCACCCCACCCCCCAAAAAAAAAAATAAAAAATAAAAAAAAAAAATATATATATATATATATATATATATATATATATATATATATATATATATATATATATATATATATATATATATATATATATATATATATTCTTCACACAATAAACTACATTTAAAAAACGTATCATTGATTTATCATTTTAATCTCAAAAATATTATTTCTCCATCGATAATAGGGGGTAGGGGAATGCGGGATATTCTGCCCATCCCCACCACCTACATTTTCATTGGTGGGGACAGGCCCCCCCCCCCCCCATTCACCCCCCCCTCCATCCTTTCCCCTCCCCATCCATCCCCTCCCCTCCACCCCGCTCCTACGCCACTGTATTCTCACTTGAGCCGATGTCATGTAGGACTTGGTCGTACTGATTTTTGGGACGTGTGGCTGGCTGGTCTGTACACAGGTAAAGTGTGGCTGGGTGGTCTGTACACTAGTAAACACCTGCCATGTGATACATGTGATAACTCCTGTCGAATCTCTGTAACCATTTTATAGGGTCAGATCGTAGGAGGGGGTTTCAGGGGTTCCCCCCTCCCCCCCCCCAACATACACACCTTGCTTTCTGATATTTCGGCGGGTGGTAATAGACGATTGGCGTGCCCCCCCCCCCCACCCCCACCCCCACCGCCGCCTCTCCCCCGCTTTTGATTTGTTAGCCATTGGAAAGCAAGGTCTGTGTCAGGTTGAAGGTCTCAAACGAGACGTTCCCACAAACCCCCCACCCCCACCCCCCACCCCCACCCCCACCCCCGACACCACCACCACCCACCGGGCAGGTAACTGATCCTGACCCGCCCCTGCATTTACTTCCTGTTTTTCGGTGACAAAAGACCTTTGAACAAACTCAGTGTTACCTGCTTCAAAAACTAAACCGCGAAAACTTACCACTCTGTCCGACCTCGACAAGAATCTCGCGGACTTTGTGGCCGCATAGGAAACAGTCCACGGGCCAGTATCCCGTGTGTCCATCAACATCTCTGCTGTGTAACAGTTCACTGATCTCGGGCTCCATAGAGGGCAGGTGGAACATTCTTGTGGTGTCATATTTGTACATGTCATGTTTTCTGTCAATTTGTCTGTTCACGAACTGTAACACACAGACAAAAACATGGATTGTGTACTTATCCCCTTTGTGCATGCAGCCACCAGTACTGTAACAAGTACCACTGGCCCAATGAGATTTTTCAATTTTGTTGTCAACAGTCATATCAATTTATATATATATACTGACTTCCATTAAAAACGCGAAAAGTGTCTGTAAGTGTACCCGCAAACAAAGAGCCACCCTGACAGCAAAACAAGAAAATTTTATTTGTTGCTTACTTCAGATGTACAGCCTCCTGTCTGAGCTACCTTCACACAAAAATTGGATGAGTTATCGCCCATGGCTACCTTGGGGGACACAGGGTTTCATTAGTGGTGAAAATAAGCAAAACTGACACACTCTGTGAAGCAAGTTTCCTGTGATATGTTTTAGACACAAGTTGTGTGAATTGCTTATGATGTTATTAACTGCCTCAAACGAAATTTGACTCGAAAAATTCATTAGAGAACCAGAACTTCCGGTGCACATCATTTTCTTAATAAATCCTATTTGATTTAATGTGAAACCATTTTCAAACCATTTTTATGCTCCAGTGACTGACACAGAGATAAAGAACACACCCATATCCATTTGATCAGGTAAATATGGCCGCTAACTTAAAAATAAAGAACTTTTTGATTTTCATGTTTGTAGGTCATGTTGATTATTTAGGTGCCTTTGACAGACGAAAAGTAGGTCAAGACCAAACAGGCCGGATTTTTATGCACACGGACCCTAGTGACACTGCACATTGGTTGGCTTTCAGGTGTGTCCTCTGCAGATGCTCCCTATTTCACTTTCAATATTCTGTGATGATAGTGTCACTGATGACGTCATAAGTCATCGATGTGCGATTTTTAAGACTAAACATTCTATTTGCATACGACATTACACACTCTTCATAACATTTTCTAATAAATGACGTCAAAATAACCCGGGATTAAAGCAATTACGAAGAAAAGCGCTTTGGTGAAAAATTCGCGTTTTTAATGGAAGTCAGTATATATGAAAACAGTACCTCTTCCATATGTTTCACTATCTTGCGCGTACATCGGAGAGGTACCCGCAGTACAGCGTCTTTCTGATCCAGTTCACTAGGGATGTTTTTAAGGTGAAGGGATGCAGTCCACACATGTAGACCCGAGCCCAGAGCCTTGTGGAGAGATGACAAAAGCTTCTTATACTGTTCGGTGTACCTGTTTACCAAACATAAACAATAAGAAACAAAAACAAATAATGTGATCATGTTAACTCATTCGAGTTGCCCGCATCAATAGCTGCGAAAGCGTCGTACAGCGTTGCCGACGGCAATGCTTTACAACGTTTCCGCAGCTGTGGATGCCAGGTCCCACGAATAAGTTACCTATTTTATGCATCATCACCTGTAGAACTGAATTGTATAACTGAAAACTGAATTGTACTTGTAGAACTGAATTGTTTTCAAGAGGATTCATTGTGTAGGTGTGTGTGCTTGGTGCTTTTCTCTCTGTGTTAAAGAGGGGTGAAGGCGGCGGCATGGGGAGCTGGGGGAGGTGACTAGATATGACCTGTCGACACTACCTCTGAGTATTGTTAGCAGAGTATCCTGTATACATACCTCTTGTTCTCGAAGGTCATAGCACATCTTGGTCGTGTACGTATGAATATAAAATTATAGATCTCCAGAATCCAGTGTGCAAAGTAGTTAAGGTGGCGTCGGTACGAGAAAAGGTGCGCACGAGCGCGTGCGTGTGATGTTCGAGCGCGTACACTGAGCAAGCATACTTACGTGTCGTTTGTGGCATATTCATCCAATAACAGGAAAAGCTTGCCGTCCTTGGCGACCGAGGTCAGTTCCTCCACCGCCCAGTCGACATCGGATAATTTTTTCTCAGTGTAGACGTCGGCCCGATGGTCTTTGCGGGGTTTTACTGGGTTGCTGTAAAAGTCGTAATCATGGAAGTGCACAGTTCCTGTTTTCTTATCGGACAAAGTAGTGTCCCCCTCTGTTGCCCCAGTGTCCCCCTCTGTTTCCCCTGTTGCCCCAGTGTCCCCCTCTGTTGCCCCTCTCAAAGACTTAGTCGCGTCCGACGATCCTTCTTCCGTAGCCATCACTGACTGCGGCATCTCTGACGTCACATCTGGTGTAAGCGACCCCTCTGCCATCTCCAGTGACTGCGACCCCTCAGATGTTTGCGCTGTAAGCGACCCTTGAGACATCTCCAGCGAAGACATTTCTTGTGGCTGTGATCCCTCTGACATTTCTTGTGACTGTGATCCCTCTGACCTTTGTGGTGTGAGCGCCCCCTGAGACATCTCTAATGACTGGGACTTCTCTGACGTATCTAGTGGCTGTGAACTGGCTGGTGTCATCCCGAGCGACTGAGACCCTGATGACATAACCACTTTGGTATCAGTTTCAGCCCACTTAATCAAATTTCAAATACAAACGACTTTGAATTTCCAAAAACTACAGTAGCTCGCTTGAGCTTGCCCTTAGCACCACGTGAATGTTCTGTGTTTATGTACAGTGTGTGAGTGAATGCGCGTGTTTCACGTGAGCGTGCTTGTTGGGTTCAGTTCGCGGCGGCGCTTTGAGCCGATTTTCAATTGGGATAAAGCGCCTATTTAATGCGCTTATTATTATTATTATTATGACAGGGACCCGGATGATGTCATACCTGGCGCCTGCGACCGTTCTGTCGTTTGGTTTAGCGGATTTGTCTGTGAGATCATCTTGTTGAGCTGATGCTGAATCAGCCTGGACGCGGCGTAACTGACAAATCTCGTGCTGACCACGTGCACGTCATGACCTTGCCGCAGCCAGCGTACGCCCTTCAGAAGCAGCACGATGGACTTGCCTGTTGACGACACAATAACCACACAAGTAAGCCAAACGTAAAGGGACCGACGTGGGCCTGTACACACGGCTGTGCGCGGGCAAACTGTGGCTAACATCGACCCTATGATCACGTGCGCACTGGGGCATTGAGAGAACACTCTATACATCTGGTACAACAGGCTTCGCTTCACGTCTTTTGTAACTAGGAGGGTAATTTCAAATATGGGGCATCAAAAAGGGTCGGAACAAATGTTGACCCCACCACTGTTCGAACCGACGATCCTGCGGTTGAGAGTGCAAAGCAGAAAATGGGGATAAGAACTAAAGCGACACGCGCCATGATCATCTAGTTGTGGACGTCAGCGACATGGTCTTCATCGTCTTTGTTTTCAGCTGAGGCAATAGTTCTGCACAGCTGACATCAGACATTCGTCAAATATTAACTGATTTTTCAATTTGGATGAAACTTTACTACATTATTTTCAAACTATTTATTTTTCACGAAATGTGACCAAAGCGTGAAAGCTGCTCCAGGATCCCAGTGCGCAAAGGCCTTCGGGCCGACGTCAGTCGCCATTGGCCCGCGCTGGCCTTTGCGCGGCCAACGGCGACCGACGTCGGCCCGATGGCCTTTTGCGCATTGGCATACACGGTGGCCCATTGCAGGTGCGCTACACAGTCATAGGAGTTGACATGTCATGGTCTTTTGTTGCACTTCGACATTTTGTCATGAGACTCATCAAATGGTGCATCTCAGATCAAACAAATACAGCTGCAGGAACACTGCGAGGTGAATATTTATCTGTTCATGTTTTAAAGGTCTGCTTTAACTCTATCCCTAATAAGACCCAAACAAGATGGGATGATCCATACCCACATAGTCTCTTCTATTTGAGATTGCATGCATTTTCCCACCATTTGCACAATACGTTCAAAGATTTCATATGAAAGATAGAGACTGTCCTAAATCAAACTTCGAGCGACAGAGACTGAGCGCATTGGGGTCAATTTTAGGCAAGGGCAGATACTACCACAAACGGCTGTAACACACTCAGACTTTCAACGGTCGCACGCACAGACTCACAAGCGCGACGGGCACATACACAAACAACCCTAACTCTCAGTCGGCCGCATTCGTGCAGTATAAACGCAAAACATCATTTTTTATGTGCCCAATGTATAATCCTAACTAACAAAAACATACTCTTCACAAAATACGCAATTCTCACAACTAACACGTCACACTCACTTCCACACAATATAATAAAAGCCAGGCTAGGTAAGCTGTCCTCACTATTCGGCCTGTTCAACTGGTGTTATCGTTCTGTATAGTTCGCACGTTTCTCCACGTTTAGGCGTGTAGTTTCTTGCGTCTCGCGCTCCTGAAGCTGTCCCACGCTCCCCGAGCAGTGGATGTCCTCTCGACACACTCCTCTAGCGCAACCTCTGTTGACTTTGATGGCTCGGCAACAAGTCTCTCGCTCCCCCTGCTGTAGATGTCCTCTCGACACGTTCCTCCAGCGGCAGCCTCTGTTGACTTTGATGTCTCTGCGTCAAGTCCCTCGCTCCTCACAAGAACTCTGAACAATAAAGTTATAATGTCATAACACTTGCTTAACACACACATTTGGGATGGTATGTGGTACATTACGTAACCTGGTTGATACAAATAAATCTACACGGTCATTCACACGCTCGTGCTTCATAAAACAGATTCGCAACACATCATAACTCAGTCACTACACGGAAAAAGACTATAACATGATGGATGCGCCATACTCTGGTTCGTACATAGGAAAAGATTATACATAACACACCCACGTACTACCTTCGTAAACAATCTAGGCGTACACGCATCACATTCCTTAGTTATCCATCCTGGTAAATAACTATATAGAAAAATCCCGGTTATCTCAACAAATTCTAAACCTACATAAAAGCACTAAATCCACGCTACTCAACCGAACTAAATCTTACTAACGTACCTTTAACACACTAGCTGTCGATAATACATATAAAAACGTACCTGAAATCTCGGTTTCAGTCTTGGAATACGGATAATGTATCCAACATACGTCCGTCCTCCATGACAGAATAGCACGTAGTAACTACTCTTGAGAGAGAGACAATAAGAGAGAACTAAGAATCAAATTTCAGTAAGGCCGCACCCATCATTAAATCTCGCCTTTATTGAGATGATCCGCCATGACCCCCCATTAATCACTAAATCAACCCTGTTGATTTTTGAAAACGTGGCGACCATCATTAGTGCGGCCTTATTGAAATTTGATACATTAGTTCTCTCTTATTGTCTCTCTCTATAACTATTGTCTCTGTAAACACCTTAATTAATTACTAATTACGGTCATTAACGTCTACACGATCGTTTCTCTCAAATCAAACTATATTCTGTCAGTACACCGTTAAATATAATAATGACATTACACACCTCAATAATTAGAGAATTACTCTTTATTGTCTCCCAATACTGTCAGATTTGATTTCTCAGGAAAGCAATTTTCTCAGTCAGATACATTTCTCAAAAACCGGTTAGGTTTACTACTCTTGCACCACGCCCATACACGTCACACATGAAAAGATCTTTAGAAATGCGTAGTGCAGGCAAGTTCACAGGGGGACCGCTCTGCAAACTCTATTCAATTGGTCCTGTGTAAGCATGGCTCTGAACATAACAAAAGCCAAACATACACGCACACACACACAGGCACGCCAGTTGCAGACTAAGATAATTCAAGGGCAGTGCCAGATTGCCATACAAGTTATATACACAGGCATACATACATACACACAGACACACTTCCTAAACAAACTCACCATATATGATACCGCGACACAAACAACAACAAGACAAACAACATGTCACTGTAATACCGCCTGTGAGGTGATAATAACTCTTATTTAATTTCACGCTCTGGTGTGTTATGCTGAGACAGCTAGTCATGTTTAGACTGGTGGGTGTAAAGCTTTTCAGGGTGAAAGAGACACGTTCCTTTTAAATCATACCCTCCTTTATACAGACACTGGCATAAACAACAGATCCTCAAGAGCCCCCCTTTTTTTTACAGCCTTTCAGTTAGCTGTAGTTCTGGGTTTTTTCTTTATGAGTAGTCTGTGAGTCTTGACTATAAACATTTGTTACAAGCCATGGCATGGCCTACCAATACACTCCCGCACTCCCTAGGACTACCTGAAAATTGGGTCTCGTTAACGTGAATTGTGCCAAGTGACGACTATTGTCTGCTGAATGGTCTGTCCTGACTGTTGCTCATGTTGCTAGGAACAGAAGTGACGCATTTATACATTAACATACATGTCTTCATAGCCACCTCACATAGAGAAAGAGGTCTGATTTAAAAATTTATATAGATGTGCTATTACGTTCCTGTCTCTTTAATCCAGTGTACATTTAACATAGAAAAGCTGTCATCTTGTTTACTAGCAATGAGTCACGAACACCTGCCTGTTAGCACTGAAATCAATCTAGTCACACACACGCACGCACGCACACACGCACGCACATGCACGCACAAACAAACAAACAAACAAACAGACGCATAAACAAACAGACACACTCACTTACACACACACTTACAGACACTCATGTCAGTATAATTGTACCGTAAGCCTGAGTCTAATCTAACAGCTGATGTCACGGTTAAAGACCTCGCACCGATATTGAATAGCAGGGGACGCTTTTCATTCCTTTTCAATTCAGACACGAGCCGCGACGAGACTGTGCTTTTGAAAGGCTCTCAGCCGTCAAAGGCCTTTCATAAATGTACAATGTACAAATGTACAAGTGTACATTGTACTCATGTCTGGTGGTCTCTCTCTCACACACACATATACACACACACGCACATGCACACACACACGCACGCACGCACGCACGCACGCACGCACGCAGAACATGTATACACAAAAACACCAGACGCTAGTGTACGGCAATACTATACACAGCTTGTAGCTGAGTGACGCAATGAGTCGTCTGCTCTACTGAATCTCTTCTATGAGAACATAAAAAACACATGTTTTATTGTACAAGAGGCTTACATTTTCAGTAGCCCACTCGATCACAGATTCTTATGAGCAGGGCGAGATTCTCAAAGAGACACTGTTTTTATTGGGTTTGAGTCAACTGTAAAGATTTCTGAATCTCTGCATAATCCAATGACACACACACACACACGAGACATGTCACTGAGCTAAGCCTACAAGTGTACATACCTGAAATCACTATCCTCGCTACACACATACAGGAACAATATCCTCAATGAATATTCTCAGGAACTTGCCTCATTGCAAACACACCCACTCACAAATCTGTGACTCATGTGATTTAAGTCCGCCAAGGTCTTCTTGGGGTATGTCATATATAGTCTATGGGAGACAACTATGTATAGTGGTTGAATCTTTCAAGTGATTATGCCCCTTATGACATTGACCATGAGCAGGAAATACATAGTGTTTTATCCCTGAGTGAGTGTATCTGTGGTTTGAATATAAATCTATTTAGCTCACATAGAAGCGGTAACACAGTGTAAACGTAAAACGTTACTGACAATATTGCTGGAGTGGTGCAAACGTAAAAAGTTACTGTTCAGTGTAATTTCCTAGAAAACATGATTTTGCTTGATAACAATTTATTCTTTTGTTTGTCTAATAAAAATGACAGACGGACAAATCATACAAGTGCTTGATATCTCACACTGCTTCAAAGATGTTATGCACTTTACTGACCTAATAACATCACCCAAACAGACTTACATAAGCCTTTCAGCACCATCAGAAATATATGCTACATACAGTGTGACTTTGGATTATGTTGATGAGCATCCAGGTGTGGAGCGCATGACAGTTGATTTAAAGACACCTACTTTTAAAGTTGATGATACCAACTATGGTTGGTTAGGGGAAGTTTGTTATAGCATATTTAAACAACTACGCAAACTAAATGTTTATATTGACAGTGTTACAGTTAATAAAGTAATATTACACAAGGTGAGCCAGCGGTAATATTTTTTCATTTATTATTTTGTCGGACAAATAAAAATGACGGACAATGTTCAAAACCCTGGCTCATCAAGCTTAAGAAACGTGTTTCACACAACAGACTTACCTATATCTAATACTAATAATGTCTATGAGTCAATAGAAAACTCTTTTTCTGTAATACAACAAAATCTTCTTACAGGCAGTGTGAAAATTCAGATTGTTGCCAAAATAGAATTTACTAGAGTAGACGGTGAAGTGATTGTATCGTATATATCAACAAGACAACACACAGTTAACACAAGAAAGGAATTGGAGAACGTGTTTAGAGACAGACTATTACCTGACTTCCTCCAGGCAATTGACAGTGCAAGAATGAAGGGGTCTGGTTGGCACGAAGGACATGTACATGAACTACAACTAAAGCAGTCAAGGTATCATCCTATATTAGGCAAATCATGGTTGCCACTGCCAACAGAGGTTGCAAACAAAAAGGCTGTTGTTAACATACAGAACAATGACAACTATTGTTTCATGTGGTGTGTGCTTGCTAAACTACACTTTGTAAAATCAAAACCTGAACGTGTATCTAACTACATCAAATTTGTAAATGAACTCAACTTTAGTGGCATTGAGTTCCCTGTTAAAATAGAAGACATAGATTTGTTTGAAAAACTAAATCCTGGTATATCTGTAAATGTGTATGTGTGGGATAATGTGTCTGTTGACAAGTTACAGCCAATTAGAGTATCACCTCTGGCTCCAACATATGGTCAGTCAGAAGGTAAGCATGTTGACATGTTGCTAATCGGTCCTACCGGTGATAACAATAACTTTCACTACACAATTATCAGAAATATGTCACATCTAATTCATGGACATACAACAAAACACAATGGTAAACAAGAAGTTTGTAAAAGATGTTTACAAAGATTCTCCTCTATTTCAGTAGCGCACAAACACATCCTACATTGTAGATCAGCTGATGACATACAAACTGTACTTAAAGCTGAGGTGCAATGAGAAAAATCCGCCCAGCGCGTGTTTTTAAAAGACTGTACAGGGCCCAGCTTGGGCCCTGCCCCTAAGTGGGTCAAATCGGTTTGTAACTCAGTTGACGGAGTTGGCAACTGCGTATCCCGAGCTTGCAAAACTCTCGGAAAACGACAGACCACTTCCTGTTGCACGGAAATCATCGCGATTAGCAGATCGGACAACAGCAGACGATTCTGTGACACTTTGAATCTGACCGAGAGCCACGGATTTTACGCGCTGGGGACTATGATGGCAGAATGTACGGCTGTACATGCTGTAAGTATGACTCTTGACACTTTGTAGTTGTGAACGAATTTTTTCAACACGTACCTCCAGGCCAATATAGGCTAATATAAATAAATAAAGAAGCATTGTGATGTACAACCGACACAGTAAATTGGATGAGAGAGAGAGAGAGAGAGAGAGAGAGAGGAGAGAGAGAGAGAGAGAGAGAGAGAGAGAGAGAGAGAGAGAGAGAGAGAGAGAGAGAGAGAGAGAGAGAGAGAGAGAGAGAGAGAGAGAGAGAGAGAGAGAGAGAGAGAGAGAGAGAGAGAGAGAGAGAGAGAGAACAATGAACAATGAACCTTTATTTTCCAACGGTAGAAGTTATTGGTAACAGGACCAGTTTTCAAACTTGCCGTTGCTACATCTACTACATATAGACATGTAAACATACACATACCACACACTGCTGCATGCACTGCTACATTCGCTCACGCACGCACGCACCACGCACATACACACACACATACCCACACACGCACTCAGGTACGCACGCATGCACATCGCAACCCGCGCATGCACGCACGCACACACACACACACACACACACACACACACACACACACACACACACACACACACACACATGTACACCGCAATTCAGTACGCATGCACACACGCACGAACACTCACACACACACACACACACACACACACACACACACTTACACACGCACGCACTCAGGCACATACGCACAAAAACAAACACACGCTCTCGGACACGCACTCCAGACATACCTACCCGCATACGCGTACGCACAAAAGTATAAAATGAGTAAAAACACAAAGTAAAGCAATAAACAAAGAATCATTAAGTACATTAAAGTTCATACAGCAAGGGCAAATATGAATGCAGGTGCTATCTCTCCCCCCCCTCTCTCTCTCTCTCTCTCTCACGCCGACACACACACACACATACACACACACACACAGCATGCACGCACGCGCACACACACACACACAGAGTCACACATACAGTACACACACACACACACACACACACACACACACACACACACATACGCGAGCGCGCGCCCAACATATCGAGCACACACATATGAAGGCAAAAACATTATACACAGTACATGCAGTATTCAAAGGTACTCTTTGGCATTCAAATATTATGGTACGGCTATGGGAAAAAGGGACTCTCTCTCTCTCTCTCTCTCTCTCTCTCTCTCTCTCTCTCTCTCTCTCTCTCTCTCTCTCTCGCACACATACACACACATACACACACACATACATACACACACACACACACAAGCACGCACATGTACACATCTGAACACACGTGTAAGTTATCCCAATACTGTAATGATTTGATTACGTCAGAGATTCTAGGTGTTTGAAGAGGCTGTCCCTATATGAGGTGAGCGTCTTTGCGTTTCTAATTTCTGCAGGAATAGAATTCCAGAATGAACTTCCCGAGAATGACAAGCTGGTTTTGAATAAATCAATACGCGGCAGGGGTACTTTGAATTGTTGTCCATGTCTAGAAGCTACAGATGTCCGTTTTGAGAAAAAAGAACTCAAGTACAGTGGACATGATTGCTTGTACAGCTTGTACATCAATACACCTTTATTGAACTGAAAGTGCTGGGATAGAGGGAGAATTTTTAAAGTTTTAAGCTTTTCGTCAGTTGAGAGTTCGGGATCGGGAAATATAAGCTTAGCAGCTCTCCTATGTAGGGAGTTCAGCCTCTTCAAATGTACATCACTAGAACCATCCCACACTGTTGATGCATAGTCTATGTGCGACTTGACATGAGCATTGTAGAAAAGAAGACGCGTATCTGTGTCAGTAATTGTTTTCAATTTTGACAACATATACAGGCTTCTGGAAACTCTTTTGCACACATTATTAATATGCAGTTGCCATTTAAGCTGATCATCTATAGTGACCCCCAAGAGGCGGTGGTGTGATACTTGCTCAATTGGGCTGCCGTTTATAGACAGACTAAGAGAGAGCGGGCATAGCTGGTGCTTTTGACGTGTGGTTATAACCATGCATTCTGTTTTTGACGGATTCAGGGACATGGAGTTGGAATGACACCAGTCGGTGACCTCGCGCAGGCTTTCCTGCAGACGCGTGTTAATTGCAGCTACATTTTTGTGAGGAGTGTGTAGTGTGCAGTCATCAGCAAACATGTCACAAGAAATATCGCGGCAACTAATATGTAGTGGAAGGTCATTGATAAATATGCAGAACAGCAATGGCCCGAGGACAGAGCCCTGAGGCACGCCGCTTTTGACGTGACCATACGAGGAGTAGGATCCATTTAACAGTACTCTTTGCTTCCTTCCGCTTAAATATGAAGTGAACAATGAGACAGCACCTGCATTGCAAAGATATGCTTGAAGTTTTGACAAAAGAATGTTATGATTTACAAGGTCAAAAGCTTTCTTAAAATCAATAAAGATCGACCCAGTTATTTGGGAGTTATTTATGGATGCTAGCCACGCATCAATAAGTCTTGTTAGTGCCGTGTGGCAAGAATGCTTGGGGCGAAAGCCGGACTGAAATACGTGCAATAGACTACGACTCTCCAAATATTGATAAAGGTGTTTGTGCACGTGTCTTTCAAGAGGTTTGGAAAGGCTGGATAATATTGAGATGGGTCTATAGTTATTAACATCAGACAGATCTTTTGATTTAGGCAAAGGGATAACCTTGGCTTGCTTCAGTTCTGATGGAAATATATTTTGTTGGATGCATAAGTTATAAATATACGTTAACGATTCTACTGTATAGGGAAGGGACAGTTTCAGGATTTTAGGACTGATCTCGTCAGGTCCCGATGATTTTTTGTTTTTCAGTGACCCGATCAGTTTTCCTACTTCATACACAGCTAGAGGCGGTATAGAGAAGGGGGGTTTGTCCTTAGTCTTCTGCTTACAGAAGTTAAGCAGGGACTCCGGGCATGTGTAAGACGTTTTTCCGCTTGAGGGTATGATTGACTCGGCAACAGACAAAAAATGTTTGTTAAAGATGTCTGCAGTAATACTAGAAGGAATGGCTGACGATTTCTTGCTGTTACCTCGGGTGATGAGATTAACTGCGCGCCAGAGTGCGGCAGTATCTCTGTCTTCTTTAATCATTCGTTCAAAGAGAGACTTTTGAGCCCTGCGTACCATAGACTTGACACGGTTACGTTGTTTTTTGTATTCGTTAAATAGCTTGTGTCTTCTTAAGTCATTTCTCAATTTCATAGCTTCAATTATTCCTTGCGTTAGCCAAGGCGGTAACGTGTGTTTTTTTACCCGCTTTTGCCGTAAAGGGGCGTGTTTGTTAAGTACTCTTGTAAAGAGTCGATACCAAATAGTCAGAGCCTTTTCAGGGTCAGTTTCGTTATTAACGACATTAAATGGTGTTTGATCAAGGTCTGCTAGAAAAGCAGACTGATTAAACTGTTTAAATGAGCGGTACGTTATAGTTGTGTGCCCGTTCTTACGATGCACTGGCAGTTTTGTTGACCAGGAACACACAGTAGGAAAGTGATCACTGATGCTGAGGTCAGGAACACTAACATTGAACACACTAAGGGGACGGTTGGTGTAAATGTGATCAATGAGTGTTGCGGTTGTTTTTGTGATCCTAGTAGGGGCCGAAACTAATTGTTCTAAGCCGGTTTGTGTGGTGATGCAATCCCACGCGGTATGGGGCTTTAACATATCTATGTTAAAGTCGCCTAGTAGCAACGCATCACAGTTAGGTAGGCCAACTTTTTCTACTGCATGCAAGAAATCGTCGTACCATTCAAACTTGGCTGATGGGTTACGATAACAAAAGCCGATGAAGACGGGTTTAGTTTTTGGAGCCCTAAATTCCAACCAAATGCACTCAACTTCCGGAGTTTCTATGTCCTCACGCCTTTTTACTAAATGTTGGACTG
This sequence comes from Semisulcospira habei, assembly GCA_036245525.1. NCBI lineage: Eukaryota > Metazoa > Mollusca > Gastropoda > Semisulcospiridae > Semisulcospira > Semisulcospira habei. The sequence goes on along the minus strand of BTPG01000004.1, from coordinate 214,680,788 downwards.
AGTTATGGATGTAAACGGCAAGCCCAGTCTGACCAAGTACACGAGGGTCACGTCGAGTGATGCTAAAGTTAGGTATGTGAACGGCTTCATCGCTTATGTCGGAGTTAAGTCGCGTCTCACTAAGACCAAACAGGTGGAATGGTTCAGACGAGTTTAGAAAAACATTCAAATCGGCCACCTTGTTAAAAAGATGGTAGATGTTCAAGTGACCAGTTTGAAGGCTTCCGTGTGTCTGAGCATTATGGGTCATGTTGAATTTTAACTTTCCCAAATGAAGTGCAACACAATACAAAAAATATATAAACAGAGAGAATAGGGAATAAAGTTTCAATGCAGTAAAGCGCGGCTGAAGTTATAGCACCTCGTATCAAAACGTCACAAATGGTGTCCAACACAGCGTTATCAAATGAAGATCGCTTTTGATTAATAGTGTATCCACGTATTAATGCTGCGCAAGCTGTCTAAATAAATGAACAAATGGTGTAGCCTGCGATGTGAAGTATCGTAGGCTGAACACTTGAAACCGTACTGTCACAATGAAAACTTAGCGGAGCTTTGGTAATCAAACCAGGCGAGAAAATCACAGAATTTGAGGCACACAGTCAATCACTGCTTTGGAATAAATCACAAGCGAACGCAGAAGAACCGTATATAAAGAAGCACACGTAACACTGACGTAATAATGAACTGCCTCACACACCCACGGTGAAATCTGCGAAGCACAACGGTGAAGGATCACTGATCACACGACACTGAATTACCAACCGCGTAAGTAGCTGACGTATCCATTGGCACCATTCGCTGTGGGCACCTGGCATAACTGGTGGTACGGTGGCAGACTATTAACCGGATAAGCAGATACACTGGTTGCTGGGCGATGATTCGACCACACACCATGGCAACCATCCGGGTACTGTGGTTGTTGCCAGGGTGCTGCAGTTGAAGAGTTGGTATGTATTTGCAGCAGATGATGGTACTGGAGTTGCTGCCAGTCAGGAACCGGCATGAAGGGCATCTGTTGTAGATGTTGCTGCTCCTGTTGTAAATGTTGTTGCTGCGCCTGTTGTAGCTGCAGCTGCTCCTGCTGTTGAAGTTGTTCATGGTCCTGTGGTTGAGGCTCCTGGCGTAGAGGTAGTTGTACTGGTGATGTGGGACCAGCAGAACCGGATACAATAGTGTCAGAAGTGGAAGTGCCACTCTGTACATTCAAGCTACCACCAGCTAAGGCCTCTGAGTAGAGTTTCGTCTTAGTGGTCGCCTGAGAGCTTCTGTGCTGGTGAGTAATTGCATCAGCCTGGTTGACAGCTGGACCACCGTACTTGATATTGCCGGCAAGCCTCCGGGTTCCCACGTGGGATGGATGAATGGGGTCAAGTCGGCCTTTGTTGTCCACACGGTACAGCGCCTTCCGGGGAAGACCGCTTGGGGCTAGGAACACGCCCGCATTGTCAACAAAGATAGCGCGCATCTTCTTTGCCACGTGGCACAGATTTGCGTTGGAGGGGGAAATACGTTGGTTAAGGCGAGAGTTTTTCCCCTGGGCAGCAGGCAAGATGGATGAGGCCTGGATGCTTGCTTTGGGGAACACGCCTTTGCAAGAAGTGACCAGTCTCTCCCACTGCTGACTGGTGATTTCATGCGTCTTGCAATCGTTCACCCCTACGTGGAAGGTGACCAGTTGGACGCGGGGTGACTGCGGCTGCTGCTTGAGCCAGTCAGTCAAGTGGGAGATTTGCAGGCCGGATATTGAGATGACCTGTACCTTTTCGCCCTGGTACATGGTCATCTTCTCTCCCTTGAAGTTTCGCACGACGGAGTCCCCGATGACGAGCGTGGTTGTGTCTACCTCTACGTTGTGATCAAAGACCCGCTCGCACGGAAGAAAGTCCTTGCGCTGCTGCTGGCTCCCGGCAATCCGATTACCGCCCCCTTGCCGCTGGCCAGGCTGAGACGGCCCGCTCCCCTCACGGTGGCTGTCTGCGATAGGGGAGGCAACGTTGACCGTAATAACCGCACTCCCTGGGGCTTGCTCTTTCTGGCTACTCGGAGGGTTGTTCTTAGGAACGGTAATCCTTACTGGGATCACATCACCAGCTGTAGTGGACACAGGCTTCATACTAATGATTGTATCACTGTTTACGGGCATAGAGCCTTCAGGCGTTGTTGACACTAGTAGTTGGGGGGTTTGGCCAGAGGCCAGAGGTAGCCCTTGTTCAGAGTTCAGTCTTTGCAGAGTGTCGTCGACGAGACAGTGAAATTCTGCCATGTTTGTCATTTGATCATGTAAGTGGGACATCTTGCCACACATACAAGACTCTAACATCCGGAGGTCATTTGCCATCTTCACCGCGGACTCGCACACCTTACTGTCAATCTGCTTAATATTTAGCATAGTGACAGTTCTCAGCTGACACAACTCTTGATGGAGAGCCTCGACGGCGGCCTGGCTGTTGCAGAGTTGGGTCTGCAGCTTTAGGATGATAAGCGGCTTTTCGTCTCGGACACCGGACACCACCAGCTCGCTATAATCAGAATCCACCTGAGTGCACGAGACGGGTAACCCGGGCGAGGTCAAGTCCTCGGTGGTGACGTCACCCGTAGACGCCACTTGGGTAACAATATGGCTGACAGGACTTGGTGTGGAGGGGGCAGGTTCGGGTGTGGAGGGGGTAGTGGCAAGGGACTGACTGGCAGGAACATCAGAGTGATCAGAGAAGGTGGAGTGGAGATCATCCCGTAGATGTGGCCCGCTGGAGGAGGGGTGTGGGATGGAGGGCGGGGTAGGCGGGCCGTCACTGGTCATGTCACTCACAGCGCTGACAGTGGTCACAGTCAGAGGCTCGGGGACAAGATTAGCGGAGCTGTTCCGAGGGTTACAGGACTGAACAATCGGCGATAGGGAGGTAGAGTCGTCAGCCTCCAATCCGATTAAGGGGAGGGATGAGTCCAAAATTGCCCGAGGAGGGGTGTCTGGGAATGATACTATCGGGGAGATGGTGGGATCGCATGACTGGTCACGCGGCATGTCAACAGGGACATTGTCAGCAGGGTCTGCGCAGCCGTCTTTCAGCTGTTGTACGAATGTACACAAAGAGTCATATTCGCTTAGGACCCACGTGTCCTTGTTGTGTCCCTGAATGAGACAGGTGCCGCCAGTCTTGCGACGCACGTGGAAGTAGAGGGTGATGGTGATTTTTGGTTTTGCTCTCCCCCTGATTTGTATGAATGTTTTTCCCAAGTCATCGGGAATGTCAGGATTGGAACAATCCAGGTAGGAGTCACCACACTCTACAGGTTCATTTCTGGCGTCTGTGTCCCTCCAGACTACAGTGTAACCGCCTCTTGCCTGGAGCAGGTTGACGTAGCGGTGGTAGAGGGCAGTTCGCCAGCGCTTGAGGGTGATGACGCCATTGGGGCCGTTGCTGTAGAAACGCGTTTGCTGGCCGCACGCAGTGTCCTTTAGCACCGGGTTTTCTCTCTTAAAGGGATTGGCGAGGGTGGGGTCTTGCGTCACGACACTTAGAGAGAGGGATGAAGATGCCATCGCAACTCGGACTTGGTGGTATGCTGTAACCGGGCACTCAGCGCCAACTTTAGAAAGTTAGAAACAAGGGTAGGTGTGGAGGGTGGTGGGATCAGCAAACATTGTGACACCCCTCAGGAAGTGCCAGCGTGTCTGCAGGGCTGACAGGAGTGGAGTCTGGTGGAGACGATACAGCATCGTGTCACAGAGTCAGTAAGCCGAAAAGCAAACATTGGCTGCTTAGATCTGAAGTTCAGCAATAGACTGCTCTAGTCACAGTCTAACTCCTCACAGTTACTGACAGTGCAAGGGATGAAATATATAATTGAACGAAAAATATAGACAATGGCAGGCGTAAGTTCTACTATATTCAATGAGTTCCAGAAAACAAAGTGGATGACGATGCGTTCAAAATTACGAGAAGAATATCGTAAAGTGATAGTTCGTATGATCGGATTTACCTTGCACGACGGACAAAGACTGGCTTCAGTCTGGGCACAACTCGCATCACACGTACACAATATGATATCATCCGGGGAAAATAGTGTGCTTTGTCCTGCACACTTCTCACACTCACAACACAAGCATTAGGATATCCGTGTGATGATAGTTAGTATGCACGTCCACTGGAATAATGTTTAAAAAGTATAAGAAAGTCCACAGCTTACATAGAAAAACACATAGTACACAGTATATCAAGCAATCCAAAGCGTCACGGTTGGCTGCACGACGGAGCTAAGACTTACACGTCTTACCCCGCCGGCGGCTGGAGGAGAGAGAGAGAGAGAGAGAGAGAGAGAGAGAGAGAGAGAGAGAGAGAGAGAGAGAGAGAGAGAGAGAGAGAGAGAGAGAGAGAGAGAGAGAGAGAGAGAGAGAGAGAGAGAGAGAGAGAGAGAGAGAGAGAGAGAGAGAGAGAGAGAGAGGAGAGAGAGAGAGAGAGAGAGAGAGAGAGAGAGAGAGAGAGAGAGAGAGAGAGAGAGAGAGAGAGAACAATGAACAATGAACAATGAACAATGAACTTTTATTTTACAACGGTAGAAGTATTTGGTTACAAGACCAATTTTCAAACTTGCCGTTGCTACAAACTACTTATCAACGTTTTCATAAACAAAACAATGGTCTAAAACATAACTAGGTCAAACACATACACACGCACGCATGTTCACTCGCAAACACACACACACACTACTCTAAGGAATTCAATTATATGCTAGCAAACAAAATACTGATGAATATAGCGCGATAGAAAAGAAAGAAAATGTGTTAAAAAACCTTTTAAGGAGAATTTAAAAAACATTATGAATAAAAAATTCCAACATATAAATTGCATAAATCGCGCACATGGTGTGCGCGTGCTTGCGCTCATGCGTGCGTGCGTGCGCGTACGCGTGTGCAATCTGCCACATTATGACAGACCACGCACACACGCACACGATCACATAACGTGACCACACGCATGAACGCACACACGCACACAGACGCACGCACCCACACACACACACACACACACACACACACACACACACACACACACACACACACACACACACACACACACACACGATCACACACCCATACGCACGAATGCACACAGCCACACATACACACACACACATACGCACAAACATACGCACGCCATACGCGTGCCAGTACATCAAGGCAGGTATTACTTGTCAGACATGGAGTCAATGCACATGCCGATATATGTATTCTAAGAACATGCAGTTTTCCGCATGTAAAGCTGGATTATTTTAGATATTTGAAGAGGGGAGGGCAGGGACATACTTCTAAGGTTACATGGAATCGAATTCCAGAGAGTACTACCTGAGTATGTTAAGCTAGATTTAAAGATGTCAATGCGAGGCCGCGGAACCTGATAGTGCCGCCCCAGTCTGGGATGTCGTGAGGAAATTACTGAAAAAAATGGGTCAAGATAACGGGGCCCTTTTTGTTTACACAGCTTATACATAAAAATGGCTTTGTTACATATAAGGTGCTGCTTCAGGGGAAGCATACCAAGAACTTCAAGTTTTTTTTCCGTTGCTATTTGAGGATCCGGTAGGATAAGTTTAGCAGCCCTCCTGTGTAAAGTATTCAGCCTCTTTAAATGCACTTCACTTGAACCATCCCACACTGTTGATGCGTAGTCTATGTGCGACTTTACATGGGCGTTATAGAAAATTGTACGCGTCTCTACATCGGTAATGAATTTCAACTTTGATAGCATATAAAGGTTTTTTGAGACACGTTTACATACGCTGCTAATGTGAGTTTTCCACTTAAGTTGATCATCTACCGTGACCCCAAGGAGACGGTGTTGAGATACCTGTTGGACTGGTTTGCCGTTTACTGTTAGATCAAGAGAAAGTGGGCGCAGCTGATGTCTTTGACGTGTGGCTATCACCATGCATTCTGTTTTAGATGGATTAAGAACCATTGAATTAGAATCGCACCAGTGAGAAACCTCCTGCATGCTTTTTTGCAGACGTGTATTAATCGCATTAACACTATGATCAGGCGTATGAAGAGTTGCGTCATCCGCAAACAAATCACACGAGGTTTGGTTACTACTCAGGTGCAGTGGTAGATCATTTATGAATACACAGAAGAGCAATGGCCCGAGGACAGAGCCTTGAGGCACGCCGCTCGTGACAATACCGTGGGACGAGTAGTTACCATTTAAGAAAACTCTTTGCCTCCTACCGCTGAGGTAGGAATTAAAAAACGATACGGCATCTGCATTGCATAAATATGCTTGAAGTTTAGACAAAAGGATGTTGTGGTCTACAAGATCAAAGGCTTTTTTGAAATCGAGATAGACTGTCCCAATCATTTGACATTGATTTATAGAAGTTAACCAGGTGTCAACAAGTCTTGTTAATGCCGTATGGCACGAATGTTTTGGTCTAAAGCCTGACTGATGGGTATGTAGAAGATTACAGGTATCAAGGTACTGGTAGAGATGTTTGTGAACATGTCTTTCAAGTGGTTTTGACAAGGAAGACAAAAGGGATATAGGTCTGTAGTTATTCACGTCCGTAAGATCTTTAGATTTGGGCAGGGGTATTACTTTAGCATGTTTAAGCTCAGTAGGAAACGTGTTGTGTTGAATACACAAATTATAGATGTAGGTTAGTGATTCAATTGTGTAAGGAAGGGAAAGTTTAAGTATTTTGGGGCTAATCTCATCAGGTCCGGACGATTTCTTGTTTTTTAGTGAATTTATAAGCTTGCCAACCTCGTGCACTGCTAAAGGGGGAATACAAAAGGATGACTTATCCACTGTCCTTTGCGAACAAAAGTTAAGTAGAGCCTCAGGACACGAATATGTACTTGCCGTTTTGGATGAGGAGTTTACTGACTGGGCAACCGACAGAAAGTGTTTGTTAAAAGTGTCTGCGTTGAGCTGAGAGGGGATAGCGGATGATCTTCTACTGTTGCCTCTGGTGATAAGATTAAGCGCTCGCCAGAAAGAAGATGTTTCTCTGTTCTCCCTTACCATTCGTTCGAACAGAGTTTTTTGAGCCCTTCGCACCATTGATTTGACACGGTTTCGTTGGCGTTTGTACTCAGAAAACTGTTTTTGTTTTCTTAAGTTATTACGAAGTTCCATCGCTTGGATAATATCTTGTGTTAACCAAGTCGGTAACGTATGATTTTTTACTCTCTTTTTTCGTAAAGGGGCATGCTTATTAAGCACACTGTTGAAAAGATTATACCAGAGATCCAAAGCAGTGTCAGGATTGTCTTCATTGTGTACAATGTCAAATTGTGTTTGGTTAAGATCAGCTAGAAAGGCCGACTCACAGAAGTGTTTAAAGGAGCGATAAGAGATGGTGGTGTGTCCAAGCTTAGGCTGCGCTGGTAGTTTTGATGACCATAAACATACAGTGGGATAGTGGTCACTGATACTGAGGTCAGCAACACTAACGTTATATACGTTTTGGGGACGGTTAGAGTAAATGTGATCTATGAGTGTTGCTGATGTGGGAGCAATTCTAGTAGGGGAAGAAACTAGTTGTTTTAGACCAAGCTGTGTCGTAACACAATCCCATGCTGCGTGAGATTTAAGCATATCAATATTGAAGTCGCCTAGCAATAAGACATCGCTATTAGACAAATCAACATGTTCAATGGATTGCAGGAAGTCGTCATACCATTCATACGAGGCAGACGGGTTACGATAGAAAAAACCTATAATGACTGGTCTGGTTTTAGGGCCTTTGAGCTCAAGCCAGATACACTCTACGTCAGGGGTTTCTAAGTCTTCACGTCGACGAACGAGTGTTTGGATAGAGTTATGTATGTAAACGGCAATACCAGTCCGACCAGGCATACAGGGGTCTCGCCGAACAATACTAAAGTTGGGAATACTGATGGCATCGTTACTCATATCAGGGTTTAAACGTGTTTCACTTAAACCAAACAAGTGGAACGGTTCAGGTGCGTTTAAGTAAACGTTTAAATCGGACACCTTATTGAAGAGGTGGTAGATATTCAGATGACCGATTTTTAGGTTGCACTGCTTCTTTGCTGGGTGCTTCATTTTCATTAACGAAAGCAACCCTAAACTGCAGCGCACTAGAAACTAATATGATTTTTTTTTTACGTTAACGAAATAAAATAATAATTAAAAAAAGGAAATAGAGGAAGTACACTCTATAAGTGTCAATGGTGCACAGTAGAGTCGTACTATATGTGCACACCGCTTCAGCTATCGCACGTCAGGCGTGTCAGTAAGGGACACTAATAGTACTGCAAGCACGAGTAGTAGCTGCTGGTAGTTCTTGGCGGTACACAACTAACGCACACGAAATTTAGTTCATACCACACAAATGAGGTATTATGAATACCGAAATAATGAAAACACTGTTTTTCGTTGTCAAATACAAATGCTGAATGAAAAGAACCAATTCGCTTAGCCGTGGCTAATATAGTTGATCGCACCCAAAACGACTCAGTAAGCATGTGTTGGATTGATACTCTGAGACCAGTGTCCGCCATTAATAATAGCCGGCATGGGGAAGGCCGGAAAGTATGGAGCACACATGCCACTGCCCGGGTGCGGGAGTCCGTACGGTGAAGGGTAGTACCACTGAACACCATCAGGGGGATTAAGTTTCTGTTGCCACAGAGCTGTAGGCGGATACATCAGTTGCTGTTGTTGGTGGTGACTATGTTGCCAGTCAACAAAAGCAACTGGCGTATTCTGTAGTTTCTGAGGCTCTGACATTGTCTCTTCCTGCTGGTGTTGTGGTTCTTGTTGCTGTAGTTGCTGCTGCGGTTCTGTTTGATTTTGCTGCAGTTCGCCCTGCTGATATTGACGTTGATTTTCCTCTATTTGATGCGCAGCTAAAGGCGCACGCCCCGCAGCAACGTCCGAGTAGAGGTGATTAGCAGTAGTCTCATCGCTAGAACTGTCGGCCCGTTGACTGGTTTTCCGGTGGCCATCTTCCCCGCCGTACTTAATATTACCGGCCAGCCTGCGAGTCCCCACGTGGGACGGGTGGATGGGGTCAAGGCGGCCTTTGTGATCCACGCGGTACAGCGCCTTGCGTGGAAGACCGCTTGGGGCTCTGAAAACAGCCGTGTTGTCAACAAAGGTAGCGCCAAGCTTCTTGGCCGCGTGGCACATGTTGGCATTAGAGGGGAAGATGCGCTGATTTAGTACAGAGTTTCTTCCCTGAGCAGCTGGCAAGATGGAGGAAGCCTGGATGCGCGCTTTGGGGAACGCCCTTTTGCACGCTGCGATCAGCGTTTCCCACTGCTGGCTGGTGATCTCCCGCTGCTTGCAATCATTGACCCCCACGTGGAAGGTGACAAGTTGGACGTGGGGTGATTGAGGCTGCTTCATGCACCAATCAGTTAGGTGAGAAGTTTGCAGACCGGACACTGAAGTGACCTGCACTCTCTCACCTTGGTACATAGTCATTTTCTCGCCCTTGACGTTTTGCAAAGCGGAGTCTCCAATGACTATGGTGGTGGTGCCGGCGTGGACTCGATGATCAAAATTCTCCTCGTTGGGAGAAGGACATTTATGGGGTAGTTGATTACGGCCCCTCTCACTTTGTTCCCGTTCGCCTGCACCGCAGATTTCCCCTTGTTTCTTGGTTTCGGACGGAGGCGCGTGGACCGTTATAAGTGTGCCGCCAGAAACCTGATCCCGTAGTGTACTTGACCTGATGAGCTTAGGTGGGGTAATTCGCACAGGGATCGTGTCACAGCAAGCGGTATGAGGGTTTACTCTGCCACTGTGAGTAATCTCATCAGCTCCAGAGATGGTGGGAGGGTAGGGTGATGCCTCGGGCCCTGTTGACTGTGTGATGACGTAATTATTGACGGGTGCATCTAACCTCGCCACTTGACAGTACAGGTCATGAATGAGTTGGCTGTAATTGTCACGTGCGCATTGGAGGCCCTGCAATTTATCGGATAGCTGACAGTGCAAGTCTGACATGTCGGTCAGCTGGTCCTGGAACTGGGATAGTTTGCCACGCACGCAGGACTCAGACATCTGCAGATCGTTGGTCACCAGCACACCTGTCTCACGCACCTGGCACTCTAGCTGCTCCAGTCTTTGTCGCATCTCCACTTTGTTCTGAAACAGCTCCTGGCGTAGAGATTCAACAGAAGCAAGTTGGGCTTGGAGCTGAGTGAAGATGGTTGGCTTTGTGTCGCTGATACCAGAGACCACGAGCTGACTGCCAGCAGTGTCCACTTGAGTGCAAGCGACCGCGGTTCGTAACGAGGACACGTATCCTGTGACGAGGTCACTCACGGATGCTGTATATCTAACACTGCAAGTGGTGACCTCAGGCGAACAGCGAGCGGGATGCGACTTGGCCACGCACGACTGAGGACACGTGATGGGCGTGGCCGGAGGGCTGACGAGAGAGAGTGTGGAGTTATCTAACTCAGGGATGAAGGTAGGGTTAATAGGAGCGGGTGGGGTGTTTGCTGCATCTGAGGAAGAGGGATGGTGGACGGTGAGGAGTGCGGAGCTTGAAATATCACGGGTGGAGGGAGGGTGGAAGGGAGAGATATTGTCCAGCGCACGACGTTACGTTTGTTTCACTAGAGTGGTCAGTCACGGGGATGAGTGACATAGAGGCTGGCTGGCTGTGAACAGTAGTGGTTGATGCCCCGCACTCGACCCCCGGAGAAGGAACAGAGTAATGCAGTGAGCGGGGCTCAGGAGCCGGGAGCGCCAGGCTAGGGCGACGGGGCGTGACCAGGCCATTAATCCCCTGGTCATCGTCACGTTCCTCACTCGGCAAGCTGGAGGACAGGGATAGATCAGGGTGGTGGCTGGCGTCACACAGGGGTAGGTGACTGAAGATGGGTGGGGGTACATCACTCTCATCAAACTGTATATTCTGCAGTGACCTGACCAGGGCGCACAGCTGGCGGAACTCAGTCTGCACCCACTCCTCGGCACGTACCCCCTGAATCAGACAGGTTCCGCCAAGACTACGGTTGAGTTTATAGTATAGGCTGACCGTGATGCAGTTGACACCCTCTCTTCTTACTTGCACAAAGGTCTTGGCAAGGGTGTCGGGGATTCCGGCTGCACGGGTGCGAACGCTGAAGTCAGTCCGAGTTACTGTTTTATTATCAAAGTCTGTGTCTATCCACACTACCTCGTATCCACAGTTGGCTGAGTTTAATAGATCGACGTATCGGATGGACAGTGCCTTCCTCCAGCGCTTTAGGACGTCGATATTTGTATCATTGAAAACTTTCTGCTTGTCGTCAAGAGTGTCTTTTACAATAGGATCACTGGAATTAGGAGACTGGGAGGGGGCGTGGGACTGTAAGATGGGCTGGCGTAACAAGACGGGAGATGAATACGCCATGATAGTTGGGGTGTGAGGGGGAAGGGAAGAGTACGGTTGCACGAGGGTGTGTGTGTGTGTGTGGGGGGGGGGGGGGTGGGGGGTTCAGGGGCAGATTAGTAGAGACGCGGATGGAGCTTCATGGGCTATGGAAAGTAACGTGCTTCTGGATGTTCATTTCGGACACAGGTAATCACTGGCAAGTCAAGTGGTGCCGTCTTGTGGAGAAAATAATTATAGTTCCACTGGCAAGTCAAGTGGTACACGGCCAGCCGCTGTGGCACACACATCGCGTGCTCGCGGCGTAAAACATTGCGCTCAGCTCTGTGCTGTCAGTGGCCGGTATCGAAGGAGGCTACACGCGCGGCTCCTTATCTTTCGGCCCGCACGCGCGCGCGCCTCAAAACTAAATGGCGGGAGGCCTTGAATAGCCGTGGGGGATGAGGGTGGTACAATCAGTAAGGGGTGAACGTGACAGACTGCAGCCCCGAGGGAGGGGTGGGGGGGTGGGTAGAGGCTATAGTGGGCGAGGAGGGTGGGGGCTACACGGCAGCCACGCCATGGCCGCCATCACAGTTCGCAGCGCTGATGAGCATTGTCAGTTGAGAAAATATAGTCACTCACGTGTTCAGTCTGTCCAATTTTCACAAAAAACACACCACCAAAATCCTCGTTCACTCATGAAGTCACACACCAAATATCACTTAACAAACTTTTGTTAGTCCATGGAAATAGGGTGAACTAATGCCCACGATGTAAACGGCCGTGCGGCGCGGAGAGCCGCGCGGGAGAGAGAGAGAGAGAGAGAGAGAATCGACTGTTTACATAGATGCAAAAAGATACAATGTCGCCATGGGTCAAGCTGATTTTTAGTAGCTGCCCTCTGTATGGAGAAAAAAAATTGCTGTAGGCCACTCCAGAGGAAAAGATATAACAACAAACACAAAACGACAAATAACCCCTCCTTTCTCACCCTTCCGATATCAAATAAAGCTTCAGGCTGTGCTGTGTAACTTACGGATAGCTCGGCCTGGTCCATATCCAGTGTGCGTCCAGGCAAGACACAAATGGCCTGCTCTGTCCGTCGGGTGGTCGAGTGTCGTCTGCTACTGTTGATATCAGTAAAAATATCGCTGGTTTAGATCAGTGATCGCGGTGCCCACTCGCTGCGATACAGGAAGTGGCCTGTCTTTTTCACGGGAGTTTTGCCAGCACGACAAACGCAGTTGAAAACTCAGTCAACTGAGTCAGTTGCAAACCGGTTTGCCGAAGTTAGCCGAACGTTCACGAAGAGGGCCCTCGCTGGGTCCTGCAAAGTTTTTTTAAAACACGTGCGGGGCGGAGTTTTTTGACTGTTTCTCAGCTTTAAGTACCCTGATCCTGGTAGTCAAGTATATTTTAAGAACTATGGGAATCAACAAAAGCTGCCGTTTGTAGTGTACGCTGATTTTGAATCATTAGTAGTTCCGTATGAGGGTCCTGTTCCAGAGTCATTACCAAAGACTATAAAACTAAGTGACCAAGTGGTGTGTTCTTTTGGATACATTATTGTTAGGTCAGACGGTCTTCATTCAGAGCCTGTTATCTACAGGGGTGAAAATGCAGCATGTCTGTTTTTAACAGAAATGAGACATCTGTATAGTCAGGTAGTACAGTATCTCACAACATGTCAGATGCCTTTGGTGATGACAGAAGAAGACAAACTGAAATTTGATACAGCTGAGATGTGTTGGGTTTGTGAACAACCCCTCCAGGGTGATAAAGTTCGTGACCATGATCACATAACTGGGCGTTACAGAGGTGCTGCACATAGCAATTGTAACTTGTTATTAAAAACAGATCCTAAGACATATAAGTTACCAATCTTTTTCCACAATCTCAAAGGATATGATTCACACATTATCATGCAGGCTGTAGATGAGTCTTACAAAAAAATTAGTTGTATTGCCCAGACAACTGAGAAGTACTTGACTTTTAGATTGGACAACAAATTAGCATTTTATGACTCCATGCAACATTTGTCTTTAGGTCTTGCTAGTCTGGCAGAAGGACTGACTGAGTATCTAATAACGAGTAAATATTTTGAACCAGACTTGATTAAAAAAGGTGTTTATCCATATGAGTACATTGATCACTAGGTTGTGTTTGAGGAAACAAGACTGCCACCAAAAGAGAAATTTTATTCCACACTAACTGGTAAAGGTATTTCTGACTCTGAATATCAACACGCTCTTGATGCGTGGGGGAAGTTAGGATGTCAGACAATTGGTGACTACCACGACCAGTACTTGAAAGCAGACGTTTGTTTGCTAGCAGACGTATTTGAAAGTTACCGTGAAAAGGGTTTGTTACACTACAAGCTTGACCCTGCCTGTTACATAACTAGTCCTGGCATGACATGGGATGCATTTTTGAAATCCAGTAAGATATCTATAGACCTGTAGTCTGATCGTACGATGGGTGAAATGGTGGAACGTGGATTGAGGGGTGGGATAAGTATTGCAGCGAACAATTATGCCAAGGCCAACAACAAATATCTGGACGGACATGGTGACCTTGGGTTTGACCCCTCGAGGTCAAGGTCATTCATTACCTATGTAGACACTAACAATTTGTATGGCTGGGCAATGTGTGAGTTATTGTCCTTGAAAAACTTTTGTCTGTATGATTTATCACAGTATGACGTAACAGAGTCAGGGTTAACTAACAATATTATGAATCTTGACCGAAACGACGTGAAGGGTTGGATCTTTGAAGTAGACCTGGAGTATCCACACCACCTACATGATTACCATAATGATTATCCCTTAGCAGTTGAGAAAATGAGTATGACAGGGAAAAAAGAAGACACCAAATCTGAATGACAAATTCAATTACGTTTGTCACTATCGCTTGTTACAGTTTTACATCAGACACGGGTTAGTACTAAAGAAAGTTCACAGAGGAATTCAATTTGATCAGAGTGCTTTCATGAAAGATTACATAATGAAGAACACAACATTACGTGCCAGAGACAGCAACACTGCATTTGACAAAGACTTCTTTAAGCTTATGAACAATGCCTGTTTTGGCAAGACTATGGAAAATCCTCATCACCGCAAAGATGTGAGACTGGTCACAACTGAATCAGGTGCAATTAAACTTACAGGCAAGCCACAGTACACAGGGTACAAAGAGTTTCATTCATCATTGTATGCAGTGTCACTCAAAAAAAAGATTGTTAAACTGGACAAGCCAGTATTCATTGGTATGGCAATTCTTGAGTTGTCAAAACTGTTGATGCTTGAATTTTATTATGATTACTTCAAACCGAAGTATCCTGAGTGTCGATTGTTATACACTGACACTGACTCTATGATCATTGATGTGTGTACTGAAGACTTTTATGAAGACATGAAAACAGAGTTACACATGTATGACACATCTGACTACCCTAAAGACCATCCACTGTTTAGCACACAAAACAAGAAAGTACCTGGTAAGTTTAAAGACGAACTAAATGGTGTGCCAATAGTTGAGTACGTTGGACTGAGATCAAAAATGTATTCTATACTGCATCAGAAAGGTAGTCAGTCGAAAGCCAAAGGTATCAAGAAAACAGCGATAAAAAATAAAGACATTCGACATGAACATTACAAGCAAGTGTTAGATGGGGCATTAATGCCTGATTATCCAAACAAGTCACTGAGATCAAACAAACATAATCTTGAAATGATTCAAACACACAAAAAGTCACTTGCAGTTGGGGACACGAAACGAGTGTTTCACACTAAGGAAAAAGCTTATGCACCTGGTCATTACAGGCTCAAGTTATCTGAAGACATATTGATTGATTGTACATTGCTTAACGTCCCGACAGCAACAAGGCTTTCTCAGGACGTGCCTGCACTGCTTGTGAAAAAAACAAAACAGAATATTGAATGTATGTCGCCAGCCGGCCCAATACATTAAATAAACCTACAACATGTGGCCTAAATAAAGCCAAGACCATTTGGCAACACACATCCAATATCAAGAGCTACAGGCAGTGCAGACAGTAGGGAGAGTTTTAAAAAGGCAAATACAGGTGAATGGACTAAGGGTAGACAGAAACACATGCCCCAGAATAGTGGGGAAAACCCACCCTGTGGGGCTGACCAGGGTGACCCTGGGAACTAAAAAATACCTAACCCCACCCAAGTCCCCCAGGGCAGACCCGGGTGGGGGAAATCTTGAAATGATCCAAACACACAAAAAGTCACTTGCAGTTGGGGACACGAAACGAGTGTTTCACACTAAGGAAAAGGCTTATGCACCAGGTCATTACAGGCTCAAGTTATCTGAAGACATAGCTGATGAACTGGTTGATGAATTAATTGACGAGTTAGTTACTGAAATGAGTAACGGTGTCTGGGGGAATAATCTGTAATTCTTCTCTGACAAATGCCCTCTGGGGTGCAGGGTCATACAGATAATATATTGTTGCGTCAGCACCAGGAATTATTTTTTTTATATTGTGTACAGACGTTGACCAGATGGGGTCTGTTGCCCTGCGCTTCACGTCGTTTTCTGATTCTCCAGGTTGATATAGATATCTCACCTGTTTAGTAAATAAACTTGTGTCTGGTGCGGGGGTTGGGGTTGGTCCTGTTTTTGGCTCTGTAATTGTTTTCAATTTAATAGCATCAGCTGGCTTAGGATGACCTTCATTGTTCATTGCTTTTATCACATGTGGTAATCTCTTTACCCACTCAGTGTTACGTGTGTCATGCATGAGTTCCTTAGAATACTGGTAACTGAAAAGTCTCTCTGATAACTGTTTGTTAAAGTTCTCTACAATTGCCTGTGATCTGTGCACACCTGGAATGCCTCGTCTGACTAGTACGCCATGCTTTGCAAATAACTGATTAACAGCACCCTTAAATTCTGATCCGTCATCAACCTGCACTAGTCTGGGGTATCTTAAAGGGCCTCGACCATATATTTTTGATAATGCTGTAGCAACTGTTGTAGCTGTTTTGTCAGATATGGGTTCAGCGTCTTTATACCTTGAAGCAATGTCTACAACAGTTAATGCATACTTGTATCGTTTCTTTCTTATTGTGTCATGTGGTAGGAACAGGAGGTCCATTTGGTGCGTGTCATTTGGTGATGTGTTCTCAAAATGGGGTCTTGTTATCTTTCTTGGAGCAGGGAGATATATCTGCCAAATTGCTTGTCTCTGTAACCATTGTTTGACTTGATTGAGTGTTATATCTCCGCCCACAGCGGCATGTAATTTCTGAATAGTGGTGTTACTTTTCCAGTACCCTGATGGGGAGTAATATATTTTTGATAGTTTATTTTCGGCTGCCATTTTTTCTAGCAATGAAAACTCCTGTAAAATAAACAAATGACATTCCCACTAGAACAAAGATTATCTCCCCGTTTCTTTGTTGTGTACTCGGTTGATAGTAGTCACTTAGTTTTGGTTTCGGTATAGTCATGTCTTCACCCGTGACGAGAAAATATTCACGGATTGCTTCGTCTGTATTTGAAAACGTATGCTGTGCGTGACCTTCAAGCCTGAGTTTTTCATTGATGAAATCAAGTTTCTCAATTCTATTCTTTTCATATTCTTGTTGAGCTTGTGCGAGTTTCTCTGATGCCTCATTGTGACGTTTCATTTCTTCTGCTGATTCTTCTCTACCCATTTTTGAAAAGAGGTAGTTTGAGCCACTAAATGCCAAGGTGTTGACCATCGCGCCTCCAATCATAATAGCTATCGTCGCCATATTTATTTTATTTACATAGAAACATTTTTGGGAATAATTCCTTGCTTGACAAGAAAATCTTTTGTCGCAATCGACGCTGTTACAACTACAATTAGCTTAGCGCTGTCTTCGAAATCTAATCTACTCAGGTCTGCTGATTTCATTTTGAGTAGACTTTTTCCTAGCATAGAATAAGCTACTGCTAATCCACTGATTACGGCAGAGTGATACACAAGGTTCATTATGTTCTTTGTGTCATTCATTTTCTAATACAAGAAAAATTAAAATAATATTTTTATTTACTGCATATAAAATGGGTCAACGGCTTTGGGTGTTACTGGTAATGTGGCGACTTCTGGTTTTGTTTTTGGAGTGTCTGATTTTTTGGTCACTGTACGAGTCTGTGGTTTGTATTTTTTTATATAATTGATAACCTACATAACCAAATCCGACAACAAATCCGGCAACTATATATTTTGTTGATTGAGGTTCAGGGTCAGACTTAGTTGTTTGTCTCTCACTTTGATGAGGGTGTGACGGCCCTGACGGTATTGACACAGGTCCTGACGGTCCTGACGGTGGATCAGTTACATGAGTCTTTTCTGTTTGTGCTTGAAGCTGTAATTTTTTCTGCCTGTTCCATTCGGCTAATCTTTTTCCTGCATCAATGCGGCCTGGACTTTTAGCCTTAGTCACAGTTTGAACCTGTGTCAAAACAGGGTCGGGGTTCAGTTGTGGAGTCGTCTGGGTTTCGTCCATTTTCTTCTGCAGTAAAATTTATTTTCGAAAAATCATTATGACTCCCGGTAACAAGCAATGTTACGACAGGTGCAAGGTAATTTCCAAACTTGTAAAACATGACACATGCTAATTTACCAATTGAACTTGAAACAATAGGATTGCTTTCAAGGTCGTGTGAAAGACTGTCACTATCCACAGGTAGAAAATGACTCACTGCTTTTGTGTATAGACAAACAAGTGATCGGCTTAAATCACGTGTCATTAGTGAAGCGATGTGGTTTTCATATTTAGAATGAAGTTTTATTAGTTCGTCAGAGGTAAGAGATTCTATGTCTTCTGTCATGTATTGTTTTCCGAGATAAGTCTTTGATTTGCCTGAGACAATTACAGACAAAAGACGCTGTTTTTTCGAGTCTAAGTCTTTGTTCTCTACAGCATTGATATCATTCAATAGAAGGATTTCATCAGGGTTCATTTATATTGTTATTTTAAAAAAACAAAACAAAAAACAAAAATTAATTTACTAACCCATACCCTGTGGGCTGATCTGTCTTTAAAATGAGCTTTAGATGCTTAGTTGATTTCAGTTTATTTTTTACATCATCACGTTCATGTTTATTTGGTATGACATCATTTTCTCTGAGACAGTCTTCAAAGCTGTCACGATCCTTGCAGTAAAACAAACAGATAAACTTTAACTGTTCTCGAAAATCTTTCAGTACAGCATTATATTTCTGAGTGAGAATCCATACACTTACATTTGCGTGTCTACCACTGAAAGCAAGTTCTGCTAGAGTGTTTCTCTTTTTGACAATGTCTTTCTCTGCTGAGCAGTCATCAACAATAAACAACGTTGGCTGTCCTTCAAATTGCTTGTAAAAATATTGTAGGTAGTCATTCAGTTTCTTTTCAGGGTCAACTAAGTATATGTTACTGTCAGTCCAAATGAATAAACAGTTGTGATAAGCTTTGTTGTGTTTGATTGTAGGACAAAATATTACAATACTCACAAACCAGACAGGTGAGGCTAGCGCTGGCAGAATTGTATAACAAACCAAGGGGAATTACTCAGCGCTGGACAGAACAGTTAGATCCCCTGCCCCCGCCTATCAGGCACCCATTCGCCAGCCCACAGAGAAATACGCAGGTATAGAACAAGACGATCATCTACATCCCTTATAGGGATGTAGATGATCGTCTTGTTCTATACCTAAGGGATGTAGATGATCGTCTTGTTCTATACCTGCGTATTTCTCTGTGGGCTGGCGAATGGGTGCCTGATAGGCGGGGGCAGGGGATCTAACTGTTCTGTCCAGCGCTGAGTAATTCCCCTTGGTTTGTTATAAAATATTACAATGTTTTCAAAGTGGTGTATGTATCTTGTTTGTAATAGGTTAAGAACAAATTCAGTTTTCCCACACCCTGTCGCACCACAAAACAATCCACAGTGTGGGTCAAGGGTCATCAAGCTCCAGTTCATTTTAATACACAATATAATTTTAATATATGTGTCCACTCAGTCTACTGTCTTGTATATTGAGTTGTGCATCATAAATCAAATACAAATATATGTTTATGGCTGCAGCAGTTTCAACCTTCTTTTGTATCTGAATTGTTATTCCATCACTACCATTTTCAACAGTTCGTCCTGACCCATGAAGGTAATCATCGTCCGTACTACGAAGGTCTAGCCAAAGAGCATACTTGTTTGTAAGGTATTGTCCGATCCTAACATCATACAGATGTAGATCTTTGCACGCAATGTTTGCAGGTTTATCTCTAATCCTTCCACCCGCAAAATACTTTGTGATCTCATCGTAGTGTTGATAAGGTAACAAACCTGAAGCATACACTTGATTAGGACGGCCTTCAATTGTACAGGACAAATGTGTAATCTTAGGATTGTAGAATTTTTCTGAATCCCTTTTGTATGGACTCACCGGTTCAATAAACAACATAAACAACATTCAGTGACCTGGCAGGTGTGTTCAAGTTTATATTCCACATTGGGTCACTCTTGTCTTTGGGTATTAAACTATGTCTAATCACACGGTCATAATAAATTGGAAGTCTTGACTGGTATTGATTTTGAATGAGTCTGGCTAGTTCAGTATGTGTGACAATTTCATATTCCAAAGAAATGTTAGAGATCTTATATGTTGCATCTGTGGCAGATGATTTTATAACTTTGGAGTAGTCATTGAAAGTTAGTTCAAAACTCAGATGGTCATTCAGTGCCCCTTGATAATAAGGCAAATGAGCTGTTAGGATTTCAAACTCAAGTGGAATGTAAAATCTGGTTCCATATGTTTCTGCTATAATAACATCTTTGGCTACCCCAGTAGTTACCTTATCTCCGGCATTGATTCGAAGTTTACCAACATTATCAGATTGTATGCCTTGGTAAATACGGTCTTCTCGTTCTTCTCTTGTGAGCCAAAGGTCTTTGTAACAGTAGAACACATCTGAGTCGTCAAGACTAAACACTTCCTGTCCTTCAAGTTTTACTTTAATAGTTCTAACAATTGCTCTGCCAAGATTGTCAACTAGTGTTCTGTTCACATCTGCGTCTGATGAAAGTTCGATATTAAATGCTAGGCGTGCAGTGCCAGGAACAATAACGTCACTGGGACCTAGGTTTGGAAACTTGACTGTAAGTGTTTGATTCTGGTCTATGGTACTTGGATTGTTTGTGATGACGATTGATTGTCTAACGCCCTTAACACCCAGAGGCTCACGTAGTTTTCTGTATGGGTCTAACTTTGATCCGTAAGACTGTGTCATTTTTACTATGCACAATAAAAAATAATAATTAATAAAACAATGGCTGCGGGAGGATTTAATCATGAAGATTTTGAAATGGATGACACGTATGATTTTGGTAATACAACAGATATGACAGATATGGCAGATATGACTGGTACAAGAAATATTTACAGTTTACGTCATGAACTTTTAGAAACCAAAGTGAACTCATTTTATGATCATGTTGGTGGCCGCCCAGACAACGTAGATCCTAATCAGTTTGAACTTGATGGCAAAGGTCATTTATATTTAAATACTGTTGACAAGGGAAAAGTACTATTGACTAACAAAAAAGACCCTAGTAGGTTTAGGGCTTTAAGTACAATAAAAAATGAAGGTGGTGTTGGTGCCTTGCGTCAACTTGGTATTGGTGGGTCTCCTGTCACGCCGCTTGCGCCTAGACTGGCTAGTGTTCTTCACGACACGCAAACAAAGTTGCCAACAGGGCAACAAATTGAAATGGCACCAGTAACAAGCCTACCAGAAATAGCAAACACTGTGATACAAGAAACTTCATTTACTGAAGGACAAATAAATGACGCTTTGAAAACAATAGATGATCCACCTTTGTCAATGAGAGAGATTATAGGGTTGGATAAATCACTGCAGACAATAAGAGGTGAGATGGTAAACAATGTTGCCAAACTGGGTGAGCTTGATAAACACATAGAACGTGAAAAAGAAAAACTGGCTACAGCAGACACAGAAATGAAAGAAAGAATCCAACACAGATTAAATGATTTGCAGATAGAAAGATCAGGAAGGTTAGAAACAATTAGTATTGGAAGACAAAAACTGAAATCACAGGTCAACAGAATTAGAGAAACTATTCAGAAAATACTTCATGAAGACACTACTCTGGCTGAGAGACTTAAAACACTTTTCAGAGAACAGGGTATTACAATTGCTAGTTTAATTACTGCTCTTGGATTTATTATCAGTACTGTTGTGTTAGCTGTCTCCGGTGCTGGTGGACCCGGTGGTTCTCCACCTCCAGCACCACCAACCCCAGGCCCCCCGACTCCAACAGATCCAAAAGATTTACAGTCATGGGTAAAAAAAACCAGTTGTCTCACATATCAGACTTGCTTAAAAAATTGGCTCTGAAAGCAATAGACGCTTTGCCTGGCATTATAGGCACAGTTGTCAGTTGGCTTATTAGTACAGCGGCAAAGGCAGTAGGGTTTATGGCAGAGCATGTGTGGATCTTTTTGGTTACAGTAGGAAGGTTGATGGTGGGTTATTTAATGAAACAGATAAAGAAGTAAAACCCTTAACCCTGTTAGACCTATTACCAATGCAGTTCTTTCTGACTCATGTGTGTCCGGGGTTGACTGTACTGGTTGTATGGGCGCCGGTGTTGGGGCCGGGGCCGGGGGTGTTACCATCTGTAATGATTTTAATGACTGAACATGTGTGGTTGTTGCTCCTAAGTTTACAGATTGATTGAGACCGAGTTTTTGACCAACACCTGCAACAACTATTTCATTATTATAATTTGTTATTGTACCCATTTGGAGTTGAAGATCAGATGGTAACACGTATAACCCGATGCCAACTACAAAGTCAACTTTTGATCTGGCATATCTGAGTACGTCTTGGTAGCGTTGTATGCTTGATGGGAGATCTACTGTTGAATTAATTGAATCTTCCAGGTTTGCGAGAAATTGTTTTTGTGCTTCAAATTTACCACTTCCATTCAAAATATTTGATTTTGTTAGTGATTGTGCTCCTAGTATACACCAGACATATGTTCTGATAGACTCATTGACGCGCTCGACTCCTGCTTGAGTAAACCCGTCAGTTTTATCTAAAATAAATGTGGTCCAGGCGTTAGACTGTTTCTGCTCTATTGATCCTAACCAGACTTGTGATTTTGATGAGAATGAAGTGTAACCAGGGTAATAATCTTGAGGGTATTGTCTGTGACTCATAGCATAATACAATGTACCCATACCATTGTGATCATCAAGTTTTTGTGTGAAGTCATACCGGGGACCAGGGTTGATGTTAAATTCATTACAGATGCGTTCAAACGCTTTCATATCCATGGGGTTGTTATACCTGTTGAAACTGGATTCAGTTGGTAGTGGTGCATGAAGTTCTGACAGTATACGTCTAAGCTGGTAATAAACATGGAAACGATACACAGATCTAATCAGTTTGTTTGAGTGATTCAAATGGTCTGTAAATGAAACACCACAGCCTGTAGTTGAGCATAGTATTGCAAAGTTGAGTTGGTTTTGAAACATCTGTAGTGGACTTGAAAACCACTTTCTTGCAGTAGCATCGTCTGTTATTGGAGGGTTTATATAATGGTCAAATGGATTCGGTACTTTCACTTGAAATAGGTCTTGTTCAGACACAGCAATATCAAGCTGGTTTAGTTGAATTATTTTCTGTTCATAAGTAGGTGCAACATTGTATTTAGCATTCACATTAAATTGAAATGTGTTTGTAGTGGTAATGGTTGGTGATTTAAATTCCATCCTTTTTTATATGAGATAATAAAAATGTTTATCACATTAACAAATCTTGATACTAGCAAACCAGTGTGGTTAACTAATGGGATTGATAATCGTGATGGTAGCAAGGCTGTGGCTATCCATGAAATGTTCTACACAGTAAAATGGTTTAATGTAACAGATGATATAAATTATAAAGTAGTTTTTTATGATATGACTGAAACTTTACCAGCTGGGTATTATGACTTTTGTACTATAGCTGAATGGTTTCAAAGTAATTTTAAAATTAAAGCAACTTTAAATCCAGCTAACCTACTTGTTACATTAGAATTTCCAAAAGATAGCCATTTTTCTTTATCAAATGCTCTTATAACTTTACTTGGTTTTTATTGCACATTTATATTTTCAGATGATAAAGATTGGAAACTGACAGATTTAAAACTATTTGCACCCAAAAAACAAAAAATAACTGGCAGATGCCCTGTTTATTTGGCAGTACACACAGTATTTAATGTTTATTTGAAAGAACTAAACACGACTGAAAATGTACACAATGGAAAGCCTTCAACTTTGTTGATATGTGTGCCAGCTGGAACTGCTCCTTATTGTGAAAGTGTAGTTGTTAGATTTCCTAATTTGCAGTTTAAGAAATTAGGTTCTAGTTTCTTTGAGTCACTGTGTATATCTGTAACTAATCAGGATGACAAACCAGTTGTAATGCATGATTTTAGTGTAGTGTTAGAAGTTAAATAATTTTATTTTTGTTTATAAAAATGAGTGGTGGTCCAAAGCCGAGAATCATACCAGTTGCATGTCCAGTAACAGAGTTGAAAGATTTGGCTGATGTACAGGATTTTGAGAAGGAGGGGGATGTTGGAGAAATATATGGTTTTGAACTTGATTCAAATGGCATGTACAAGAGGAAAGTAATTGTTGACATGAAAGACGGTGAAAGACAGATTCCTAAACTTGGTCAGCTACGTGATGTTACTGTACCTACTCCACCTGTAAATAATGTGCCCTACAACTTAATACATGTGGGTAGTAAGTGGGTTGTTTCACCTGTACCACCTGCACCTACGCCAGCACCCACAATTGACTGGGACATAAAGTTGGAATTTATTAGTCCTTATGTATACACTGATAATGAAGGCGCCTTAGTGTTTAGGAAGGTTGTTAACTCTGGGCCGCTTATTGTAAGCCTTGTTCCAAGCTTTGCCCCAGACAACAATAGCAGAGATAAACTGAAAGTTGAAAATTATGAGAAACGGAGGTATCTTCTTACACATAGGAAGGGCAGGTCTGATGCGAAGGTTGTGTTTGCACCAGTAAACTTTCTGATTGCAAGAGAAGCAACAATAGTATTTGAAATTATATTGCGATCTATAGCTTCTGCGAAAGAGGCAAATATTGCACATGGAATAAAACTTACATGGGATGAAACAGTATCAGAATCAACAAAGGTTTTTATTGCTATTAGAAAAAATGTAGATGTTTTTGAAGTTTCGAGCAGTGTTCCAGCTGTCAAGATATTAGTCGACAAAACAACTTTTGTTCGTCTAAGTTACATAAACCACGGCAGTTTACCCTTCTCGAAATTCCTCTCTTTAGTTGGGCTCTGTGCCAGCTGTGACCCACTTAACTGATAAGTGCACGCGGGTCATAGCAGGCTCCAGCCTAGCTGCTGGCGGGAAGCGTTGTGCTCTTTGTTCCCTGTTGAAGTCCGTCAGGCATGTGATAAGTTTAGTCTGTTTATAACTTATTATTACCGTGGCTAAAATGTTTTAATCGTAAATATTATTATGTAATACTATGCTTGAAATTGTCCTCTTCAAGCTCATATAAGTTTGGTTTGATGAACCTCTTCGAATTCTGTGCTTATGACTTGATTACAACGTGTGTAGTTCGAGGAACTTTCCTTCCGCTGTAGACAGCAGTGCTTGTGTGTGTACAAAACTTGCTTTCTGTGCCGGATGTATTACTCCAATGTGTACCCTTATCTGATGCATATATGTAAAGTATAGCTTGTTAAAGCCATGGAGAATGAACATTCCTTTCCAAGACATTTGGAAGCCGTGAATTCTTTGTGTAGACTTTGTGGTAGAAGGTCTAGGCGAGCAGTCAAAGACAAAAACAAATCCGTGTTTTTGTGCACTAAATACACCAGTGATATATTTTCGTGTTACAACATTGATGTGCTCAACGACCAGGAAGGGAAGCATTCTAAAACAATTTGTTGCTTGTGTCGTGCAAAGCTTGTCAAATTAAGAAAACAAGTGGAGCGCACAGGCTGTACAGACATTCACAAACCGTGTGATTTTTGGGTGACATTTGATGAAACTCTTTCTGTTGATGACTGTCAAACATGTAGTCATTTCAAGCAGCAGTCAAAAGGTGGCCGACCGTCGTATCAAGCCAAAAACAGAATAGATGCACCCAAAAGAAAAGATCTTGATAATGTAGGGGATTATTTTCTCAGTGACCTCTCTTTCTGTCCGTCTTCATCATATTCGGCATCAACATCAACACCAGCAAAAGTCAGGAAGTGTGTAGATTCTTTACAACCTTCCACTGATCTTTCCTGTTTACCGTCAGTATCAACACCAACACCCTTTCAAGTGCAGGAGGCATTGCCAGTTATTCCCACACCCAGTGTTGTAAGTACTGCATCATCCCCATTCAAATCCAAGATTCTTAGGCATATTTGCAAACTAGCAGCGCCACTATCAAAAACAGAGGAAGCGTACCTCACAAAACTTGTCAGAGTCAAACTGTCAGAATCAAGCGATAAGGTGACAGTTTTGTGCAAAACAGGTGGTCAGTCACTTTTGCTGAAAAAGATAATAAAACCACGAAAAACGTGTGCTGAGGCCAATACCCCACTGAGGAAGAAGAGAGCCAACTATATGAAGCATGTGAGACTAAACGTGTCAGGGGGCACCGAAGAAGATGCACTGAAGCAACAGGGCACAGAACTTAGGACGACCTGTAAGGCCAAGAAAAAGATAGTCTTGGCAGAGGCTAAATGTGGACTGGTTAATGTATCCGCAGTTCAAGGTGCTGCTTGTAGAACCATGTTAGGCATGTCACTGACTAAGTACAGGTCACACAAACGATTCTTCAGAAGTTTAGGTGTTCACTTTGAAAGTGAACAGAAAGAGAGAAGGGAACAAGTCCGAGCACAGTGTGGAGAAGTACA
This sequence comes from Semisulcospira habei, assembly GCA_036245525.1. Classification (NCBI taxonomy): domain Eukaryota; kingdom Metazoa; phylum Mollusca; class Gastropoda; family Semisulcospiridae; genus Semisulcospira; species Semisulcospira habei. The sequence continues at coordinate 214,654,488 of BTPG01000004.1, read as the reverse complement.
AGTTGAGATGAGAAGTCTTGAAGTGTTCAGCGAAGTGGACCAGACACCGGAACTTGTACAAGCACCCGTGGCAAGCATCACAGACGTGCCAGCATTTGTCACCAAGCTGCTTCATGAGTATGACAAACAAGGTCTCTTGACATGGCATGACAGCTGCATTCCGGAAGATGAAGTATGGATCAAGATAGGTGGAGATCATGGTGGGGGGTCTTTCAAACTGATGCTGCAAGTTGCAAACCTCAAGAGGGCCAACTCAAAGCACAATACTTTCATCCTTGCTATGCATGGCAGAATGCAAAGATAGCCCTGAAAATCTTAGGCGAATTTTGGGACCATACCAGGACCAAATTTCATCTCTTCAGACGATGAAATGGAAACGAAAAAATCTGCGACTGTTTTTGTTTGGGGACTATGAATTCTTGACAAAAATCTACGGACTTTCGGGGGCTCAGGCCATTCACCCGTGTCTTTTTTGTACAGCATCACGTGTGCAAATTCACGCACCACCTGTATACAACGAAGGTAATATAAGTCAAAGGACTCTCACACAAATAAAACGTGACCATCAGAAATTCAGCCGTGCCAGTAAAACGAAATCCAAAGCCAAGCTCTTCAATAATGTCATCAGAAAGCCACTTGTTCAGCTGGAATTGGATCAAGTAGCACCACCATATCTTCACATATTACTGGGGGTGGTGAAGAAACACCATGACATGTTGGAAAAGGAGTGCCATGCCCTTGATGAACATTTAGCAAAGTCCCTTGCCAAACGAAAAGATGCCACACCAGAAGGTGTGTCTATCACACTTCAGAGCTACGTCCAGCAAATGAAAGAAATTGAAGACAGAAAAAGACAGATTAAGGGCATTCATTCTCGCCCACACCACCAAGAATTTCAGAAAAGCAGGCAGGAGAAAATTAAAGAAATCAGAGCAGAAATTGTTGTGCTAAAATCTGAAAGGTTGCCATTTCTGTCTGGTCCTATTACCGCCAACTTAGACCAAACTCTCAACAACAACAAAATTCATGCACAGGCCTACTACGGCAGGGCACTGGTTGGTAACCACTGCAATAAGTATCTTAAACCACCAGTTTATGAAAACATATGTCAGAGTGTCATAGAAAAAACACAAGAACTGACAGATGACACAAGCCTTCTTGCAAAAGCACGAACAATATGTCACAAGTTCGAACAGCTGAACGCACGCTACTCAAAAGTCCATCAGGGCATATCACATCAGCAGCCAATAGATGACGAAAGTATTGCAGGGATACAAGATTCCATACAGAGATACATGTCATACTTTCGAGGACAATTTCCTAAAATCCGTGTGATCCCCAAACAACATTTGTTAGAGTACCATTGTGTGCCCTTCATCAGGAGATGGGGTATGGGGCTGGCACTGTTGGGGGAACAGGGGGGCGAGGAAACTCATGCAACCGTGAATATCTTGAAAAGGAAAGCATGGGCACAGACAGATCCTCAACAGAAGCTTAGAATCCTTCTGACAGAGCATTTGGCTTTAGTTTCTCCACATTTTCATCAGGTATTCATAGACTGTCACTCGTCCAAAAAATGAAACTGATCGGCCTATCAAGTTTAGACACAGCATCACAGTGACCCTGTAGACACACTCATTTTAAGCTATTTTAATGTGACACTAAGCCAAAACTGAATCTCTTAATAGCAAACAGTAAACCTCTGCTTTGTGCATTGTGCTAAAATTGTGATATTGTTAAAAACATTGACTGTATCGGTGAAATTCGCATACTTCATGTCGGCGTGCTCTGAATGGATTACCGTTTTCACTTGGCCCACCAAACCGGCTTTAGCAGGACTCAGGTATGTGGTTCATAAAGATTTTAGCATGGGATATGCCAGTTAAGACATCTGTTGACAGCACTGACTTTGTCTGAACTTTCCAAAAACTTCCGTTTTTGAACTGTGATGCGATGAAAAGTATGATAAACTAACGGAAGACTGCATCTAATCCGTCTCCTAGTGATACTTTAAGCTAGTGCATGACAAACATCCACGCAGATTACCCCAGCATGTTTGGTGTCCAAAGATAGTACAATTTCTCCTCTACAAGACGATATATGTTCAAATAATCACTCACAACTGCAGGTGAACTAATTCCGGTTTACAGACAACATCTGTAATTTACAGCTTATTCGCCGATGTATGCAGCAGAGGCTAAGAGCTAATCGGGGTCAAGCACAGTAGTACTGTAAACAAAGACGGCTGCTGCGCTATTCGTATCCCCAGCGGAAGTGAGACCGCACAGCTGGTGCCTTATCAGTGATGGTATTTAGCGCGCTGATAGTAAGAGGAAGTAGGCTGCCTCGCTATCTCAGTGCTTTCGCGAAGCCGATCTCTAAGTGTGCTGGCGCGCGCCGGCGGGCATAGAGCTGAAAACTAAAGAGCATAGGGTAAACTGCCGTGAAACCTTGAACACATTGATCTTGTTGCATTTTCTTATGCAAGTAAATTGTATACTTTTGACGAGTTGCAAAATGTAATTGCTGATTAAATAAAAAAATATTTGTCAATAAAAAAAATGGTAAACTTCTATCCGCAACTACCGACGACGCTTGTGCATGAGACTGTGTCATCATTTGTGCCTGATCAACATATGCCAATTGCATCAGATAAAACATTACAGGCAGACGCATTCAGATTAAATAATATTACAGAAGCAATTAAATATTTGGAAAGTGAAGAGGCGAGGTACTCCAGATGTAAGAGACGGTATCAGACCGTTTTTAATTCTGTTCAAAACACTTCTATGGCTATTGGTGCAGTTTCAGCTGGATGTTCTGTAGGAGGTATTGTTCTGTTTGCCACAGGAATTGGAAGTTTGGCTGGAATAGCAGTTGAGGGTGTTAGCGTTGCTACATGCCTGGCTTGCTTTGGTTTGGAGGCCTTGAACAAGAGGTTTCACACGAAATTACAGAAACATGAAGCATTGAGTACGCTTGCTGGTGCAAAGCTGAGCAGTATGAAACTTATTATTAGTAAGGCATTGAATGATAATTTTATTGATGATGAAGAATTTAAGCGAGTCCAGGATGATTTAAATAATTACAAAAAACAGAAATCTGAAATACAAAATATAATGCGTAGTCAATCTCCTGTGAATGTTGAAGAACTGAAGGCTAGTTTTTTAGAGATGGGGAAACAGATCGGTGTTCAGGAAACCACAGAAAAACTACACAATCTTTTAAACAAATAAAAATCAGATTTGGTAATCAATCAATATTTTTGTCATATGCTTCGCAGAGAGATGACACGTCATTTACACCACTTGTGCCTGATTGTTTAACCCCATCTGCACCACCGCCAGAGTACTACTGAGAAAAAAAAGTTTTTTTATTGTCCTTGTATCTTGACAAATCTGTCTCAGAATCTTGGGACTTGAGTCAAGTTGTTGTAAGAACTTAGGGTAAGTACTTGTAAGAACTTATGGTAAGTAATTAATAAGTTCTTATGACAACACACTTAAAGGTTACCTCTGCAGGTTCCTAAAAGTTAGTTGCAACTTGTTAATAAGTATTAAGTTTCACTTGGCATCACTTGATCAGGTAAATGATTAGGTATTGTCAGAGACAATAGTTATAGAGAGAGACAATAGGAGACCCGTAAGATAATTAGATCAATAAAGCCACATCAGTCATGCTCGTCAGTTTTTAAAAATCAAAGGGTTGATTGGGTAATAACGGGGGGGGGCGTAATGGGGTCAAAAATGTTATTATTAAAAATGACGTAATTTAATGACTGATGTGGCTTTATTAAATTCATTGTCTTACGGGTCTCCTGTTGTCTCTCTCTCTCTCTTGAGCTCTGTTAGGCTGAATTACGCCACTAAAACTCTGCAAATCGCTAACCTTGCGACCGCACGAAACTTGTGAATACACGGAATATTTGACACCCGAAAAACTGCTGACACGACAGCACAATGCAGAATCCATGTGTGAACTTTCTGCACTCCTTTCCAACATAGATGTCCTACCCTGGGAGCAAGTTGACTTGGATTAATACACCTCTATTTTCCCATGGCACTTGTAGCGTGCACCCTATAATGGGACAACGTGATTCCTGGCAGGCATCGGCATCCAAGATGTCTTTCACTTTTGCCAGTCTCATCTACCCATGTCTGACAGCTGTTTACTTCAGTTTTATATTTTGAGAAGAATATCACAGCGGCATCGAGTTATAGACCGTTAAAGCTGTCCACCGAGCGTACACGGAGTAGAAGAGACTTGAAAAAAACCAAACTAATTTTTTTAATGATGGTCTATAATAATGATGTCTGGAACTACGTTTTAATGCAAAATTCCGCCTGAATTTTCATTAGCATATCCATATAAGGCATTAACAGGAGGATTCTTGATGGCGTTCTGTCTGCTCAGTGGCGATGGTGATCCTGTATGGTTTTGAGGGCAAAGCAGTAATTACTGTACACTATAATAATGAAATACGACGTCAGTGCAAAACTTTACAAACCGGAAGTTTATCATTTAGGCTGGTTTTCACCAGTTGTTACGTGGTAGTCGCTGTCGTAGTATGATGCAATCACACTCAGATGCACTCACGCAGGGTTCTTGTAAAGAAACTTCACTCAAATGCAACTCGTCACACCTGGCACAAGGTTGTAGACCACACTAAAGTGACAGTTCCAACACTATTTTATTCTCACGATGCAATTTCAGCACAATACATCCACAATTGCATCCACACTTTCGTGCACTGTCTCTCTACAATGTATCCACAATTCTGATAAACTGCGTCTCCCATACAATGCACACACATATTTCCTAACACTCTCTTTTATACTATTATCGATTTCCAGAACAATCCAGCACATTACACAGCTCAACCAATCAGAAAAAACCGTAACGAAAACTCATTAATCTTCATTTAAAAAAACAAAAAACACTCTAGATATGTCTACAATCTTTCACTAACATCTAGGTGCATTCCGCCAACGTGTGTACTACACAACTTTGACGTCATAGTTGAGGTCACTAGAACGGTCGCGACCCTACCCGAACCTTTCAGTCTAATGTAGGGCGGACTTTGCAACAATGTAGCAAAAATATGCAACATTGTAGCTACACAACAAAAATCGATCGCAATTCTCCAGGCAAAATAAAACGAATCACAATAAAAGGTACGTAATTCTTATCCAAAATAATTTAACTGAATAACGGATCTTTCCATGATCAACACACACATGCTCTAAAAAAAATAACACCACCACAAACGTAACACCAGTTTTGTGACTGAGCAACACGACATGAAGTGCTAAAATACTCTATTGAAATTTTTTTTAGTTTCAACCGGTTGCACAGAAATGCTGGAAACTAAGGCGATGATTGTCAAACGCGTCCATTAGTATTCTTCTTGTTACATACAGTGGGCATCTAGCTATTTAACATGCATAAAACAGGCATAAAAGATTCTCCAGGAAGTCCATTTCTACTCTGTTGATCAAACTTTTATGGTTTAACACAAACTGCAAATTTGCTGCTTCAAGAGTTTCAAAACAAGCAACATTTTGCTCTAAAACATCAAGCGAACTCCTAGCAGTACTCTGTTTGGTTCGAGGCCTCCACGTTTCATGAAATACACATGATGCCATGCGCAGAACAGTTTGTCTTTCAGTGTATACGCAGTGCCCAAAGCAAAGCAGACAAAAGAGTATAGTACTATACTCCACCTGTTTATAAACTGTACTCCGTAGTCAACACCACGACCACTACACCACCACTACTTGTGTTTTTCGTCACTAGTACAGTTTTACATATTAGTTACGACACAGAAATATACGGTCTTGTGATGAAGCTCTATGCTCGTGCATAGTGCTCATACATTAGGGTTAGTACGGTACGGGTTTTGTTAACGGTTTGTTTGTGCCGATAGTCCGGGTGGCATGAGGCTCACGTGAAATCTGTAAGGCATGGTTAGCACGGAGTTTTGGTGAGTACTGTTATAGTGAGTTCTAGGCAAAAGTTAGTCTGTCAGAGCAGTAATATATTAGTACGGGGCTTATCGTCAGCTTGGACGGATGTGTTTGAGATACCTAGCCCGTATTCCAAGACTCTGAAGCCTAGAATTCAGAGTGCTTGTAAAGAGGGAGCGACGGACGCCGAGACGTCGAGTCACCAGACCTAACGTTAGGTCATCACCCCTCCAGCTCGTCACTCAGGGAGTGAAGCGACCGGGACCGAGACACCCGAGTCAAAGCGAGAACTGCGCTACAGTACGAGTACGAGGACGTCCGTGCCAAAGAGACAGGACGGCAGGAAGAAGCGTACAACGAAGGACTTTCACGCCTAGACGTGAGAAGGACCAACGTAACCAGGCAATAACATCAAACAGGTTGGAGACAGTGTGAAACTAAAGCCTAGCCTGGCCGAGATAGTGTGTGATGTGTATGTGATGTGGATGCTGGGTGTGGGGAAAGGAGTGATGTATATAGCTTGATAGTTGTGAGCGTTTTTTTCGTATATTTATCTTGGATAAAAGTCACTTTAGAAAGGGAGCCCGTGTGTTGAGTTTTACCGCATGAATGCGCCCGTTTGAGTCAGTGGCGGTGTATGCGTCTGTTGCGTGAGAGTCTGTACGTGCGACTGTGGGCAAGTCTGCGTGCGTTACAGGTCTATGTAGTCAATGTATTGTAAGTGTATGAGCATTACCAGTGTCACTGTCGTCTTTGTCGCTGTCATCACTGCATGGTCATGGACTGACTGTACTTTTCTCTGATCTCTTCCACCCTGACCCCTTTCCATTGTAATTTGGTTCTCAATTTCTGCCTCTTTTTTACTGACAAAACCTGTCTCCACTAAAGCGTCTTAAACATTTTACAAAGGACGGAAGTAGGCGAGTGAACATCATCATCATTGTTCTCAACATCATCATCATTGTTCTCAACATCATCATCACCCCCAGCACCGTTAACATAGAACATCACCACAACCTCCACCCACAAACACTAAAGTGAACACTGTACCTGTTCCAGGGGGTCCGGTCACACACACCATCGGCCGTTCGTCGTACTTTACCAGCTGCAGTTGTTGTGGGGTGAGAACAAGCGACACCATTCTCTTTCCTATCTCGGAGATAGCATCACCTTCCGTTCTCAGTATCAGGCGAGGACACTCTGGACAATATACTGACGCTTTTGCAGCTGGTCCACAGCACCTGAAATACATACCGCCTTAAGGTTTATAGCGACCTTCCACTAACCCCTATCCATTACCCTGAAATTGAGCTACATTTAAATTGCGTGCGTGCGTGCGTGCATGCGTGTGCGCGTGTGTGAGGGGGAAATGCGTTTGCTATAAAATGCTCTATTTACGTAAGTTAGTAAAGCGATGATCAGTGGCACAACATTAACCCCTTTGCGCATGCAGCCAACATTATTGTAAAAAGTAGCGTGGCTGCAAGCACACGGAGGTAAAAAAAACCTGCAAGGGAATCTCACTGAGTAAGCAACTCTAGATAACTGTCTGAGGTCATGGTGGGATCCTCTTTCCCCGCCATTCGTTCCTTCCACCAATCTTCCATCGTAGGCGACACGCGCTGACTCCCAGACCCAGTGGACAACTGTTCTTTGCAAAGGCACAGTCTGCACGCTTCTTCAGTGTCCTTGGCACCCAAACACGAACACAGCGCCTGAAAAATAAAACAGCTAACTAGTCGTGCATGTTTTGTTGTCGTAGTGATGATTGATGTAATGGTCTTGCTGCTAAGTTCCCAGTCTGGCAACGTTGTTACATTTAGCCAACATACCTAGGATCTTCATATCATAAAGATGGCTGCAAATCGAAGACAATGCACAGAAATAGCCGGCAAAAACGGATCACGCTTTGTAAGAATAAATCCAAGACTGTTTGTGCTTGTTTTTGCAAAGCGTGTTTCTTTTTGTTGGTTATTACTCTACACACGTAGTCCTGAGCGTCATTATATTACTCTACACACGTAGTCCTGAGCGTCATTATATTACTCTACACGCGTAGTCCTGAGCGTCATTATATCCCAGTGCGTAAAACGCCATCGGGCCGACATCGGCATTGGGATACCACCAACACCAACGTGAACATGTCGTACTGTAACCGTACCTTCTGTAGCTCGCTGTTACCGTCCAGAACTTTCCGGAGTTTTGTGTTGCTGATGAAAGGCAGCGCCACCGTCTTCCTAATCATCCTGCCCGCAGCAACGGTCTGCAGATATGTCCCAGCTTTGTTCAGTTGTTCGATGCTGGTCTCTACCTTTTGGGCCAACTTGAAGTCTGCTTCTGCCTCTGTGAGGTTGGGAGCCCTAAAGCCTATAGACTTCACCTCTCCAACCAGCAATCCGAAACGCGGATGGATCATTAAAAAATCCATTTCTCCAGATATCAGAGCCGCAGTCGCTCGTTCTGCACGCATTAATACTATAATAATAATAATAATAATAATAATAATAATAATAATAATAATAATAATAATAATAATAATAATAATAATAATAATAATAACCTCGCTGAGACATGCCTCGCGAACAGGGTACGCTTCGAGTTTTCTCTCCAAGGTGTTGTGTAATTTATCACATTTTGGACCATTATTTTGTATATAATTGATACCATTAGCTGTTTTTGTTGTGTAACAACCCATCCCCCACACATTGATTTCCCTGTACAGCTACCATAGAAGTGGGGCTGGTGTCGAAGAAACGAATGCATGCATGGCAGCGACAAATGCCGGTAAGTTTATTGCTTCTATGTGGCCGCGCATATGATCAGGCATGGCTCATCCGGCATAGCCATACAACAGGTGAAAAAAATTCATCGGCTTCGGAAAAAAAGAAACCACGCATAAGAACATACGAGAATAATAAACGTACGTGCAAATATAATAACCTTGTACTGCTCACACGTGCACACGCTCGAAAGCACATACAGACACACGCACGCAAACACTGTCATCCATGGACAATTATGTCGCATACTCAGTGCGGTGAAAAGTTACTATGCAGAGTTACTATGCTAAAAAAATTACTGGTCATATGGTCCAGCAGTTACATGATGGAGTTCAGCAAGATTATTGCATTAAGCACAAATGACATTTTGAAAAGATTCCTGCGAGCCAGTGGCATTCTGTAACGCTTGCCAGATGGCAGTTTCTCAAACTGGCAGTGCAGCAGGTGAGAACTGTCTGATGTGATAGAACAGGCTTTAAAGTGAACATAAACGGCATAAATGTCACTGAGCTGACTTTGTGGTCTGCCTATAATCTTACTGGCTGTGTTCACAACTCTAGTCAATGAACTCTTTTTCTTTGCATTTAGGTTACCAGGCCACGCTGTACTGTTGAATGATAACAACCTTTGGATGAGACGTTCACACACAGTTTTAAGCACGGCCTCACTGACCCCAAAACTACGGAGTTTCCTCAGAAGAAATATCCGCTGCATTGCCTTTTTGAAAATGAAATTAGTGTTTTGATTAAAACTGAGTTTACTGTTTATCTCCGTGCCGATATATTTGAAGCACTCCTCAACTTCAACAGGCTGGCCATTGACAACGACTGATTGGAATTCAGTAGTTTGGTAGTTTGAAATCATCCATGATCAACGCTCTTGTTTTACCACCATTCATATGTAATGCGCTGGACGTGCAGCAGTCTTGCAAGGCACGAACAAGATCAATATATATTTGTTCAAACACGGTTTCTTCTCGCATTAAATTAGAAAAGCTGCCAAAGCCATGTCATTTGCATTCTTGCACAAACTAACAACAGCGTTCTGGACCTTAATTTCATCAATGTAAATAGAAAATAAAAAAGCTGATATCACACAGCCCTGAGGAGCACCTGTGTTAAATACTTTGATATCAATTTCAGCCCACTTCATCAAATTTCAAATACAAAAACGATTTCCAAAAAAA
>BTPG01000004.1:214617056-214642056 GCA_036245525.1 Semisulcospira habei | reverse complement strand
TTTAAAAAAAAAAAACTTGACATCTGGAGAAAGACAGTGGCGGTGACTTAAAAGAAGCAACTCCGTCACCACGCAGACATACTCTAAATATGACGTAATTCTCTCTCTCTCTCTCTCTCTCTCTCTCTCTCTCTCTCTCTCTCTCTCTCTCTCTCTCTCTCTCTCTCTCTCTCTCTCTAGTTATATATTAGACCATTGTTTTGTTTATGATAATGTTGATTAGTAGTTTGTAGCAACGGCAAGTTTGAAAATTGGTCTTGTAACCAAATACTTCTACCGTTGTAAAATAAAAGTTCATTGTTCACTGTTCATTGTTCATTGTTCTCTCTCACATGCATCTCCAAGAGGCATATATCCTCATGTGACAGGAGAGCGCATGAACATCTATGCCTCTTGAGGACGTTTGGAGCGCGCGCATGCGCACACGCACACACATACGCACACATCGACGCGCTTTCAGAAGAGTATGCAGGTGTACTTAGTGTAGCATGTAGCTAGGTAAAGTCAACCCGATTTCACACAAATTATAGCAAGACTGAAATTGTATCGTGTAATTCTAGTTTTGTCACCATTTTTTTAAGTCTTGAAGCGAAAGCAAACTCATACCACGTTAAAAATCAAATGACATAAAAACAAAAAAATACGTCATGACAAATGACGTTTGACAAACCAATGACGCGTATGCACTGCGCGCGCCCCTTATAGAGTTCAGTATGACGCATTGGCACATCTGCGAGTTTTTTTCAAAAGGAGATATTTCAGCATCAGAATCAAGTCAAAGAAAAAAGGTAGAGACCATTACAGCGAAGACAGCTCTCATATAGAAGGGACTTTGTGGGTTATGGTTCATCCCATGGTTCATCCCATCTTTTTTTTTTTTTTTTTGGTGGTGGTGGTGGTGTTGGGTGGGGGGGGGGGGTGTTGGGGGGGGGGGGGTTGAAGTAACCTTGCAGTACGCTAAAATTACTCCCCCCTAACTTCCCTCCCCTTTTACTGGGAGTAAAGTTGACGTGAGGAATATTGCACTTCCCCCCCCCCCCCCTCCCCTTTCTCAAATAGGAAGTTATGTTCCGTGTTGAGGAGGGCTCCCAGAGATTTTGTCCCTGTAATGAAATTGTGGACAATTATTCTACTTTTGCACGCGTCACTGTACTGGCCTCCTGCTGCCGAATGTGAGGGAACTGGCTGGGTAGAGGAGGTGGACGGGGTTTCAGCCAATGAACGTGTTGCGAGATCAGTCTGACTTCGATCTTTTGTTTATTTAACCCCCTCGTGTACAAGGGTGTTGATTTCCCGTTTTGTGGTCGACTTACTGGGTGATGACGAAGTCGACGCAGACGCCGAGGAAGTGTCTGGTTTATCGTCCATCTTTGCTACCTTGGCGGGCACACCTTCAATGTCCTCTTCTGCATACTGCCAGCGACCAAAGTAGACAGGCGGAAAACAATACATCTTCTCGTCCCACTTCGGGAAATAATATGTTTTTATTATTTCTCGCATTTCTGCAATTTCTGCTTCGCTTAGTTGAAAACACTGTGACCTCCTTTGTTTCTTTCCCATAATGACGCCTTGTGACCTGAAAACATGAAAAAGATCTGGCGATAGCTGACACAACCATAGGCGTCGTGGCAAAGAAGTAACAAGAAAAGTGTGAATATGCGGAAAGTTTGTATTTACAAAAACCTCGTCGTAAAAGGGGGTTTTGAAAACTTCTCTAGTCTTAAAACCTTTTGGTTTTTAAACATTCCCGTCTTCAGCCAATGAACGTGTTGCGAGATCAGTCTGACTTTTTTGTTTATTTAACCCCCTCGTGTACAAAGGTGTTGATTCCCGTCTTGTACTCAGCTCATACTGAGTCAGCACTGTCCCCGTCCTAAACTATCTGATTACCAGTCGTTCAACTCAGTTAATATAAGGGTTTTCCTTTTTCTCGTCAATGGTTATTAGAACGGTTCACCGGAAAGTCCCGTTGCCTGCTGATACAAAGTCATGTTCTTGATAAACGACAAACCTCCACCTCTCACCCCCAACCCCCCACCCCACACTAGCCCACACACACACACACACACACACACACACGCACGCACGCACGCACGCACGCACGCACGCACGCACGCACACACACACACACACACACACACACACAGGCGCGCGCGCGCAAATTATGTAGCCCTCGCGGAGAGGACGAAATTTTTAGAAATAAAAACGCAACTCCAAAACAACTTGGTTTAATGGATTATTTCTTCTTATCAATATTATTTCATCGTCGCTTGAATCTATATTAGGAGTGTGTGGTGCCAGCAGTCTTTGGCGGGTTTTATTTCATTGAGATATAGACACAGATATAGATACAGATATAGAAATAGATATAGATACAGATGTAGAAAGGCAAAAGTTCAGCACAGTGGACTTCACAAATTCATAAAATATTAATTAAACTTCCAATTCAAATGAAACTTTAGTATATTGATTTCTGACCATTTTCCCATGAAATGGGAGAAAATCCTGAAAATTGCTTTGGGTACGGGAATACACGGTGGCGCAAAACAAGCTTACCGTCCAACAGATCTATTGCATGCTCTTCACTCTCATTCTTCTGATTGTAAGAATGAGAACACGAAAGATAAAAACATAATCTTTTCTTGTTCTCATTCTTACATTCCTACATTCTTATAGACATTTTAGTATTAAACTAATCAAATGGTGCAACCAAACATATATCCTTACGGAACACTGCACGGTGAATGTTCATCTTTTCGTGTTTTTAAGGTCTGCTTTTATTCTGTCCCAAACAAGAAGCCCCCCAATACTCGAATAACCATAAGGAATGAATGCATGGTAACCCGAAGACTGTCTGCATGATGTGAGAAACCAGGTTTTGATGTCAATTCTGCTTGATTTTCCGTTAGCAAGTCTATGTAGGTCATTAAGGATGGATTCTTGATGGCGTTCTCTTTGCTCGCTATTTGGCTTTAAAGGTGGATTCTTGATGGCCTTCTGTTTGCTCAGTTGCGATGGTCAGGTTCGTACAGGACGTCCATTTAACTACGCTTTAACTACGCTTTAAGTGATCCTGTATGATCCTGATGAGAAAAAAGCAATTATTTTACACTGAAATAATGACATTTGACGTCAAAGCAAAAGTCCACAAAACCAGAAGTGTGTCCTTTAGGCTGGCTTTAGCCCTATTTTGTGACTTGCCAACACAATATGAAGTGCTAAAATATTGTTTTGAAAAGGACATTTTAAATTTCAATCTGTTAAGAGACGCAGGAGCTCAGGAGATGAATTTCAAACAGGCGGCCATTGGTATTCTTTGTGATGCACCCAGCGGACACCCAGTTTCATGAACTTTATAAATGCATTGTATAGACCATACGCTGGCTATCTACAGTGCATATCAGATTATCCAAGAAGTCCCTTTCTACCCTGATAATCAACTTTGTATGGTTGAATACACATTGCAAAATTGCTGAGTCATGAATTTCAAAACAAGCAATACTTCGCACTGAAAAATCAAGCGAACTCCCAGCAATACAATTCCTGTTTTGTATGTCTCCACGTGTGTTAGATCATAAATTATATCACACATAAGCATGTGCAGAACTTTTGCCTCTCAGAATATAATCAGATAAGACAGCAAAAATTGCAACAAGTAAGGCAAACAAAAAACATAACAAAAATGAACCAGCAAGAGAACGGACGACAAGGAAAACCAGTGACAATGGAATTGTAAAACTGTCATACCGTTGTGGCCAAACAATGAAGATTTTCAGGTGATGAGAAACATGTCGCTAATTTCATAGTGTCATAACAGTAAAAGGGGAATGATTGTGCTGCTGTTCTGGAATTTAATTAATTTTTTTAAAAGACAACCTTGAAGAGGCGATCTTTGAAGACTCAGATCTTACAGAAAGACCAGAGGTAATTTACTCGCGTCTGAAAAAAAAACCACACACACAAAAAACAGGCTAGTTAATAAATATCTAATCTTGTTGGAGCATGCTATTTCTCGTGTTCGGTTTGCTAGTAGTGAGGTTTTTTTTTTTAAACGAACGACTGCCAACAACGAACGAGAGGGTAATCACGGCGGATAACCAGCTTGTACCATGAGCATAGACAACACTCCAAACATCTCCAAACGGAATAGATAGGGATCATCCTCAGGGGCGCGTGATGATGATCTATGCTTCCTGGAGATGACTGGAGTGTTGCATTTGCTCATGGTACAAGCTGGTTTTCCGCGGCCATGACTTCGCTCTCGTTCGTTGTTGGCAGTCGTTCGTTGTAAACGTAACCTCACTGCTGTCTAACAATAAATACTACTTGGCAGATGGGTAGAGATTTCTGTACATAATCTTGCGCATTAGCGCACAGTGAGTCAATTCATACTGTTTGTTCAATGTTAGTAATTTGATGTATTTCAGGTTTTCAAGAGAGAGAGAGAGAGAGAGAGAGAGAGAGAGAGAGAGAGAGAGAGAGAGAGAGAGAGAGAGAGAGAGAGAGAGAGAGAGAGAGAGAGAGAGAGAGAGAGAGAGAGAGAGAGAGAGAGAGAGAGAGAGATTCATTACACACATTCATGAACACATTCAAGCACAAACACACACACACACACACACACACACACACACACACACACACACACACACACACACACACACACACACACAATACTTGCAGTATTAGCATTTTGTATTAGCTGATATAACTGAAAAGAAGAGTTAGAAAGGGGAAAATCGTACACTGCAAGTGCAGGCTGATGTGAAAATCTTACGATGATGAGGTGAGGTACTTGAAGAGATCGGTTTTAAAAGACGAAAGAGTTGTTGATGTTGTGACATTTTTGGGCAATGTGTTTTACATGCTAGCACCCGAGAACGCCAAACTTGTCTTGTAGAGATCGATTCTAGGTCGTGGCACAGTAATGGACTCCCTTGATCTGGAGTATGTTGATGCCGGGAGAGAAAACATTTCCTTAATATAATCGGGGAGCTTGTTATTCAATGTTATTCCCTTATTGTATAATAAATGATTTTTCAGGGGGAGAATTTCTAAGGTTTTCAGTTTATTATCCGTTGTTGAGTTAGGGTCTGAAAGGATAAGCTTCGTGGCTCTATGATGAAGAGAGTTCAGCTTCTTTAACTGGACCTGGCTTTTGCCGTCTCACACAAGAGAGAGAGAAAAATGAAATGAAATGTAATGAAACTTCATTTCTCAAGCATAAATGATTAGGTACATTGACCAGTTTTCAATCATGTCCTTGCGCACACACACACACACACACACACACACACACACACACACACACACACACACACACACACACACACACATACACACACACACACAAACAAACAAACATACACAAGCACGCACGCAAGCACTCACACAGACACATGCACACACACACACACACACACACACACACACACACACACACACACACACACACGTACACAAACACACACAACACACAATGCCTGGAGAAAAAAGAAAAAGTAGTTAACCCCATCCAAGTCTCCAGGGCAGACCCTGGTGGGGAAAAATACAAAGTAATAATACATCTACAAGAAAAAAGTGTAAACAGAAATCAGTGTTTGCATGTATACATATGTGCATCGGGTATTTACAAGAAATTACATCGTAAAAAAAAATGTAAAAAGAGAATACACTGATATAGCTGTAGGGGGAAAATAGGCACTTACAAGAATAGCTTCAACAAGGCTACGCTATTAATTACGTATTGAAGGTTTACTACACCAACTTCAGAAACAAAAAAACATAATCACGTGAGAAACGAAAAGCCATAGTCACGTGGTTTACTCTTTACAGCATTTCAGGTAGTCCTGAGATACTTCAGCAGCTAAGTTTTAAATGTTCTAACTGATGGCGCTGCTCTAATATCTGCCAGAACAGAATTCCATAATTTGGCCCCAGAATAGGACAAATATGACTTGTAAATATCCAAGCGGGGCATTGGTACTAGCATATTGTTTCCTTGTGTTCGGCTGGACCTATGGGCAAAATGGAATAAACTTGTGAGACAAGTAGGAGATTCTGAGAGGGTGATTTTGCGCATGAATACCAGTTTATTATATATAAAAAGTTTGTGAAGAGGTAAGACAACTAGCGACTTGAATTTGTCATCTGTACCAATGCTTTCTGTGGGTCTGTCAACAATTAGTTTAATGGCCCTTCTGTGGAGCGAGTTGAGTCTTTTAAAGTTAGCATCAGAGAGAGAGAGAGAGAGAGAGAGAGAGAGAGAGAGAGAGAGAGAGAGAGAGAGAGAGAGAGAGAGAGAGAGAGAGAGGAGAGAGAGAGAGAGGGAGAGAGAGAGAGAGAGAGAGAGAGAGGAGAGAGAGAGAGAGAGAGAGAGAGAGAGAGAGAGATAATAATAATAATCAATGAAACTTTATTTTACAACGGTTTAGGCATTGACATCGTCATCGACACAGCCATTTTACAAACCTGCCGTTGCAGGAGAGGGAGAGAGAGAGAGAGAGAGAGAGAGAGAGAGAGAGAGAGAGAGAGAGAGAGAGAGAGAGAGAGAGAGAGAGAGAGAGAGATGAAATGAAATGAAACTTTATTTCTCAACGGAAGAAGCAGTTAGCACGTGTGCCATTTTTCACGCTTGCCGTTGCTAATCTACAAAGGTACAACTCTGCTAAAGGTACAAAGCTACTAACATACAGAAGTACAAAGCTACTAACATACAAGTGCACATGATAATTATAACAAGTCATCCAAAATAATTGGATAAGGCAAAGTGGAGGGCACCGGTTATGATTGTTAACAATGTGATCGCAAAAAAGGATATTCTTTAAAATTCCTTCCTTCACTAAAATCACACACACACACGCGCGCGCGCGCTCGCACCGCACGCACACACACACACACACACACACACACACACACACACACACACACACACACACACACACACACACACACACACACACACACACACACACACGTGCGCGCGGAGATTAATATCAAGGCCTGAGAGAGAGATTCAATGATTCAACGGTTGAGGCATTGACATCGTCACAGACATAGCCATTTTTCAAAGCTGCCGTTGCTACAAAACTACGAGACAATATACACACAACTAAGTATATAAAGGTACATGTATATGAAGGAGAGAGAGAGAGAGAGAGAGAGAGAGAGAGAGAGAGAGAGAGAGAGAGAGAGAGAGAGAGAGAGAGAGAGAGAGAGAGAGAGAGAGAGAGAGAGAGAGAGAGAGAGAGAGAGAGATTGACTTAATTGATTGATTGACTTTATTTTCCAAGGAAAGAGGTTTAGGCGCACAGGCCCATCATTACAAACCTGTCCTTGATATAACTAATGTACATAATCAAGACAACATACGAAACAACGTATTAAACGTGAAGAAGAAAAAGCACAAGCACACACACACACACACACACACACACACACACACACACACACACACACACACACACACACACACACACACAAGCACATGAGAGAGAGAGAGAGAGAGAGAGAGAGAGAGAGAGAGAGAGAGAGAGAGAGAGAGAGAGAGAGAGAGAGAGAGAGAGAGAGACGAGAGAGAGGGAGAGAGAATACCTGCTCCAGTGTGTCCGAGGTAAACGATCACTATTTCACCAACCGTCAACATGCGTTCTCGATACCTACATGTGGGAAAGCCCTAAAATGCATTTCGTTTCATAGGACAGTTTTATAGCTTACTAAACCGCAGTGCAAGAACAGTTAGACTATCAGGACGCAATTTGTTTTTATTTGAATAGACTTTTGAGGGCGTTTGAGTAGAACGTGCATTTAGCACAAGCTGATAAAAACAACCGAGGCATGTTTCACCATGCAGTCATGTAAATACCCGTATGACTTCCTTCAGCTGAGGAAGCAAGTAACCCCTTCACTGCCAGCGATCACGGATGTCGTGTCAGAAACCGCTGCGCACTGAGCGACATTCGCGTTAAGACTGAACACACATGAAATGGGATGCAAAACGGGCACAAGACACAGGACAAACAATGATGAGACATAAATTCTCATGAACCCCCCCCCCCTCCCCCACCCCCGCGACTTCGGGAGCTCATGAGGGTTATGTCAAGACAACTCCGTTCCTGAGCAGACATTAAACTATTATGCTTTCCGACTGTGAGAACTAAGTCTTTTGGCGAGAGGTCTTTCTCATACCAAGGACCATTTCTTTGGAATAAACTCCCACAGTCCCTCAGATATGTTGAATCAGCCAATAGTTTCCGGCAGTCTTTAAAGACACATCTATTCTTTAAACGTGCATTCACCGTTATAATTATTATCTTTTTGTTTTTTGGTGTTGCTGTCAGTGAGAGCTGCCTAGTGTATCTGATATTAGTTGTATGGTACACGTATATCTTTGGTGTGTGTGAGCATTTCTTGTTGGTGTTTTTACTCTGCCAAGTTTATTTTCCTTGTATATCTCGTTGCGTGAGTGTGTATGTTAGTAAAGAAGTACCCAACGGAGTACGTATTTCAATACGGAGTATTGCATTTCACACGCTTGGCAGTCACCTTTTTGGTCTGGATTGTGTATGTTAGTGCATACATATGTGCTGTAGGATGCAAGGTGTATGTATGTTAGTATGTCATTTGTACGGCGCCTAGAGCTTTTCTATCAAAAGTATAGGCGCCTTAAAAATATACATTATTATTATTATTATTATTATTATTATTATTATTATTATTATTATGTCTCTTGCAGCCGGGTAGCGTTCGCCTTGCCCCCCGCAGTTACGGGGTTAACGGCGATCTCTGCCACGAAGAGTCCTAGATTCTCAGTGCCTGCAGCCGGCATTGATTCATGAAACTCTACGTCTCTTGCTCTGTAATCATGTGTGCTTTGGCAACGGGTGTGAGGCGCGGTAAACGGGTCTGTGCATGTGTGCGCATGTATGCAACATTTCCGCGAGGATATATTGAAGACAGATCGATTACGCATGACCTGTATAATAACTGTGTTATCTCTGACTATTATAAGACATAAGATACGTGTTTTCGTGGACTGTAATCCGTGCGAGTGGCAACAGGCCACTGATGGGGTGTCTCAGCAAAACACAGGTTCGCTGAATTCTGAAACTGAAAGTAAGTGCGTGCAAGTGTACTGGACTATAGTTCCAGCGCAAACTGTCTCTCCCGAACACCTGCGTGCGTCAGCCTACTGATAACTTTCAATGTATATGATGACCTCAGAGTTAAAAAAAAAAACGTACCCCAATGCACAAAAGACCATCTTTACTCACTAGGAAACTAAGTGGGCCAACAGTTGCAACGCAGTCTGTCCCTTCTACGCAGCTTCCTGCTTCACACTACTGATCCCTTTTAACCCTTATCATTCGGAATACACCAGTGTGTGAAATAAATTTGACTAAAATAGTTCAAGGGTAGTGCCAGAATAGCTTGGCGCCTCTAGGCGCCAAGCTATTCTGGCACCACCCTTGAACTTGAACTAAAGCCATTGGTCTATATCCTTATCCTTTATCTATCCATTGGTCTATATCCTTATCTGTAAGTACTATAATGTAACTTGCATATGGCAGTGTACAAATTTGAAGCTTTTCGCCTCAGTATGATATGGGTTATATGATGATCTCAGGTTTGTTTAAAATTTTACTTTGAGTGGCAAAGGCACTCGTTAATCACACGTTGATATAATACATTGCAACGATTTTCTCGAGTAAACCGCGCACCTTGTACCAAGCAAACGACTTGTCAAGCGATGAGACTGTAATAATATCCAGCGCGGTTGACAGACGCCTTTGTCGAGTAAGTTTTCCGTTGAATGTGGTATAAGAAGATCGAGTGTGAAGGTTTTCGAAGAGAAGTCGTGATATTACGACATGGCTCTACATACGAGTGCCTCTGCTGCCTATCTACTGCTGATAACTGCATGCTTGATGACTTGCCTTAAATCAGAAAAGAGTGCACACTGCAAATGACAGCTAGCACGATTTCGTTAATATTACGATAACAATTTCAGTATTAAGTACTCGCTCATCGCGATCCTTCAAATCCTAACCCCTTCGTCGTCGGTGATCACGACTGACAACAATGAGGTTTCGTTTGCAACAAACGAGATCGACATAACGGCCGATAACCAACTTATGCCGAAGCAAAGACGATTCTCCAAACATCTCCCAGAGGTATAGATCCTCATGAGCCCGGAGGGTTCATAAGAATCTATGCCTCTTGGGGATGTTTGGAGTGCTGCCTATGCGTACGGAACAAGGTGGTTATCGGCCATGAATTTCATCACGTTTGTTGTTGGTGATCGTTTGTTGTTGGTGATCGTTTGTTGTTGGTGATCGTTTGTTGTTGGTGATCGTTTGTTGTTGTTGGTGATTGTTTGTTGTTGTGTGATCGTTTGTTGTTGGTGATCGTTTGCTGTTGGTGATCGTTTGTTGTTGGTGACTGCGGGGGCTGGTGAGGATCCATGTCTCTTGCAGTTAGATTGTGTGCACCTTTTCTCGGCAGCGAAGGGGTTAAAGCCAACTGTAAACGTGCCACTTGTTTTGCGGGTGGCTTAGATCCCTTGGCTGACGCAAGCGGTAATAATTAGACGAGATTGCTGAGCTCATTCACACCCGTCGATTACTCGAACACTCTATTATGCGCAACTGTCAGTGGTAGCTCGGGTATTGCTGTTCCGTTTAGAATTAATTAACCCCTTCCCTGCCACTGTACGTGCACGGCACGCGCTTTTCCCTTTCTGAAATCTTGGTTCATTCAACGACCAAACAACAGTCATGAAATGTGGATACCAATGGGTCTCAGCAAGAGACATAGATCCTCATGAGCCCCCGCTGTCGCGGGGGCTCATGAGGATCTATGTCTCTTGCAGTCGGGTGGTGTTCGCTTTTGTCTCGGCAGTGAAGGGTTATAGACGTTGTTCTGAAGTCAGAAGTAGGTTAAAATCAGTCATGCAAACCCAACAGGTGATGTCGCTTCTTCGCACTGACAAGATCAAATGTGGACGTGAAGAACATACGGACAAACAAGTCCACAGTTTGCTGCTTATCAATAAATTGTGTTGTAACTGTGTTTTCTAAGCGTGTTTCTGTCTTCGCTGCGTTATTGTCGACAAAATAGGTGAATAAAAGGCCCGGACTATAGTACCAGGATTCACTCTCTGTCTCTGTCTCTGCGCTGGTCTCTGTCTTTGTCTCTGTCTCTGTCACTGTCTCTCTCTCTCTCTCTCTCTCTCTCTCTCTCTCTCTCTCTCTCTCTCTCTCTCTCTCTCTATCTCTCTCTCTCTGTGGTGGTTGTTTGTTTGTGTGTGTGTGTGTGCGTGCTTGCGTGTGTGTGCGTGTACGTGCGTGTGTTTGTGCGTGTGTGTGCATTGGTGTGTGTGTGTATGTGTGTGTGCATATGTGTTTGTGCGTGTGTGTGTGTTTGTGCGTGTATGTGTATGTGCGTGTATGTGGTTGTGCGTGTTTATCATGTGCGCGCGCGTGTGTGTGTGTGTGTGTGTGTGTTTGTTTGCGCGTGTGTGCGTGCGTATGTGCGGACGTGTCACTGGTGTGTCTGCGTTTACGTTCGTTCATGCGTACGTTCGTGTGTGCGTGCGTGCGTGAGTAAATGGGTGACGTAAACCGCGAGTGCTCAGGTCGATCGATGAAATGTAAGTTTCAACGAGCGCGCGCACACACACACACACACACACACACACACACACACACACACACACACACACACACACACACACACACACACACACATACACACACACAGACACACACACACACAGACACACGCACACGAGCGCGCGCGCGCGCGCACACACACACACACACACACACACACACGCACGCACGCACATACGCATGCGAGCTTATTGTGTACTTATTGAACATTGGTCTACATTAACATTCCAGTGTTTTTGGTGGGTTTTTTTCCCCAAGAGTAGAAAAACAACCTTGACATTTTCCAAACTTTCAAAGTGTTACTACCAACACTGAAAACAAGTATGACTGATGAAACATTTCACATGTAACCAACACCATATTACTCAAACATAACCTTTACTTTGGGCTTTTCGGCAGTTTTAAAGTGTTGGTTGTAACACTCAGAATTTCAAATTTAAAAAAATAAAATAAAATATCTTATTCTAACAACCAAAATGAAACGATATCCATCATCTGCCTACACAACGTAGTCACATCTATTCAGCGGCAAAAGTCACGTGACAAGCAACTGTATCCTGCTTAACCCCTTGGCTGCCAGCAGTCACGAAACACTCGTCTGAGACGACTTCGCACTGAGGGACATTAGCGTGTAGAACACAGATGTAAAAGATCCTCAAACTGCCCCCTCCCACCCCGCCCCCCCCCCCCGCCCCCCCCCGCCCCCCCCCCCAAAAAAAAAAAAAATAAAATAAAAATAAAAACCAACATAGAATTGCCAAGAGACATAAAACCTCATGAGCCCCCGCGGCTGCGGGGGCTCAAGACGTTTTATGTCTCTTGCAGGTCGGTAGCGTTCGCCTTGCCTTGGCAGTTCAGATTTTAAACAGCAACGCTAGATTGGGCGTATTCTCATTTTCAGAGTGTCGTGACTGTCAGAATTTGGACAAAATATACTACTCACTGTAAATTAAGGACCACCCTGAAAAATGGTCTTCATTACAAATAAACACAGATCTGTCGAATTATAAATTTTAAGAGTTCATTTTGGATTAAAAAAACAACAACAACAATACACTGTAATAATAATAAATTAATTAATTATTTAATTAATTAATTAATTAATTAATTGATTAATTAATTATCTCGTACAGCCATACTGGACAACATGCTAATGAGAACTAACGTATGAAGTTTGGATGTCGTAAAATGTAAGACTTTTCTGCTCTTTTTCTGTTTTGCACGTACGTAGAAGAGTTCCATCTAACTGCACCAAGGGCAGTTCCCCCCCCCCCCCCCAAAAAAAAAAAAAAAAAAAAAAAAATCTGCTACGTTTGCCTAGTGACATAGATTATGACAAGACTGAAGGGTACACAAGTAAGTCTTAGTTGACGCAGGACAACTTCGAGAACCCGTCAGATCGCCCGGATTTTAGCATTCCCTGCAAAGCCCACCCTGGAGCAGATCGCTTTAACTCATTCAAGGTGCCGCGCGTCAATAGCTGCGGAAGGCAAAGCTATACAACACTTTTGCAGCTATTGATGCGGGCGCCTTCCATGAGTCACGGCGTCGTCTGCATTACGTCAGTGTATGCTCCAAAATAATGGGGACAGGAATCAGGAAAACTTTCCTTGTGATAACTACTTTCTTTTTCATTTACCATAAAATAATTAATACACAAATAAATGAATACCACATGCACAGCAATACAGCACACAATGTGACGAGTTCCTAAAAATGTAACCCGTTCGAGGGAGTCCCGCATCAATAGCTGCAGATGTGTCGTACAGCGTCTTCAGCTATTGATGCGGGGGGCCTTCAATGAGTTAATGTTCTGTTCCGGAGTGTCATTATTCATGCGTATCTCATCGCTAATTTAAAAAGGAATAGAAACTCAACCACAACACCACCAACATTTTTTTTTAAATGACCATAACGATTACTATCAAACTGTCTGTCGATTCGTCCTACAACATCGGTATCTCACGATTGTTATCAAACTGTCTGTCGATTCGTCCTACAACATCGGTATCTCACGATTGCTATCAAACTGTCTGTCGATTCGTCCTACAACATCGGTATCTCACGATTGCTATCAAACTGTCTGCCGATTCGTCCTACAACATCGGTATCTCACGATTGCTATCAAACTGTCTGTCGATTCGTCCTACAACATCGGTATCTCACGATTGCTATCAAACTGTCTGTCGATTCGTCCTACAACATCGGTATCTCTAGATTGGTATCAAACTGTCTGTCGATTCGTCCTACAACATCGGTATCTCACGATTGTTATCAAACTGTCTGTCGATTCGTCCTACAACATCGGTATCTCACGATTGTTATCAAACTGTCTGTCGATTCGTCCTACAACATCGGTATCTCACAAACGGAGCGTGCGTTCGTCGTGCACGAGCATTCGTCCAAGTACTGAGGGAGACCAATGGTCGGCGTGATACAGTGCTGCACTCCACCATAGTGGATCCACCCAGCCACGCCCACCAGCCTTCCTCGAAGAGATCGACGGCCCCTAGACTGCGTTCTCCATAATACCTGTAACAAAACGCGTCAGGGGGTGTTTCCATATAGAGAGACGACAGAGACAGGAAAGCGGTGGCGACAACCACACGAACCGAGGTCACATAAACATAAAGGGGTGTTTCCATATGCGACACGAACCGAGGTCATATAACCATATAAGGAGTGTTTCCATATGCAGTACGAACCGAGGACACATAAACATAAGGAGTGTTTCCATGTGCAGCACGAACCGAGGTCACATAAACATAGAAGGAGTGTTTCCATATACAACACGAACCGAGGTCACATAAACATAGAAGAGTTTGTTTCCATGTGTAGCACAAACCGAGATCAGACATACATAGAAGGAGTGTTTCCATATGCAGCACGAACCGATGTCATATAAACAAAGAAGGAGTGTTTCCAAATGCGGGAAGCGATTGCGGTGCGACAGGCGACAGCGGCGCGACAAAATTGTATGCCCCATGGAACGATTTAAAGGCTATATCGCCGTGATTTCGCCGTGAATGGAGTCTGGCATTCAGCACTTGACAACAAGGCGCAGCAGTTTTAAATAAAGTAAATGAGGGCCAATGCCACCTGTCGCGCCGCTATATGGAAACATAAAAAGCGATTTCCCACCTGCTGATCAGCTACTGTTTTGCCGTGTCGCCTGCCACGCCGCTATTGCGTATCTATATGGAAACACAGCTTAACACATTCAAGACGACCTGCATGCGGGCAC
The DNA here is from genome assembly GCA_036245525.1 of Semisulcospira habei. NCBI lineage: Eukaryota > Metazoa > Mollusca > Gastropoda > Semisulcospiridae > Semisulcospira > Semisulcospira habei. The sequence goes on along the minus strand of BTPG01000004.1, from coordinate 214,627,143 downwards.
GCGGCGATTCCCGTGTTCGCATGATGATCGTCTCGAATGAGTAAAGTCTATCACGCTGGCGTGCTAATAGGCCACCCAGACCCAAAGGTGACTGCCAAGCCTGTAAAACTTGGGAGGCTCTTTGGGATCTATGTCTCTTGCACTTGGATCCTGTTCACGTTTTCCTCGACAGTGAACGTGTTAACGCGTTTGGTAGTCACCCTTTTGTTCCGGAGCATGAACCAACGGCAAAGTCAAAGCCAAAACAGACAAGGCCTACCATTGTTCACCATGAAGGCGGATATGATGTCCATTTTGTCCCTCGTGTTAGCGATGTACATGTGGCCACCCTCAGACTGGCAGACGGCAGACGCGCTGGTGAAAGGAACTTTGTTCATAAGCTCTCCTATGTAGCAGACGTTGGCGGTGGAGTTGTAGACGTACCCCAGATCCGTTGGACAGATTTCTGCACAGCATACCCAGAAAAGATTTTTTTTTTTTTTTTTTTTTTTTGTGCTGGAGGATCTTATTTGAATAGAAGTGTACTTGTGGCGTACTCCCCGAAAACTCACACGCACAGTACGAGTACACCAAGGAAGATATATTTGCAAAGTCATTGTGTATAACATTATTATTCATAGTTTAAGAGAAATTCTTTATCATTCTGAGTCCCTAGGGTCATAAAAAGTAACTGAGCAGCAGGTGGACAATCACTTCGTGTGTTTCCATATAGCCACGGGACAAGCGGCATCGCGCTCCTGTTTATGCTGTTAAGAATTGTTGTCATTTGTTTACGTGTGCTGAATGTCATGCTCCATTCACAGCGAAATCGCATTTGAATCACACCCCGCCGTGAGATGGCCTTAGTCGCCTGCTCGGCGTTAAACCCAAATAACTAACTATGAATCTATCCATGTTGTGTCGCCGCTGTCGCCTGTCACACAGCAATCGCATTACGCATATGGAAACACTCCTTCATTTCTATGTTCTTCATTCGTGTCGCTGTCGAGCCGCGATATGGAAACACCCCTTAAGGTTGAACATTGAAACCTGTTTTATTTCGGGCTGAAAACAAAACCCCCCCGTCCTTCTTTCATATTCAGACAACTAGCTTACCGCTTTTCCTCCAGTAGTGTACAAGTCCGTCATCCCTCGTCATGTTCATCCCGAACACCACAAGAATAGTTTACAAGCCCGTCATCCCTCGTCATGTTCATCCCGAACATCACACGAGAATCCAAAATGAAGCACCGGCCGCTCTCCGCATGAGTGGAGAAGGACAGGCAAGGTTGGTGTTAGGTGAACAGACTGGCACACCTGACTGGTGAAGTGTTTTGGGAACTCCGCGTTATGTCCATGAAAACTGACATTGGTCAGAGCAGTTTTCATCCACCAACTTTGGCGAAAAGGATCATGTCCAAAAGGTGTTTTCAGCGAATGCAGTATAGTGAGTACGACAAAGGTACAAGATAATACATTTTTCGATTGGGTAAAAATTGCATGCCGAGTTTTAAATAAGAAAATTATATTTCCATTTTGGCTGGATACTGTTATTGTCTCTACACTTTTGCCTTAGTCGTCTACTGGGCGTTAAACTGTCTATATACTCCGGTTTTGGCTGGACCTTGTTCTTGTCTCTATACTCCGGTTCTGGCTGGATCCTATTCTTGTCTCTGTACTCCGGTTCTGGCTGGACACTGTTCTTGTCTCTATACTCTGGTTCTGGCCGGACACTGTTCTTGTCTCTGTACTCCGGTTTTGGCTGGACCCTGTTTTTGTCTCTATACTCCGGTTGTGGCTGGATCCTATTCTTGTCTCTGTACTCCGGTTCTGGCTGGACACTGTTCTTGTCTCTATACTCTGGTTCTGGCCGGACACTGTTCTTGTATCTGTACTCCGGTTTTGGCTGGACCCTGTTCTTGTCTCTATACTCCGGTTCTGGCTGGACCCTGTTCTTGTCTCTATACCCCGGTTCTGGCTGGATCCTATTCTTGTCTCTGTACTCCGGTTCTGGCTGGACCCTGTTCTTGTCTCTATTCTCCGGTTCTGGCTGGACCCTGTTCTTTTCTCTGTACTCCGGTTCTGGCTGGACCCTGTTCTTGTCTCTACACTCCGGTTGTGGCTGGACCCTGTTCTTGTATCTATACTCCAGTTTTGGCTGGACACTGTTCTTGTCTCTATACTCCGGTTCTGGCTGGACACTGTTCTTGTCTCTATACCCCGGTTTTGGCTGGACACTGTTCTTGTCTCTATACTCCGGTTCTGGCTGGACACTGTTCTTGTCTCTATACTCCGGTTTTGGCTGGACACTGTTCTTGTCTCTATACCCCGGTTCTGGCTGGACACTGTTCTTGTCTCTATACCCCGGTTCTGGCTGGACACTGTTCTTGTGTAAAGTTGCTGCCTATTCTGCTTCTGTAGTCCGCGTCCACTGGGCTCGTTAACCCGTATTCTGCCGAGAAAAAAATCGAACACCACCCAACTGTAAGAGGTGTAGATCTTCACGAGCTCCCGCAGTTGAGGGGACTCATGAGTATAATAATTACGGTATTTATCATGCGCTTATCTTAGAATAATTATAACTCTAAGTGCGCACTCACAACTAGCGTACGCATGCGCACGCTTTAGACAACGACTCACGATCCACAAATACATTATGACAGTCAACTTAGGGTGGGGAGTGTGGTGGTATAGTGCTAGAACGTTGAAAGAGGTGAGTTTTGAGGGCGGACTGGAAGGAGGAGAGAGAGTGTTTCTGACGGAGAGAGAGTGGGAGAGTGTTCCAGGTGGAAGGACCATATACAGAGAAAGAGCGGGGCCCGAAAGTGCTGAGTTTGGTGCGGGGGGATGTGGAGGCGGAGAGGGTCGGAGGCGGAGCGGAGGGAGCGGGGAGAAGTGTAGGGGTGAAGTAAATTGGAGAGATAGGCAGGAGCGTAGCCGTTCAGGGATTTGTAGCAGAGAGACAGAATCTTGTATTGGATGCGTTGGAGGATGGGGAGCCAGTGAAGGAGTTTGAGCAGGGGAGTGATGTGGTCGGATTTTTTCTTTCTGAGGACGAGGCGGGCAGCATTGTTCTGGACGCGCTGGAGAGTGAAAGTGGTAGAGTGAAGGAGGCCGGAAAGGAGAGAGTTGCAGTAGTCGATGCGAGATAGGATGACAGAGACAGCAAGTTTGGTGGCAGCTTCGGTAGTGAGGTATTTTCTGATCTGACTGATGCGGCGGAGGTGGAAATAGCATGCCTGGGCCGTGGCGGAGACGAAGCTGGTCATGGAAAGAGAGGAATCGAGGATAACGCCGAGGTTTTTGGCCGAGTCAGAGAGGGAGATGGGGGTGCTGTCAAGTTAAAGGTGGAGAGAGGGAGGGAGCTGGGAAAGTTTCTGGCGAGTGCCTACCAGCATCTTGCTGAAACCACTTGGTATCAATGTTCCTTTGACGGCTGGGACTCTATGACATCTGCGATTTGTTCCAAAGCACACTTTGCGTCCACTGACAGTGGCGGGGTTAATGTCATAATCCAGGCTATAAGACACAAAGCTGGTAGAAGAAAAGCACTTGTAAGGAACAGAACCAATGATCATAGATCGAGTTGGCATTAGCGCATAAAACATGTTGTGGCGACGCCGCCAACGTTATCGTTGCTGCTGACGCTGTTGCTATGGTTTGTGTTAAGAAGTTTGTGTTAAGAAGTACCCAACGGACAAAGAAACACGCTTAGAAAAGTCGGGTACATCACAATTTATTTTTTATTTCGGGTAAATACCCTTTGTCAAAATAGACAAACAGTGAGATTAGCCGCTGTGAATGAAGATAAGTAGCGGCTGATCTCTCTGTTTGTTTGTCTATTTTGACAAAGGGTATTTACCCGAAATATTAATAAATTGTGTTGTACCCGCCTTTTCTAAGCGTGTTTCTTTCTCCGTTGGGTACTTCTCTGCATTTTACACGCTTGGCAGTCATCTTTTTTGGTCTGGATTGTTTATGGTTTGTGTTGCCTATGGTCATCTGTGGTGTGATGTGGTGTTGCAGAAAGCAGACTAGACCGTCGATCCGGTCTTATCCAGATATCTTGGCGTATAAATTTTGCCGTAACCTCTTCACTGCCGAGAAAAGGTGAACGTCGCGATCCAACTGCAAGCATAGATCCTCATGAGCCCCGCAGTTGCGGTTTCAGCAAGAGGCATAGATCCTCATGAGCCCCCGCAATTGCGGGGGCTCATGAGGATCTATGCCTCTTGCTGAGATAAATTTGTACGCAAGGTCCTTGGATGGTTGCGGCTTTTGGTCGCTGAATGAACACAGGTTCTAGAAACAAAATAATGATGCGGCCAGTGTCAGAGAAGGGTTCCACCTGATAAGTCCAAGCCTACTGTGTTTACAGTACGCTTGGACTTACGGCTTACAAATTAAAACCGGCCGAAAGTTGCATTCTGCTTTCATCATGCATACCAAACCAGTTCTACAGCAGTCGAGATCGGCAACACACGAATTGCACACTTCATAATCAGGTTCACAGCTCAGCGCTGGAATGCACCCACGCCGTTTGTGGGCGCACGCCTCAAATAGACCCAGTCGGGGAGTTCTCCACAAGTACACTGCTATTCAAATGAGATGCTAAGCATGGTGTACTTGTGCTAAGCATCTCATTTGAATAGAAGTGTACTTGTGGCGTACTCCCCGACTGGGTCCATCTGGCGAGTACTCCCGGAAATGGTAATCGCATGTATATTGAAATATACAGCTGTCGACTGATATTAACTCATTCAGCCCGACGCAAGTATTTCCCTTAATGTGGGAGGCGTCTTTTAATGACTATTCACCAGTTGCAGGAGATGGATCGACCATGATAATTCAAGGGCAGTGCCAGATTAGCTTGGCGCCGACAGGCGCCAAGCTAATCTGGCACTACCCTTGAATTATCATGGTCGACTCATCTCCTGCTGCAGTGCATCAGGGGTTAAAGCCACCTACTCCAGGCACGAAAGGGTTAATATGTCGCAATATTTCCTTCATGAATGTCGCTGGAAAGACAGTACAAATAAACCTCTTAGTGTGTGTGTGACAATACTGCTGGATAAAACGGCTAACTTACATTATGACGTTTGAATGTCATAAAATGAAGGACTGTTCTGCTCTTCTTCCCCTCTACACACAGGAGAGTTCCTTCCGTTACGCTGGAAAGACAGTAAAAATAAACCTCTGGTACGTGTTCCTGCTCACATGAAGTTTGAATGTCATAAAATGAAGGACTGTTCTGCTCTTCTTCCCCTCTACACACAGGAGAGTTCCTTCCGTTACGCTGGAAAGACAGTAAAAATAAACCTCTGGTACGTGTTCCTGCTCACATGAAGTTTGAATGTCATAAAATGAAGGACTGTTCTGCTCTTCTTCCCCTCTACACACAGGAGAGTTCCTTCCGTTACGCTGGAAAGACAGTAAAAATAAACCTCTGGTACGTGTTCCTGCTCACATGAAGTTTGAGTGTCGTAAAATGAGATACTTGTCTTCTTCCCCTCTACACGCAGGAGAGTTCCTTCCTTTACGCTAGAAAGACAATGCACAACCTTCCTACTCACATGGATTGTGAAAAGAAGGGTACAAAAGTCCTAGTTGATGCAAGATAACATTGATAACCCGTATCGGCGACATTTAACAATCAAGCCCTACAATGGATCGTGTCGCTTTAACACTCAGGGCTCAGGTGCGTGACGCAGCGTAAGTCACACGCACGGCACTGCCTCAGGCGCTCTGCTATAAAGGACCGCCTAGCCTGTTAGGGTTCCTCCTATACAACTCAGCCTTTTGGCGTAGGAAGATTTTCGGGAGGTAGTCCTATGGTTCATAGTCTGACGATTGTTGACGATGGTCCAACGTATCACCCTATTTTTTTTTTCTTTTTCAGAAAGAGAACCCAAATAGATTAAATAAAACATGCTAAGGTACGAAGCTATTTATGGTAGTATTAGCAATGCGCACTGCAGATTTAATTTAACTCATTCAGCCCGACGGCCGTCTTTATTTCCCAAATTTTGGAGGCGTCATCTAACGACTATGTACCAGTTGCAGGAGAAGGATCGACCATGATAATTCAAGGGCAGTGCCAGATTAGCTTGGCGCCGACAGGCGCCAAGCTAATCTGGCACGACCCTTGAATTATCATGGTCGATCCATCTCCTGCTGTAGTGCGTCAGGGCTAAATGGGTTAACCCGTCCAGCGCCATTTGACGCAGAGTGTGTTTCTGCATTCTTTGTTCCTTCAACACCGAAATGTCCGAGCTTTTCCAGGAACATGGATTCAAAGTCGTGCCAGCAAGAGGCATAGATCCTCATGAGCCCCCGCAACTGCGGGGGCTCATGAGGATCTATGTCTCCTGCTGTTGGATGGCTTTCATTTATTCTCGGCAGTTAGAGAGTTTAAAAGTTGTTTATTTGAAACCATGACCATTTTACTGTGTGGTTCTTAAATGATTGTGAGTAGTATGCAACTTTAGCCTTTGTATCTTAATTAATTAATTGTTTCTTTCTGGGGCTCTATATCTCTTGCAGTTCGATGGTGTCCAAGTTTTTCATACTTTTTCAGATTTTTTTTTCAAATTTGGTGTTAAAATGTTGCCAGGAACATGCATTCAAAATGGTGTCAGCAAGAAGCATAGATCCTCATGAGCAGCCGCAACTGCGGGGGGGGGGGGGGGGGGGGGGGGGAGCTCGTGAGGATTTTTCTGTACCTCTCGCAGGTTGGGTGGTGTTCACATTTTCTCGGCACTGAACGAGTTGAGACGAAAGCATCCATTTGTCACAATGCGACACGAAAATGAAAACTTAAGCGATTAATGATTGACTGACGGTGTTTGTGTTGTTGATGTTGATATAATGGCGCCATTTTGTATGTGAGACAAGTTACGATGCACACGCGTGTGTTGCTTGATTGTTTTCTTAATTTGTTCTACACAGTAATAATGAAATAACTGTTAAGATTAAATCGTATATAGACTTTTCGACTGTTTCGCGTTTCTTTTGCCACAGAAGACCTTGCTTATGAAGACCTTAATAGCGTGCGCGTATAACTAATGTCAAGAAGTAACAAAATCATTGTGGCCTAAAGGCGTGTAATCGATGTAGCCATTGAGTACATGGTGTTTGAGACAACTGAAGTGTGGTAACTCGAATGCCCAGGCGGTTTGTAACGGTATTTTCCTAGTGTGCATAATTAAACGAATGAATATTGGTGTATTGCACCCAATTAGTGTCCGTTGACGAAAACTGTGTTTCTGCAGTCTTCGTCAGTTCAACATCAACAAAACCGAATAATCCCAGAAAACATGGATTCAAAGTAATATCAGCAAGAGGCATAGATCCTCATGAGCCGCCGAGACTGCGGGGTCTCATGAGGATCTATGTCTCTTGCAGTTGGATGGCTTTCTCTTATTCTCGGCAGTGAGGGAATTTAAAAGGTGATCATTTGAAATCATTATCTTGTGCCTGGGAGTGCTGGCCACCCTGCTGACCGCCTGGGTACTCTACATGTACCACATTCTCCCCGACAAACACATGCACCCTGCTTACTTCGCCTTTGCCTCGCGAGTTCTCGTCCCGCTGCTTGATTTTTCCTTCAGCAGAAAGAACGAAGTAAGTGCTGACGTCACCACACAGAATGGAACGTCACAGGTAAATGACGCCAATTATGTACCCATAGATGAGTGGAGGTAAATTTATGTGCTGCCGCTAAGCAAGATGCGTTTGAAAGAGGGGTGAAGACAACGAAGGAATGTAAGAAACAGGGAGCAAGGGAAACAACTGAAGGATTGACTTGGCAGGAGTTGGGAGCCTTGTTTGATGGATTCTTTCTGATAGTGTTCTGTTTTCTGATTTTTTATCACGACTACAGTTCTGATGGAACTCTTGTATGATCAGAAAAACAGAAGATAGTGGTAGAAAACCCTTTAAAATAGAAACAAATAACAATAAGTTATTTGTTTCTATTTTAAAGGGTTTTCTACCACTATCTTCTGTTTTTTTTTCACGTGAAACCCTAGCGGCAACAGTTTTACTACATCTTGTATGATCAGTATTGAACATGGTAGTGTACAAACACACACACACACACACACACACACACACACACACACACACACACACACACACACACACACACACACACACACACACACACACACACACACACACACACACACACGAACGCACGCGCACGCACGCACACGCACGCACACACACACGCACACTCACATGCACACAAATCAATTCACGCTGATACTAAGGCCTATATATATGCACTCACGCGCTTATGACACAACACAATAACTAAACAGAAAAAGAAAAAAAAAATGTAATCTTTTGATCCTAACGTTTCGTAAAGTGTTCATGAGCAGGTCATTCAAAAGGATCAGATTTAACGCTTTTAACCCCGGATCCCTACAGCAGGAGATGGCTTGACCATGATAATTCAAGGGTAGTGCCAGATTTACTTGGCGCCTTCAGGCGCCAAGCTAATCTGGCACTACCTTTGAATTATCATGGTCAAGCCATCTCCTGCAACTGGTACATAGTCTTTAGGCAACACCCCCAAAATTGGATAAACGGGACCTTGGGGCTAAAAGGGTTAGAGTGTTGATCTTTACGCGTGCAACAGACACACGCATGGCTATTTTTAGATAAACAGACAAACATATCAACTTCATGTTTAAATAGTTTATTGCTTTGCCAACATGAAAGAATATATAAAATTGTCATCAGATCAAAACAAGCCACCGGATTATAGGATGATCTGGACTCTGGATTGAATCACTTACATTTGCATGGCGTTGGTTGGCAAATTTACAAACGCAATGTAAATAAATAAATCGACAACATTAATGCAAAAGAAAATAGAGCATATCAACTTGTTTCAGTGTTTGCACTCAAGTTATTAACAATGTAATGAAGAAAATTTCAACAAGATTTCAAAATTTCACTCAAAGAAAATAAATCGAATAAAGAAAAATGTAATGCGACATTTGTTATGTAATAAAACAACACACAATACACCGAATACAATTAAATCATTCATACTACTTGTATCTTCTGGTCATTTGTTTAACCTATTTAACACCACGACAAATCTTCGAGTTGTCAATTAACGACTATGTACCAGTCACAGGAGATAGTTCGGTCATGATAATTCAAGGGTAGTGCCAGATTAGCTTGGCGCCAGCAGGCGCCAAGCTAATCTGGCACTGCCCTTGAATTATCATGATCGATCCATCTCCTGCTGCAGTGTGTCAGGGCTGAATGGGTTAACCCTGCGCAGAATGAAACCGACGGCCGGTGTAGTACGTAACAGTACCTATATAATTATGGCTGCATTCACATGCTCGGTGTTTCTCTCGGACAAGATAGAGAGGGGGGATATGGGAGTTTTAGAGAATCTTCTATGGCCCTCATTTTTCTATGTTATTCGCTCACAAAAACGCACACGACCTTGCCTTTCCTTTTTCTCAAATTCCTTTTATTTTTCTCTGTAATTAGATATATAAAGAAAGAACTGAATCTTCATTAACACTATGACTGAGAATTTAAGGGGTTAACTCTCGACAAGATATGACAAGGGGGGACAAGGGAGTTTTAGAGAACTTCTATGGCCCTCATTTTTCTATGTTATTCGCACACAAAAACGCACTACGACCTTGCCTTTCCTTTTTCTCAAATTCCTTTTATTTTTCTCTGTAATTAGATATATAAAAGAAAGAACTGAATCTTCATTAACACTATGACTGAGAATTTAAGGGGTTAACTCAGTCATAGTGTTAATAATACTTCAAATCCCCTCCCCCCTCCCCACCCCCCCCCCCCATAGACAAAACGCCCGATCAAACCAGTGCTTGTAACCCGAAGCAATTATATATAATACATAAACACCTCATGCCTACGCTTGACTGGTTTTGAAAGACCCCCACTTCAATTCAGGTAAGATATGAATAGACCTGTTCTGAAAATAGCAATTATTCGCATTTTCTTGTCGGGACGAGATTGCCTTTTGAAACCGGGATCGAAATCTTTTTGAATAGATTGATTTGCACCGCACCTGAGTCGCTATTCATACGGGAATTTATAATTT
>BTPG01000004.1:214572022-214600802 GCA_036245525.1 Semisulcospira habei | reverse complement strand
CACTCTTGGGTTTAACTCCCTTGGGCAGGCAGCAACCAGCACTGTTTACAGTACTGATGGCTGTGTGCTGAAGGAAGTTAACCCACTGAACCCCAAGGCCACATTTCCCCAGGTTTTGAAGTGTCACCTAATGCGTATGTGAGTGTGTACCAGTTGCTGGAGATGGATCAACCATGATAATTCAAGAGTAGTGTCGGACTGCCTTGGTGCCATCAGGTGCCAAGCCAGTCTGGCACTACCCTTTGAATTATCATGGTTGATCCATCTCCTGCTGCAGTGCATCAGGGCTGAATGGGTTAAAGAGTTGGATGGGGTGATTGTATATTTGTTTCTCTGCATTTTTGCCTCGTGCTGTAGGACACACTGTTTTAAAATACAGTTTGGCAGTAATTACTCACACTGATTTACAACTTATTGCGCATTGCTTCCACGCAGACTGCTATGCAAAACTTCTCATCGTGTGACCGGCTCACAAAGCAAAGCGTTATAAACGCACTATTTTTAGATGCTTTTAGAAGCAGACGCTCTGCTTTGTTTGCCGCTTTGCTTCTGTTTCACTTCCCGTCAGACCGCACCTTAAGAGAATGACCCCAGTGGCAAAACGTCTTTGGGGCCCACGCTGGCCGCAGTGGGCCCGTGAATAGCCATGCGCTGTCCCACTGCAGCCGTCGTGGGCCCGAGGACCTTTGCTTACTGGGGAGAGGGGATGCCTCCCCCCCCCCCAGGTACCCCACCTCCCTTTTTCTCACTCTCACCCCACCCCACCCAACCCCTTTCTCTAAACTCTTCAGTGAAGATTAGCGTACACGAGCGTGTCCTTTCTAAATGACCCTGGACCCGATTCCTCCCAGTGTTGAGTTTAACCTTTTCTCTGCCAGTGGCCCTGACTTGGTTCTAAAATCAACACAGATAGATAACCTTCAACCCCTTTCAGCCAGAGAGACACAAATATGGAAGTTTGTCAGGCCGAGGCATTGGTTTTCTTGAGTCCTCGCAGCTGTTAACCCATATACTGGGGCTAAAAACTTCAAATTTGTACACTGCCAAATGCAAGCTACATTATAGTACTTACAGATAAGGATATAGACCAATGGCTTTAGTTCAAGGGTGGTGCCAGAATAGCTTGGCGCCTAGAGGCGCCCAGCTATTCTGGCACTACCCTTGAACTATTTTAGTCAAAATTATTTCACACACTGGTGTATTCCGAACGAAAAGGGTTAATTGCTGTGTCCTGGCAGTGAAAATGTTAAGTGGGGCGATAACTCGGTTAGCAGTGGGCAGTGGGCAGATGTTCACATCTGCACGGGACATAGACGACCCCGCCCTCCACGAGTCGCCTGCTGCCTTGCAGGCCTGGCCGCTTGGCTGCGGAAAGGCTAAGGGAGGAAACCCCTGACATCAAAGCCCCCGTGTCTCCGAGGAAGGCTTTTGAGCCAGAGACTAGGACAAGGACAGTCTGATATAAAACCTACGACCCGAGGACCTCGATGCCATCGTCCCAGCTTGCTAGGCCATGGCAGATGAACCAAGGGTTTAAAGGGTGGGGCCAGTACTGCGCACACTGCACTCCACCAAAAAGCTCCACCGCGCAGGCTTTAGGAAACGTCCACGGACCATGACACTGACCATTCCAAGTCCTGTAGCGACGGGCGAGGGGCGAAACGGCAGGTGAAAGATGTCACTGGAAGCCGCAGTCTCAAACCTGCATGCAGGCGGTTCAGGATATTGGTCGCCTGATGTTGACCTGGGGATGACAACGTCACTCGGCACACCCTGAACGACCAAGCAGCCTTCTCTAGGGACAGCACTGCTTGCTCCACACGGAGAGGGGCCTAGAAAAGGTGGCCTAACCAAAGCTCGTCCCCTCGCAACCCCAGTTGGCTAGCCGCGGTCAACGGGCATCTTCTCCTGCGGTCAAAAAACAAGAAAAAATAACGGATCCACTCTCATGACGACAACGACCGGACTCAACGTAGCATGCTGGAACGTCCGAACCATGCTCGACAAAGCAGACAGCGAACGCCCTGAACGTCGCTCCGCCCTCATTGCCCATGAATTGCGGAGGTTAAACATCGACATCGCCGCGCTCAGCGAAGTACGCCTTCCGGACGAAGGCAGCCTCCAAGAACTTGGTGCTGGGTACACACTCTACTGGTCAGGCAGGCCTGCATCAGAAAGACGGCTCTCAGGCGTGGGTTTCATGGTCAAGACATCCATTGCGACTAAGCTGGAAAACCTACCAACGGGCCACTCAGACCGCATCATGTCCATGCGCCTCCCACTGAGACACCAGCAACACGTCACCCTTCTCAGTGTGTACTCCCCAACCCTCCTGGCAGAGCCTGCTGAAAAGGACAAGTTTTACACTGACCTGCGCAGCCTCCTACAGAGTACCCCTGCAGACGACAAAGTCATCATCCTTGGCGACTTCAACGCCAGAGTGGGCCAGGACTCTGAAGCCTGGAAAGGAGTCATCGGCAAGCATGGCGTGGGGAACTGCAATGACAATGGCCGCCTACTGTTGGAGTTCTGTGCGGAGCAGCAACTGGTCATCACCAACACTACTTTTCAGCAAAAGGACAGTCGAAAGACCACCTGGATGCATCCTCGCTCCAAACACTGGCACCTTATCGACTATGTCCTAGTGCGTCAGAGGGACCGCAGTGACGTCCTCCTCACCAGAGTGATGCCCAGCGCAGAGTGCCACACTGACCACCGCCTTGTCCGCTGCAAACTCAGGCTCCACTTCAAGCCAAAACCCAAGAAATGGGGGCCCCCCAAGAAAAAGCTTGATGTTGCCAGCCTTCAGCGTGACGATGTGAAAGCTGCCTTTCAGACAGATTTACAGCGCAGGCTCAAAGACACAGCGGACCCAGTAGACTCTTCCCCTGAAACACTTTGGGAACAACTGAAAACTGCTATTGCAAAATCCTCTGCAGAAGTCTTGGGTTTCGCCAGAAAGAAGAACAAAGACTGGTTTGACGAAAACGATGTAGAGATCCAGGAACACCTAGCAAAAAAAAAGAGCCGCCCATCAGGCCCACCTAGCCCAGCCTTCCTGCCCTGTGAGGAAGTCTGCCTTCCGCCTCGTCTGCAGCAGTCTCCAGCGCAAGCTCAGAGATCTCCAGAATGAGTGGTGGACCAGACTTGCACAGAGGACCCAGCTTTGTGCTGACAATGGTGACTACAGAGGCCTCTACGAAGCACTGAAAGCAGTGTATGGCCCCAGGCACCTGGTACAAAGTCCCCTGCGAAGCGCGAATGGCCAGGCACTCCTCACAGATAATACCTCCATCTTGAACCGCTGGTCGGAATACTTTCAGAGCCTCTTCAGCGCTGAGCGCACTGTTCAAGAAGCAGTCGTCCTACAAATCCCACACCTCCCAGTAAAGGTTGAATTGGACGAACCGCCCACCGCTGAAGAGACCCTCACAGCCATCCACCAGCTCAAGAGTGGCAAAGCAGCAGGCATTGATGGAATACCGCCAGAGATCTGGAAACATGGAGGCACAGCACTGCACAACAAGCTCCACGACCTCTTTCTCTGCTGCTGGGAGGAAGGAACACTACCAAAAGATCTCCGTGATACAGTCGTTATCACCCTGTACAAGAACAAAGGCGAAAAGTCTGACTGTTCCAACTATCGGGGAATTACCCTGCTGTCCATTGCTGGGAAAATCCTTGCAAGGCTGCTCCTGAATCGGCTGGTACCTGCCATCGCTGAAGACCAACTCCCAGAGGGCCAGTGTGGCTTCAGAGCAAACAGGAGCACCACCGATATGGTCTTTGTGCTGAGACAGCTACAGGAGAAGTGCCGCGAGCAGAACAAAGGGCTGTACGTAACATTTGTCGACCTAACAAAAGCGTTCGACACTGTGAGCAGGCAAGGCATGTGGCAGATCCTGGAGCGACTTGGCTGTCCCCCAAAGTTCCTCAACATGATTGTCCAGCTACACGAGGACCAGCAAGGCCAGGTCAGACTCAACAAAGACCTCTCAGAACCATTTCCTATTCTCAACGGCGTAAAGCAGGGCTGCGTGCTGGCACCGACCCTCTTCACCATCTTTTTTAGCATGATGTTGAAGCAGGCCACAGTGGACCTCGATGATGACGATGCAGTGTACATCAGGTATCGTCTCGATGGCAGCCTGTTCAATCTCAGACGACTGCAGGCCCACACGAAAACCCTAGACCAACTGATTCGTGAGCTGCTTTTTGCTGATGATGCTGCACACACAGAGAGAGCCCTGCAGCGCATCACGTCTTGCTTCGCAGATGCCGCCCAGCTCTTTGGACTCGAGGTCAGTCTGAAAAAGACAGAGGTCCTCCATCAGCCGGCACCCAAGACAGTGTATCGCCCTCCTCACATCACCATTGGCGAGTCTGAACTAAAGTCAGTGCACCAGTTTACTTACCTTGGCTGCATTATCACGTCGGACGCCAAGCTGGACAAGGAGCTTGACAGCAGGCTTTCAAAAGCGAACAGCGCTTTCGGGCGACTTTTCAAGCGGGTGTGGCACAATCAACAGCTGAAAACAGGCACCAAGATCAGCGTGTACAGAGCTGTGGTCCTCACCACCCTGCTGTATGGTTCCGAGTCCTGGGCCCTCTACCGCAGCCAACTACGACTCCTCGAACTCTTCCACCAGCGCTGCCTGCGTACCATCCTGGGCATTCACTGGAGTGACTATGTCACCAACGTCGAGGTCCTTGAACAGGCTGAAACTGTGAGCATCGAGGCTTTGCTGCTGCGGACACAGCTCCGCTGGGCGGGGCATGTCTCCAAGATGGAGGATCATCGCCTACCAAAGATCACCCTGTTCGGCGAGCTTGCTACTGGACACCGTGACAGAGGGGCACCAAAGAAGAGATACAAAGACTGTCTCAAGAAGTCACTTAGTGCCTGCCAAATCGACCACCACCAGTGGTCTTCGCTTGCTGCGGACCGTGACACCTGGCGCTCCACCATTTACAAGGCAGCTGTCTCCTTTGAGGACTCTCACAGAGCTAGCCTTAAGGACAAGCGGCTCAGGAGAAAAAACAGACATGCCGCAGCTCAGAACCCTGGCCATACCTTCCCCTGCAGCCACTGCGGTCGAACCTGCCTGTCTCGGATTGGCCTCCGCAGCCATGAACAAGCCTGCAGACGTCGTGGGCAACTCCTATAAAATCTTCGTTTGCGAAGTCAAGCCAAGAGACAATTTCAGTTGACCGCCAACAGTGTCTATTGATTCAAATGCACGTTCGTGCAGAAAGTGTGAAGCATGAACCCAAATTCCTAATGAAATCATGCATCAACAAGTGCTTGAAAATAAGAGTTTTTCAACAAACAAACGACACAATTATTACACCGTTATAAAAGGGCGAAAATAAATATTTCAAAACACATATACATATCACATATATGACTTAATAATAGTGTACAATTATGGCACGGCATGACGAGAAAGCACACGTAATAATAATAACAAAAATACTACAACGGAACCCATCCCCGCCCCACCCCCCCCCCACCCCCACCCTTTACCTACACATCCCCCCTCTCTGCCCATCCTAGTCCACCCCTACAATCCCTCCCCACCCACAACCTGTGTATACGATTACAATATTCTGACCCCTGTAACATGCTTGTAACGGGATATTGAAAGGCTCCACGTCTCCTTTGAACATCTTGTAACTAGAGGTAGAACTATGGATCCCCCAAGTTCAGTACACCAGCATCAAGTGTTCGTTACAACCAGTCCACCCGCGGCACATTGTGACAAGATGCAGATCGACCATGATAGTTCAAGGGTGACGCCAGAAATAGATTGGCGCCTAGAGGCGCCAAGCTATTCGGAAGTCACCCTTGAACTATCTTGGTCACACGTCAGGCTATTCTGACCGAATCCTTGAACTATCATGGTCGATCTTCCTCCTAGCTGTAATGTCGTCCTCCTAAATTTCAGAAAATTCGACCCCGATTCCAACCACCTTGATATAAACGACGGTATGTAAGATGGTTAACCCTTTCAACCCCGGATCCCTACAGCAGGAGATGATTGATTGATTGATTGTACATTGCTTAACGTCCCGACAGCAACAAGGCTTTCTCAGGACGTGCCTGCACTGCTTGTGGAAAAAAAAAAACTAAACAGAACATTGAATGTATGTCGCCAGCCGGTCAAATACATTAAATAAACCTAACACATGGGGCCCTAAATAAAGCTAAGACCATTTAGCAACACACATCCAATATCAAGAGCTATAGGCAGTGCAGACAGTAGGGAGAGTGTTAAAAAGGCAAATACAGGTGAATGGACAAAGGGTAGACAGAAACACATGCCCCCAGAATAGAGAGAAAAACCCACCCTGTGGGGCTGACCAGGGTGACCCTGGGAACTAAAAAGTACCTAACCCCACCCAAGTCCCCCAGGGCAGACCCGGGTGGGGGGCAGCAGGAGATGGATTGACCATGATAATTCAAGATTAGTGCCAGATTACCTTGACGTTTTGGGTTATTTGGTTATTACATTGCGTGAGTGATGATGCCATGTATTGTTTGGGCAGACAGTGAATTTTCCCATGAGGGATTAATAAATTATTATTGTATTGCATTGTCTTGTCTTGCATTGCCTTGCCTTGCCTTGCCTTGTCTTGTCTTGTATAGTATTGTATTGTATTGTATCGTATCTGTTATATCTAGAGTTTGTTCAATCCTTTTCCCTCAGCTCCATTAACCCTTTTAGCCCCGGATCCCTACAGCAGGAGATGGCTAGACCATGATAATTCAAGGATAGTGCCAGATTAGCTTGGCGCCTTCAGGCGCCAAGCTAATATGGCACTACCCTTGAATTATCATGGTCAAGCCATCTCCTGCAGCTGGTACGCAGTCGTTAGGCAGCACCTCCAAAATTAGAGAAATGGGACCTTGGGGCTAAAAGGGTTGACAAAAAAAATCCCAACAAAGAAAGGAACACGCTTGGAAAGAACAACTACAGAACAGTGAGCAAGAGGTACAGTTACAGAGACCACATGCTGATTGCACCGATGTAGACTTTTGTTAGCCCTTATTCAGCATAATTACAGTGCAACAAGAGGATCGACCATGACGTGATATCACCCGCAGCCATGATATGGTGCACGTTTTTTTTTTTTTTTTTAATTGATTAGCCATAGCGATTTTGTCAACTACTGATGATTATGACAGTATTTGGGAGTGTACATGTTTACTATTTAAGGAACTTTGTAATAATTGTTTGTGATCTTGCATGTGGTAATTATGTTTTGTATTCGGTTTGTAAATAATAATATTAATAATAATAATAATAATAATAATAATCATCATCATCATCATCATCATCATAATAATAATAATAATAATAATAATAATAATAATAATAATGTGAAATGTTCTCTTTGTTTTCTTCTTCTTTTTTCCGAAGCCTCCTTCGTTCTTTTTCGGTTTCGGGAGACATGGCGTGGTTTCGGGAGACAACTTACATGGCTTCCCCTTCAGGGTAAGGGGCAGTGGGAGGCATGTCAATGATGATGAGGTGTGCCGCGCAGCGCGACATGGCGTGGACTCGATCGTGGTGCTGCAGACCTTCCATGTTTCGTTTGTCGTCCACACGGGCCGCTTTACCCGGAAGCCGGACAACAACCTTCCTCTCCAGGCCACACACACACCCGTGCCTTGCCACAACCACCTGGTCCTCGATCTCCGATCTTGCCACCCTGGCCAGCTGTTTTTTTAGTTCATCGATGTCCGCCGGCGCTTGGCCTTCTCCTTCAATGGGGTCGCTCAGAACGAGTACTGGAATCTGGCGATCCCGAAGGCCTCGCACGAAGGGGCTGGAGTCCTGAAGCTGCGAGCTTCTCGTCAAGATGAAGACGTCGCTGAACGTTAGAGGTGGCGGAGAGGTGTCGGCACTCGCACTCGCACTAGCTGCGCCACCTGAAACACAAACGCACAGGATGCGCTAGAGCACTGCTTATCTCGTCGATACAAGTGAACTACAGTACTAATGTATGGCGGAGGCAGCTTCAGTTAAGATTTAAAAAAAACAACTCTCTGGAACACAAACTATTATTCGGAAAACGAAGACATTGACACTGCAATCACTTCCGTTCCTGAAAAACAAAAAATGATTGTCGACTGTGACCTCTGACCCTTGCTTATTCCATGAACTCTGATGGCAATGCTATTAACCAGTGTGACGACGTCCTTGAACAGTGTTGGAGTCGCGGGTCGTCCACAGCTTTAACAACATAAGTCACACAATGGATAGCCACTTGAGAAAAGCGACCGCCGGTGAGTTTAAAACATCATGTTATAGACAGAGTCTGGGTATTGCTGGTGTACGCGAAATGCAGAATAGCATATTCAACATACTGAATTCGTGAAACATGGGACAGATCGATCATAAAGCTCAAGGGTGGTGCTAGAGTAGCCAGTGGCGCCACGTGGCGCAAATGGCTGCTCTTACACCACCCTTGAACTATCATGGTCGATCCACATTTTGTGTATTGTGTCAGGTTGAATGGTTTAACTCATTCGAGACGTGCTGCGTTCTGATACGCGTCATACAGCAATCATTAAGCCGGGTATCCCAAGGCAGCACGTCTGCACTGTGTTAAACATACCGATGAGATCATGTAGAATATGGCCGATCTCGCTGCCACACTTAAAACAGTCCACCGGCCACTCTCCTTCGTGCCCCTCACCACTGTGTGACATAGGCGGCACTTTGGGCCCGCCTAAAGGTAGATGATGGAATCGAGAGGTGTCATAGTTGTAAATGTCATCGCTGTTTTCCACTTCCTGCAACATTCAGGGAAATTTGCCTTGAGTACCACACTCCACACATGCCATAAGTACCACACTCCACACATGCCATAAGTACCACACTCCACACATGCCATAAGTACCACACTCCACACATGCCATAAGTACCAGACTCAACACATGCCTTAACTTATTCTACCCCAGACACGCCACAGCAAGATATAAATCGACCATGGTAGTTCAAGGGTGATGCCAGAATAGCTTGGCGCCTATGGGCGCCAAGCTATTCTGGCATCACCCTTGAACTATCATGGTCGATCTGTGTCCTGCACTGCAATGCAGTCTTCAGAGGACAACGGCAAAATTTGGGGATTTCGGTCTTGGGGTACAATGAGTTAAGTATCACACGCCACACAACCGCACTCCACACATGACAGTTTTGCTGTTAACCAGAAATGGATTTAATGTCTTTTGCCTGCAAGGGGCAGAATGATGTTTGTCCATGAAGGATATTGTCCATAAAGAGTAATGTCCATAAAGGACAAACACCATTTTGCCCCTCGTAGGCAAAAGAGATTTTTTTAACAGGGAAACTGTCATTGTAATACAAAGGATATCTCTTTTTTTCCCCCCGCAAGAATGTATTTTGCCTGCACAGGATAGCATTAGTTTGTCGCTGATGTGTGTCTTTTTTTGTTTTGTTTTTCAATGAAAATAATGAATTCGTGTGTACAACACGCATAATCATCAAGCGCGCGCTTTAAAAATCCCATCACCACTATTAGAAAAGAGAAGGCCCGTTAGAGCCGGTGGAACGGAAACAGAAATATATCGCATGCATCAAAGTTAAACGCAGGGTGGAGTTTTGCACACAAAGTAACGCTTAGCAGCAGCAGGCTTTCAAAGCTCCAGCTTCCATTCTTGCGGCACTTTGAGCATCTTTAAATACACGGATACGTGCGCCTCGGAGACGCCTGACAATATAATACATTACACAACAACACAACACAGCACAACACAACACAACACAACACAACACAACACAACACAACACAACACAACACAACACAACACAAAACAGCACAGCACAACACAACACAACACAGCACAGCACAGCACAGCACAGCGCAGTACAGTTCAATACATTATTATACTAAACAATACAGTACAGTGTAGCACAATACAATACAATACAAAATAATACAATACAATACACATACCAAGGGGAATTACTCAGCGCTGGACATACACACAGTTGGATCTCCTGCCCCCTCCTATCAGGCACCCAATCGCAAGCCCACAGAAAAATACAGAGATAAAAAACAAGACGATCATATACGTCCCTTAAAAGGATGCATCAGGTCATGCCTTTAACTCATGTCTTTTTCTCATGTATGTGTACTGGTCTACCAGCGCTAGCCTCACCTATCTGGTTTGTGAGTACAATACAATACAATACAATACAATACAATACAATACAATACAATACAAATACAATACAATACAATATAGTATAATATAGTACAAAACAATACAGTAAATACAGTACAATACAGTACAATGCAGTACAATATAGTATAATATAATACAGTACAATACAATACAGTACAATACAATACAATATAGTACAATACAGTACAAAATAATACAATACAATACAGTACAAAACAATACAGTATAATACAGTATAATACAATACAGTATACAACAATACGGTACAATACCATACAGTACAATACAGCATAATGAAATACAATACAGTACAATACAGAACAATACAATACAGTATAGTACAATACCATACAATATAGCACAATACAATATAATGAATACAATACAGTACAATACAGAACAATACAATACAGTATAATACAATACAATACAGTACAATACAATACAACAGTACAATACAGTATAATAAAATAAATACATTACAATACAGTACAATACAGTACAATACAATACAATACAATACAGTACAGTACTGTACAATACAATACCTGTTGGATTTCGCACAGGACATTTCGTGGACAACGAAGAGGCACGGTCATCCTTTCTTCTTTCATTGCGGAGGGAATGTTTTTGTTGCGGACCGATGCCGTCCACACGTAGACTGTCGGACACGCTTCGGATAATGATGTCAGCAGATTCTCATATGTTGTCCTGTATCTGCAAATAAAAAAGATAACACAAATGATATCAGAATGACTATGTAGTGTGTGTGTGTGTGTGTGTGTGTGTGTGTGTGTGTGTGTGTGTGTGTGTGTGTGTGTGTCCGTCTGTATGCATGCGTGCGCATGCTTCATGCCTTTATGCCAGCCTGCCTACGTGTTTTGTATATTGAGCCGAGTTCGTAGTAAATGGCTCAGTGAAGGAAGACTGCAGGCGCCATGCTATTCCTTGGTACCACCCTAAAGACATTAGTGATTTCGCCCTCGTGTGTTGTTAGGAGTCGTTCGTTGCAAACGAAACCTCGCTACTATATAAGTGGTTGTTCCGTCTCCTGTTGTGCTTGGAAGTCTCGGAATTCTAGAAGTACCGCGTTTGGAAACAAAGCAGGAAGCCACGTGACCGAGTGAGGTGCGTTTCGAATGAGTTAAATAGTTAGTGAATACACTTACTTCGGATTTGTTGCATATTCATCCATCAGCACATACAGTTCGCCTTCACTTGCAGCAGCACTCGTCAGGTCCTGCACTGCCTTTTCAGCGTCCGCCTCCCTGTTCCAGAAATCGTAGTCATGGAAATACACATCGCCTGACGTCATCTTCTTCAGCTGATGTTCAATGAGTCTGCACGCGGCGAGACTCGCGAACCTCGTGCTGACCACGTGCACGTCGTGCCCATCTATCAACCAGCGCACGCCCTTCAGCAGCAGCACGATGGACTTGCCTGCAGGAGAGAATTATTTGGCACAAGATTGGAAAAAGGTAGGCGTATATAGCTTAACCCCTTCCCTGCCAGTGGACGTACATGCTGATTCTGGAATCTGTCTTTATTCAACCACCAGACGCCACAACCATCCAGGGAACATGGGTACACATTGGTCCAAGCAAGAGGTATAGATCCTCATGAGCCCCCGCAATTGCGGGGGTTCATGAGGATCTATACCTCGTGCAGTTGGGTGGTGTTCACCTTTTCTCGGCAGTCAAGAGGTTAAACATCTCGCCTCCTATACAAAGACACACATTACAAGTGCGTCATAAAACAAACATGCAGTAGGAATGGGGGGGGGGGGGGGGGCGAGGGGGGAGGGGGGATGGAGAGCCTTCCCACCCCCACCCCACCCCACCCCCAGAAAAAGTAGAGCTGCCATAATATCATAAGCCCCCTTCACCACCCCCCTTCCCCCCCCCCCCCCCCGCGCCACCACACCCCCAGAAAAAGTAGAGCTGCCAGAATATTATATGCCCTCTCCCCCCCTCAACTCCCACCCCTACCCCCACCCCCTCAGCCAACAATTTCGGGGGAAAAAAAGAATTGGGAAGAAAACAAATTTGCAGAGAAACAAAATGAGAGATTCTGATTTATATGTTGATTTTTTTCCCATGCCCGGCCATTATGACGAATCTCCCAACGGGTCTATGTTCACTTTCTTTTTATACAGAGTGTAACAACGGACCACCTGCTTTAGTATTTCGTGTAGGATTGTCTGTACCGGGATGCCCGGATGGTGGGGGGAGGAGGGGGGTGGGACCCCAAGTCCGACCCTGCTATCGCTGCATGTCAGTATTGCTACACACCAAGCAGCCGACTGACGCACGAGTTAAGTAGGTCAGTTCGGTTACTTCCCTTCGTTTGCTTCTCGTAAACAACATTCTGGGATTAACTCATTTAGCCCCAACGCCCTACAACAGGTGTTGGACCGACCATGATGATGATGATGAAACGTTTTTTATTCAGGATAAAAAGTTTTAGGCATAGCAATGCCTATCTTCCAAACTTCCCACCCGGGTCTGCCCTGGGGGACTTGGGTGGGGTTAGGTACTTTTTAGTTCCCAGGGTCACCCTGGTCAGCCCCACAGGGTGAGTTTTTCTCTCTATTCTGGGGCATGTGTTTCTGTCTACCCTTGGCCCGTTCACCTGTATTTGCCTTTTTAAAACTCTCCCTACTGTCTGCACTGCCTGTAGCTCTTGATATTGGATGTGTGTTGCTAAATGGTCTTAGCTTTATTTAGGCCCCATGTGTTAGGTTTATTTAATGTATTTGACCGGCTGGCGACATACATTCAATGTTCTGTTTATTTTTTTTTTCACAAGCAGTGCAGGCACGTCCTGAGAAAGCCTTGTTGCTGTCAGGACGTTAAGCAATGTACAATCAATCTATCTTCCAAACTGTCCTGCTACTCTACACATATAAAAATACATAAGACGATACAGCAAAAGATAAAATATATATAAGTACCCATACCCCCCCCCACCCCCCCCCCACCCCCACCATCAGAAAGAAAAAAAAAATAAATAAAATACAAAAATAATTAAAACAATATATGTACGTGTATGAGCCTGACATGTTAATACAGTCAAACTATTACATAATCTGCAGCAATCTGCTGTGCTGGAGCAACATAATAAACAGAAAAATAGGACATTTACATCGACAGCAAATATTTATGGACGCGAGCTCTGAAGATAGATAACTTTGAAATAGACTTTAAATGCGAGGGCAAGTTATTCCATGACTTAGCACCGGAAAATGATATGCTAGATTTGAAGATGTCGATTCTCGGTTTTGGGAGATGGAGTAAGCTGTTCCTCGTGTTCTCTCTATTCGTGTGGGAAAACAGCTCACGGAGATAGGGAGGGGCGGCATCGTTTAGAATTTTTTGCACAGGCAAGCATCTATTAAGTTCCAATTGTTTACTGAGTGGTAGAATATTAAGGGCCTTCAGTCTTTCATCAGTAGGGGACGAACCAGGAAGAATAAGCTTAATACCTCGCCGGTAAAGGGAATTAATTTTTTTCAAATGAATGTCTCCACAGCCGTCCCAGATATTGGAAGCATAATTACAATGTGTCTTGATGTGTGCGTTAAAGAATAGTTTACGAGCATCAATGTCAACTATACGACTTAATTTGGATAATAAAAATAGATTCTTCGAAATAGTTTTACAGGCAGTTTCTATGTGCGGCTCTCAGCTGAGCTGTTCGTCGACTGTCACTCCTAACAAACGATGTTTTGACACTTGCTCTATGGGCTGAGAATGAAGGGACAGCTCAAGGGGTTGCAAACCACGTTGATGCTTTTGGCGTGTTGTCACCAACATACTTTTCGTTTTAGGAATACTAATAATCATATGATTTTCTTCACACCAAGTTGACACTTCATCTAGACTATGTTGGAGGACAGCGCTCACGGTTGAAACATTTTTATCAGATACATGTAATGATGTATCGTCAGCAAATAGTTCACAGTTTGTGTCGGGGTGTGATATTGACAGTGGAAGGTCATTTATAAAGATGTTGAATAATAACGGTCCTAGGGTGGATCCCTGAGGAACACCATGGGTCACCAGTCCTTTCGCTGAGTATTTACCATTCAAGAACACTTTCTGCGTTCTGTCTAAGAGATAGGACGAGAGAAAAGAGACTGCATTTGATTCAATGTGATATAAAGGTAACTTCTTTAGTAAGATTGAGTGGTTAATGAGATCGAAGGCTTTTTTAAGATCTAGAAATACTACACCTGAAAGTTTGGACTCATTTATGGCAGTAAGCCATTTGTGGGTTATGAGAGTTAAGGCAGTCTGACACGAATGTTTGGGCCGAAAAGCTGATTGTGCTGTACTAATAAGGTGGTTTTTCTCCAGGAATTGAAGTAAATGATTATGTATATGCTTTTCAAGTGATTTGGACACTGCTGATAAGATTGAAATAGGTCTGTACTCACTTGGGTCGCTCAGATCTTTGCTTTTCGGTAGAGGAGTAACTTTTGCTATTTTCAATTCATCGGGAAACATGCTCTTTTGAATCGAAAGGTTATATATAAAGGTTAATGATTCCACAATATAAGGGAGCGCAATTTTCAGGATTTTACTGCTAATACCGTCTACACCACAAGATGTTTTACTTTTCATGTTGGTTATAGATTTTCCTACATCAAGGACGGTCATTAGGGGAACTGAGAAAGTATTGCCGGCGTTTATCTGACTGTGCTGTTTCAATTGTTCTGAACATACGTATTCACCTGGCGCACAGGTGTTCGTCTGTGCCAGGGTTTTTGCAATGTTAAGAAAGTGTTCATTAAATACATCAGCTGTGAGGTGCGGGGGGACACTCGTTGTTTTGCTAGATTGTCCTTTAGTAAATGTGTTAATCACCTGCCACACGCTGCGTCTGATGGCGCCCAGCTAATATGGCACTACCTTTGAATTATTATAGTCGCTCCAGGTCCTGCAGCTTGTCCATAGTCATTAGGTGACGCCTCTAAAATTTGAGAAATTCAATTCAATTAAAAACAAATTATTTATTCCTTAAAGGGCAATTAGTTTTGCCACCTCAGGTGCTGCTTACATTCACTCACTCGCTCATTCCACAAATTACAATAACAGAGCTAAAAAATGGACAATGACTCGGGACGGGTGAAGCCCGTCGCCAAGGCATCTAATGGACGGCGCCAGTGGCCTCATCCCGACCCGAACCTCCCTGACAAAAACAGAATGCTAAGACAGCCCTATGTCTCCTGAACACACTATTATATGTTCTTTTGTTAAGTTCCTTCTAGACTAAAGCTAGTACATGCGGCATGGGGTTAAATGGGTTAAATTATAACTTTACTATTCAGTTACTTCCCTTGATTTCTTGTGCGATGAAAGACTTTTTGTTAATATCATAATAATCTGCAACATCCTCATCACCTCTAGCCATCACAAACAACATCAAATCTCACCATCATCACCACCAACAAACACTAGAGCCTTTCAAGAGCAATTTTAGATAGGTAGCATCCCCACACTATAATTATGTGATAGTCTTACCGCGCTAAGGAGTCTGGGATATCATGTTGTATCTGTAGGCAGTTCGCAAGCTAGAGTGTGTGACTGTTGGCATAAAAAACGCGCATTCCACATTTCAATGGCTTACGCTCAATTCTTACACGTAGAAAGGCTACGCGCAATCCGAGAATATACTCATTTTCCCATTATTTATTTCGAAATAAGAAGTTTAGATCGCACATTCTACATAGTGAAATACCACAAGAATGCGAGAAATACCACAAGAATGCAAGAATGTTAGTAACAAGAGAAACAACTTCGCATTTGTTGCAATGTAGATTTCAG
This sequence comes from Semisulcospira habei, assembly GCA_036245525.1. Lineage (NCBI taxonomy): Eukaryota > Metazoa > Mollusca > Gastropoda > Semisulcospiridae > Semisulcospira > Semisulcospira habei. The sequence continues at coordinate 214,584,755 of BTPG01000004.1, read as the reverse complement.
TTTATTGATACTGAGTTCAAAATAGTTTCGTATTACACTTGTTGTTTCATATGTTGCAAGTTAAATTGCATCAAATTTTTGTTTTTGTGCAAAACGGACATTTCTTACGAATTTTATTTGTTGATTCAACTGCTGAGTTGGAGACATTGTGTACTATTTACGAAAATAAAATGCGTCGCTCCTGTTCAAAAGATGGCTTCGACCTACCTCGCTATTCTGCGGTTGTGAAAGGTTCTATAAAACATAGAAGTGAAGTATTCGTACGCTATCATTTCTAGACATACTGAGCGCTGACACTTCTGCAACTGTTTCATCCATAGTCACCGAGCGTGGAACGCGCTCGGTGACTATGGATTAAACAGTTGCAGAAGTGTCAGCCGCTCGGTCTGTATAGAAATAATATACAAATAGTCAAAACTTAAGGACCACTTTTTTTTTTTTTATCGCAGACGCACCGACAACACCACACAAATACTGTAACAATATTTGGAGTCAGTACTTTGCTAATTTATTCAGTGACAATTTCATTTAGGTTTTGAGTAAATCAAGCAATTGTAACAACAGCAGTACGTTAGAATGTTCACCCATCCCTCATTTGAAAAGTCACACAAGACTGGTCTAGTCAGTAGCGAGTGTACCCACCGTTTGCAGCCAAGCATTCAATGCAGCGTTGACGCATGGAGTTCACCATGTTTCGGAGAACATGTTGTGTGATAGCTTCCCACTCTTGATGCAAGAACTGAGTCAGCTGGGGGACGCCTTGAGGTGGGGTGTGGTTGCTGACTACATGTTGCCCCAGCACGTCCCAGAAGTGCTCGATGGGAGCAAGATAAGGTGAACGAGCTGGTCACTCCATCCTCATGATGCCCCGTTGCTCACGGGCGCGATGAGGTCGAGCGTTGTCGTCCTGCAGAACAGCATTGTCGCCTAAGGCTTGGAGAGCTGGCTGGATGAGGGGCTGCACAATCTCGTCCCGAAAGCGCAGTCCAGTCAGGGTGCCTCAGATGACGTGGAGGAAGGGTACTGCCTTCCCTGCTGAAGCCTGCCCAGACCATGACTGAGCCTCCTCCGTAGCGATCCACCTCTTGGACGCATCCATTCACGAATCGCTCGCCCTGGCGTCACCGTGACTCATCAGTAAACAGAACCTGAGTCCACTGGAGTCTGTTCCACCTCACATGTTGACGACACTAGGCAACCCGGGCTCTGCGATGAGCTGGAGTGAGGGGTATTCTCACTGCTGCCCTGCATGAAGCCAGGCCAGTTTCTCGCAGGCTTTGGCAGACTGTGCTTCTGCTGACGTTAATGTTTGCAGCTTGCATCAGTTGACGTCGCAGAGTCAGTTGACGTGACAGTTCGGTCGCGCAGAGCCGCCACACAGAGGTATATGTTCTCCCTTCTGCTGGTGCAGCGAGGGCGTCCTGAGCAGGGTCGTCGTTCTGCCCTTCCAGTTTCTTGGAATCGTGCCAGCAGCCTCTGGATCACCCCAAGACGTCTCCCAACTTCTCGTCCGGAAATTCCATCCTGCAGCCATGCTAGCGCCCGGCCTTGATCTACTGGCGTTAGGCTTCGTCGTGGTGGCATGGTTAGGAAAGTGACAATTATGCCCCTACTGTATTTATAGCGAAACAGAGGTGCTCAGTGTTCACGACTGACCCCTTTAGCACGTGCATCAGGACTTTACCGAGTTTTTCCACCTGCCTGCCTTTGGTACGCTTGCCAATGTCGCACAGCTTTTCACAAAAACTGACGATGTTTCACCTGCATTTGACACGTTCGTGGAAATTGATGAATTGTTGTCTACTGTTCCCTGTCTAAGGTCAACTTTTAACCCATTTGGATCGAAAGAACATTGTATTTTATTAGCGTACTTGCGACGATAAACAATGACGCTTGGCCGTTCCCGCAACAATGCTGTATAACACGTGTGTGATACAGCTTTTCTGCTCAAAGGCAGCAATGAAGGAGGTGTGTAAGAAAATGGTATTTACCTGTTCCTGGAGGACCCGTCAGAAAGACCAGCTTTCTTTGGACGTACTGAACGAAACTGAACTGATCCTCAGTCAGCATGAGAGAGAACATCATCTCCCCGATCGCTGACACAGCCTCGCTGTCCGTCCTCAGGGCCAGATTAGGCCGCTCCGGGCAATACACTCTGACGGTCGTGGCCGGCCCGCAAAACCTACGTCATGACAGAAAAAAGAAGAGATGAAGTGTGTGTACTGAGGGTGGTTGCTACACTGTTATTCTCGGTCCGCTACGCTCATCCCATGTAGCAAAACGTCTTCGGGCCCACGACGGCCGCAGTGAGACCCGAGGACCTTTGCTTTATGGTATGCTTAACGAATCGAGGGATGTAATTAGAGTGGCGGGTTCCCTTATTTAGGACTGCATGCTATGGCTGGCTACAGCGATGTGAAGTTCTGTTTAACCCCTTCAGTGCCAGCTGACGCCGACTGTGTTTCTGCAGACTTCGATACATCAACACAAACCTCTAGCTGTCCCAGGAACACGGATTTAGAGTGATGTCAGCAAGAAGCATAGATCTTCATGAGCCCCTGCAACTAGAGTTCTGTATGTATTTAGTGTCCTTGTTGGTCCATGGAACCTGCACAAGCACTATGCATACATGGAAACTTATTCATTGAAAGAAGGGCAATAATCACTGGGGAAATGGTATAATCAGTATCTTACCGAGCTAGAAGTTGGAGATACAGGTCCTCCGACATGCCTGGGTCTTCCGTGCACGCCATCCGAGCCTTCCACCATGTTTCCAGGTGCGCCTTGACAGTGTCCGGAACCTGCAGACTCTCTGCGTGGCCCGACATCTGGTCCTCCAGCAGGCACATTTGAAAAATATCCTCTGCGTCCTGGACTCCCACACACACGCGGAGTTTCTGAGAAAGTAACGCTTTGAAGGTTTAGCGTAATAATGGTTACGGGTGATCGAAGACGTCTGCGCAGGAAACCAACATACTCCAGACTGAAAGGTGACTGCCAAACGAGTGAAATGCAGAGCTCGAGCTGTGCTCTCGGTGACTAGGAATCAAGCAGTTTGAGAATGGGGAATGGGTCGGTCTGCCTAGAAATGATAGTAAACGAACACTCCACTTCTATGCTCTGGTGGTGTTACAGGCAATAGCGAGTGTGACAGAAGTAGAGGTGGGGTCCGCTTGTACCATGAAGGTAGGGACCCCGGGGAACTTACAAACCATTAACTTTGAGTGACTCAGCCATGGCACAACTGAAGAGGAAGAAGGAGACTTAACCCATTGGCTGTCGGTAGCGCTTTTTGTCGCGAATATTCCTGCAGGAATCGTCGCTACTAAACACGCTACCGACAACCAAAGGGTTAATGAGACAAAAATAAGAGAGTGACGAGCCTCTGTATCAACAGAAGAAACGATTACGATAAACAGAAAGAGAAACCAAGACAACAACAAGAATACCAAGAACAGCAACACGAAATACAGTAACAATCCATCCAGACGATCAGTACCCACAACAATCTACCTCCTGTAGTGTTGAATCTTGGCCCAGGAAATCCTGCAGCCGACGTCTGCTAACGTAGGGAAGTATCACAGTTTTCCGTATCAAGATGTTCGGAGCGATGTCAGCCACTGCCTGTTTCACAAACCTCTCTGACTTGTCCAGCTGTTCGACGATTTTTGCAAGTCGTTTTCCAAGGGCTGCGTCGGCGCCAGAGAGAGGTTGGAAGCCGATTGCTTTGACCTCTCCAACGAGGATCCCCAAGGAAAGATGAATGATCAGGATGTCAAAATCCCCTCGAACCTTTCGTGCAGACGGAGCTGTTTGTAAATGTGAATATTCATTATATAACAAAGATTGGCTGTATACAGTGTGATACAGCCCTGTTGCGTGAACGGACACGATTATTGTCTTGTAGAAAATCTGATCAACAAAAAGGTACGAGCACACACGATATTGATACTTGACCTACTTCCAGCTCACGTGCAATGACGCGATTTCATAGTGACGACTCTGGCACTCTGGCATCATGTATTGCGCTATTACGCCATCATGTAGGAACATTTGTCTGTCATCCAAAATATTCACGTCACATTACAAAGTAAACGACGTCATGTTCTTTGCCAAAGACTCAATGGCGGCTGCGTTGTGGTTAAGCGTGTGCCGAAAACCAACTCACATCTGATTTATCCCAAGAAAAAGTGAGTAAGAAATAGATTTTTACATCGGTTTTTCGGTGATACTGAGAATCTCACTCTCGTGGTCTTAAAACTTTATCCTACTCGCTTTCGATAAGGTTTAAAACCACTCGAGTGAGATACTCAGTATCATCTAACACCGATGTAAGACTCTATATATATTACCTCTGTTCCAAACTGTCCTGTTACCCGCTACACGATATGTATTAGTAAATAATTTCAGTTTCAGACATGATGTCTTACTTTTGTGTTTTTATATTTGTGTGAGCCAAAGGAGATTTTCTGTTTTATGCTTGTCGTTTAATGGACAATAAGATTTATTGATTTATTCAATTAGTAAAAAACAAATTAAGAAAAAGGATGTAAATACAGTCAAGTAAAACAAGCCTCTCTGCCTTCCTCTGTGTCTGTCTGTCTGTCTGTCTCTCTCTCTCTGTCTCTCGGTTTCTGTCTCTGTCTCTGTCTCTCTGTCTGTCTGTCTGTCTGTCTGTCTGTCTGTCTGTCTCTCTCTCTCTCTCTCTCTCTCTCTCTCTCTCTCTCTCTCTCTCTCTCTCTCTCTTAACTATGAAGGCAATGTATGACTCAGTGAAATTTTGTGTTAGAGACAGCCTGAATTGTACAGCGTATTTTGAGTGTTTCCAAGGTTCAAAACAAGGATGTTTAGCATCGCCGACATTGTTCTCCTTTTTTATTAACGAGCTTGCTGTGTACATTATTGAAAATGGTAAACATGGCTTCCAACTAAAAACCGATGCAGCAGAACTGTTTTTGTTGATGTTTGCAGATGACATTGCTTTGTTTTCATCAACCCCCCAATGGCCTTCAGACTCAACTGAACAATTTATACGAAGAAGCATCTAAACTTGGTTTGTCTGTTCACCTAGACAAGACGAAAATAATTGTGTTTCGAAATGGCGGGTATTTGTCAAAATATGAAAAATGGATTTATGGGGGAACGAGGGTAGAAGTTGTAAATAATTGTAAGTACCTTGGGTTAAACTTTACCTCGCGTTTGAGTCTAAACACATCAGTCGATGACTAAGTCACTAAGGCAAACAAATCTGTAATTGATATTTTCTGTATGTTGAAGAAAATCAACTGCGCTAGTCCTGATGTTTTTTTCAAGCTGTTTGATGCGCAGGTTGTCCCAATTTTGTTGTATGCCTCGGAAAATTGGGGTATAAACGAAATTGAAAGAGTCCATACATTTGCATGTAAACGTTTTCTTCATGTCAACTTCCGCACACCGAACCTGATGGTTTATGGTGGACTTGATCGATATCCCTTGTCAGTATTAACGTCAGTAAGATGTGTTTCCTACTGGCTTCGACTCTGTTACTAGATTTGCAAGTATGGCTTATCATATGCTAAATGTTACTAGATTTGCAAGTATGGCTTATCATATGCTTAAGGATTTAGACGATAAAGGGAAAGAAACATGAGTGTCAAAGATAAAGAATTTGCTTTTTCGAAATGGGTTTGGTCATGTGTGGATTTCACAAGGTGTTGGAAACAGGAATGCTTTTTAAACACGTTTAAACAAAGGATGGTTGATTGTTCCAAACAAAACTGGTCATCAAAGCTTTCTGAGAGTGAACGTTTTGCTGTGTATCGTAGTTTTAAACATACCTCTTGGCTTGACTTCGCGAACGAAGATACTATAGGAAAAAAGTCTATGGGGGTTGCCCATGACGTCTGCAGGCATGCTCGTGACTGCGGAGGCCAATCCGGGACAGGCAGGTTCGACCGCAGTGGCTGCAGAGGGAGGTCTGGCCAGGGTTCTGAGTTGCGGCATCTCTGGTTTTTCTCCTGAGCCGCTTATCTTTAAGGCTAGCTCTGCACGAGTCCTCAAAGGAGACAGCTGCCTTGTAAATGGTGGAGCGCCAGGTGTCACGGTCCGCAGCGAGTGAAGACCACTGACGGTGGTCGATTTGGCAGGCACTAAGTGACTTCTTGAGACAGTCTTTGTATCTCTTCTTTCGTGCCCCTCTGTCTCTGTGTCCAGTGGCGAGCTTGCCGAACAGGGTGATCTTGGGTAGGCGATGATCCTCCATCCTGGAAACACGTGCCCCGCCCAGCGGAGCTGTGTCCGCAGCAGCAAAACCTCGATGCTCACAGTTTCTGCCTGTTCAAGGACCTCGACGTTTGTGACATAGTCACTCCAGTGAATGCCAAGGATTGTACGCAGGCAGCGCTGGTGGAAGCGTTCGAGGAGTCGTAGTTGGCTGCGGTAGAGGGCCCAGGACTCGGAACCATACAGCAGGGTTGTGAGGACGACAGCTCTGTACACGCTGTTCTTGGTGCCTGTTTTCAGCTGTTGATTGTGCCACACCCGCTTAAATAGACGCCCGAAAGCACTGTTCGCTTTTGCCAGCCTGCTGTCCAGCGCCTTCTCCAGCTTGGCGTCTGATGTGATGATGCAGCCAAGGTAGGTAAACTGGTGCACTGACTTCAGTTTATAGTTGCCGATGGTGATGTGGGGAGGGCGATGCTCTACCTTGGGTGCCGGCTGATGGAGGACCTCTGTCTTTTTCAGACTGACCTCGAGTCCAAAGAGCTGGGCAGCATCTGCGAAGCAGGATGTGATACGCTTCAGGGCTCTCACTGTGTGTGCAACGAGGGCAGCGTCGTCAGCAAAGAGCAGCTCACGAATCAGTTGGTCTAGGGTTTTGGTGTGGGCCTGCAGTCGTCTGAGGTTGAACAGACTGCCATCGAGACGATACCTGATGTACACTGCATCGTCATCGTCGAGGTCCACTGTGGCCTGCTTCAACATCATGCTAAAAAAGATGGTGAAGATGGTCGGTGCCAGCACACAGCCCTGCTTCACACCGTTGAGAATGGGGAATGGTTCTGAGAGGTCATTGTTGAGTCTGACCTGGCCTTGCTGGTCCTCGTGCAGCTGGACGATCATGCTGAGGAACTTTGGGGGACAGCCAAGTCGCTCCAGGATCTGCCACATGCCTTGCCTGCTCACAGTGTCAAATGTTTTTGTTAGGTCGACAAACGTTACATACAACCCTTTGTTCTGCTCGCGGCACTTCTCCTGAAGCTGTCTCAGCACAAAGACCATGTCGGTGCTGCTCCTGTTGGCTCTGAAGCCACACTGGCCCTCTGGGAGGTGGTCTACTGCGATGGCAGGTACCAGCCGATTCAGGAGCAGCCTTGCAAGAATTTTCCCAGCAATGGACAGCAGGGTAATTCAACGATAGTTGGAGCAGGTGGACTTCTCTCCTTTGTTCTTGTACAGGGTGATGATGACTGCATCGCGGAGATCCTTTGGTAGTGTTCCTTCCTCCCAGCAGCAGAGAAAGAGGTCGTGGAGCTTGTTGTGCAGTGCTGGGCCTCCATGTTTCCAGATCTCTGGTGGGATTCCGTCAATGCCTGCTGCTTTGCCACTCTTGAGCTGGTGGATGGCTGGGAGAGTCTCTTCAGCAGTGGGCGGTTCATCCAATTCAAACTTTACTGGGAGGTATGGGATTTGGAGGATGACTGCTTCTTAAACAGTGCGCTCAGCACTGAAGAGGTCCTGAAAGTATTCCGACCAGCGGTTCAAGATGGAGTTATTATCTGTGAGGAGTGCCTGTCCATCAGCGCTTCGCAGGGGACTTTGTATCAGGTGCCTAGGGCCATACACTGCTTTCAGTGCTTCGTATTAGCCCCTGTAGTCACCGTTGTCAGCGCAAAGTTGGGTCCTCTGTGCGAGTCTGGTCCACCACTCGTTCTGGAGATCTCTGAGCTTGCGCTGGAGACTGCTGCAGACGAGGCGGAAGACAGACTTCTTCACATGGCAGGAAGGCTGGGCTAGGTGGGCCTGATGGGAGGCTCTTTTGTTTCCTAGGAGTTCCTGGATCTCTACGTCGTTTTCGTCAAACCAGTCTTTGTTCCTCTTTCTAGCGAAACCCAAGACTTCTGCAGAGGGTTTTGCGATAGCCGTTTTCAGTTGTTCCCAGAGTGTTTCAGGGAAGGAGTCTGCTGGGTCAGCTGTGTCTGTGAGCCTGCGCTGTAAATCTGTCTGAAAGGCAGCTTTTACGTCGTCACGCTGAAGGCTGGCAACATCAAGCTTTTTCTTGGGGGGCCCCCCTTTCTTGGGTTTTCGCTTGAAGTGGAGCCTGAGTTTGCAGCGGACAAGGCGGTGGTCAGTGTGGCACTCTGCGCTGGGCATCACTCTGGTGAGGAGGACGTCACTGCGGTCCCTCTGACGCACTAGGACATAGTCGATAAGGTGCCAGTGTTTGGAGCGAGGATGCATCCAGGTGGTCTTTCGACTGTCCTTTTGCTGGAAAGTAGTGTTGGTGATGACAAGCTGCTGCTCTGCACAGAACTCCAACAGTAGGCGGCCATTGTCATTGCAGTTCCCGACGCCATGCTTGCCGAGGACTCCCTTTCATGCTTCAGAGTCCTGGCCCACTCTGGCGTTGAAGTCGCCAAGGATGATGACTTTGTCGTCTGCAGGGGTGCTCTGTAGGAGGCTGCGCAGGTCAGTGTAGAACTTGTCCTTTTCTGCAGGCTCTGCCAGGAGGGTTGGGGAGTACACACTGAGAAGGGTGAGGTTTTGCTGATGTCTCAGTGGGAGGCGCATGGACATTATGCGGTCTGAGTGACCGGTTGGTAGGTTTTCCAGCTTAGTCGCAATGGAGGTCTTGACCATGAAGCCCACGCCTGAGAGCCGTCTTTCTGATGCAGACTTGCCTGACCAGTAGAGGGTATAGCCAGCGTCAAGTTCTTGGAGACTGCCTTCGTCCGGGAGGCGTACTTCGCCGAGCGCGGCGATGTCGATGTTTAACCTCCGCAATTCATGGGGGCGGAGCGACGTTCGGGGCGTCCGCTGTGTGCTGTCGAGCATGGTTCGGATGTTCCAGCATGCTACGTTGAGTCCGGTTGTGGTCGTCATTAGAGTGGGTCCGTTTTTTTTACTTGTTTTTTGACCGCAGTAGAAGATGCCCGTTGACCGCGGCTAGCCAACTGGGGTTGTGAGGGGATGAGCTTTGTTTAGGCCACCTTTTCTAGGCCCCTCTCCGTGTGGAGCAAGCAGTGCTGTCCCTAGAGAAGGCTGCTTGGTCGTTCAGGGTGTGCCGAGTGACGTTGTCATCCCCAGGTCAACATGAGGCGACCAATATCCTGAACCGCCATCATGCAGGTTTGAGACTGCGGCTTCGAGTGACATCTTTCACCTGCCGTTTCGCCCCTCGCCCGTCGCTACAGGACTTGGAATGGAATGTGTCATGGTCCATGGACGTTTCCTAAAGCCTGCGCGGGGGGAGCTTTTTGGTGGAGTGTAGTGTGTGCAGTACTGGCCCCACCCTTTAAACCCTTGGTTCGTCTGCCATGGCCTAGCAAGCTGGGACGGTGGCATCGAGGTCCTCGAGTCGTAGGTTTTATATCAGACTGTCCTTGTCCTAGTCTCTGGCTCAAAAACCTTCCCCGGAGACACGGGGGCTTTGAAGTCAGGGTTTTCCTCCCTTAGCCTTTCCGCAGCCAAGCGGCCAGGCCTGCAAGGCAGCAGGACAATGATGATTAATTTTCGAGGTTCTCTCCTCTAGATCCGCCGTGTTTAGCCTGGGGGCTCGTGCTGCCCAGTTTTTAGGTCACCTCGGAGAGGATGTGGCCAGGGACCATGCACGGACGGTCTTGGGATAGAGGATGCTATGCTAGTCCGGAGGGATTACACACGAGGGTGCCTCACGAAGGCCAAGAGGCCCTAGACTTAAACATACACTTGTACAAGAAAATTATTTTGAACTGGTTGAGCCAACTTATGTCAAAAATCTATACATCAAATTTAGACTTGGCATAGCCGAATTGCAAAGTAACAAACAAAGATATAGTACTCCCAATGCTGTAACGAAAGTGTGTCCATTGTGTGCCAAGGCTGTGGAAGATGAAGTTCACTTCATGTTTTATTGTCCATTATATGATGAACTGCGTTTCAAATACCTATGTAAGTTTGACCTTATGGAACTCAAAAAGAAAGAATTGTGTATCCTAGACACTATTAACCCGCAGTCTATTGCCGATTTAGCAAGATTTGTATTCCATGCATTTAAACTCCGCAGCAGCATGCTTGTATGATTCCACGTGCAAACTGTGGTTCTTATTCCGACCTGGTCTGTGTAGTACACGGCTGTTATTGGTAGCAGGGCCTTACTGCACCCACCCTTGTAGGCCTGAGGGAGGTCAAAGAAACCATTCTCGGGGTAGAATGGTTCCATTGACCTCCCTCAGGCCTACAAGGGTCAGTGTAGCAAACCCCTGCGACCAATAACTTATAATATACACCCAATATATATATATATATATATTATATATATATATATATTATATATATAATATATATATATATATATATATATATATATATGATTTTTCAATCAATTCTGAGAATGCTGTGCTAACGTGCTAATTATTCTTTACTTTTAACAAAGGCGTCGCCCAAAGCCAAAAAAGTGCACTCAATCAGATTATCTCCAAGGGACGTAATTTTTCATTCAATTCTGAGAATGCTGTGCTATTGCCATGAAATTTCAGGCTGGTAAGCATGCATTGTGTCATCAGGACATCAGCTGCCCTTTTTGTGACTGCATCGCTCACTATTTCTAGGAAAGAGAGGATAGTGGGAGAGAAGGAATGACAGACCTATCATTTTAAGCCTTCCACTGAACACCTACTACATAAAGTAGTAGGGACTAACCCCAGGCGCCCCGCCATCTGCTGGAGAATATCCAGACCTCACAGAGAGAGAGAGAGAGAGAGAGAGAGAGAGAGAGAGAGAGAGAGAGAGAGAGAGAGAGAGAGAGAGAGAGAGAGAGAGAGAGAGAGAGAGAGAGAGAGAGAGAGAGAGAGAGAGAGAGAGAGAGAGAGAGAGAGAGAGAGAGAGAGAGAGAGAGAGAGAGAGAGAGAGAGAGAGAGAGATATATATATATATTCTTTACTTTTAACAAAGGCGTCGCCCAAAGCCAAAAATGCACTCAATCAGATTAGCTCCAAGGGACGTAATTTTTCATTCAATTCTGAGAATGCGCTTACTGTGCTAATGCCATGGAATTCCAGGCTGGTGAGCTTGCATTGTGTCATCAGGACATCAGCTGCCCTTTTTGTGACTGCATCGCTCACTAGATCTAGAAAGAGAGGGGAGTGGGAGAGAAGGAATGACAGACCTATCATTTTGAGCTTTCCACTGAACACCTACTACATAAAGCAGTGGGGACTACCCCCAGGCGCCCCGCAATCCGCTGGAAAATATCCAGTCTTTCCCCCGAGGGTGTGGGGGGGGGGGGGGGATGCTAGTAAATATTCCCAAACAGATATTGGACCTGCTGAGTAGATGATGTCCTGATGACACAATGCAAGCTTACCAGCCTGGAATTCCATGGCATTAGCACAGCAAGCGCATTCTCAGAATTGAATGAAAAGTTATAATATATATATATATATATATATATATATATATATATATATATATATATATATATATATATATATATATATATATATATATATATATATATATATATATATATATATATATATATATATATATATATATATATATATATATTCGATCATTAATAATCATAACTGCCTTCTGCTTTCAAAAACACTTGAAATCTTTTTTAAAGCAATAATACCTAAAACAGAATTTCTCTCTCTCAGAAAATCACAGAAACACAGCTCCGAGATGAGGAACATGGCTCCTTTCTTAACCTTCTGATTCTGATCCTGGCACAAAGTCTGAAGACACTGCAGGGTTCGCTGCTGTGCACGATCCGCCCTGACGTCACTCTCGTCCGGTGGAAGAGGTCTTTTCGGCGGGCGGGTCTGCGCCATATGTGACATCAAATTGCGAGACACTGATTGTAGAGCTGTAGACAAGCACGGCACACAATTACTTCCCTTGGCCCCGTCCTTAAGAACTTCATTAGCCACTATAAAACGTGCGACATTTGAATTCCGCTTCTGTGGGAAGCACTGATATGACGCATACGATCAGAAAGGCACAACTGTGATTAGTTCAACTAATCACGTATGACAAAATATACGGTCGGAACACATCCGACATCCGAAAAAAATCACACAATCATAAAAACGACTTGTTCTGTCTAGGAACCGCTTCTGTTTCGGTTAGTATTCGTATCAGATTCGTGCTTATGGAAACGTTGTTTAACCAATAAATCCCGTTTTGCTTAGTAAATTCAGTCACCCTGTGAACGCTATCGTCTTGCAGATGATTCAAAGTGTTTAACAAAATAGTTCCAAGGCATCCCTGAGCTACGTTTCCATAAGCACGAATCCGATACGAATACGATCCGAACCCGATGCGGTGGTGCAATTTTCTTTCAAAATTTGCGTCATTTTCGTTCGAAGCCGGATGCGAATTCGAGTCCGCATCAGGCATATGAAAACACACAAACATGAAAGGACTCGCACGAACCTTCCTGTTTCGGATCCGCTTCGGATTCGGATCGGGTTCGTATCGGATTCGTGTTTATGGGTCAGGCGCTTAAGTTACAGCAATTTGTTCGCGAAATCAGCAAAATTAAAAATAA
>BTPG01000004.1:214497022-214569522 GCA_036245525.1 Semisulcospira habei | reverse complement strand
GAGAGAGAGAGAGAGAGAGAGAGAGAGAGAGAGAGAGAGAGAGAGAGAGAGAGACTTCGGCGCTCTAGAGAGAATTACGTCATATTTAGAGTATTATGTCAATGTCTGCGTGGTGACGGAGTTGCCTCTTTTACGTCACCCACACTGTCTGACTTTTTCTAGAAGTCAAGTTGTTGTTTTTTTTTTTACTGTTTTAATTCTTTTCTGAAAAGAATTAGTTTTGTACTAAAGAAATTTAAAGGATACAAAGCTGGCTAACTAACTCATCCAATGTCTTTATCCAAACTAGCTATATCCAAATTTCAAGTAAATATAACAAAAATTACGGACTCTTATCTGGGTCAACCGACTTCCTATAAACGGTTGTTTATGTCTTAAGTTAAATGAGACATTCATTTACAATATGCTCGGAGGCTCTCTTAGCCACCCCTTTAAGAAAGTATTTCGCTAAGTTTCAACTTGTGTGTACAGAAATATCGGAGATTCTCTTGTTCTCTTGTTTACATACATACGCACACACACACACACGCACACACACACACACACACACACGCACGCACACACACACACACACACACACATACATACATACATACATACATACATACATACGCACATACGGCGCTTCACGCCAAATGTATGTTCAGCAGCGAGGTTAGTGTAACTAGACATGACGTAATTTTTATCTTGTTACTTCAATTGTAAGAGTGTTTGGCCTGCCCGCCTTTGACATCATGGACATGCTATTAAATTCGCCCCACCGCGACCCGTCCTAAAAAGTCCTATAAAAAGAAGGGACTTAATGACCAGGATTCATTCATTCATTCGTTCGCATGTTTGTTTGTTCGTCGGTTCGTTTGTTCTTTTATTCATTCATTTAGTTTCGTCAGGTAACATCAACCAATCAAGCAATCATTTAATCGATGGAATGACCAATCAATCAATCAATCAATCAATCAATCAATCAATCAATCAATCAATCAATCAATCAATCAATCAATCATTCATTCATTCATTCAATCAATCAATCAATCAATTTGCCAGCAAACCAGACAAAAACTAACAACAACGAACCAACAAAGACCAAATGCAAGTAAACAAGGGAGTGTTTACCGTGAGAACTAGCAGCCGATGTGGAGGGCGGGTGTTTGGTGGGAGCTGGCGGTATGGAAGACGAGGACGGCCTGATCTGTTTGGTGGGTGTTACCTGACCACGCTGGCTGACTACGCTTGTCGCTGTGCTGCCTGAGGGCTGTGAGGTGGGTGTGACCTGACCACTCTGGATGGCTACGCTTGTCGCTGTGCTGCCTGAGGGCTGTGAGGTGGGTGTGACCTGACCACTCTGGATGGCTACGCTTGTCGCTGCGCTGCCTGAGGGTTGTGAGGTGGACACAGAACTAGAACCGGTTTCCTTTAATATTTTAAGTGGTATGTGTTCAACTTCTTCCTCCTGACATAAATTCTTGGTGAAGTGCACTGGCGGAAAGGAGTACATCTTCGTTTGCCACTCGGGATAAAATTCTTTGATTTTCTCCGTCCATTCGTTCATCTCCGCTGGCGTTGGTTGAAATGGCGTTGTGTGTGAGGGATTCATCTGGAAGGCAAGGGGAAAGTGAATGTTCATGCAAAGCAAGTGGTAGGAACAAGAACATTATTCCCGGAAATCGGAGTTAGGTGAAAATGGCTGCCGTTTCGACAAAAACAATGGTTTAACCTGTTCAGTGCCGAGAAAATGTCAACATCACCTAACTGCAAGAGGTATAGATCCTCATGAGCCCTCGCTCATCCGAAACACGCAGCCTCTTCCAAAGCTGACTTTTGTTCCACGCACAGCTTCTTCCAGGGCTGACTGTTTGAGGGGAGTAAATAGTGACTCCAAAACTTGCAAAAATGAATTAATTATTATTGAAAAAGTTGAAGACTAGGTACAGCGCTGGATTATGAACATTCAGTATCTCCCTTTAATCCCCCTCCCCCCTCCCCCCGCCTGATCCGCACGGCAATGGCACACACAAACACAAACGCAGAATGGCACACACAAACACAGACGGCAGACACACGGCGCTTCCTACCGGTTATACGTTCTGTGGCCACACGGGGCAATTGCTTACGGTGCATGTAGTAACTTTTTCGCAAGAAATAGTTTCAAAAATTTCCTCCCTTTTTGCAATTGTTTTAGGAATGTCAGTAAAACTTCAAATTTTTGCCTTTTTTTTTTTTTTTTTTTTTTTGGGGGGGGGGGGGGGGGCGTTTTGAGCAACAAAAGGCATGACAGGTGGTGTAAAAAAGAGCAAACTGGGTAATTTTAGTCGACCTAGTGTGTTCATGGGAGCCTAATTGGGGCATGTGCACGGTTGTATGCAGGCTTGCAGACGATAGTTTTGACGGTTATGGGGTACTTAGTGCATTTGCATTAGAGTGTTGTGAACTTATTTATTTTAAGAATTGCTGAAAATGTTTCGTGATGTGCTCCGCGTGGATTTTTTTTATTTGGCAGAAAGGTTCTTTCTTCATAGTTTTATGCTGCAAGAGGCTATGTAACAGATAACAGTGTAACCTAATTGCCCTATGTGGCCTGTGAGCTGGCCGCGTAGCCGCAACCATTTTGAAGAATAAGGTGGCATGGCCCATGCCCACAAGATCTCTTCTGTATGAGCTCGCATGCATATTCCATCTTTTCCACACTACGTTCGCAAATATCATACAAAAATAGAGCGACTCTCTTCCTAAATGAAGAACATCGCGCCAGCTCATACACATGTAAAACACTGACGTACTCGCCGCTGGTGACTGAGGAACATTGTATAAAACACTCCACGGTTTTAACAGCCAGTGCGTAGCACTTATAGTTCGCTTCCAGCTGCCAGACAGAAAAGGCACGGCGAAGTCAAATTCCCGGCACTCTCGCGCGCTCATTCTATTTATATCGCACCTGCTACTGAGCAGTACACGGCTGTCTATAGTGTAGCCGGCGCTCTGCCGCTATAACAACTACCTAAAGATTTGTATTCATAACACATCTCTGCCTAAAGTGACTGTTGTGAAAGCAACATCGTTCAATAGTTGATTTTCTTCCCTACACACTGATACCAAACATGACAACATTTTGACATACACTTATGTAGCAGGTTATGGTGAAAATAAAGAGAACGAGAATTTGTTGATGTACGATGTCGGTGTTTGTTGTGAAATTGACGAAGTTCCCACAGCCGTAACACGAAGAGGCAACTTTTCCCAACGAAACACACTACACACAGCATGCCTACAGTAAGTATCACTAACCGGATTTTGGTTCCGCGGTGGGGGACGGAAGCAGGAGGTCACTCACGGACAGCGGGTCGCGTTCCGGCATTTCTCGCCGGCAGTCCCGGTACTCCACAGGACTGCTATTGCCATCCGTGTATTAAAATCCGATCAGTCCATCACCAGTCACAGTATTTAACCGTGTTTTTAGAGGAGGAAAAACTCAGACTGCTCATGACCGAGCACTGACAGGACACTCGTGTCACCGTCCTCCACTCGGTCATTCCTCCACTAAAACAGAAAAATCTTGTATAGGGCTCGGGAAGTTCCCGGCCGCGTTGCCTAGGAGAGTCGGCGCGTCATCCGCCATCTCAGTTTCGGAGGATAGGATTTTCTTAAGATAGTAGCGGCGAAGTAGTGTTTCAACACGTTTTTCTTCATGTTTCTTCCTCTTTGGAAACAAACAAAAACAGATTCTGGTTACTGAGCGGTTTCCTACGGTGATGGCAAGACTTTCTGTTATTGCCTATAGCACGTCAAGACTTTTCTGACATTGTCCTGACAGCGATTTCCCTATGGGCGGCGGCTTAGCCTGTCCCGTATCCTCACAAGATGGCCGCCATGACTAGCGTGATGACGTCAGCTTCCCGAGCCCTATAGCGCTGTTTAGCCGGCGTTGATGTATCTGTGAACAGAAACTATTGTTCTTATGTCTAGTGTGTCAGCAAACTGAATTGCCAGGCCGTATATTTAAAAACACTGTTGAATACTGAGACCTGTGATGGACTGATCGGATTTTAATACACGGATGGCAATAGCAGTCTGTGGAGTACCGGGACTGCGGGCGAGAAATGCCAGAAATGTCAGTGACCTCATTAACCACCCTCCTGCTTCCGTCCCTCACCGCAGAACCAAAATCCGGTAAGTGATACTTACTGTAGTCAGGGCATGCTGACCTTGCATGCAAGTGTGTTTTAAGTTCGTTGCCGGGAAAAGTTGCGTCTTCGTGTTACGGCTCGGGGAACTTTGTCAATAGTCACAACTTGACAAACACCAACATGGTACATCAACAAATTCTCGTTCTTAGTCTTTATTTTCACCATAACCTGCTATACAAGTGTAAGTCATAATGTTGTCATTATTATTACATGGTCCCCGGCCACATCCTCTCCGAGGTGACCCCCAAAACTGGGCAGCACGAGCCCCCAGGCTAAACACGGCGGATCTAGAGGAGAGAACCTCGAAAATAAATCATTGTCCTGCTGCCTTGCAGGCCTGGCCGCTTGGCTGCGGAAAGGCTAAGGACGGAAAACCCTGACATCAAAGCCCCCGTGTCTGCGGGGATGGTTTTGAGCCAGAGACTAGGACAAGGACAGTCTGATATAAAACCTACGAACCGAGGACCTCGATGCCACCGTCCCAGCTTGCTAGGCCATGGCAGACGAACCAAGGGTTTAAAGGGTGGGGCCAGTACTGCGCACACTGCACTCCACCAAAAAGCTCCACCATGCAGGCTTTAGAAAACGTCCACGGACCATGACACCGACCTTTCCAAGTTCTGTAGCGATGGGCAAGGGGCAAAACGGCAGGTGAAAGATGTCACTGGAAGCCGCAGTCTCAAACCTGCATGCAGGCGGTTCAGGTTATTGGTCGCCTGATGTTGATCTGGGGATGACAACGTCACTCGGCACACCCTGAACGACCAAGCAGCCTTCTCTAGGGACAGCACTGCTTGCTCCACACGGAGAGGGGCCTAGAAAAGGTGGCCTAACCAAAGCTTATCCCCTCGTAACCCCAGTTGGCTAGCCGCGGTCAACGGGCATCTTCTCCTGCGATCAGAAAACAAGAAAAAAACAACCGATCCACTCTCATGACGACCACGACCACGACCAGACTCGACGTAGCATGCTGGAACATCCGAACCATGCGCGACACAGCAGACAGCGGACGCCCTGAGCGTCGCTCTGCCCTCATTGCCGATGAATCGCGGAGGTTAAACATCGACATCGCCGAGCTCAGCGAAGTACGCCTCCCGGAGGAAGGCAGCCTCGAAGATATTGGCGCTGGCTACACCCTCTACTGGTCAGACAGGCCTGCATCAGAAAGACGGCTCTCAGGCGTGGGCTTCATGGTCAAGACCCTCATTGCGGCCAAGCTGGAAAACCTACCAACGGGTCACTCCGACCGCATCATGTCCATGCGCCTCCCACTGAGACACCAGCAATACGTCACCCTTCTCAGTGTGTACTCCAAAACCCTCCTGGCAGAGCCTGCAGAAAAAGACAAGTTCTACTCTGACCTGCGCAGCCTCCTACAGAGCACCCCTGCAGACGACAAAGTCATCATCCTTGGCGACTTCAACGCCAGAGTGGGCCAAGATTCTGAAGCCTGGAAAGGAGTCCTCGGCAAGCATGGCGATGGGAACTGCAATGACAATGGCCGCCTACTGTTGGAGTTCTGTGCAGAGCAGCAACTTGTCATCACCAACACTACTTTCCAGCAAAAGGACAGTCGAAAGACCACCTGGATGCATCCTCGCTCCAAGCACTGGCACCTTATCGACTATGTCCTAGTGCGTCAGAGGGACCGCAGCGACGTCCTCCTCACCAGAGTGATGTCCAGCACAGAGTGCCACACTGACCACCGCCTTGTCCGCTGCAAACTCAGGCTCCGCCTCAAGCTGAAACCCAAGAAAGCCCCCCCCCCTCCCCCCAAGAAAAAGCTTGATGTTGCCAGCCTTCAGTGTGACGACAAGAAAGCTGCCCTTCAGACAGATTTACAGTGCATGCTCAAAGACACAGTTGATCCAGCAAACTCCTCCTGTTACGATTGTGGTTGTGTTATCCTGTGAGAGCGTACATGTGTTATTCGTAGGTAACGATCTGATTTTTGTTGAGCTATCACGGTTACGTTTCACGTGTTTTTTTTAAATAAGATTTTCTTTTGTTCGTGAGTAGAGCCGTTTTCGTTTTGTTAAGTTTAGTCCGGAACGTTGTAGACAGGTCGCACTGTCTGGTGGCCTCATTAGTGTCACGTCGGTTGATTGACATCTGACATCGCTACATTTTTCGCTACTTTTTGTTTTCCTGTCCGCGCGTGAAGTGAGCAGCTTTTATTGTTTTGGGAATGTTCTCGTACCTTTTTGAGCTACCAGGTGATAGGGATACCATACTTTTATGTGACTTAATTATACGCTATAATTTAGAGCTAAAGTAAGCAGCCGTATTTTTGTAGCCTGATATATTGTTTCGGGAAAGTTCATGTTAATGAGTTTCGGCTGCATGTTATGTTCTGGTTGTTTGAGTTCATGATTTCCGTAGAAGATTCTAGATTTTGTTAGTGTATATAAGGAGGGCGTTGGGAAAGCCCGTGAGTACATTGTCTTGCTTTGTCAGTTGTAGAGATACGCAGTTTATTGCGAGAGACGCTGTGTATGAGAAACTTTGAGTCGTAGTGTGGACATAGCGAAAGAGACTTTGTATTCAATAGTTTGTGCATTTGGAAGTGCATTATTGTGTGGATATCGCATCGCTGAATTAAATTGTTGGAACTGTTACTCCAATATTGTCTACATATTTAAGCCACGTGTGTCGGATTGCAGCTGAACGAGGTTTACTTTAAAGAACTCTACGTGCGTGTATGTCTGGTGTGTTTATCATACTTCGACTACAACTCCACCACGTAACATTTGGCGACCCCGACGAGATCTCTTCAGTTGGTTCAGTGGAAAGGGTAGCAGGAGAAAACAGCCAGCAGTAAAAAGCAGAGATGACGACATCGGAGATGGAGATATTCCTGAAAATTGGAAAGGAATGTGGACTCGAAGGAGCTCAACTCCTCGAGTTTGTAAAAGAGAGAGAAAAAGAGAGACTGGAGAGAGAGGAGAAAGAAGAAAAGAGACGAGAGAGAGAGAAGAAAAGGAGAGAGAGGAGAAAGAAGAAAAGAGACGAGAGAGAGAAGAAAAGGAGAGATTCGAAAGAGAAGAAAGAGACAAAGAGTGTGAAATTAGGAAACTCGAAATTCAAGCAGAAGATGCGGAGAGGCAGCGACAACACGAAATTCGTCTGAAGCAGATGGAGATAGAGGCACAGAGTCAGAGAACTAATGAAGCAACAGCATTAGCGAACAGAGAACAAACAGCCCGTGCGCCAAAACTTCCACCTTTCATTGAAAATTCAGATAAGATGGACGCTTATCTGGAGCGATTCGAGCGCTTCGCAAATAGCAACCATTGGAAACAAGAGACTTGGCCTATTAAACTGAGCGCACTTCTAACTGGCAAAGCGCTTGAATTTTACACCCGCTTACCAAGAGAAGAAGCCGAAGATTATACTCATTTGAAAGCCGCCCTGTTGAGACAGTACGACTTCACTGAAGAAGGTTACAGGCGACGATTTCGGAACTGCAAGCCTGAAGAAGGAGAAACACCCGGCCTATTCATTGAGAGAATTAGAAACTACCTGGAGAAATGGATAGAGCTGGCTGGCCTAAACAGAGAGTACCAAGACCTGTGCGACCTCATCATCAAAGAACAAGTTTTCAGCGCATGTTCTAAGGACCTGGCCGCCCACCTCAGAGAGCAAAAAGACCAGTCACTAAAGGCCCTGGCCGACTTCGCTCAAAGATACCTTGACGCTCACAACATGAAGTTCGGGTCCAGTAAGCCACAGCGTGTGTCTGCACCAGCAGAGGAAATCCACAATGTCAGAGACACCCCGAGATACAAGCCAGTGGAGAACCTGACATGTTTTCTCTGTGGAAAGAAAGGTCACAAAGCGATACGGTGTCCTTCTAAAGATGTTCCCCGAGGCGACAACATCAGAAGATCCAACCAAGATCGTGGGATAGCAGGCAGAAGCAGTACCACGTCTCAACACAGAGCTGCCGCTGTATTAGCCAATGATATGACGTCATCCAATGACTTTGAGTCTAGAGAAAAGCGAGCGACACCAGAACTGATTGAATCTTTCAAAAAGAATGGACGCATCCCAGTAGGAGATGGGACTACATTTTTACCAGTCTCAAACATCGCGCTGCCTGAGAATGAAGTGCCGAACATGCCGGTGGTGTCAGGATTCGTCGACGACACACCAGTGAGAGTGTTGAGAGACACTGGTTGTAGCTGCATCATCGTGAGAGAGGACCTAGTAGCTGAAGACCAGAAGCTACAGGAGTGGACCACCCTCATTTTGGCTGACGGAACTGTAAGGATTATCCCCCTTGCCAAAGTCAGTGTCGACACCCCATACTTGACAGGAGAGGTGAAGGCGTTGTGCGTGAAGACGCCAGTCTACGACCTCATCATCGGAAACATTGATGGTGCCAGAAACGCAGACGATCCAGATCCAGAGTGGAGACCTGAAATATGTTCTGTTACCACGAGAAGTCAAGCAAAGAAGAGTCACCAGACCACCCCTCTCAAAGTGGCGGACAACACGGAAGCCGCCGTGGTGAATAAGGAAAGGCTGGTGGAGCTACAGAGAGGTCAAGACAAACCAAAATTGGCGGAATCGGTGAGTCTTGCTGATGACGAAAGACTAGACGACGAGAACCTGTTTGACCTTAATGAACTCCGACACAAAGAGAATGTAGAAGATATCCAGTTCGGTCAGAATCTGACCCAGACTCAACGTGAAGAGCTGCGCGTCCTGACTCAAGAGTTCGAGCATCGGTTTACACCTGACCCAGGGACAACTGACACCATCCTGCACGAGGTAAACCTGACGTCAAACGAGCCAGTTCGCAGCAAACCTTATCGTCTTCCTTATAACACGAGGGAAGAATTGAAAAAGGATATCAAGAAAATGCTGAGTCTGAATGTTATCAGAGAGTCCAAGTCACCATATGCATCCCCAGTTGTCATCGTGAAGAAACCAGATGGAACCAACCGAGTGTGTGTGGACTATCGCAGACTCAATAAACTAACAAACTTTGATCCAGAGCATATGCCCACAGCGGACGAACTGTTCCAGAAAGTCAGCGGAGACCGATTTTTCTCCAAAATTGACCTAAGCAAAGGGTATTGGCAAATCGGGGTTCGCAGAATTTTGGAGCAGATTACCTGAGCTGAGCAGTTTGAATGAACATTTTTGTGTCCAGAATTTTTGTGTGAAACATTTTGATGCTCAGGACTGTTTACAGGAACTGTGAGACGTTTATTTTAATTTGATTTTTGATGTGAAGTTATATTTGTTTTGGGTTTTTGTGTAGGTGCACACAGCCACAACCGTATTTTTTTTATTTGAGAAGAAATTTTTGTGAAATTTCATTCTTAAGAGGGGGGTAATGTTACGATTGTGGTTGTGTTATCATGTGAGAGCGTACATGTGTTATTCGTAGGTAACGATCTGATTTTTATTGAGCTATCACGGTTACGTTTCACGTGTTTTTTTAAATAAGATTTTCTTTTGTTCGTGAGTAGAGCCGTTTTCGTTTTGTTAAGTTTAGTCCGGAACGTTGTAGACAGGTCGCACTGTCTGGTGGCCTCATTAGTGTCACGTCGGTTGATTGACATCTGACATCGCTACATTTTTCGCTACTTTTGTTTTCCTGTCCGCACGTGAAGTGAGCAGCTTTTATTGTTTTGGGAATGTTCTCGTACCTTTTTGAGCTACCAGGTGATAGGGATACCATACTTTTATGTGACTTAATTATACGCTAGAATTTAGAGCTGAAGTAAGCAGCCGTATTTTTGTAGCCTGATATATTGTTTCGGGAAAGTTCATGTTAATGAGTTTCGGCTGCATGTTATGTTCTGCTTGTTTGAGTTCATGATTTCCGTAGAAGATTCTAGATTTTGTTAGTGTATATAAGGAGGGCGCTGGGAAAGCCCGTGAGTACATTGTCTTGCTTTGTCAGTTGTAGAGATACGCAGTTTATTGCGAGAGACGCTGTGTATGAGAAACTTTGAGTCGTAGTGTGGACATAGCGAAAGAGACTTTGTATTCAATAGTTTGTGCATTTGGAAGTGCATTATTGTGTGGATATCGCATCGCTGAATTAAATTGTTGGAACTGTTACTCCAATATTGTCTACATCCTTAAGCCACGTGTGACGGATTGCAGCTGAACGAGGTTTACTTTAAAGAACTCTACGTGCGTGTATGTCTGGTGTGTTTATCATACTTCGACTACAACTCCACCACGTAACACCTCCCCTGAAACACTCTGGGAACAACTGAAACTGCTATTGTAAAATCTCCTGTGGAAGACTTGGGCTTTGTTAGAAAAAGGAACAAAGACTGGTTTGACGAAAACGACGTAGAGATCCAGGAACTTCTAGCAAAAAAAGAGCCGCCCACCAGGCCCACCTAGCCCAGCCTTCCTGCCCTGTGAAGAAGTCTGCCTTCCGCCTCATCTGCAGCAGTCTGCAGCGCAAGCTTAGAGAGCTCCAGAACGAGTGGTGGTCCAGACTCGCACAGAGGACCCAGCTTTGCGCTGACAACGGTGACTACAGGGGCTTCTACGAAGCACTAAAAGCAGTGTATGGCCCCAGGCACCTGGTACAATGTCCCCTGCGAGGCGCTGATGGACATTCACTCCTCACAGATAATACCTCCATCTTGAACCGCTGGTCGGAATACTTTCAGGACCTCTTCAGCGCTGAGCGCACTGTTCAAGAAACAGTCATCCTCCAAATCCCACAACTCCCACGAAAGGTTGAATTGGACGAACCGCCCACCGCCGAAGAGACCCTCACAGAGATCCACCAGCTCAAGAGGGGCAAAGCAGCAGGCATTGACGGAATCCCGCCAGAGATCTGGAAACATGGAGGCCCAGCACTGCACAACAAGCTCCACGACCTCTTTCTCTGCTGCTGGGAGGAAGGAACACTACCAAAGGATCTCCGTGATGCAGTCTGTATCTGTACAAGAACAAAGGAGAGAAGTCTGCCTGCTCTAAGTATCGTGGAATTACCCTGCTGTCCATTGCCGGGGAAATTCTCGCAAGGCTGCTCCTGAATCGGCTGGTACCTGCCATCGCTGAAGATCACCTCCCAGAGGGCCAGTGTGGCTTCAGAGCCAACAGGAGTACCACCGACATGGTCTTTGTGCTGAGACAGCTTCAGGAGAAGTGCCGCGAGCAGAACAAAGGGCTGTACGTAACGTTTGCCGACCTAACAAATGCGTTCGACACTGTGAGCAGGCAAGGCATGTGGCAGATCCTGGAGCGACTTGGCTGTTCCCCAAAGTTCCTCAGCATGATCGTCCAGCTCCACGAGGACCAGCAAGGCCAGGTCAGACTCAACAGTGACCTCTCAGAACCATTCCCCATTCTCAACGGCGTGAAGCAGGGCTGGGTGCTGGCACCGACCCTCTTCACCATCTTCTTTAGCATGATGTTGAAGCAAGCCACAGTGGACCTCAACGATGATGACCCAGTGTACATCAGGTATCGTCTCGATGGCAACCTGTTCAACCTCAGACGACTGCAGGCCCACACCAAAACCCTAGAAAGACTGATTCGTGAGCTGCTCTTTGCTGATGACGCTGCCCTGGTTGCACACACAGAGAGAGCCTTGCAGCGCATCACGTCCTGCTTCGCAGATGTTGTCCAGCTCTTTGGACTCGAGGTCAGTCTGAAAAAGACAGAGGTCCTTCATCAGCCGGCACCCAAGGAAGAGCACCGCCCTCCCCACATCACCATCGGCGAGTCCGAACTGAAATCTGTACACCAGTTTACCTACCTTGGCTGCATCATCACGTCATACGCCAAGCTGGACAAGGAGCTGGACAACAGACTGGCAAAAGCGAACAGTGCTTTCGGGCGACTATTCAAGCGGTCGTGGCACAATCAACAGCTGAAAAAAAGGCACCAAGATCAGCGTGTACAGAGCTGTCGTCCTCACCACCCTGCTGTATGGTTCCGAGTCCTAGTCCCTCTACCGCAGCCAACTACGACTCCTCGAACGCTTTCACCAGCGCTGCCTGCGTACCATTCTCAGCATTTACTGGAGTGACTATGTCACCAACGTCGAGGTCCTTGAACAGGCGGAAACTGTGAGCATCGAGGCTTTGCTGCTGCGGACACAGCTTCGCTGGGCGGGGCAGGTCTCCAGGATGGAGGATCATCGCCTACCCAAGATCACTCTGTTCGGCGAGCTGACCACTGGACACCGAGACAGAGGGGCACCAAAGAAGAGATACAAAGACGGTCTCAAGAAATCACTTAGTGCCTGCCAAATCGACCACCGCCAGTGGTCTTCGCTTGCTGCGGACCGCGACACCTGGCGCTCCACTGCCATTTACAAGGCAGCCGTCTCTTTTGAGGACTCTCGCAGAGCTAACCTTAAGGACAAGCGGCTCAGGAGAAAAAACAGAGTTGTCGTAACTCAGAACCCTCACCAGACCTTCCCCTGCAGGCACTGCGGTCGAACCTGCCTGTCCCGGATTGGCCTTCGCAGCCACGAACATGCCTGCAGACGACGTAGGCAAGCCCTATAGAATTTTCGTTCACGAAGTCAAGCCAAGAGATTATTACATGGTATTTATATGGCTCATTTCTCATATTTATAATATAACTCAATGCGCAGAATGTAGCCGCGAACTGAACCCAACAAGCACGCTCACGTGAATCACGCGCATTTACTTACACACTGTACGTCAGTAAACACAGAACATTCACGTGGTGCTAGGCAAGCTCACGCGAGTTACTGAAGTTGTCTTTGGAAATCGTTTGTACTTGAAATTTTATTAAGGGCTGAAACTGATACCAAAGTCATGTTTGTTATCAGTGTGTAGATGAGAATTTCAACTTTTGAACTATGTTGCTTTCACAACAGTCAATTTAGGCATAGATGTGTTATGAATACAAACCTGTAGGTAGTTGTTATAGCGGCAGAGCGCCGATCAGGCTATAGACAGCCGTGTACTGCACAGTAGCAGGTGCCATATAAATAGAATGAGCGCGCGAGAGTGGAATATGACCTCGCCGCGCCTTGACAGGCCAAAGTACACAGTGGGCATCCCCTGCAAACCCATCTGTTAAAATGCCCTAGCCTTAGTCTGTCCCAGTCATCCCCTAATTTTTCAATCCCCTAAACAACACTACCGCCCACTTGCTGCACATTTGCCATGCACAAAATCTAAAAAAAATAAGGACATCACCCGTCTCATTTCCTGGTTATCAACATGATTCTGTACCAACCCTACATCCAAGCGCAGCCAAAACTGGTACACAAAAAATAAATCAACAAATACACTAAACGTGGCCCACGGTGCAGGTAAACAGGGTGTTGCGAAGCAAAACATACAAAAACGCCTATAAAACTGCAAGCAAAGCGATTGTTTGGCAAAATTTCAAATTTTTCATGATTTTTCTGTTTTCCAACTGCAAAAGTCCAAACTCTATGATATGGTTACATTAAACCATATTCTGGTCTATGTCACATATGGCATGTGGTGCCTCTGACAGGCCAAAGTACACATTGGGCATCCCCTGCAGTCCCATCTGTTAAAATGTCCTAACCTTAGTCTGTCCCAGTCATCCCCTAATTTTTCAATCCCCTAAACAACAGGGATCAAAACCAGAAATACTGGCCAGAATCGCGCAGACAACAATAGCGCTTTCAAGACTGAAGACCATATAATAATAAAAATAATACATGGTATTAATATGGAGCATTTCTCATATTTATAATATAACTCAATGTGCAGCGAAAACGACACACACACACACACACACACACACACACACACACACACACACACACACACACACACACACACACACACAGAGTCTGCAGGGGGGGGGGGAGGTACAGAAAAAAACCGTAGAGATTACACGAAAGTCTGCGAGAAAAGGTAAGTTTTTAACTTTGCTTTGAACTGCGTAACGGGGGAGGCATTTCTCAGCTCAGTCGGTAAGGAATTCCAAATTAAAGGAGCAGTACATCTGAAAGAGCGTTCACCGGCAGATTTGAGATGGTACAATGGAACTTTGAGAAGTTTCTTTCCCGATGAACGCAGTGAGCGAGAGGGCTGGTAAGTAATTAGACTGGAGGAAAGGTATGATGGAAGACTGCCATCAAAGTGGCGGTATGCAAGGGTCGTAATCTTAAACTGTATGCGGGATTGGATTGGAAGCCAGTGAAGGTCTTTCAGTATAGGGGTTTCGTGGTCTCGTTTTCGCCTGCGCTTCACAAGCCTTGCGGCATTATTTTGAACTCGCTGAAGACGGCTAATCTGCTCAGATGGAAGACCAAAAAGCAGAGAATTGCATTAGTCAAGACGGCTCGTGACTAAAGCATTCACTAACTTTGCAGTGACAGATTCAGAAAAACTGTGTCGGACAGAAGCATCACACTTTGCTCCAAGATCAGACTGATGCGCTCCTTAGTTATCTCAGTGCTCTTATATGCCTGTGAGACATGGACCCTCACAGCAGACCTCGAAAGGACACAAGCCACTGAAATGAGATGTTTTCGAAGGCTACATGATATTTCGTACAGAGATCACATCACGAACGAGGAGAGTGGGAAGCAGAATCAGGCAAGCCATCGGCCCCTATGAAGACCTATTAACTATTGTGAAAAAAACGCAAACTGAAGTGGTATGGGCATGTCACGCAATCAGCAGGGCTTGCCAAGACAATCCTGCAAGGCACGGTGCAAGGAGGGCGAAGGAGAGCTAGACAGAGAAAAAGATGGGAGGACAATATCTCAGAGTGGACAAGACTGAAGCTAAGCGACACACTAAGAATGGCAGAGAAACGAGTGGAATGGAGGGAGCTGGTTGCCAAGTCATCAGTGGTGCCCCAACGGTCGGCAAGACTACGGGATATAGATAGATAGATAGATAGATGGATAGATAGATAGATAGATAGATAGATAGATAGATAGATAGATAGATAGATAGATAGATAGATAGATAGATAGATAGATTAGATAGATAGATTAGATAGATTAGATAGATAGATAGATAGACAGACAGATAGATAGATAGATAGATAGATAGATAGATAGATTGATAGATAGATAGATAGATAGATAGATAGATAGATAGATAGATAGATAGATAGATAGATAGATAGACAGACAGATAGATAGATAGATAGATAGATTGATAGATAGATAGATAGATAGATAGATAGATAGATAGATAGATAGATAGATAGATAGATAGATAGATAGATAGATAGATAGATAGATAGATTAGATAGATAGATTAGATAGATTAGATAGATAGATAGATAGACAGATAGATAGATAGATAGATAGATAGATAGATAGATAGATAGATAGAAACAACACTACCGCCCACTTGCTGCACATTTGCCATGCACAAAATCCAACAACAAAAATAAAGGACATCACCCGTCTCATTTCCTGGCTATCAACATGAATCTGTACCAACCCTACATCCAAGCGCAGCCAAAAATGGTACACACCTCAAATCACCATTCGCTTGTCAACTCAAACTAGGACAAAAAGAGTCCGCTGGTTAAGCCAAGGCTGGTATGAATCAAAGCACCAAACATGTCTCTACTCATCTAACAAGAGATTTTAAGCAAATTCCAGCATGTTGCCTCTGTACAAAATGCCAAAGAAGGCAAACGATTTTTGTTTTTAAAAAAACACCGGTCCTCTTACTGCCTCACCTACCTTATTTCAATATATAACGTGACCTATCTCTCTGGCAGCTGGAAGCTAAGTGTCAGCTATGGTAAAGGCTTGACGCGATTGGTGCTTTTACGTCACCGTCACTGTTTGATTCTTCTGATGAAATCAAGAAGTCTTACTTTTGACATTTTTTCCGCATTGAACTTTTCTTTTCGAAAAGGTTGAAGAGGTACAAGCTGGCTAACGAACTCATCTATGTCTTTCTCCAAATTAGCTATATCCAAAATTTAAAGTGCATATAATCAAAATTGCGGACTCCGATCTGGGTCAACCGACTTTTTTGAACGGTCTTTTATGTCTTCAATGAGACATCCAATTACAATCTTAGCCACTCACTAAATAAAGTATTTCTCCACGTTTATAACTTGTGCGTACAGAATTTACATACATACGCACACACACACACACACACACACACACACACACACACACACACACACACACACACACACACACACATACCGGCATTCATACGCACATACGACGCTTCGCGCCAAAACGACATTCAACAGCAAGGTTAGAGTGGCTAGACGTGACGTCATTTTTATCTTGTTACTTTTTTGCCAGCCCATGAGCCCCGCCCAACACCATCACAAGGACTGGCTCTCGGCACAGACCTTGAAGAAGATAGAAGTGAGGAAGCAGAAGAAAGCAGTTGTCAACAACAGTCGCAGGAGAGCAGCCAAAGCAAGGACACAGGAGGAATACTCGGAAGCCAACCACGAGGTGAAGAGGAGTATCAAGGCAGACAAGAGGGCCTACACAGACAGCCTGGCAGTAGAGGCAGAAAAGGCAGCAGGCAGCGGCAACATGAAACAGCTCTACGACATTACCAGAAGATTGTCGGGCAAGTATGGCCATACAGAAAGACCAGTAAAAGACAAAGAAGGCATGCCTATTGCAGACAGAGCAGACCAACTCGACAGATGGGCCCGAGTATTTTGAAAAGTTACTGAACAGACCCCCCCCCCCCCCCCCCGACCCCCCCCCCCCCCCAGACATCCAGCCAGCAGAGACCGACCTACCCATCAGCTGTGACAGACCCAGCCGGGAAGAGATCAGTAAAGCAGTGGCATTTTCGAAGAACGGCAAAGCAGCAGGGCCAGATGGCATCCCAGCGGAGGCTCTGACAGCAGACCTAGAGACAACAGTAGAGCTGCTGTACCCACTGTTTGGAAAGATCTGGGAAGAGGAGGTGATGCCGGCTGACTGGAAGGAGGGGTACCTAATCAAGCTTTCCAAGAAAGGCGACCTCAGCACGTGTTCCAACTACAGAGGAATCACCTTGCTGTCAGTACCAGGAAAGGTCTTCAACAGGATCATCCTGGAGAGAATGAAGAGCTCCGTCGACCCCCAGCTGAGAGACCAGCAAGCAGGATTAAGGAAAAACCGATCATGTACAGACCAGATCGCCACTCTCCGCATCATCGTGGGACAGTCTCTGGAGTGGAGCTCCCGCTGTACGTCGACTTTGTGGATTACGAGAAAGCATTTGGCAGCGTGGACCGAGAAACTTTGTGGAAACTCCTACGACACTACGCTGTACCCACAAAGCTCGTCTGCTGATCAAGAGCAGCTACGATGGCATGACATGTCGCGTGATCCACGAAGGGCAGTTCACCAGGGAGCTCCAGGTCAGAACCAGCGTCAGGCAGGGGTGTTTGCTGACTCCGTTCCTCTTCCTACTGGCCATAGACTGGGTCATGAAGAGGACCACTGAGCAGAGAAAAAG
This sequence comes from Semisulcospira habei, assembly GCA_036245525.1. Lineage (NCBI taxonomy): Eukaryota > Metazoa > Mollusca > Gastropoda > Semisulcospiridae > Semisulcospira > Semisulcospira habei. The sequence goes on along the minus strand of BTPG01000004.1, from coordinate 214,551,929 downwards.
CGGAATACAGTGGACACTGTGGACACAGCTTGACGACCTCGATTTTGCAGACGACTTGGCTTTACTGTCCCACACTCATCAACAAATGCAGGATAAGACCACTAGGCTTGCTGACATCTCGTCCCAAGTGGACCTCACTATCCACAAACAGAAAACAAAGACAATGAGGCTGAACGCAACCAGGGAAGAACCAGTCTTGCTTGCTGGCACCCCGTTGGAGTAGGTGGAGTGCTTCACCTATCTCGGGAGGATCATCGACAAAAAAGGCGGCACTGATGCAGATGTCAGAGCACGAATCGGTAAAGCAAGAGCAGCCTTTCTCCAGTTGAAAAAAGTGTGGAGTTCCAGATAGCCGTCACAACACACCAAAGTCCGGATTTTCAACTCAAACGTGAAAGCAGTTCTTCTATATGGAATAGAGACTTGGAGGTTGACAAAATGCCACAGTCAACAGAGTACAGATCTTCATAAACAGTTGCCTTAGAAGAATCTTGAAAATCCACTGGCCAGAGAAGATCAGCAACGTCAGATTCTGTGAGAGAACAGAGCAGATAACAGCAGAGAATGAAATTGGGCGAAGAAGATGGGGATGGATTGGTCACAGTCTGAGAAAGCCAGTTTCCAGTATCACAAGGCAGGCATTGTCAAGGAATCCCGAGTGAAAGAGGAAAAGAGGCAGGCCGAGAGACACCTGGCGTCGAGACCTCCAAGCAGTCATCAAGAGACTGGGAACCAGCTGGAGTAAAATCGAAGGAGAAGCACAGAACAGGAGTCGCTGAAAAGACGGCCTATACCCTGGGAGGGGTGACAGTCGTACGTAAGTAAGTAAGTAAGTAATGAGCCACGCCTGCCTGTTATGTCTTTTGCATTTTACGTAACCGCGCTCCGACCAGCCCCATTCAAAAGTCTACCGTATTTTCAATACGGCAGACAAAAACGTATAGGACACGTGGCGCAGCGCTAAACGACAGAAATATAAAAAAAAGAAAAGGAAGGAACCAGAAAAACAACCTACCTGGAGCTCCTATGCCACCATAAACTCATCTAGAAGGTTCTAGTCAATGCACATGCCACTTCAGCTGCGATGTGAAAGATTTCAGACCTCCCCCTATTTTGTCCATAAGAAATTGAAGAATTTGGAATAAATAGATTCCACGTCACTGGCATATAATGATGGTAACAAGAAAACATTTACGTCATTGGACAGCAAGGTGACGTCATATTCTTGTTGTTCATAATTTCTTTGACGCCTAATTCTTGCAGTACATATGAAAACACTGTACTCCTTGAGAAGGTTAATTTACGGGAAGAAAAAGTAGAATACTAAGTAATTCTGCACCAGCTAATACTTGTACCAGAACAAATGTGCGGCGGAGATAAAAACATCACATGTTCAAAATCAGAGATTGTTTTCTGGTCTAAAAACAACTTACCCCAAGCAATGGATCTTCGTACACAGTTACTTAGTGTTGTTCGAAACAATATGCACACTGCTGGAGTTATTTATAGCACTCATGTGCAACAATATTATATAACAGACTACGAATGAAAAAAAAAAAAGATTGAACCCCAGCCCAAAGTGTTCCTATTTTCAAGCTAATACTTCTGATCCATCCCCTTCTCTCCTAACACACCATCTGATCCACAAACACTGGCACACAGAAATAAAGACGGACACACGGCGCTTTCCGCCATTCGTAAGCTCGGTGCCTGTGGGCTAACCTAGCGATAGCTATTCTGAAGAAGAATAGCACGAGCAGCGAAATGACGTCACTTCAAGCTTCACGTCATGGCAGGAGTCACACGACGCCGTGTTCATAGTAACGACTCGATGTTATGCGCCGCTTATCGCAGCACTAACATTTTACGTATTAGAGGATCAAACTTCGCAGTTGTTTAGCTGATTTTCACACCTATGTCTTACAGGTCAAAAGTTGACCTAATACTACCCGACAGCCGGGACAAACAGCAGGCTTATGCAAACACTATTTATTTTAAAAAAATCATGCGGGTATTAATGAGAAGATAGCTTTTTTTTCGTAAAAGAAAAATCAAAGTTATGTTAGCTGTTTTAAAAATAACTCCGAAAAGTGGTGCTGAAAATTAGCTGTTTTTCACACATAGGTCTTACATTGACCTAATCGTACCCGACAGCCGAGACAAACTGTAGGTTATGTAAATATCGTTTTTGAAAAACCATGCGATTATTAATGAGAATATTGCTTTTTCGTAAAACAAATATTCAGTTATTTTAAGATTAATCTAAAATAAATCGTGAAATTAATCCCAAAACATGAAACTATTTTTTTCCAAAAATATTTAATTATCACTCAAAACGTTGCAGACGTTCAATGCTGGTTAACGAACTCATTCAATGTCTTCCTTTAATTCTAGCGATATGCAACATATCTAGTAAAAAATAATAAAACTTACTGACTCCAGTGTGGATCAACCGGTTTTTGTGAAACTACCATTTTCTCGCCAATGTGTATCTCAATTTTTTTTTAATTAAAAAAAAAAACTGCCTAGAGATTATTCTTTTAGGAACAATATCACAAAATTTCAAGCTTGTCCGTCCTCAAACGCGGGTTCTGTCGCGGTCACACACACACACACACACACACACACACACACACACACACACACACACACACACACACACACACACACACACACACACACACACACACACGCACGCACGCACGCACGCACACACACACACACACATACGGCGCTGGCGCCATAAGTACGTTTTCCAGCAAGGTTTGCGTAGCTAGACGTGAAGTCATTTTTATCTTGTTATTTCTTTGCCAGAATTTCGGCCCCGCACGCCCAAAACATCATGTGCATGCTCCGGAAATCGCTCCGTCGAGCCCAAGTTCAAAGTTGTTCCTATTTTTAAATAGGAACAACAAAAAGACCTTTGCGAAATCGAAAGTACATTGGCATCCTTTGCGACTGTTTTATTGAAGAAGTCTACAGTTTTTGAAGAAGTCACTGACCTCTTTCCTTGCATTACTCTGACAATTTGTAGACAACGCTGCTGGTCGTGCTGACGGCAACGGCGGTCTTCAGTAGAAAGATCTTATATTACGCCTTACGTCAATGATGTATATATTACTGACTTCAGTTATGTCTGATGTGATTCAGATCAGAAGATTTCTTCTCGCTGGAGGACACTATTATTCAGTGAACTTTCATCAGCTTGATTTTTTCAAGATTCAAGATGACTTTATTGTTGCTGTAATAGAAGATAATCATACACAGCAAAAATTGTCTTGCCACCGCAGGTGCTGCTCACATTCACTCACTCGCTCATTCCACAAATTACAATAACAGAGCTACAAAATGGACAATGACTCGGGACGGAAATAGCGGAGGAATGAAAATAAATACGTTATTGGTAGCAGTGATGTGTTAATTACCCGGACTCGTGTAGGCCTTCGGAAGGTCAGAGTAACCCTGGACAGGCTACGTTGACCTCCCTCAGGCCTGCAAGAGTCCGTGTAGCAAACCCCTGCAGAGTTGCAAACATGTTAACCCATTTAGCCCCGGCAGCAGGAGATGGATTGATCATGATGATTGAAGGGTAGTGCCAGATGAGCTTGGCGCCTGTAGGCGCCAAGCTCATCTGGCACTACCCTTGAATTATCAGTCATGAGTTGATCAATCCATCTCCTACAACTGACTGGCAGTCGTTAGGCAACACCTCCAAAATTTGAGAAATGGGACCTTGGGGCTAAAAGGGTTAAGAACAGCTTTGCTTAATAACGTTTTAATGCTGCTTAATAACGTTTGATCCCGGACTCGAGCTGCACGAGTGAGATTAGTCCTGCGCCAACCTCTAAGCAAGGTGCTCCACTCATACAGCTGACCCCTAGCGGTTGTGAGTCGACACGTTAACCCCATCTGGCTGAGTCTCAAGGATATGAATGGGGCCGGCTGTAGTCATACATGCAGCCCGGCAAGCACTCGGAGTCCGAAATAGCTCAGGCGGTTAAGCGTCGGAGCAGGAGAGCGAAGGGAATCGCCGGGTCGTGGGTTCGAATCCCCGTCCCGGCCCCGATAGCTGGACTCGCAATCCAGAGGGAAAAGACGGGCTTGTTCCATAGCACGTCCGTTGAAAGGTCCTGGTAAATCAAAGTGGCACAGTTTGAGTGCGCCTGAGTTGATCAGTGTTCAGGTCGTGCTCCATAGGCAATAGATTTCCCTGTTCCCCCATAACCCGCCCGTCAGGGCCGTCCATTATCACTTCGGTGCCGTGGACATTAAACTCCGAACTAACCAACCAACCGGCAAGCACTCTGGTTACAACATACAATTTACCTTGTCTGCAGCGAAAGCGGGCGTAGGGACTTAGTGAATCCGATACTGTAATGTCAACATTCCTGGCAATGACGACATCGAACGCACCCCTGGAAAGAACGTTCTGAGGGGCAGGTTCGAGCACACATGCGCCTTTCCGAGCGGAGAGATCCCATTATCAACTCAACTGAACTGAACAAGGCGTGGTTTTATTCCGCCATGTTTTCAGTAAAACGACCGGAACAAGGTCAGGCCGACACGCCAACAAGCTGTTGATACCAGCGACAGTGTAACGGCGAAACAATTCAATAGAAAACAGGCACAGATTCACATTGGTCCCATGTAAACCACAGGATCACATGTGAATCTGTTTCTCAGTGGCTGAGATGGGCCCCTCAACGACACGTTCAGCCTGGTTCATAACGTGTAACTGTACATTATGTACTGATGAGCAAAAGAAATGCGACATTTTTGGAATCATCGGATTCCGGTGATTCCAAAAATGTCGCATTTCTCTTGCTCGTCAGTATATCACCGCTCGTCCTCGCCTAGTCCTGTAATCGATCCAGGTTTACTGCAGTGCAAATTGCAGTGTGCGACAAATGTGTGTTGCTCTGTGAGTTTGCACCTTAGGCTCCTACGCCGTTACGTCCAAAATCACGGAACCGTCCCACACGGGTGCGAGTGTACCCGTGCGTCCTTGGCAGTTGGGGACACAATGATGACACAGTACTTGGACTTGAAACGGCAGATAAGAGTTATAGCGACGACTTGTAATGCAAGCCTATCAGCAATCCAGACCAAAAAGGTGACTGCCTATCAAGCCTATCAGCGAAACGCTTTCCAAGTACGTGACGACCGGTGTAACACGAAGAAAGACACAGACAGTTTGCCACGCGCAAAGTGACCCCGGGTAATCTGGAATAGAAGCTTTCCACGCTACAGTGACCCGGGTAGGTCTGGTGCAGCAACATTTCAACGCCTCAGTTACCCAGGATGCATTTAGTGTAGCAGATTTCACACACCAAAGTACCCCGGGTCGATCTGACGTAGGGGCCATTCTGGCGTCTTACACCGGGATGTGTTTAACCCCTTCACTCCCAAGAAAATGTGAACACGATCCAACTGCAAGAGGAACCGATCCTCATGAGCTGACAGTGAGCAGCACGTGGACAATTAGCCGTGAAAACGGGCAGCTTCCGGGTGGCATCGCACACCGACACACACAGCATGCACACAGCCACACACACACACACACACAGTCACACACACACACACACACACACACACACACACACACACACACACACACACACACACACACACACACACACACACACTTCATACTCACACAAAGGCCTACATGCACGCACACAGACACAGCACTACTATCTAAAAGTTAAAATTAACAAAATGCATTGGTGTGATTTTTTCTTTTACTAGTACTCTAACATCTTTCAGTTTTCATGATCAGGTAGTTCAAATGAGATCAGCTTAAAAGTATCGATCGTGACGTGTGCAACAGACAGTTTTAATTAATTCAATGAACAGCATTATCCCTTAACAACTTCCCTGTCGGTGGCGGTTTTTTATCGCGATGATTCTTGTAGGAATCACGGCGACAAAAGCCGCTACCGTCACGCAAAGGGTGAAGGTCACGTGCATTGTCTATGGTACGGCATCTCCAAGGCGCACATATCCATCTAATTAATGATGCTCAAGGCGCGATGGAATGGAAGCTGGAGCTTTGAAAGCCTGCTGCTAGTTAAGCATTACTTTATGTGCAAACCTCCACCCGGCTATTAACTTCGGTGCATGTGAAATATTTCTGTTTCCATTTCACCGGCCCTACCGGGCCTTCTCTTATCGATTAGTGATAATGGGATTTTTAACGTGCGCACTTGATTATGCGTGCTGTGCACACGAAGGCGAGACAGGCAACCGTAAGCCGAGTCTGTACGTAAATTTGACTCGATGGGAATGAGGAAAAGTCCACATCCAATTCCTGCCCACCAGGGGGTTCGAACCCGGGACCTTATGACTGCCAGCGCACTGTCGTATCCACTAAGCTACGTCCCCATGTCTAGACGTGTGAACAATAAGAACAAAAGCATTCTAAAACGTTCATTGACTAAGATATTCTAGACTGAAACCCCAGTCAACATCATATAACACTAATATGCTAAATCTTTAGAAACCAGTCCTCCAAATAATACTGTCTCTCACTATATTGCACCATATTGCATATGATCACACATCTTCAGCAAAAAGCTTGAAATAAAGGGGGCTCCCAAAACATATCACAACTGCCATGGCAAGTAAATAAATAAAACTGTCCTGTTTAACTCACTCAGCCCCGACGAACAACAGCAAGATATGGATCGACCATGATTGTTCAAGGTTGGTGCCAGAATATTCTGGCACCAACCTTGAACTATCATGGTCGATCCATCACCTGAATTGTAATACAGTCTTCAGAGGACCACTTCAAAATTTAAGGATTTCGACCTTGGGACACAATGGGTTAAAAGAATCACATATAACGTTTGCGCCCCACGATTTAATCGAGGAGAATCACAGCAAAATGCAACAAATCTACCGTCAGTAAATAACATAAATCAGCACGCACTTCTCAAAGTCTTCTGCAGAAGTCAGGCGGAACTCCACAAGGTTTTACAAAGCAGCATTCCGCCTCGACAGCCAGGATAATAATTGAAGGTTTCGTGTGCTTATTAATCTGCTGTCCGCCTTAGAAAGGTATCAGCTTGTTCAACCTACCAAAAAAGCCGCCGTAAGATATTTTAAATTACCTACTCAGAGTAAAAACTTTAAAAAAAAAATAACTAAATAACTAACGCAGTATATCCTGACTTCCTTTAAAAACGCGAAAAGTGTCTGTAAGTGTACCCGCAAACAATGAGCCACGCTGACAGCAAAACAAGAACATTTTATTTGTTGGTTACTTCAGATGTTCAGCCTACTGTCTGAGCTACCTTCCCACAAAAATTGGATGAGTTATCGCCTATGGCTACCTTAAAGGACACAGGGTTTCATTAGTGGTGAAAATAAGCAAAACTGACACACTCTGTGAAGCAAGTTTCCTGCGATATGTTTTAACACACAAGTTGTGTGGATTGCTTATGATATTATTAACTGCCTCAAATGAAATTTTACTCGAAAAATTCATTAGAGAACCAGAACTTCCGGTGCACAACATTTTCTTAATAAATCTTATTTGATTTAATGTGAATTACTTTCAAACCATTTTTTATGCTCCAGGGACTGACACAGAGATAAAGAGCACAGCTATATCCATTTATCAGATAAATATGACCGTTAACCTAAAAAAAAAAACTTTTTGATTTTCATGTTTGTAGGTCATGTTGATTATTTAGGTGCCTTTGACAAACGAAAAGTAGGTCAAGACCAAACAGGCCGGATTTTCATGCACACGGACTCTAGTGACACTGCACATTGGTTGGCTTTCAGCTGTGTCCTCTGCAGATTCTCCCCATTTCACTTTCAATATCCTGTGACGGTAGTGTCACTGATTACGTCATAAGTCAGCGATGTGCGATTTTTAAGATGAAACATTCTATTTACACACGACATATTACACTCTTCATAACATTTTCTAATAAATGACGTCAAAATAACCCGGATGGTGAAAAATTCGCGTTTTTAATGGAAGTCAGTATAATTATAAACAATTTTATTTCAACAGTAAACGAAAAGAAATAAATATAGAAACATGAGGGGAAATGTAACAAGACGCTGGTAATGTAAATTTAATGAGACGACAAATAATAAATTCAACAACATTTAAATCGCTCATATTGTTTAATGATCTCCCGTAAAGTCTATTAACCATTGCAGCCACCGATAATCTGAAATGTGTTCTTAACCCCACCGCATTTCCCAATTGTGGAAATGTCACCTAACCACTAGGCACCAGTTGTAAGGGCTCATGAGGATCTATGCCTCTTGCTGAAACCACGTCGCATCCATCTTCCTTTGACGGCATTGAAGTCTTTGACGTGGAAGTTGGCGACGATTGCCAAAACGCAATCTGAGTCCACTGACAGTGAAGGGGTTATTATGCCCAGAAATGACTTTAGGTGCATCAGGAGAAAATGAGTCTGGTCTGTTGATGGTGTTGAAAATGTGTCCTGCTGCCTTGGTTGCGGTTTGCCCTATGGTGAATAATAAACAAGTGTAAAAGGCATGTGTACTGAGAAGCAAAAGAAATGCGACATTTTTGGAACCATCGGAAACACTAAAGTGTTTCCGATGATTCCAAAAATGTCGCATTTCTTTTGCTGGTCAGTACAGAATGGACGGAGCAGTACGGAAAGGAGTTCACTGTCGCTTGCATTTCTTCTCTCTGTATACACTTCAGGTTAGGTACAGAGAGACGACAGGCACAAAAAACGTGAAGCAAAACAGCGCGGGCCCGCACTCGAGCGCCCCGCCGTGCGATGGTCTTAGTCGCCTGCTCGGCGTTAAACCCTAAATAACTAACTAAGTAACTCGAGCGCCTGTGGGGATAACCTTAAAAGAAAGAAAGAAAACTGCGTCGGAATAAACAAGGCGAAGACAGTCCTGCCATTTTTGGATGTTTGCCTTCTTCCAAAAAAAGGTTATCCAGACCAAGAAGGTCACTGCCAAGCGTGTAAAATGCAATGAAGTACCCAACGGAGAAAGAAACACGCTTAGAAAAGACGGGTACAACACAATTTATTAATATTTCGGGTAAATACCCTTTGTCAAAATAGACAAACAAACAGAGAGATTAGCCGCTACTTATCTTCATTCGCAGAAGGAATGTGGCAACTGAAGGAGGTGACGTAAAATAAAATTTAAAAAAAAAAAGGAAGGAAGAACAAAAGTGCGCAAAAAGTAAAAATGACGTCAGCGAATAATCATAAGAGAGATACTCGGAGAGAAACTGAACACGACAGACAAGAGTGTGTGTAAGCACGCGCAGGAGCGAGCAAAAGTAAATGCGTGTATGTGAGGCCAGAGAAAGAGAGAGAGAGAGAGAGAGAGAGAGAGAGAGAGAGAGAGAGAGAGAGAGAGAGAGAGAGAGAGAGAGAGAGAGAGAGAGAGAGAGAGACAGCGAGAGGGAGAGAGAGAAAGAGAAAGAGAGAGAGAGAGAACGAACGGGGAGTACCCTTGAGCACGAAGTAGGCTGAGTGTCTAATACTCTTGGCTGGCTGGACTTCGCGAACGAAGATTTTATAGGAGTTGCCCACGACGTCTGCAGGCTTGTTCGTGGCTGCGGAGGCCAATCCGGGACAGGCAGGTTCGACCGCAGTGGCTGCAGGGGAAGGTATGGCCAGAGTTCTGAGTTGCGGCATCTCTGTTCTTTCTCCTGAGCCGCTTGTCCTTAAGGCTAGCTCTGCGAGAGTCCTCAAAGGAGACAGCTGCCTTGTAAATAGTGGAGCGCCAGGTGTCACGGTCCACAGCAAGCGAAGACCACTGGTGGTGGTCGATTTGGCAGGCACTAAGTGACTTCTTGAGACAGTCTTTGTATCTCTTCTTTGGTGCCCCTCTGTCACGGTGTCCAGTAGCAAGCTCGCCGAACAGGGTGATCTTTGGTAGGCGATGATCCTCCATCCTGGAGACATGCCCCGCCCAGCGGAGCTGTGTCCGCAGCAGCAAAGCCTCGATGCTCACGGTTTCAGCCTGTTCAAGGACCTCGACATTGGTGACATAGTCACTCCAGTGAATGCCCAGGATGGTACGCAGGCAGCGCTGGTGGAAGCGTTCGAGGAGTCGTAGTTGGCTGCGGTAGAGGGCCCAGGACTCGGAACCATACAGCAGGGTGGTGAGGACCACAGCTCTGTACACGCTGATCTTGGTGCCTGTTTTCAGCTGTTGATTGTGCCACACCCGCTTGAAAAGTCGCCCGAAAGCGCTGTTCGCTTTTGCCAGCCTGCTGTCAAGCTCCTTGTCCAGCTTGGCGTCCGACGTGATAATGCAGCCAAGGTAAGTAAACTGGTGCACTGACTTTAGTTCAGACTCGCCGATGGTGATGTGAGGAGGGCGATACACTGTCTTGGGTGCCGGCTGATGGAGGACCTCTGTCTTTTTCAGACTGACCTCGAGTCCAAAGAGCTGGGCAGCGTCTGCGAAGCAGGACGTGATGCGCTGCAGGGCTCTCTCTGTGTGTGCAACGAGGGCAGCATCATCAGCAAAAAGCAGCTCACGGATCAGTTGGTCTAGGGTTTTCGTGTGGGCCTGCAGTCGTCTGAGGTTGAACAGGCTGCCATCGAGACGATACCTGATGTACACTGCATCGTCATCATCGAGGTCCACTGTGGCCTGCTTCAACATCATGCTAAAAAAGATGGTGAAGAGGGTCGGTGCCAGCACGCAGCCCTGCTTTACGCCGTTGAGAATGGGGAATGGTTCTGAGAGGTCATTGTTGAGTCTGACCTGACCTTGCTGGTCCTCGTGTAGCTGGACAATCATGTTGAGGAACTTTGGGGGACAGCCAAGTCGCTCCAGGATCTGCCACATGCCTTGCCTGCTCACAGTGTCGAACGCTTTTGTTAGGTCGACAAACGTTACGTACAGCCCTTTATTCTGCTCGCGGCACTTCTCCTGTAGCTGTCTCAGCACAAAGACCATATCGGTGGTGCTCCTGTTTGCTCTGAAGCCACACTGGCCCTCTGGGAGTTGGTCTTCAGCGATGGCAGGTACCAGCCGATTCAGGAGCAGCCTTGCAAGGATTTTCCCAGCAATGGACAGCAGTGTAATTCCCCGATAGTTGGAACAGTCAGACTTCTCACCTTTGTTCTTGTAAAGGGTGATAACGACTGCATCACGGAGATCCTTTGGTAGTGTTCCTTCCTCCCAGCAGCAGAGAAAGAGGTCATGGAGCTTGTTGTGCAGTGCTGTGCCTCCATGTTTCCAGATCTCTGGCGGTATTCCATCAATGCCTGCTGCTTTGCCACTCTTGAGCTGGTGGATGGCTGTGAGGGTCTCTTCAGCGGTGGGCGGTTCGTCCAATTCAACTTTTACTGGGAGCTGTGGGATTTGTAGGACGACTGCTTCTTGAACAGTGCGCTCAGCGCTGAAGAGGCTCTGAAAGTATTCCGACCAGCGGTTCAAGATGGAGGTATTATCTGTGAGGAGTGCCTGGCCATTCGCGCTTCGCAGGGGACTTTGTACCAGGTGCCTGGGGCCATACACTGCTTTCAATGCTTCGTAGAAGCCCCTGTAGTCACCATTGTCTGCGCAAAGCTGGGTCCTCTGTGCAAGTCTGGTCCACCACTCATTCTGGAGATCTCTGAGCTTGCGCTGGAGACTGCTGCAGACGAGGCGGAAGGCAGACTTCTTCACAGGGCAGGAAGGCTGGGCTAGGTGGGCCTGATGGGCGGCTCTTTTTTTTTGCTAGGTGTTCCTGGATCTCTACATCGTTTTCGTCAAACCAGTCTTTATTCTTCTTTCTAGCGAAACCCAAGACTTCTGCAGAGGATTTTGCAATAGCAGTTTTCAGTTCTTCCCAAAGTGTTTCAGGGGAGGAGTCTGCTGGGTCCGCTGTGTCTTTGAGCCTGCGCTGTAAATCTGTCTGAAAGGCAGCTTTCACGTCGTCACGCTGAAGGCTGGCAACATCAAGCTTTTTCTTGGGGGGCCCCCATTTCTTGGGTTTTGGCTTGAAGTGGAGCCTGAGTTTGCAGCGGACAAGGCGGTGGTCAGTGTGGCACTCTGCGCTGGGCATCACTCTGGTGAGGAGGACGTCACTGCGGTCCCTCTGACGCACTAGGACATAGTCGATAAGGTGCCAGTGCTTGGAGCGAGGATGCATCCAGGTGGTCTTTCGACTGTCCTTTTGCTGAAAAGTAGTGTTGGTGATGACCAGTTGCTGCTCTGCACAGAACTCCAACAGTAGGCGGCCATTGTCATTGCAGTTCCCCACGCCATGCTTGCCGAGGACTCCTTTCCAGGCTTCAGAGTCCTGGCCCACTCTGGCGTTGAAGTCGCCAAGGATGATGACTTTGTCGTCTGCAGGGGTGCTCTGTATGAGGCTGCGCAGGTCAGTGTAAAACTTGTCCTTTTCAGCAGGCTCTGCCAAGAGGGTTGGGGAGTACACACTGAGAAGGGTGACGTGTTGCTGGTGTCTCAGTGGGAGGCGCATGGACATGATGCGGTCTGAATGACCCGTTGGTAGGTTTTCCAGCTTAGTCGCAATGGAGGTCTTGACCATGAAACCCACGCCTGAGAGCCGTCTTTCTGATGCAGGCCTGCCTGACCAGTAGAGGGTGTACCCAGCGCCAAGTTCTTGGAGGCTGCCTTCGTCCGGAAGGCGTACTTCGCTGAGCGCGGCGATGTCAATGTTTAACCTCCGCAATTCATGGGCAATGAGGGCGGAGCGACGTTCGGGGCGTCCGCTGTCTGCTTTGTCGAGCATGGTTCGGATGTTCCAGCATGCTACGTTGAGTCCGGTCGTGGTCGTCATCAGAGTGGATCCGTTATTCTTTCTTGTTTTTTGACCGCATGCGAAGATGCCCGTTGACCGCGGCTAGCCAACTGGGGTTGCGAGGGGACGAGCTTTGGTTAGGCCACCTTTTCTAGGCCCCTCTCCGTGTGGAGCAAGCAGTGCTGTCCCTAGAGAAGGCTGCTTGGTCGTTCAGGGTGTGCCGAGTGATGTTGTCATCCCCAGGTCAACATCAGGCGACCAATATCCTGAACCGCCTGCATGCAGGTTTGAGACTGCGGCTTCCAGTGACATCTTTCACCTGCCGTTTCGCCCCTCGCCCATCGCTACAGGACTTGGAATGGTCAGTGTCATGGTCCGTGGACGTTTCCTAAAGCCTGCGCGGTGGAGCTTTTTGGTGGAGTGCAGTGTGCGCAGTACTGGCCCCACCCTTTAAACCCTTGGTTCATCTGCCATGGCCTAGCAAGCTGGGACGATGGCATCGAGGTCCTCGGGTCGTAGGTTTTATATCAGACTGTCCTTGTCCTAGTCTCTGGCTCAAAAGCCTTCCCCGGAGACACGGGGGCTTTGATGTCAGGGGTTTCCTCCCTTAGCCTTTCCGCAGCCAAGCGGCCAGGCCTGCAAGGCAGCAGGCGACTCGTGGAGGGCGGGGTCGTCTATGTCCCGTGCAGATGTGAACATCTGCCCACTGCCCATTTGTATTTGTCTAATACACAAAGCCTGCTAAACACCAACCCGAAGGCAAACTTTATATCACCTTCAAGTTGAGGACTACCTCGAGGAAAAACTTGACGGGAGGACCCCGGGAAAAAAAAAAAACCAGCATTTAGCACGGTACACAACAAGTAATACGTCATTTGAAACTTTTTTTTTTTTGAGTTACCCTTGAAGACGGTTTCACAACTACCTACTCTCCACTTATACCAATATTTTCTTACTGAATTTGATTATTTTCTTTGTTTCAAATGACTTATTACTTGTTGTGTACCGTTGCTAAATGCTGTGGGTTTTTTCTACTCCCCGTTCGTTCTCCCCCTCTCTCTCTCTCTCTCTCTCTCTCTCTCTTTGGCCTCACATGCACGCATTTACTTTTGCTCGCTCCAGCGCGTGCTTACTCACACTCTTGTCTCTCGTGTTCAGTTTCTCTCCGAGTCTCTCTCTTATGATTTTTTTCGTTGACGTCATTTTTACTTTTTGAGCACTTTTGTTCTTCCTTTTCTTTTCTTTTATTTTACGTCACCTCCTTCAGTTGCCACATTCCTTCTGCGAATGAAGATAAGTAGCGGCTAATCTCTCTGTTTGTTTGTCTATTTTGACAAAGGGTATTTACCCGAAATATTAATAAAATGTGTTATACCCGTCTTTTCTAAGCGTGTTTCTTTCTCCGTTGGGTACTTCTTTCCCCCCAAAAAGTTGTTTTCGCAATAACGTGTAAACTGTTTGTTTGTTTTTCCGAAGCTTGTGTCTTTCTTTCCTGGTTTTCCGCCTACCGTGCGGTACAATTCACTTTGCCTCACTTTCAGGGTGAGGCCCTTTAGGCTTGTCAACAATGATAAGGTGTGCCGCGCTGCGCGACATGGCGTGGATTCTATCGTGCTGTTCCAGGTCTTCCGTGCTGCGTCCTTTGTCAAACCGGTTCGTTCTGCCGGGGAGGCAGACAACAACCTTTCTTTCTAGTCCACTGATCAACCCGTACCGTGCCACAACCACCTTGCCTATAATATTTGACTTTGCCACCTTGGCCAACTCTTCCTTCAATTTCTTCAGCTTAGCCTTGTCCGCCGGAGTCTGGCCTTTTTCTTCAATGGGGTCGTTCAGAACTAGTACTGGAATCTGGCGATCCCGAAGGCCTTGCACGAACGGGCTGGAGTCCTGAAGTTGCGAGCTTCTCGTCAATATGAAGACATCGCTGAACTTTAGAGGTGGCAGAGAGGCGAGTGTGCCTGCGCTTGTACTCGCACTAGCTGCGCCACCTGAAAAACACATGCACTTTCCTGTTTTATTCAAGTTAAATTATAGAGATATCATAGTTAGGATTTGCAAAAAAAAAACAAAAAAACCACGAACTCTTTGGAATGTGAAGTGTATCAATTTGCAGTATTGATCTTACTTTAGAACACGAAGGAGATCGACACTACAAACATGTCAGCTCATAAGAACGGCAAAGCCCTTACGGCTTGCGTGTACGAACAATCCAGGTAATTAATCTTGTTGTGACTTTGACCTTTCCGACAGATCACTGGAATGACAAATGTTTAGGTGTCTGAACACAAGTAAAGGGTTGGCCTTTGTACCAAACAAATTTGTTTTCTAAAAATCCATTCATTTTTCTGATATTTTGTCAAAATCCCATGATTATGCTTAGGAAACTCTTACCATCAGCTATTTTTGTGCCATAATTGATAGAAAATTTGAAAATAAAGCGATAAATATGAAACTTCTACCCAAAAAAGGCATTGTACATACATCTGCCGATCTCTTGTGACCCTTGACCTTTATGAGGGGCCATCCAAATTAGTATGCAGAGGGACGTCTTACTATCAGCTATATGTACAAAGTGTGGGTTTGAAGCTGTGAATATTAATTGAGAAAACACAAATTTGTTAAAATATGGCAATTTCCTTACTTGTTTCCTGATATCGTGTGAACTGTGAACTTTCCGAGGGGTCATCCAAATTAGTATGCATAGAAAGGTTTTATCATCAGGTATCGATGTATCAAGTTTGGGTTTGAAGTCGTGTATAGTATGTGACCCCAAAAATAAGGTATTGTCAAAATATCGGGTGTGTTTTACCTAATTCCTTATCCCCTGTGACCTTGACCTTTCAGAGAGGTCACCGAAATTGGTTTGTTTAGAAAGGTGTACATAAACTCCCTTTTCCAATCGCACGTGAGCCAAAAAGGTTTGTCGACTCTGGCCCTTGCTTTTTCCATGAACTTGTTTTCAATGCGCTGAGCAGTATTCGGTTCGCCGGTAGTTCACAACTTGCATAGGTTACACAGTGCAAAGGATACCCCACCGCCGGGAGATATTTCTAAATCAGATTCATGTCAAAGGTTGAGCCCCACTATAATAAGGAAAGACAGTAGGTTGCGTCCCTTCGCCTCAACCCATTACATCCTGAGGCAGAGTTGTTTAAATTTGCTTATTGTCCTATGAAAGCTACATAGATCAGCCATTTTAGTTTGAGGGTGGTGCCAGAATAAACTGCGTCACCAGAACAAACTTGTCCACAGAGTGCAGTTCACACAGATCGCGCGTGTCGGCTCTTCAACATTTCGCGAGCAATGATGTGATAGCGGAGGGAAACCTTCTTGACAACAGTCGAATAGTCCATAACACCGAGTGTTTAAAAATGGGAAAATGTTTGTTCAGTGAGTCAAAAGCAGCTGGTTTAGAAGCTGTTTTTATGACTTGGACAAAAACCAAATCTCCCCAGATTGGAGCAGTGTACTAGGCGATCCCAGATAGTACAGCGCGGTAAGACTAGGAGATATGATGTGGGTTTTTTTTGTCAACCGTATTGAAAACACGGTAGACTTTGAAATTGGGCTGGCTTCAGCCCGTTCAACACCTAGTACGCAATAACATAGGCGGGCAGGCGTCACACTGTAAAAGTGTAGTAACAAAATAATATTACGTCACGTCTAGCTACGCTAGCATTGCTGTTGAACGCAAATCTGGCGCCAAAGTGCCGTGTGTGTGTGTGTGTGTGTGTGTGTGTGTGTGTGTGTGTGTGTGTATGTGTGTGTGTGTGTGTGTGTGTGTGTGTGCGTGTGTGCGCGCGCGCGCAACAGTTTGAACGGTCTGTACCCCCCCCCCCACCCTCTCCCCCCCCCCCCCCCCCCCCCCCCCCCCGGTGTACATTTTAGAGGTTGCACAGACCCCATCTCGACATAATACAGGGTCAAAAGTTTGATTTAAAAAAACTGCATCATTTGCATGTTCTTTAAAATACATTAACTGCTCTCTCTCTCTCTCTCTCTCTCTCTCTCTCTCTCTCTCTCTCTCTCTCTCCTTCTCTCTCTCTCTCTCTCTCTCTCTCTCTCTCTCTCTGCTTAAAATCTGTCTACAAAAGATCTCCAAAGGACACTCAGTTATTGAACATGGAAACCAGACTACATCGCAGGGGAAAGAAACCTACACATCCAAACCCCCTCCCAACAGGCATAATGAACAGCAAAACAATGGTAGAACAATCTACCATTGCAACAAGAGCAACAGAATGTGGCCGTTTGGATACACCCCATTTCATAGAGAGATCATAATGTATTCACACAAGGTCTTCAAAGACACACAGTCCTTTCACTGGACGAACCAATCTAAGCTGTAGGGGAAAAAACACTACACACCCCAAGCTCTCCCAACAACGCAATCAACGGCAAAACAATGCCCGAATCAAAAACCGACAACAGTACTTTAAAAAAAAAACACAAAAAAACTCCGCAGTGAACTGCAAAACAATGCCGGAATAATCTACCATGAACAACTGGGGGGGGGGGGGGGAGAGAGGAGGGGGGGGGGGTGAACCATCGCAATGAACGGCAAAACAGTGCCTGAAAATAACTGATATCCAGTGAACAACACTAAGCAGTCTAATATCTAATAGGATGCAAAATAATATACACGCTGGAAAAAGAGGATATAACAAATGACGCCCAGAAATGTAGTAGATATCAACGAAAATACATGTAATACCAACAACAACAAAACGTAAAGCCACAGAACCCCCAATCAAAGTACGGGCATGTGGTCATGTTGGTCCACTGATCAGAGCAGTACATGGCCAGCTTACCAAAGTGTAAACTTGCTCGAAATACACAAAAAAAGAGTGACCAAAACCAAATTCAGACCTGTGACATGAAACTGTGTATATACGGCGGAACCAAAACCAGGCTAAAATTAACATGTCTTTTGGTGTGCGATGCTGTGCACCGTTTCCCACAACTTGACACTGCTCAAAATCTAAAGTCAACGCAAAACGATGCCATAATAGAATGAATGGCTGATGTCATAGGAAATAACGCGTTCAACATGCAGTGCGCACTTTGTGATAATATACTGACAACGTTCGTAAACTAACAGATTGCCCGTCCAGTTACACTCGCGCGGACCCCAGATTCAGTCGATCTGAACGAAGGCGCGGGCATCACTAAAACAGAAAAACTAAAACTGTTAAGGCACGCACGGTGGCGCAAGAATAGTGCGTCTCGGACGCAGATGCGCAGAATTATAGTGCGTCTGCCTACCCCTTCGTAACATTTTCAGTACGTGATCAGTTTGAGTTTCCAAAGACGCACTAAAACGGGAGCCCTGGGGGGCGTGGGGGGGGGGGGGGGGGAAGGGGTGCGTGTGCGTGTGCGTGTGCAACAGCGACTAGAGCCCGGGTTTGTGGACGGATCAGCTTGAAGCTTCAGGATATTGTCTTTAAAAGAGTTATCTCGAGGCAGTTTTTTATTTTATTTTTTAATTAGTTTACACATTATTGAGAAAATGGCCGTTGCACAAAAACCGGTTGATCCGCATAACAGTCCGTAATTTAGATTATTCTAACTACATATTTTGCATATTGCTAGATTAAAGGCAGACATTGAATGAATTCGTTACCCAGCATTATACCTCTTCAACTTTTTGAATAATAATTAATTCATTTTTGAAAATTGTCGAACAACGTTTCACTCCCACCAAAGAGTCAGCCCTGTAAGAGGCTGCGTGGAAGAGACCCTTGCGTGTCTTTCACGATTCAGACAATGACAGTGACGTAAAAGCGCCAAACACGTCAGTGTTATCATGGGTGGACCATCGAAAACCGATGATGTCATTGTGCATGATTGTGGGTGCGGGTCAGTGTTATACATTGTTCCTAAATGACGCAAAGAACGAAAAGTCAATGTTATACATGTGTATGGGCGAAGCAATGCTCTCCCTTTCTGACAATTTGATTTAAGAAGACAGTCTTTGTTTGTAGACAGTCTATATGTGTTATGATGTCTGCGAACGCATTGAAGGAAAACAGAAAAATGCATGCAGTATAGAAATGGCTTTGTGGTCATGGGTCATTCCATCTTCTTCAGAAAGGCTGTCGCTACGCCAGCCCATATGACTGGCGCCATGTGTTTCAGTGTTTGTGCGGATCGGGGGCTAGGATGGGTTAGGGTGGCGAGAGATGAATCAGAATGATATGCCTAAAAAATAGTAACAACTCCAAAGAAAATTGCATGTGAGATCAAAACAATACGATAGACTTTGGGATGAAATCCGCATCTTGTTTCCATGTGAAAGTGATCTTGAAAGGTTCTGTATGTTTACGGTACGCGTTGGTTATCCGCTGTAATTTCGCTCTCGTTTGTTTTAGGTGGGAGTCGGTCGTTTCAATCGCAAACCTAACTATTGAATAGGTGACGACCGTAATTACCAGGGTCGATGTGTTTCCCAAATGTATTGTCTTCAGAGGTCAACTCTGAAAATGTGAGACTTTGGACAACTTACAGTATGAGAAAGTGAACTTTATGTGAACTTCAAAATATTATGGAAAAGAATTCGGAAACTTTTCAAAAATTTCAATATTAATTTTAGCAGACCCCAGCACCAGCATATTACACCCCCTCCCTAGTTATACCTGTGTACGGACTCCCATCTCCTGAGTTATACCCCTTAGTACCCCTTGTCTTCTTAGCCCCGCCTATAGGTCCCCTTAGTTTTAACCCCATTTATAATCTCCCTCGCTAATTCACTTCACCTCTAAAACATCTCTCTCATTTTTCCCGCCTCTACCACCCCTCCCCCCACTCGTTCATTTGCAAATTCCTCCGCCTCAAATTCCCATCCCTAATTTGCCACGCCTCTAATCCCCCTCGCTAATTTACTGGGACTATCATTCCTTCAAAAAGCAGCTATCTGATGAAGAGACTTGGAGACGTGTGTGTCTATCTGACGGAACTGACTTCGCTATCTCATGAAGAGACTTGGAGACGTGTGTGTCTATCTGACGGAACTGACTTCGCTATCGTTCGTTGTTGGAAGAGACTTGGAGACGTGTGTGTCTTATCTGACGGAACTGATTTTGCCATCGTTCGTTGTTGGGAGAGACTTGGAGACGTGTGTGTGTATCTGACGGAACTGACTTCGCTATCTGATGAAGAGACTTGGAGACGTGTGTGTCTATCTGACGGAACTGACTTCGCTATCTCATGAAGAGACTTGGAGACGTGTGTGTCTATCTGACGGAACTGACTTCGCTATCTCATGAAGAGACTTGGAGACGTGTGTGTCTATCTGACGAAACTGACTTCGCTATCTGATGAAGAGACTTAGAGACGTGTGTGTCTATCTGACGGAACTGACTTCGCTATCTCATGAAGAGACTTGGAGACGTGTGTGTCTATCTGACGGAACTGACTTCGCTATCTCATGAAGAGACTTGGAGACGTGTGTGTCTATTTGACGGAACTGACTTCGCTATCTCATGAAGAGACTTGGAGACGTGTGTGTCTATCTGACGAAACTGACTTCGCTATCTGATGAAGAGACTTAGAGACGTGTGTGTCTATCTGACGGAACTGACTTCGCTATCTCATGAAGAGACTTGGAGACGTGTGTGTCTATCTGACGGAACTGACTTCGCTATCTCATGAAGAGACTTGGAGACGTGTGTCTATCTGACGGAAC
Organism: Semisulcospira habei; assembly: GCA_036245525.1. NCBI lineage: Eukaryota > Metazoa > Mollusca > Gastropoda > Semisulcospiridae > Semisulcospira > Semisulcospira habei. The sequence goes on along the minus strand of BTPG01000004.1, from coordinate 214,531,509 downwards.
TGACTTCGCTATCTCATGAAGAGACTTGGAGATGTGTGTGTCTATCTGAGGGAACTGACTTCGCTATCTGATGAAGAGACTTGGAGACGTGTGTGTCTATCTGACGGAACTGACTTCGCTATCTCATGAAGAGACTTGGAGACGTGTGTGTCTATCTGACGGAACTGACTTCGCTATCGTTCGTTGTTGGAAGAGACTTGGAGACGTGTGTGTCTTATCTGACGGAACTGATTTTGCCATCGTTCGTTGTTGGGAGAGACTTGGAGACGTGTGTGTGTATCTGACGGAACTGACTTCGCTATCTGATGAAGAGACTTGGAGACGTGTGTGTCTATCTGACGGAACTGACTTCGCTATCTCATGAAGAGACTTGGAGACGTGTGTGTCTATCTGACGGAACTGACTTCGCTATCTCATGAAGAGACTTGGAGACGTGTGTGTCTATCTGACGAAACTGACTTCGCTATCTGATGAAGAGACTTGGAGACGTGTGTGTCTATCTGACGGAACTGACTTCGCTATCTCATGAAGAGACTTGGAGACGTGTGTGTCTATCTGACGGAACTGACTTCGCTATCTCATGAAGAGACTTGGAGACGTGTGTGTCTATCTGACGGAACTGACTTCGCTATCTCATGAAGAGACTTGGAGACGTGTGTGTCTATCTGACGGAACTGACTTCGCTATCTCATGAAGAGACTTGGAGACGTGTGTGTCTATCTGACGGAACTGACTTCGCTATCTCATGAAGAGACTTGGAGACGTGTGTGTCTATCTGACGGAACTGACTTCGCTATCTCACGAAGAGACTTGGAGACGTGTGTCTATCTGACGGAACTGACTTCGCTATCTCATGAAGAGACTTGGAGATGTGTGTGTCTATCTGAGGGAACTGACTTCGCTATCTCATGAAGAGACTTGGAGACGTGTGTGTCTATCTGACGGAACTGACTTCGCTATCTGATGAAGAGACTTGGAGACGTGTGTGTCTATCTGACGGAACTGACTTCACTATCTCATGAAGAGACTTGGAGACGTGTGTGTCTATCTGACGGAACTGACTTCGCTATCTCATGAAGAGACTTGGAGGCGTGTGTGTCTATCTGACGGAACTGACTTCGCTATCTCATGAAGAGACATGGAGACGAGTGTGTCTATCTGACGGAACTGACTTCGCTATCTCATGAAGAGACTTGGAGACGTGTGTGTCTATCTGACGGAACTGACTTCGCTATCTCATGAAGAGACTTGGAGACGTGTGTGTCTATCTGACGGAACTGACTTCGCTATCTGATGAAGAGACTTGGAGACGTGTGTGTCTATCTGACGGAACTGACTTCGCTATCTCATGAAGAGACTTGGAGACGTGTGTGTCTATCTGACGGAACTGACTTCGCCATCGTTCGTTGTTGGGAGTCGTCGGGCGTCAACGTAACCTCTCTAATGTTTTGTGCTAATTTCGAAACGAGGTAACTTCGGTCAGCCAAATCAACCAGGTCACATCCGTCTCGCAAGCGTTGCGTGACTTTTTTTGTGATGAGTTTAGCTTACTTGTTGTGACGTGTCAGGTTAGCCCATTACATCCTGGGGCTGATTTCATAAAATATGCTTATTGTCCTATAAAGGCTACATTACAGATTAGAAAATAGATCAACCGCTTTAGTTTAAGGGTGGTGCCAGAATAGCTTGGCACCACCCGTGAACTATCATAGTCCAATTTATTTCAAGCAATGGGAGTATCAGGATGAAAAATGTTAATTAAACGGCTCAGTTAACTAATTTAAGACATGGCACATCCCCCGGGATACGCGGCTTTCCGTCGCGTATCCGAGGGGAGCACGTTCGAATGTGTTAAACATACCAATGTGAAGCGGATCCTCTTTAAGAATCTGGCCGATCTTCCTGCCGCACTGTAAACAGTCCACCGGCCACGCTGCTTCGTGTCCCTCACCACTGTGTGACACATACTGCACTTTGTGCCCGAGTACCGGCAGATGATGGATTTCAGAGATGTCATACTTGTCAATGTCAGCGCTTAAGGCCTAGTCACAAAAATACATATAAATGTTATAGTTCTAAAGGCACACAGCATCAATTTGTTGTAAACCGAATGCGCGTGAATGTCTGAGCGCCTACAGGCCAAACTTTTGTGTCTTGCCAAAGAATATGGCGTAATTTACTTTGTAATGTGACGTCAACATTTTGGATGGCTGACAAAAGCTCCTACATGATGATGCAGAAAAGAACTCAACGGAGAAAAAAAAAACACGCTTAGAAAAAGACAGTTACAACACAATATATTAATATTTCGGGTAAATACCCTTTATTCAAAATAAACAAACAAATATAGAGATAAGTCGCTACTTATCTTCATTGAGTTGCCACATTCCTTCTGCGTTAATGAAGATAAGTAGCGACTGATCTCTATATTTGTTTGTTTGTATATCATAGTTTTGAAAAAGGGCATTTACCCGAAATATTAATATAGTGTGTTGTAACTGGCTTTCACTAATCGTGTTTCTTTCTCCGCTGGGTTCTTCTATGCATTGTACACGCTTGGCAATCACCTTGTTGGTCTAGATTACATGATGATGTAGGCCTAATAGCGCAATACATGACGCCAGAGTGTCAGTCGTCACTATGAAATGATGTTATTGTGCGTGAGCTGAAACTAGGTCAAATTTCAATATCGCGTGTGCCCGTACATTTTTGTTGACCAGACTTTGTACAAAACATGTTTGTGCACACTTGGCCGTTCACGCAGCAGGGCTGTATCACACATGGCTGTGTCGATCCATGTCTTGCTGTTGGGTTTTGGAGCTGAAAGAGTTACACGCACTGATATACAATAAAATCTATTGAAAGCTACTAACAGACACGCGATGTGCTCTCAGTTGTACGCTGTACAACGAGTGACGAAAGAAAGATTTGCGAGTGCCGTATGCTACTTTCATTGAACTGCTTTCAATCTTCGCTTTAAAACATCATTTTATCTGGCAATTTGAAACCACGTACAGTACTTAAAATTTACACTTGCCGTCACTGAAACGCAATACCACTGACGTACAGTGACTGAAATCTTTTCTCTGAAAAATCTCGGTGCAACAGGTTGCGTATGATTCCTAAAACCATTCGGAGTTTTATAAAAGTGTGAATGCACAGCATTTCAGCGTATTCAGAGACATTCCAACTTTCAGGAATATCCTGGTGACACAAATTTACTGTGCCAATATATTCATAAAACCAGGTGCTTTATGAAATCCCCCAAAATAAAGTAATTAATCTAACTAGCGACAGCTACACAGTAAGATATTTCCATGCGTGAAAAGAGCAGAGAAAGGCAAACAATAGTCGGTGACGCCACACAGAGAGTGGTTTTCAGAACAGAGCAGAATTTTGAGCTTTTACCGCATAGCATTACACACATTTAGTACAGTCACTGCAGGCAGTACAGTAAATCACGTACAAGTGACGTCGACATTTCGGGAATTTATAATATCTTATATTGGAGACATTCTTGAAATCCCCGAGTGAAACAGTAATTTCACGAATTTTCTGGTTTTGTACATTACTGCAACACGCATACAACTTAGGGAACTCATTCAACCCAGGAAAAACAGCTAAATCCCTTGACACTTCCCTAGTGGCACCAAATCGCCAAACCACGACAAATACACGACTCAAAGTACAAGCTCCATATCTACACAGGGCCATGAAGCGTCTTTTACTTGATCCGGCAGTAGGTACCTTTTCGACTTCGGCAAGCACATTGCGTGGACAACGAAGAGGCACATTTATAGAAACTTGTTCCATTAAGGGGGGCATGCTTTTGTTGCGGACTGATGCGCTCCACACATAGAGGTCTGGATATGCTGTGTAAAGTGATTCCAACAGTTTCTCGTATGTTTTTTTGAATCTGCAAATTAAACACACACACACACACACACACACACACACACACACACACACACACACACACACACACACACACACACACACACACACACACAGTGGAATACATCGCCAGTCTAGGCTGTCTAGCGTGCGTATATTACCTGATTTCAGCAGGATTCAACTTCTATCATCCTGTCCATCTGTGCGAATGATTGGTGCGGCTTGAAATTGGCAAAACAGGTAGACGTTTGCTGACAATTACACACAGATCAGATGGACAGACCACCATGTTACAAGTGGAAGTGTACGGTTTGGTGTCAAAAGGAGGCGCCAAGCTATTCCTGGCACACCTTGAACTCGTTTAGTTCCATCACAGCAAGACATAAATCGACCATGACAGTTTATGGGTGGTGCCAGGACAGTTGACGCCCATAGGTGCCAAGTTATTCTGGCACCACCCTCGAACTATCATGGTCAATCTTTTTCCCGAATTGTAATACATTTTTCAGAGACCAACTCCAAAATATGAGGATTTAGGCCATGGGACACAATGTGTTAAACTGTCATGGCTGCTCCGTCATTGCGCTATCTCATCTAAGACATGCCGCATCCACACATGCGGGTTCACGTCGCGCATCCGAGTGCGTCATGTCTCGAATGCGTTAACCCTTTGTACCCTAAGCCGACTTCTAGAAATTGTTGGATTGTCCTCTGAAGACTGCATTACAATCCAGGAGACAGATCGACCATGATAGTTCAAGGGTGGTGTCAGAATACCTTAGGCTCCAAATATGGCATCCCCCTGGAACTATCATGGTCAATCCATATCTGACTAGCTTGTGTCAGGGTTAAATGAATTAAAGGTGTAGCCTACTTACTTCGGATTCGTTGAAAACTGATCTAACAACACATACAAATCACGTTTTCCTTTAGCAGCATTCTTCAGGTCCTGTATTGCCTGTTCACCGTCCTCAATCGGTCTGTTCCAGAAATCGTAGTCATGGAAGCACACCTTGCCTGGTGCTCGCGCGCCACCTGCCTTCATCATCTTATTCAACTGATGCTCAACAAGACAGCACGCGGCGAAACTCGCGACTCTCGTGCTGACCACGTGCACGTCGTGCCCCTCTCTCAACCAGCGCACGCCCTTCAAGAGCAGCACGATGGACTTGCCTGCAGGAGAGAGTATCATACGGCACTGAATTCCCAGAAGGCTGTGATTACGCTTCACGTGTTATACAGCTAGGCCTACTTTAGAGAAGCGCACAGTCCTTACCTCATTCAGCCCCGATACACCACAGCAAGACATGGATAAAGCATGATAGTTCAAGGGTGGTGACAGAATAGCTTGGCGCCCATAGGCGTCAAGCTATTCTGGCACCACCCTTGAACTATCATGCTCAATGTGTCTCTCAGTAGAGTTGTAACACAGTTATTCAGAGGGCAACTTCAAAATTTGAGGATTTCGGTCCTGGGTTAGAATGTGTTAATAAATCGCACGGTTTCAGCTTAATTCCCGGTTTCGGTTTTGGCCAGTCATAAGAAAGGTTCACCGAACATATCGAAGAGTTCTCAAGCGAATAACTTTAAAGTAAATCAGCGCATTAAATAGGCGCTTTTTCCCAATTGAAAATCGGCTCAAAGCGCCGCCGCGAACCGAACCCAACAAGCACGCTCACGTGAATCACGCGCATTCACTCACACACTGTACGTAAACACAGAACATTCACGTGGTGCTAAGGGCAAGCTCAAGCGAATTACTGAAGTTTGGGAAATTCAAATCGTTTATGTTTGAAATTTGATTACGTGGACTGAAATTGATGCCAAAGTCGTGAAATTGATACTAAAGTACGGACCTAGTTTGCAAATGCTTCGCGAAGCATTCGTGCATACAATGGTGGTTCGCGACGCGAAAGTTGGTCCCAGCCCTTCACTAGACACAATGCCTACCCTGCCCAAGCTCTCCTAACATTCGTTGTTATCGTTTAAAGTACGAAAGTATGCATTCATATTTTTTTGTGTTTTGACAAAATAGGCTCTCTTGTCTTCATCCTTAAAACCAAGTGTATGTTTAAAGGGATTATACACCGTCAGACTAAATGCAGTCTCACCATGGCATAACATTTGATCTTCAAAATCGCACTGAGATATTTTTTTACATTACAAAATTAAATTAAAAAAACAGATAGGGGCTCAAATGACATTTTCTGTAGCATTGTAATCGGAGAGTATTGTAATGCTTTTTGCACCCATAATTGGATAGCCAGGCTCTGCGTTTTTAACTAACCATGTTCTAAATGACTGTATGCATTCATAGTGTTGTCGGCAGGCTCACAATATTCAATACAAGTAACTTGAAACTGTACTGAGATGATTTATTCCAATATAATTTGTTAATTTACATCGCCATTTCATGAAATACTCCAGCGAGCTAATTTAGCCATCCTAAGCCATCAGGGACGCTCGCGTGTGCCCGCACCTCATGTCATTCCGGCTGAAGGATTTTCATGGGTTTGAAACACAGTGCATGTAAGTACTATGACCTTAAGGGTTTCTTGTAAAGTTAAATTCAAACTCGTGTCTACACACACACACACACACACACACACACACACACACACACACACACACACACACACACACACACACAAACACACACACACACACACACACAAACAAACACACACACACACACACACAAACACACACACACACACACACACACACACACACACACACACACACACACACACACAAACACAAACACACACACACAGCTTCCCGCCAAATGTACGTTCAACAGCGCGGTTAGCGTAGCTAGGCATGGCGTAATTGTTGTCGTGATGCTTCACTGTCAGAGTCTGATGTGTGTCCGCCTATGTTCGTCATTTGCATGCTATGGAACGTGCTCCGACCAACCCCATCTCAAAAAGTAAGAATTATCGAGTTCTCGACAAGGATCGAAAACTGAGGGTGACGTAAAGACGCCAAACACTTCAGTATTACACAATGTTCCTAAACTGTCACAAAGCCCCAGACACGTCAGTGTTACACATGAACTGACGCAATGCTCTCTCTCTCTCTCTCTCTCTCTCTCTCTCTCTCTCTCTCTCTCTCTCTCTCTCTCTCTCTCTCTCTCTCTCTCTCTCTCTCTCTCTCTCTGTGTGTGTGTGTGTGTGTGACAGACAATCTATTTGATTTAGGAAGACACTCTCTATTTTATGATGTAGACCCGCTGGCGTATTGTGCGAAAAGTGCTTGAATACATGCAAGCTCATACAGAAGAGACTTTGCGGGCTGCTTTATCCCATCTTGTTTATTATCATTTTTACATCCCTCCCCGCAACACAAAAAGTTAAATTAATGACTGGTCATATTTTGATTGTAATTAACACCACTCTTCCTCACGTCTGCACGCATTATGGAAAAGCGTATGATTCACAATGTTTGTTTTTTTTTTTTTTGTTTCATAAAAGAGAGTAACTTCCCCATTTTCTTGCATATTCTGCTGCTTCCTTTGGGGGGGGGGGAGAGAGAGAGAGAGAGAGAGAGAGAGAGAGAGAGAGAGAGAGAGAGAGAGAGAGAGAGAGAGAGAGAGAGAGAGAGATTCAATGAATCTTTATTTATCAACGGTTGAGGCATTGACATCTTCATAGACATAACCATTTTTCAAACCTGCCGTTGCGTCAAAACTACGAGACAATATACACAAAACTATTGCTAGTCTAGGAAAAAAAGTCCCATGATGATCTCACTCCTAAACACACACACACACACACACACACACACACACACACACACACACACACACACACACACACACACACACACACACACACACACACACACACACACACCATCACACACGCACAAACAGAGTTTGTAACTGGGAGCAAACGTAATCAGATTTACAGGGCAGTATATATTTCACAACGTAATTATTACGACTGCTTCGAGAAGTACTTGAAGAGACTGATTTTGAAACGGGCTAGAGAGGAAGCGGATTTCACGTAATCAGGAAGAGTGTTCCAAGTCTGTGTTCCCGAGAAAGACAAACTAGATTTTTATATATCAATTCTTGCTTTGGGGACTAAGAAAAGTTGCCTAATATTACTAAGCCTAGATTCCGACTTAGGGAAAAGAGTTGTGATATATTCTGGTATTTTCTGTTTTGACACTTTGAACATAAAAATAGCCTTATTGTATCTGAAGTGGTCTTGCAGTGGCAGAAATCCTATTTTGGCGAAACTTTCTTCTGTAGTGAGTCGTGGGTCAGGAAGGATTAACCTTGCTGCCCTTCTGTGTAACAAGTTGAGTCTCTTCAAGTGGACTTCACTGCAGCCGTCCCACACCGTTGACGCTTAATCAATATGAGAACGTATGTGAGCATTATAGAATAGTTTGCGCGTGTCCGAGTCGGTGTAATATTTCAGTTTGGACAACATGAAAAGATATTTGGCTACCGTTCTGCATAAAGTGTCCGTATGAGCCTTCCACTTAATTGTAATCCCTAGTAGACGGTGTTCATTAACGTGTTCTATTTGACTGCTCTTTAATAAAAGGTTAAGTAACAGGGCTGCTAACTGGTGTTTTTGACGAGTGGCGATTATCATAGATTTGGTTTTAACTGGATGAACAATCATAGAATTCCTGTGACACCATTCTGACACCTCGTCAAGACTATGCTGCAAGTTGGCAGAAATTATTTGTATATCTTTGTTAGTCATACGAATGGAAATGTCATCAGCAAACAGATCACATTGTACGTTTTTGCAAGTTAAATGAAGAGGTAGGTCATTGATGAATAGACAAAATAATAAGGGACCAAGCACGGATCCTTGGGGAACTCCATATTTATATCTTTTAGAGAAGAGTAAGATCCATTCACTAGAACTTTCTGTTTACGATCAGTTAGGTATGATCTAAAAAAATGCAACTACTTCTGTACTATTTAAGTATTTCTAAATCTTTGTCATTAGAGTAGTGTGATCGATTAGGTCAAAGGCCTTTTTAAAGTCTAAGTAAACGACACCTGTTATCTGGGATTTGTTCATACCCTGGAGCGATGCGTCAACGATCACAGAGAGAGAGAGAGAGAGATAGAAAAATTCTTATGAAATTCTAAGTTTCTGTTGACATTATTAACCCTTTTCATCCTGATACACTATTGCTTGAAACAAGTTTGACTATGATAGTTCAAGGGTGGTGCCAGAATAGCTTGGCGCCTGAGGCGCCAAGCTATTCTGGCACGGCACTTGAACTAAAATAGTTGATCTCTGTCCTAGTCTGTAATGTAACTTTCAAAGGACAATAATCAGATTTTTTTAATCAGCCTCAGGATGTAATGGTTAACAAAATCAAATGAACAGTAGTATGCAACGTCGTCATCACTACGTTCACCACCATCACCAACATCACCAAATCTATTTATCACCATCACCAACATGAATAATTTACCTGTTCCCGGTGGACCCGTCAGAAAGACAAGCTTTCTTTGGTCGAACTGAACAAGACTAAACTGATCCTCAGTCAGCATGAGAGGGAACAATTTCGGATTAGGATCCACAGGGAGGCTGGCAGAGAGCATCTCCCCGATCGCTGACACAGCCTCGCTGTCCGTCCTCAGTGCCAGATTAGGCCGCTCCGGGCAGTACACTCTGACGGTCGTGGCCGGCCCGCAAAATCTACGTCATCAAAGAAGAAAGAGCAGATGAAGTGTGCATGAACACTGTCGCGGTCTCCTATACTGTTTGCCTCCATCCATCCGCTACACTCATGGGTAACGTTGGAACAAGGATGTAATCGGTGCGTGGCTTCATTACGCGGGACGGCTGTGGTTGGCTAAAGCAATGTCAAGTACTATAATGTTTAATACTGTTACGTTTGTGGTTGTGTTGTTTTTTTATGTGCGGGGTCCGACGTTAAGTTGAGTTGTTTTAGACCAGAGTCACGTATCTTTTAGTATGATTCGTTTTCTTTTGCATGGAGAATTGCGATCGAGTTTTCTTGTGTATATAGAATATTGTACATTTTGCTAACTTGTTGCAAAGTCCGACCTAGATTAACCTGGAATGTTCTGGAAGAGGCGCGATCGTTCTAGTGGCCTTTTAAATAATGTCAAAGTTTTGTAATACACATGTTGGCTACATTTCGCAACATTACAGAATGCGCCTAGATGTTAGTGGAAGATTGTACATAGATCTAAAGTGTTCTTTTTAATGAATATTAATTAGTTTTGGTTACGTTTTCTCTTCTGATTCGTTGAGTTGTGTCATTTGCGGGATTGTTCTGGAAATCTGTAATAGTATGAAGAGGGTGTTAGGAAGTATGTGTGTGCATTGTATGAGCGACACAGTGTATCAAGATTGTGGATGCCCTGTATGAGACAGTGCATCAAAGTGTGGATGCATTTGTGGATGCATTGTGCAAGAGTGCATCGTGAGAATAAAGTACTGCTGGAACTGTTACTCCAGTATGGTCTACAACCTTGTGCTGCTTTGACGAGTTACAGCTGAGTGAAGTTTCTTTACAAAAACCCTACGCAAGTGTGTCACGTGTGATTGCATCATACTATGACAACGACTTCTACGTAACAAACAGGCGTAATAAATAGTTAATGCATGATTAATTAGGACCATGTACCAACCAGAGTCCACAAAATACGTGTAAGAGGGCTGTACTTAAAGTTCATAGAATCCCTTTACACGTGAAGCTTATTTATCATCCAGATAAGTCAGCTTTTGAAAAAATAAATAATATTTTTTTAATCCGCTAAGCTGCAACATACTTACACATTTGCTTACACTGGCCAATTCACACCTGTGTCCACAGGCAAAGACAACTCTCATAATCATTAGATGACATAACTTCGAAAAGTGGTGTTTGCTGTCACAGTCGTAATCCGTATCTTACCGAGCTAGCAGTGTGAGATACAGGTCCTCCGACATGTCTGGGTCAACCGTCATCCGAGCATTCCACCATGTTTTCAGGTGTTTCTTGACAGTGGGTGGAACCTGCAGACTGTCTGCGTGGCCCGACATCTGGTCCTTCAGCAGGCACAGTTGAAAGAATTCCTGTGTATCCCTGGCTCCCACGCAATCACACAGATCCTGAAAAAAATAGTGCTTCAGGAGTTCAGTTCATTAACACTTTCTACCCTAAGACCGAAATCCCCAAATTTTGAAGTTGCCCTCTGAAGGACTGAATTGCAATTCTAGAGACAGATCAAGCATGATAGTTCAAGGGTGGTTCCTATGGGCGCCAAGCTATTCTGGCATCACCCTTGAACTATCATGATCGTTCCATATCTTGCTGTGGTGTGTCGGGGCTGAATGAGTTAATGGTTACGGTGACAGAAGAGATCCGTTCAGAAACAAAAGAGCAAGTGCTTTCAATCGCCCTTTATCTTAATTCATGGGGTCTAAACCAAAATATTCAATGATACAATATCTTTGATGAAAAAAAAAAGATGGTTTATCTAGTCAATTTCGATTTTTTTTTCACACAGAAAAACACCTCGATGATGTTTGCGTTCAAACTCGTAACTAGCAATATTTGTATTTTCGAGAGAAAAAAATTGCGCTTTGGTCAGAATATGTGTATTGAGATTTCTTCACAAAGCGATTATGAGCATTCTCGGTTGAGCTATAGTCTCTAGATTTTATCAGAAAATAATGAAAGCAGTATAACGTGAGTAGAGGTAGTGTCTGCATAGTGGTGTGTGCGTTTGTACGTGCGTGCGTGCTCGTGCGTGCGTGAGTGCGTGTGTGTTAACTCATTCGAGACGTGCGTATCCATTTTTTATATCCTTAATATGAACGGAGAAAATTATTACGATACAACATAAATGAAATATAACAACACGAAATACAATTTCCATCAATTTAGACGATCAATACGCCCCGAAATGTACCTTCTTCAGCGGCGGACATTTGTCCAGAAGCTCACGCAGTTGATTTTCCCCGAGGTAGGGAAGTATGACAGTTTTCCGTATCAAGATGTTTGGAACGATGCCCGTCACTGCCTTTTTCACACACTCCTTCGACTTGTTGAGCTGTTTGACGACTTTTAGGAGTCGTTTTTTAAGGGCTGCGTCGGTTACGGTCTCATGATAACCAATAGACTTCACCTCTCCAATAAGGATTCCGAAACGAGCATGAATGAGCAGGATGTCAAAGTCCCCGCGATCCTCAGCTACAGATGGAGCTGTTGGAACTATAGAAATAATATTACAAGATAAACGACCACTGATATCTTATATTACAAGTATACAAGAAACAGAAATAATACATTATCTAATAATGTGTTTAAGCTTTAAGAAATCTTTAGAGATGACGATGATGATGATCTCTCTCTCTCTCTCTCTCTCTCTCTCTCTCTCTCTCTCTCTCTCTCAGCTGCTTATGTTCACTCGTCTATTCAAGATTTTATACGTAGACGACATGATTTAGAAACCAAAGATATTGAGTGTATGTGGCTTGAACTGAAGGCCCCCCAATCTCCATCATTTCTTATTGGCCTTCTGTACCGCAACCCTGCTGCGAACTTTGAGTGGTATGATGATTTCCTTAGTATGTGTGATAAAGCTTGTAATCCCAACTCCAATGTCATCCTCATGGGAGACTTTAACATAGACATGCTAAAGCCTCACCATGCGTGGGACTCTACGTTAACGTTGTTGGGTCTGCAACAGTTAATCACTTCACCCACACGGATCACACAAACAACATCCACACTCATAGATCAACACAACCAAGCCAGAGTCTGTTCATAATGTGTCTGTCGGTAACCTTAGTATCAGCGACCACTTTCCCATCCGCTGTACGTGGTCTACTAAACTCCCTAAAGCAAAGAAAGGATGCCATACGTATATCACCTATCGCTCCTTTAAAAGTTTTAATGAAAGCGAGTTTCTGTTTGATCTTAACAGCGCACCTTTTGATGAAGTATTTAGTAAATCTGACCCTGACAGCGCTCTGTCTGTTTGGTATACCATCTTTCTAAAGATCGTAAATAAACATGCGCCCCTGCGGAGGAGACGCGTCAAACACGCATCACTCCCGCCGTGGCTTACTCAAGACATCATTCAAGCCATGAGGGTGAGAGATGATCTGAGACAGCAGAAATGCTTCACTGAATTTAAGCGTGAGCGCAATCGCGTAAAATCTCTTGTGCGACAGGCTAAAAATTCTTTCATTGATCGCTTGATTAAACAAGACAAAGACATGTCCACGCTCTGGCGCGCTATGGCCGTAGTGACTGGAGGCAAGTGTAATAAATCTCCTTTAATCCCTTCTGATCTGACTGCAGACATGTTTAACGACCATTTCCTCTCAGTTGCCGAGTCTCTTGTCCCTTCAGAAGCAAGTTTTCAGCCCTACTCTTGCTCAGACAGACTAGTTGACTTTTGTAGAACGCAAACTGCAGGATCTGATCCTTTCGTGATTCCACCACTGGCAGTGCACGAAGTCGGTAGGACAATTAGTTCAATGAAGAATAAGAAATCGTCCGGGCCAGATGAAATCAGCCCCAAAATACTTAAATTAGCTATTCCTTTTGTTATTGAAACAATAACCTTTATTTATAACTTGTGCATTCAAACAAATATTTTCCCAAAGGAACTTAAAAAAGCCAAGGTTATACCCCTCCCGAAAACAAGAGTTATGACTGATGTTAATAACTATCGCCCCATATCACTATTGTCCATCCTTAGTAAACCACTTGAACGGCATATCCATAAACATCTCTTGGAATATTTAGAAAATCATACATTAATCCACCCCCTTCAGTCGGGATTCAGACCAAAGCACAGCTGTCACACGGCCCTAGCACGTCTAACTGATGTGTGGCTACGCTCAATAAATCAGGGCGAATTTACCGGCGCTGTATTTATTGACTTCTGCCCACTGCCCACACTACTGATACACTACTTGGTATCGAGCCATACACCACCTATACTTACACTTAGTATGTAACCCATCATAGTTGGATCGTGTTCTCTCGAGGGGGAGGGGGGTGTGGGGTGGGAGGGGATCCTCAAGCGCACCCGTCGTTGTGGGGGCTCATGAAGATCTATGCTCTTGCTGACACCACTTTGTATCCATGTTCCTTAGACGGCCGGGGCTCTTCGGTGTAGAGTCCACCAAAGCAAAGTCTGCATACAGTGGCAGTACGGTGAAGGCGGTCATATGTGTGGGTACAGGGCTGCGATAAGAGCTGCTTGATGAACACAGACTGCCAGCCGTGTGCGTTATTTCAAACACCCATAAGCCCCTCTGAGGAACAGCTCAGCTAAAACATCTCGGCCGCTAACACTAACAGGTTCTGATTCCATAACCCTGCTTCTCTACTGAGCTGATGAGCATTTATAATGTCCGCTGCTGCTGGTGGGGTCTGGACGAAAGATTTTGGTCCAAGCTACTTGTGTGGTAATCCTACCCCGCCTTTGCTTATCGTTGTCCGATATCCTGTGCCACTTTGCATCCCCACCCCATTCTGCTGCTCAGGAGATCATGAAAAACCCCTGGGCCCAGATGCATTTAATTAAGTAAACTTAGTCCAGCGCAAGTCCACTAAGCAACGTGCTCCGCTGTAGCGGAGCACCTTGTTTAACCCTTTTAGCCCCAAGGTCCCATTTCTCAAAAATATAGAGGTGTTGCCTAATGACTATGAACCAGTTGCAGTAGATGGATTGACCATGATAATTCGAGAGTATTGCCAGATTAGCTTGGCGCCTTCAGGCGCCAAGAGGCTAATCTGGCACTACCCTTGAACTGTCACGGTCAATCAGTCTCCCACTGCAGGGACTCGGGGCTAAATGGGTTAATGTCGCGCTGGACTACGTTCACTCATGCATCTGACCCCTTCAGCCTAATGTAGATCGTGAAGATGGACAAGTGGCAAGAAAGTAAAGTTGGGGGGGGGGGGGGGGTCCCTTGCCGCTGAAGCTCCAGTACACACATCAGTCAGTACAAGGGCCAGATGTACACATACCGTGCATACACAGATAGCACGGAAATCGTTTACATAATGAGGGACCGGCACAGCAATGCGGTGCTTGTCTACAGTGCATACAACCAGTCTCCTGTTCCTCCATACTAGTACTGACTCCGCATGGTTCATGCCTCTTTCACATCCAGCGCCAAGTGCTTGTCCACAGCAAAGTCAAACAAATTTGTGCAGTGCCGAGAAAATCTCAACACCACATAATTGCAAGAGGGATAGATCCTCATGAGCCCCCGCAGTTGCGGAAGCTCATGAGGATCTATACCTCTTGCTGAAACCACTTTGCACGGGACTTAGACGACCCCGCCCTCCACGAGTCCCCTGCTGCCTTGCAGGCCTAGCCGCTTGGCTGCGGAAAGGCTAAGGGAGGAAACCCCTGACATCAAAGCCCCCGTGTCTCCGGGGAAGGCTTTTGAGCCAGAGACTAGGACAAGGACAGTCTGATATAAAACCTACGACCCGAGGACCTCGATGCCATCGTCCCAGCTTGCTAGGCCATGGCAGACGAACCAAGGGTTTAAAGGGTGGGGCCAGTACTGCGCACACTGCACTCCACCAAAAAGCTCCACCGCGCAGGCTTTAGGAAACGTCCACGGACCATGACACTGACCATCTCAAGTCCTGTAGCGACGGGCGAGGGGCGAAACGGCAGGTGAAAGATGTCACTGGTAGCCGCAGTCTCAAACCTGCATGCAGGCGGTTCAGGATATTGGTCGCCTGATGTTGACCTGGGGATGACAACATCACTCGGAACACCCTGAATGACCAAGCAGCCTTCTCTAGGGACAGCACTGCTTGCTCCACACGGAGAGGGGCCTAGAAAAGGTGGCCTAACCAAAGCTCGTCCCCTCGCAACCCCAGTTGGCTAGCCGCGGTCAACGGGCATCTTCTCCTGCGGTCAAAAAACAAGAAAGAATAACGGATCCACTCTCATGACGACCACGACCGGACTCAACGTAGCATGCTGGAACATCCGAACCATGTTCGACAAAGCAGACAGCGGACGCCCTGAACGTCGCTCCGCCCTCATTGCCCATGAATTGCGGAGGTTAAACATCGACATCGCCGCGCTCAGTGAAGTACGTTTTCCGGACGAAGGTAGCCTCCAAGAACTTGGCGCTGGGTACACCCTCTACTGGTCAGGCAGGCCTGAATCAGAAAGACGGCTCTCAGGCGTGGGTTTCATGGTCAAGACCTCCATTGCGACTAAGCTGGAAAACCTACCAACGAGTCACTCAGACCGCATCATGTCCATGCGCCTCCCACTGAGACACCAGCAACACGTCACCCTTCTCAGTGTGTACTCCCCAACCCTCCTGGCAGAGCCTGCTGAAAAGGACAAGTTTTACGCTGACCTGCGCAGCCTCATACAGAGCACCCCTGCAGACGACAAAGTCATCAAAGTCATCATCCTTGGTGACTTCAACGCCAGAGTGGGCCAGGACTCTGAAGCCTGGAAAGGAGTCCTCGGCAAGCATGGCGTCGGGAACTGCAATGACAATGGCCGCCTACTGTTGGAGTTCTGTGCAGAACAGCAACTGGTCATCACCAACACTACTTTTCAGCAAAAGGACAGTCGAAAGAAAACCTGGATGCATCCTCGCTCCAAACACTGGCACCTTATCGACTATGTCCTAGTGCGTCAGAGGGACCGCAGTGACGTCCTCCTCACCAGAGTGATGCCCAGCGCAGAGTGCCACACTGACCACCGCCTTGTCCGCTGCAAACTCAGGCTCCACGTCAAGCCAAAACCCAAGAAATGGGGGCCCCCCAAGAAAAAGCCTGATGTTGCCAGCCTTCAGCGTGACGACGTGAAAGCTGCCTTTCAGACAGATTTACAGCGCAGGCTCAAAGACACAGCGGACCCAGCAGACTTCTCCCCTGAAACACTTTGGGAACAACTGCTATTGCAAAATCCTCTGCAGAAGTCCTGGGTTTCGCTAGAAAGAAGAACAAAGACTGGTTTGACGAGAACGATGTAGAGATCCAGGAACACCTAGCAAAAACAAGAGCCGCCCATCAGGCCCACCTAGCCCAGCCTTCCTGCCCTGTGAAGAAGTTTGCCTTCCGCCTCGTCTGCAGCAGTCTCCAGCTCAAGCTCAGAGATCTCCAGAATGAGTGGTGGACCAGACTTGCACAGAGGACCCAGCTTTGCGCTGACAATGGTGACTACAGGGGCTTCTACGAAGCACTGAAAGCAGTGTATGGCCCCAGACACCTGGTACAAAGTCCCCTGCGAAGCGCGAATGGCCAGGCACTCCTTACAGATAATACCTCCATCTTGAACCGCTGGTCGGAGTACTTTCAGAGCCTCTTCAGCGCTGAGCGCACTGTTCAAGAAGCAGTCGTCCTACAAATCCCACAACTCCCAGTAATGGTTGAATTGGACGAACCGCCCACCGCTGAAGAGACCCTCACAGCCATCCACCAGCTCAAGAGTGGCAAAGCAGCAGGCATTGATGGAATACCACCAGAGATCTGGAAACATGGAGGCACAGCACTGCACAAGCTCCATGACCTCTTTCTCTGCTGCTGGGAGGAAGGAACACTACCAAAGGATCTCCGTGATGCTGTCGTTATCACCCTGTACAAGAACAAAGGCGAGAAGTCTGACTGTTCCAACTATCGGGGAATTACCCTGCTGTCCATTGCTGGGGAAATTCTTGCAAGGCTGATCCTGAATCGGCTGGTACCTGCCATCGCTGAAGACCAACTCCCAGAGGGCCAGTGTGGCTTCAGAGCAAACAGGAGCACCACCGATATGGTCTTTGTGCTGAGACAGCTTCAGGAGAAGTGCCGCGAGCAGAACAAAGGGCTGTACGTAACGTTTGTCGACCTAACAAAAGCGTTCGACACTGTGAGCAGGCAAGGCATGTGGCAGATCCTGGAGCGACTTGGCTGTCCCCCAAAGTTCCTCAGCATGATTGTCCAGCTACACGAGAACCATCAAGGCCAGGTCAGACTCAACAATGTTCTCTCAGAACCATTCCCTATTCTCAACGGCGTAAAGCAGGGCTGCGTGCTGGCACCGACCCTCTTCACCATCTTGTTTAGCATGATGTTGAAGCAGGCCACAGTAGACCTCGATGATGACGATGCAGTGTACATCAGGTATCGTCTCGATGGCAGCCTGTTCAACCTCAGACGACTGCAGGCCCACACGAAAACCCTAGACCAACTGATTCGTGAGCTGCTTTTTGCTGATGACGCTGCCCTCGTTGCACACACAGAGAGAGCCCTGCAGCGCATCACGTCCTGCTTCGCAGACGCTGCCCAGCACTTTGGACTCGAGGTCAGTCTGAAAAAGACAGAGGTCCTCCATCAGCCGGCACCCTCCTCACATCACCATTGGCGAGTCTGAACTAAAGTCAGTGCACCAGTTTACGTACCTTGGCTGCATTATCACGTCGGACGCCAAGCTGGACAGGGAGCTTGACAGCAGGCTGGCAAAAGCGAACAGCGCTTTCGGGCGACTTTTCAAGCGGGTGTGGCACAATCAACAGCTGAAAACAGGCACCAAGATCAGCGTGTACAGAGCTGTGGTCCTCACCACCCTGCTGTATGGTTCCGAGTCCTGGGCCCTCTACCACAGCCAACTACGACTCCTCGAACGTTTCCACCAGCGCTGCCTGCGTACCATCCTGGGCATTCACTGGAGTGACTATGTCACCAACGTCGAGGTCCTTGAACAGGCTGAAACTGTGAGCATCGAGGCGTTGCTGCTGCTGACACAGCTCCGCTGGGCGGGGCATGTCTCCAGGATGGAGGATCATCGCCTACCAAAGATCACCCTGTTCGGCGAGCTTGCTACTGGACACCGTGACAGAGGGGCACCAAAGAAGAGATACAAAGACTGTCTCAAGAAGTCACTTAGTGCCTGCCAAATCGACCACTACCAGTGGTCCTCGCTTGCTGTGGACCGTGACACCTGGCGCTCCACCATTTACAAGGCAGCTGTCTCCTTTGAGGACTCTCGCAGAGCTAGCCTTAAGGACAAGCGGCTCAGGAGAAAAAACAGAGATGCCGCAACTCAGAACCCTGGCCATACCTTCCCCTGCAGCCACTGCGGTCGAACCTGCCTGTCCCGGATTGGCCTCCGCAGCCACGAACAAGCCTGCAGACGTCGTGGGCAACTCCTATGAAATCTTCGTCCGCGAAGTCAAGCCAAGAACATTTATTGACTTACGAAAAGCCTTTGATCTTGTGGACCATAAACTTCTACTTTCCAAGCTAAATGTGTACTTCGGTAGTTCGTTTGGCAATAAATGCATTTCTTCCTCAATTAACTACAGCCAGAAATCTCTTTACCACCATAGCACAACTCCACTTTTTGCCTCATATCTTAGCGACAGACAGCAGCGCGTCATGGTCAATGGATCATACTCCTCAAGCGGATTAGTAACACGGGTAGTTCCCCAGGGTTCAATCCTAGGGCCTCTTCTGTTTTGCCTCTTTATAAATGACCTGCCTCTACATTTGACTAGCGACAAAATTTCATGTGATTTATTCGCTGATGACGCCACAATTCACACCCCGGACAAGAGTATTGATTCTTTAAATGGCCGTTTGCAGCAGGGTTTGAGCGAAATTTCCACTTGGTGCGCAAACAATGAAATGATTTTAAATCCTTCCAAAACGGAATACATGACGATAGCAACCCGTCAGAAGCACCAGCTCAAGCCACTTACACTCAGCCTGACTATCCATAATGACATCGTTAATCAGGTCACGGAACACCGATTACTTGGTGTAATTGTTGATGACCAGATGAAGTTGCAATCACACATAAATGCTGTATGTAAAACTGTTGCTAGAAATGTTTTTATGCTTTCAAAGTTGAAGTACTTTATCGATGTTGATGCTCGCAAGTTATTTTACAATGCACATGTCAAATCCCACATCGATTATGCGTCCACGATATGGGATGGCAGCGGTGACATACACTTGAAGAGGCTTAACTCCCTGGATCGGAGAGCAGCGAAACATATCCTGCCTGATTCAGCCCTAACAACTGATGAAGGACTTGAAAAACTGAAAATGCTACCTCTTAGCAAGCATCACCTCTTAAACAAGGGTGTGGTTATGTATAAAATCTGGAATGAGATTCACCCAGAATATCTTTGTAAGCTCTTTACCAAGGCAAGTTCAGGTTATTCTACTTCAAGACGAAACTTTATTACACCTCGCCCCAGGATAGATCTCTTTAAAACCAGTGTATCTTTCTCAGGCGCATCTTTCTGGAACACACTGCCAACATGTATAACACACGCTAGCTCCCTCTCCTCTTTCAAGGAATGCCTCCTCAAGTACTTGTCTGCTGATACATAATCTACCACAAGTATTCGTATAATATATAATATAATATAATAATATAATAAGCGCATTAAATAGGCGCTTTATCCCAATTGAAAATCGGCTCAAAGCGCCGCCGCGAACTTAACCCAACAAGCACGCTCACGTGAATCACGCCCATTCACTCACACACTGTACATAAACATAGAACATTCACGTGGTGCTAAGGGCAAGCTCAAGCGAGCTACTGTAGTTTTTGGAAATTCAAAATCGTTTGTATTTGAAATTTGATTAAGTGTGCTTAAACTGATACCAAAGTGGAGGGGGAGGAAGAGCCGGAGTACCCGGAGAAAGAACCCCCGACGGTCCGCCCGAATTAACGGTGACACTTACTAGAGAAGAAAAATCCGACGCCGGAACCCGTAATCGAACCTCGCACCTTTAGCATTGGTGGCAGGCGCCTTAACCACTGCGCCACGGACCGCCCCACGTATCAATCATGTGCTTATCGTATAATCAGTGCATGCTGCCGTATGGTTTGTGCATACTAATAATAATCGCCTAATTACATAATTCAACTTTCTATTATAATCCAAATAATTTTTGCTGTCTGAAGTGAATTTTCACTGTGATCCAAATGATTTGCTTCGTATATAGGTCAAGTTATCATTAGCGCGTGTTTGTGTGTGCGCGCGAGCGTGTATGTGTCAGTGTGCGCGCGTTGCGTGTACTTTCTATTTTTCGTTTGTTTTTTGTATGACCAAATGAATGAATGAATTTTGTTTAATGTCTCTTCATGTTTAATATTTCCTAATTTTTCTTTGTGTAATTTGGTACTATTAGTATTACAATCCTGTGTTTGTAGAGTAGCAACGGCAAGTATGAAAAATGGCACACGTGCTAATTACTTTATCCGTTGAGAAATAAAGTTTCATTTCATTTCATTTCATTTCTCTCTCTCTCTCTCTCTCTCTCTCTCTCTCTCTCTCTCTCTCTCTCTCTCTCCCTCTCTCTCTCTCTCTCTCTCTCTCACACACACACACACACACACACACACACACACACACTCACTCACTCACACACACACACACACACACACACACACACACACACACACACACACACACACACACACACACACACACACACACACACACACAACACAACACAACACAACACAGCACAACACAACACCATAACACACACACACCATCACACACACACACACACACACACACACCATCACACACACCATCACGCACACACACCCCATCACACACACACAGACACACACACACACACACACACACACACACACACACACACCATCACACACACACACAGCTTGTAAGCAATCCAAAACCGTTCATAAAAATATCAACCATACCAGACATCGGCTTGCTTAGAAAATCAGAGAAATTCAGCTCCGAGATGAGGAACATGGCTTCCTTCTGATCCTGGCACAAAGTCTGAAGACACTGCAGGGTCCGCTGCTGTGCACGATCCGCCCTGACGTCACTCTCGTCTGATGGTCTTTTCCGCGCTTTCTTTTCTGGTATCAGTTTTCTACGCACTGATTGTAGATCTATATTTAAAAAATAAAAAAAAACACGTTTATACGTTTGGGGCTTAACGTGTTTTGTCAACCGCGAAGATGATTTCAAAGATGGTGCATCAAAGAGGGTCTGAAAAAATGTCGACCCCAGCTGGATTCAAACTCGTGACCTTTTGCACGAGAGTCAAGCGCTGTACGACGGAGGTAACCTATACAGAACCTCTCAAAACATCATTTACAGAGAAAACCATCCACACTATATCTCGTAGTCTCATCGCGTGGTGCTGCCCGGGATTGTCTAGTACACCTCTAAGATTTGGGGCATTTTTGTTGAAAACAGACTGAAAACAACATTCGAACCATGTGCAGGACCTTTTACAATAAATAAATGGATCTTTTCTGATTTCAAACACTCAGTGATATTTCTTATTCAACTTTACCTTTATGACATCGTTGCTCATCAGAGAAATTTTAGAAAGTTCAAGTGCACAAACTTTAGCAGTGTCTAAATATGCATATGGACTGCACTCTTTTGACAAGTTGCTTCTGGTGAAGCAGTTTCTTTACAAAACCTCTGTTCACAAAAATGACGTCACGACCTTCAAATATGATAAGATCCCGCATCTCATACCTTTCAGAAATGCGTTTTTATATGTTTCAAACTTTGACATAAATGGGGTAGCATATTAGGGAGTGCTGTCAGTTGGCCGATCAGTAGCAGCAAAGGCAGTAGGGTTTAGGGCGGAGCATGTGTGGGTCTTTTTGGTAGCAGTAGGAGGATTAACAGCAGGTTATTTAATGAAACAGGTAAAGAAGTAATATCCCTAATCCAGTAAGGCCTATTAGCAATGCAGTTCTCTCTGACTCATGTGTGTTTACCGGGGCTGGAGGGGTCGGAGCTGGTGTTACTGACTGTACGGGTGCCGGTGTTGATGCCGAGGTCGGGGCTTGAACCAGGGTTGGGGCTGTTACTGACTGTACAGGCGATGGCGTGACTGGTGTTACTAGCATTACTGGCATTATTAATGGTTTTAGTGGCTGTGGTTGTTGGACCCAAGTTTACAGATTGGTTGATTCCTAATTTCTGATCACACCCTGCAACAATTATTTGATTATTATAATTTTTTTATTGTCCCTATTTGGAGTTGAAGGTCAGATGGCAACATGTATAGCCCAATGCCAACTACAAAGTCAACTTTTGATCTGGCGTATTTGAGAACATCTTGGTAGTGTTGTATGCTTGATGGGAGATCTACTACTGAATTTATAGAGTCTTCTAGGTTTGCCAGAAATTGTTTTTGTGCTTCAAATTCGCCACTCCTGTTTAAGATCTTTGATTTTGTTTGAGATTGTGCTTCTAGTATACACCACACATATTCATTAATGCGTTCGACTCCCGCTTGTGTAAACCCATCACTCCTGTCTAAGATAAATGTGGTCCAGGCATTAGACTGTTTATGTTCTATTGAGACTAACCAGACTTCAGATTTTGATGAGAATGAACAATGAACAATGAACAATGAACCTTTATTTTCCAACGGTAGAAGTTATTGGTAACAGGACCAGTTTTCAAACTTGCCGTTGCTACATCTACTACATAAGTGACATAGACATGTAAACATACACATACCACTCACTGCTGCATGCACTGCTGCATTCGCTCACGCACGCACGCACGCACCACGCACATACACACACACATACCCACACACGCACTCAGGTACGCACGCATGCACATCACAACTCGCGCATGCACGCACGCACACACACACACACACACACACACCACACACACACACACACACACTCATGTACACCGCAATTCAGTACGCATGCACACACGCACGAACACTCACACACACACACACACACACACACACACACACACACTTACACACGCACGCACTCAGGCACATACGCACAAAAACAAACATACGCTCTCGGACACGCACTCCAGACATACCTACCCGCATACGCGTACGCACAAAAATATAAAATGAGTAAAAATACAAAGTAAAGCAATAAACAAAGAATCATTAAGTACATTAAAGTTCATACAGCAAGGGCAAATATGTATGCAGGTGCTATCTCCCCCCCCCTCTCTCTCTCTCTCTCTCTCACGCCGACACACACACATACACACACACACAGCATGCACGCACGCGCGCACACACACACACACACACACACACACACACACACACACACACACACACACACACACACACACACAGAGTCACACATACAGTACACACACACACATACGCGAGCGCGCGCCCAACATATCGAGCACACACATATGAAGGCAAAAACATTATACACAGTACATGCCGTATTCAAAGGTACTCTTTGGCATTCAAATATTATGGTACGGCTATGGGAAAAAGGGACTCTCTCTCTCTCTCTCTCTCTCTCTCTCTCTCTCTCTCTCTCTCTCTCTCTCTCTCTCTCTCTCTCTCTCTCTCTCTCTCTCTCTCTCTCTCTCTCTCTCTCGCACACATACACACACACACACACACACATACACATACACACACACACACAAACTCACACACACGCACATGTACACATCTGAACACACGTGCAAGTTATCCCAATACTGTAATGATTTGATTACGTCAGAGATTCTAGGTGTTTGAAGAGGCTGTCCCTATATGAGGTGAGCCTCTTTGCGTTTCTAATTTCTGGAGGAATAGAATTCCAGAATGAACTTCCCGAGAATGACAAGCTGGTTTTGAATAAATCAATACGCGGCAGGGGTACTTTGAATTGTTGTCCATGTCTAGAAGCTACAGATGTCCGTTCTGAGAAAAAAGAACTCAAGTACAGTGGACATGATTGCTTGCACAGCTTGTACATCAATATACCTTTATTGAACTGAAAGTGCTGGGATAGAGGGAGAATTTTTAAAGTTTTAAGCTTTTCGTCAGTTGAGAGTTCGGGATCGGGAAATATAAGCTTAGCAGCTCTCCTATGTAGGGAGTTCAGCCTCTTCAAATGTACATCACTAGAACCATCCCACACTGTTGATGCATAGTCTATGTGCGACTTGACATGAGCATTGTAGAAAAGAAGACGCGTATCTGTGTCAGTAATTGTTTTCAATTTTGACAACATATACAGGCTTCTGGAAACCCTTTTGCACACATTATTAATATGCAGTTGCCATTTAAGCTGATCATCTATAGTGACCCCCAAGAGGCGGTGGTGTGATACTTGCTCAATTGGGCTGCCGTTTATAGACAGACTAAGAGAGAGCGGGCATAGTTGGTGCTTTTGACGTGTGGTTATAACCATGCATTCTGTTTTTGACGGATTCAGGGACATGGAGTTGGAATGACACCAGTCGGTGACCTCGCGCAGGCTTTCCTGCAGACGCGTGTTAATTGCAGCTACATTTTTGTGAGGAGTGTGTAGTGTGCAGTCATCAGCAAACATGTCACAAGAAATATCGCGGCAACTAATATGCAGTGGAAGGTCATTGATAAATATGCAGAACAGCAATGGCCCGAGGACAGAGCCCTGAGGCACGCCGCTTTTGACGTGACCATACGAGGAGTAGGATCCATTTAACAGTACTCTTTGCTTCCTTCCGCTTAAATATGAAGTGAACAATGAGACAGCACCTGCATTGCAGAGATATGCTTGAAGTTTTGACAAAAGAATGTTATGATTTACAAGGTCAAAAGCTTTCTTAAAATCAATAAAGATCGACCCAGTTATTTGGGAGTTATTTATGGATGCTAGCCACGCATCAATAAGTCTTGTTAGTGCCGTGTGGCAAGAATGCTTGGGGCGAAAGCCGGACTGAAATACGTGCAATAGACTACGACTCTCCAAATATTGATAAAGGTGTTTGTGCACGTGTCTTTCAAGAGGTTTGGAAAGGCTGGATAATATTGAGATGGGTCTATAGTTATTAACATCAGACATATCTTTTGATTTAGGCAAAGGGATAACCTTGGCTTGCTTCAGTTCTGATGGAAATATATTTTGTTGGATGCATAAGTTATAAATATACGTTAACGATTCTACTGTATAAGGAAGGGACAGTTTCAGGATTTTAGGACTGATCTCGTCAGGTCCCGATGATTTTTTGTTTTTCAGTGACCCGATCAGTTTTCCTACTTCATACACAGCTAGAGGCGGTATAGAGAAGGGGGGTTTGTCCTTAGTCTTCTGCTTACAGAAGTTAAGCAGGGACACCGGGCATGTGTAAGACGCTTTCCGCTTGAGGGTATGATTGACTCGGCAACAGACAAAAAATGTTTGTTAAAGGTGTCTGCAGTAATACTAGAAGGAATGGCTGACGATTTCTTGCTGTTACCTCGGGTGACGAGATTAACTGCGCGCCAGAGTGCGGCAGTATCTCTGTCTTCTTTAATCATTCGTTCAAAGAGAGACTTTTGAGCCCTGCGTACCATAGACTTGACACGGTTACGTTGTTTTTTGTATTCGTTAAATAGCTTGTGTCTTCTTAAGTCATTTCTCAATTTCATAGCTTCAATTATTCCTTGCGTTAGCCAAGGCGGTAACGTGTGGTTTTTTAACCGCTTTTGCCGTAAAGGGGCGTGTTTGTTAAGTACTCTTGTAAAGAGTCGATACCAAATAGTCAGAGCCTTTTCAGGGTCAGTTTCGTTATTAACGACATTAAATGGTGTTTGATCAAGTTCTGCTAGAAAAGCAGACTGATTAAACTGTTTAAATGAGCGGTACGTTATAGTTGTGTGCCCGTTCTTACGATGCACTGGCAGTTTTGTTGACCAGGAACACACAGTAGGAAAGTGATCACTGATGCTGAGGTCAGGAACACTAACATTGAACACACTAAGGGGACGGTTGGTGTAAATGTGATCAATGAGTGTTGCGGTTGTTTTTGTGATCCTAGTAGGGGCCGAAACTAATTGTTCTAAGCCGGTTTGTGTGGTGATGCAATCCCACGCGGTATGGGGCTTCAACATATCTATGTTAAAGTCGCCTAGTAGCAACGCATCACAGTTAGGTAGGCCAACTTTTTCTACTGCATGCAAGAAATCGTCGTACCATTCAAACTTGGCTGATGGGTTACGATAACAAAAGCCGATGAAGACGGGTTTAGTTTTTGGAGCCCTAAATTCCAACCAAATGCACTCAACTTCCGGAGTTTCTATGTCCTCACGCCTTTTTACTAAATGTTGGACTGAGTTATGGATGTAAACGGCAAGCCCAGTCTGACCAAGTACACGAGGGTCACGTCGAGTGATGCTAAAGTTAGGTATGTGAACGGCTTCATCGCTTATGTCGGAGTTAAGTCGCGTCTCACTAAGACCAAACAGGTGGAATGGTTCAGACGAGTTTAGAAAAACATTCAAATCGCCATCGGCCACCTTGTTAAAAAGATGGTAGATGTTCAAGTGACCAGTTTGAAGGCTTCCGTGTGTCTGAGCATTATGGGTCATGTTGCATTTTAACTCTCCCAAATGAAGTGCAACACAATACAAAAAATATATAAACAGAGGGAATAGGGAATAAAGTTTCAATGCAGTAAAGCGCGGCTGAAGTTATAGCACCTCGTATCAAAACGTCACAAATGGTGTCCAACACAGCGTTATCAAATGAAGATCGCTTTTGATTAATAGTGTATCCACGTATTAATGCTGCGCAAGCTGTCTAAATAAATGAACAAATAGTGTAGCCTGCGATGTGAAGTATCGTAGGCTGAACACTTGAAACCGTACTGTCACAATGAAAACTTAGCGGAGCTTTGGTAATCAAACCAGGCGAGAAAATCACAGAAGTTGAGGCACACAGTCAATCACTGCTTTGGAATAAATCACAAGCGAACGCAGAAGAACCGTATATAAAGAAGCACACGTAACACTGACGTAATAATGAACTGCCTCACACACCCACAATGAAATCTACGAAGCACAACGGTGAAGGATCACTGATCACACGACACTGAATTACCAACCGCGTAAGTAGCTGACGTATCCATTGGCACCATTCGCTGTGGGCACCTGGCATAACTGGTGGTACGGTGGCAGACTATTAACCGGATAAGCAGATACACTGGTTGGTGGGCGATGATTCGACCACACACCATGGCAACCATCCGGGTACTGTGGTTGTTGCCAGGGTGCTGCAGTTGAAGAGTTGGTATGTATTTGCAGCAGATGATGGTACTGAAGTTGCTGCCAGTCAGGAACCGGCATGAAGGGCATCTGTTGTAGATGTTGCTGCTCCTGTTGTAAATGCTGTTGCTGCGCCTGTTGTAGCTGCAGCTGCTCCTGCTGTTGAAGTTGTTCATGGTCCTGTGGTTGAGGCTCCTGGCGTAGAGGTAGTTGTACTGGTGATGTGGGACCAGCAGAACCGGATACAATAGTGTCAGTAGTGGAAGTGCCACTCTGTACATTCAAGCTACCACCAGCTAAGGCCTGAGTAGAGTTTCGTCTTAGTGGTCGCCTGAGAGCTTCTGTGCTGGTGAGTAATTGCATCAGCCTGATTGACAGCTGGACCACCGTACTTGATATTGCCGGCAAGCCTCCGGGTTCCCACGTGGGATGGATGAATGGGGTCAAGTCGGCCTTTGTTGTCCACACGGTACAGCGCCTTCCGGGGAAGACCGCTTGGGGCTAGGAACACGCCCGCATTGTCAACAAAGATAGCGCGCATCTTCTTTGCCACGTGGCACAGATTTGCGTTGGAGGGGGAAATACGTTGGTTAAGGCGAGAGTTTTTCCCCTGGGCAGCAGGCAAGATGGATGAGGCCTGGATGCTTGCTTTGGGGAACACGCCTTTGCAAGAAGTGACCAGTCTCTCCCACTGCTGACTGGTGATTTCATGCGTCTTGCAATCGTTCACCCCTACGTGGAAGGTGACCAGTTGGACGCGGGGTGACTGCGGCTGCTGCTTGAGCCAGTCAGTCAAGTGGGAGATTTGCAGGCCGGATATTGAGATGACCTGTACCTTTTCGCCCTGGTACATGGTCGTCTTCTCTCCCTTGAAGTTTCGCACGACGGAGTCCCCGATGACGAGCGTGGTTGTGTCTACCTCTACGTTGTGATCAAAGACCCGCTCGCACGGAAGAAAGTCCTTGCGCTGCTGCTGGCTCCCGGCAATCCGATTTCCGCCCCCTTGCCGCTGGCCAGGCTGAGACGGCCCGCTCCCCTCACGGTGGTTGTCTGCGATAGGGGAGGCAACGTTGACCGTAATTACCGCACTCCCTGGGGCTTGCTCTTTCTGGCTACTCGGAGGGTTGTACTTAGTAACGGTAATCCTTACTGGGATCACATCACCAGCTGTAGTGGACACAGACTTCATACTAGTGATTGCATCACTGTTTACGGGCATAGAGCCTTCAGGCGTTGTTGACACTAGTAGTTGGGGGGTTTGGCCAGAGGCAACAGGTAGCCCTTGTTCAGAGTTCAGTCTTTGCAGAGTGTCGTCGACGAGACAGTGAAATTCTGCCATGTTTGTCATTTGATCATGTAAGTGGGACAGCTTGCCACACATACAAGACTCTAACATCCGGAGGTCATTTGCCATCTTCACCGCGGACTCGCACACCTTTCTGTCAATCTGCTTAATATTTAGCATAGTGACAGTTCTCAGCTGACACAACTCTTGATGGAGGGCCTCGACGGCGGCCTGGCTGTTGCAGAGTTGGGTCTGGAGCTTTAGGATGATAAGCGGCTTTTCGTCTCGGACACCGGACGCCACCAGCTCGCTATAATCAGAATCCACCTGAGTGCACGAGACGGGTAACCCGGGCGAGGTCAAGTCCTCGGTGGTGACGTCACCCGTAGACGCCACTTGGGTAACATTATGGCTGACAGGACTTGGTGTGAAGGGGGCAGGTTCGGGTGTGGAGGGGGTAGTGGCAAGGGACTGACTGGCAGGAACATCAGAGTGATCAGAGAGGGTGGAGTGGAGATCATCCCGTAGATGTGGCCCGCTGGAGGAGGGGTGTGGGATGGAGGGCGGGGTAGGCGGACCGTCACTGGTCATGTCACTCACAGCGCTGACGGTGGTCACGGTCAGAGGCTCGGGGACAAGATTAGCGGAGCTGTTCCGAGGGTTACAGGATTGAACAATCGGCGATAGGGAGGTAGAGTCGTCAGCCTCCAATCCGATTAAGGGGAGGGATGAGTCCAAAATTGCCCGAGGAGGGGTGTCTGGGAGTGATACTATCGGGGAGATGGTGGGATCGCATGACTGGTCAAGCGGCATGTCAACAGGGACATTGTCAGCAGGGTCTGCGCAGCCGTCTTTCAGCTGTTGTACGAATGTACACAAAGAGTCATATTCGCCTAGGACCCACGTGTCCTTGTTGTGTCCCTGAATGAGACAGGTGCCGCCAGTCTTGCGACGCACGTGGAAGTAGAGGGTAATGGTGATTTTTGGTTTTGCTCTCCCCCTGATTTGTATGAATGTTTTTCCCAAGTCATCGGGAATGTCAGGATTGGAACAATCCAGGTAGGAGTCACCACACTCTACAGGTTCATTTCTGGCGTCTGTGTCCCTCCAGACTACAGTGTAACCGCCTCTTGCCTGGAGCAGGTTGACGTAGCGGTGGTAGAGGGCAGTTCGCCAGCGCTTGAGGGTGATGACGCCATTGGGGCCGTTGCTGTAGAAACGCGTTTGCTGGCCGCACGCAGTGTCCTTCAGCACCGGGTTATCTCTCTTAAAGGGATTGGTGGGGCTGGCGAGGGTGGGGTCTTGCGTCACGACACTTAGAGAGAGGGATGAAGATGCCATCGCGACTCGGACTTGGTGGTATGCTGTAACCGGGCACTCAGCGCCAACTTTAGAGAGTTAGAAATAGGGGTAGGTGTGGAGGGTGGTGGGATCAGCAAACATTGTGACACCCCTCAGGAAGTGCCAGCGTGTCTGCAGGGATGACAGGAGTGGAGTCTGGTGGGGTGGTGGAGACGATACAGCATCGTGTCACAGAGTCAGTAAGCCGAAAAGCAAACATTGGCTGCTTAGATCTGAAGTTCAGCAATCTAACTCCTCACAGTTACTGACAGTGCAAGGAATGAAATATATAATTGAACGAAAAATATAGACAATGGCAGGCGTAAGTTCTACTATATTCAATGAGTTCCAGAAAACAAAGTGGATGACGATGCGTTCAAAATTACGAGAAGAATATCATAAAGTGATAGTTCGTATGATCGGATTTACCTTGCACGACGGACAAAGACTGGCTTCAGTCTGGGCACAACTCGCATCACACGTACACAATATGATATCATCCGGGGAAAATAGTGTGCTTTGTCCTGCACACTTCTCACACTCACAACACAAGCATTAGGATATCCGTGTGATGATAGTTAGTATGCACGTCCACTGGAATAATGTTTAAAAAGTATAAGAAAGTCCACAGCTTACATAGAAAAACACATAGTACACAGTATATCAAGCAATCCAAAGCGTCACGGTTGGCTGCACGACGGAGCTAAGACTACACGTCTTACCCCGCCGGCGGCTGGAGGAGACTGAGGAGAGGAGGAGAATGAAGATTAAGGAGGCCAGTAATCTTGCGGGTATTGTCTGTGACTCATAGCATAATACAATGTTCCCATACCGTGGTGATCATCAATTTTTTTTTGTAAAGTCATACTTGGTGCTAATGTTCAATTCATTGCAGATGCGTTCAAATGCTTTTTATATCCATGGGGTTATTAAAACGGTTAAAACTGGATTTAGTAGGCAGTGGGACATGGAGTTCTGACAGTATTCTTCTGAGCTGATAATACGCGTGAAAACAATATACAGACCTAATCTGTTTGTTCGAGTGATTCAAATGGTCTGTAAAAAAAACCCACTGCCAGTAGTTAAGCATAGTATAGCAAAGTTAAGCGGGTTTTGGAACATCTGTAATGGACTTGAGGACCACTTTTTTGCAGTTGCATCATCTGTAATTGGAGGGTTTAGGTAATGATCATAAGGGCGTTGATGTTTATAAATGGTTAATAAATACAGTTTATGGTTTGTGTTGAGGTAGGGTTTTGTTTTAGCTGTGTGGGTTGGTGTTTAAAAGGCTGTTATTTAGGCATGGGCTCGGTCGTTATGTGAGGGCTGGTTTTGAAATCTCACTTTCTCTATCTTGAATCACGTACCTTTCTAGTATGAGTCGTTGTCTTTGGCATGGAGACTTTCCATCGATTTTTGTTGTGTAGCTAGAATGTTGTACATTTTGCTAACTTGTTGCAAAGTCCGACCTAGATTAAGCCGGAAGGTTCTGGAAGAGGGCGATCGTTCCAGTGACCTCAAATATGACGTCAAAGTTTTGTAATACACATGTTGGCTACATTTCGCAACATTTACGGAATGCACCTAGATTTTAGTGGAAGATTGGGTGTTCTTTCTAATGAAAGAGACAGTGTATCAAAGTGTGGTTGCATTTGTGGGTGCATTGTGTTAAGATTGCATCGTGAGGAGAAAGTACTTTCGAACTGTTACTCCAGTGTGGTCTACAACCTTTTGCCACGTTCGAAGAACCCTACGTGAATGTGTCATGTGTGATTGCATCATACTACGACCGCGACTACCACGTAACACACATGCTCCGTCCAATGTTCACACTAGACTGCAATGCACCGCTGTTGCGTGCCTAATAAAGGCCCTGGTAGGACGGAGTTCCAACTCCGCAAACTCAGTTTGTTAGCTCAGGGCCCTAGCTGGGTATTTTAAAAACACGTGCGTCCGGGACGGTACAAAAAGACTGAGTCTCAGCTTTAACTTTTTTTAATTTTGTGGGTCATGTGTAGTCCGGCTTACGTTTGTTTTGTTTGCCATGTATTTGCCCCCGATATTTTAGGCCGTGTGATCACTTGGAGTGCGTTAAATTTGGCCACACGGTCTATCCCGGGTTTACGTGTGACGGGAATCCTCATTTCATTCATTCATTCATTCATTCATTCATTCATTCATTCATTCATTCATTCATTCATTCATTCATTCATTCATTCATTCATTCATTCATTTCTACCTTCGTTCCTTCTTTTTTTCGTTCGTTCACTCATACACGTCAATGAACATGAACAAACCGATCAATCACTAAAATCAATTACAAAAAGCCGGCAAACCAAACAAACAAGTAACAACAGCAAAGCAACCAAGTAGAAATGCAAGTAAATAAGGGAGTGTTTACCTTGAGAACTAGCAGCCGATGTCGAGGGCGGGTGTTTGGTGGGAGCTTGCGGTACGGAAGACGAGGGCGGCCTGATCTGTTTGGTGGGTGTGACCTGACCACGCCGGATGGCCATGCTTGTCGCTCCGCTGGAAGGTTGTGAGGTGGGTGTGACCTGACCACGAAAGCTGGCTGCGCTGCCTGAGAGTTGTGATGTGGGTGTGACCGAACCCCGCTGGCTGGCTACGCTTGTTGCTGCGTTGCCTGAGGATTGTGAGGTGGGTGTGACCTGGCCACGCTGGCTGGCTATGCTTGTTGCTGCGTTGCCTGAGGATTGTGAGGTGGACACAGAATTAGAAACGGTTTTCAGTTTCTTCAGTACTTTAACCCGTGTCCCTTCAACTTCCTCATCCTGGCATAAATTCTTGGTGAAGTGCACTGGTGGAAAGGAATACATTTTTGTCTTCCAGTCCGGGTAAAATTTTGTTATTTGCCCTTTCCAGTCTTCCAAATCCGTTGGCGATGGCTGAGATCGTGTTGATTGTGCAGGATTCATCTGGAGGACAAGAGGAAATTAAAGCAAATGGCCTTAGTGTATTTGTGTCCTCGCAAACCCCTCAAAATAGTAGAAAAACAAGTTTACATCAAATAAATAGTGAGCATAGATAGTCATGTATCACACACACACACACACACACACACACACACACACACACACACACACACACACACACACACACACACACAAACGCGCGCGCGCACAAAACCACTTAGACATCCATTAGAAAGATGTCTTTGTATAATATGAAAGTATTTCTGGAGAGTTTAGTTCGGGTCAGCAGGCTTGAAGTATGCGCGGCTCAGTTGTGTAGTTAAAGGTTTTAGGTGTTCCATTTCTAAAGGTACTGATTAACTGTTGCTGTTGCTGTTGTTGTTGTTTTGCGCAGCTCTTATCTTCTTATCTTGGTGATCATACACGAGACTCGACACATGCGCCCATATCAGCTTCGACAACTGTTGTTAACAGTGTATAAGTGGGATTCATACCGTGGAAGAGGCATGCTTTGGTAGGTACATTTTATATACCAAGGGGAATTACTAAGCGCTGGAACAACAAGCAGCAATGTCCATTGATCTTTTCTTGTCACACTAAATCGCCAGCCAACATCAAATACACTAGCCCACGACACAAAGTGGCGCAAAATATATGACGCTTCACCTCCCTTGGACAAACAAACGAAATGAAACTGCACAATCAAAGCTGATACAGTCTCATACGCTTATGCCGAAAACGGATATGTCGAAAATGCTGAAGTCGAACAAAAGCATTTCCCGGCCAAAGCTGCTCTTTCTACGACTAACTGGTTTACAACGGATAATTCTAAATCGCTTAAGTCGAACTGCGCATAAGTCGAAGGCGTTTCTCCTCTCAAAAGTCGAATAAGTTTTCTCCTGTCCAAAGCTGCTCTTCTAGAACTAATTTTACAATGTATTTCTAAAACGGTCCAGTTTGGGAAAATGAAACATCAGATAAATCGAATGCGTTTTTCGTTTTCCA
Organism: Semisulcospira habei; assembly: GCA_036245525.1. Lineage (NCBI taxonomy): Eukaryota > Metazoa > Mollusca > Gastropoda > Semisulcospiridae > Semisulcospira > Semisulcospira habei. The sequence continues at coordinate 214,497,087 of BTPG01000004.1, read as the reverse complement.
AAAATGAATCGCTAGTTGGTTGGGTTAGTTCGGGGTTTAACGTCCATGGCACCGAAGTGATAATG
>BTPG01000004.1:214439522-214492022 GCA_036245525.1 Semisulcospira habei | reverse complement strand
ACCTCAATCCACACAGCTAACAAAGACATACATGAAGTTGAAAACGACCTTCAAAAAAGTCTGGACGATATATCAACATGGTGTAAAGTCAACTCAATGATTCTGCATCCTACTAAAACAAAATCTATGATTATTGCAACACGCCAAAAGCACCAGTTGAAACCATTAAAGCTTAATCTATCACTCAGCGACGACATCATAGAACAGGTAGCCGAACATCGTCTATTGGGGGTCACAATTGATAATCAGCTGAGGTGGCATCTGCACATTGACAATGTCTGTAAAATGGTCTCTAGAAATGTCTTATGTTATCGAAATTAAAGTATTACACAGATAGTGAAACCAGTAACTTGTTCAGTAATGCACACATAAACTACGCATCGACGGTGTGGGATTGTTGCAGTCATGTCCACTTAAAAAGACTAAATTCTATACATAGGAGAATGGCAAAATTAATTCTTCCTGACCCGCACTTGACGACCGAGGAAAAACTCAGTAAAGCTATCCAGCCCCTTCAAAATCATTTTAAATATAACAAAGTGGTACTGATGTTTAAAGTATGGAACCATAGCGCTCCATAAGCATAACAGAGTTGTTTAAATAATCAGATTCCTGCAATGGGAATATGAGGGATCTTTGTATTGTTCCAAAACCCCAAATAGATATATTTAAATCTACTTTGTCATTTGCGGGTTCCACACTGTGGAACTCACTCCCACATCATGTTAAAGCCACTCTGACATTATCTTGTTTCAAGGCAAGTCTTTATAGATATCTAACATCACTCAAATAATAATATCTAGTTATTCATAGACACACGAATGTGAGTGTATATTCTAACAATCGTGTGTGTGTGTGTGTGTGTGTGTGTGTGTGTGTGTGTGTGTGTCTGTGTGTGTGTGTGTGTGTGTGTGTGTGTGTGTGTGTGTGTGTGTGTGTGGATGCGTGAGTGAGTTTGTGCATGTGTGCACGTGTTTGCGTTTAGTAGACTATATATTTTGTATCACTGTGCTTTGATGTCCCTGTTTTATGTATATTTTGTACTTAGTTAGTCATAGTTTTAGCAATGGCAGGTACGAAAAATGACATAGTCACTGAATGTGTTAATATATTCACCATTGTAAAATAAAGATTCATTGATTCATTGATTCCATCTATCTATCTATCTATCTATCTGTCTGTCTGTCTGTCTGTCTGTCTGTCTGTCTGTCTGTCTATATATCCATCATCTATCCCATAGTCTTGCCGACCGTTGGAGCACCACTGATGACTTGGCAACCAGCTCCCTCCATTCCACTCTGTTCTGTGTCATTCTTAGTGTGTCGCTCAGTTTCAGTCCTGTCCACTCTGAGATATTGTCCTCCCATCTTTTTCTCTGTCTTCCTCTCCTTCGCCCTCCTTGCACAGTGCCTTGCAGGATTGTCTTGGCAAGCCCTGCTGATCGCGTGACATGCCCATACCACTTCATTTTGCGTTTTTCACAATGGCTAATAGGTCTTCATAGGGCCCGGTGGCTTGCCTGATTCTGCTTCCCACTTCCTCGTTTGTGATGTGATCTTTGTTGGAAATGCCAAGCAGCCTTCGAAAACATCTCATTTCAGTGGCTTGTATCCTCCTTTCGAGGTCTGCTGTGAGGGTCCATGACTCACAGGCATATAAGAACACTGAGATGACTAAGGAGAGCATCAGTCTGATCTTGGAGCAGAGTGTGATGTTTCTGTCCTTCCATATGGTCTTCAGTCTTGTCAGTGCTGTTGTTGTCAGTGCCATCCTGGACAGTCTCGGTATGCCAACCTAAAATGGTCGCACAGAGTGGAGGGCATGAAGCGAAGGTAAAGTTTTGTTATTAAAACTATTAAAGTTAAACTTGAAGGCAATGAAGTGTTTAATTTTCTGAATAGTTTCCCTAATCTTGTTGACTTGTGTTTTCCATTTTTCTTTCCCAATACTAATTACTTCTACTTCGTGCTGATCTTTCTATCTGCAAATCCTTTAATTGTCATTGTATTCTTTCTTTTATTTCAATGCCAAAGTTCTCATCGTCGGGTTTACCTAGTCTTTTTTTTTTTTTTTTTTTTCCATTTCTATGTGATAATCAAGCTCACCTAGTTTTTCTACATTATTTACCAGTTCACCTCTAATTGTTTGTAGTGACTTGTTTAACCCCATTATCTCCCTCATAGACAAGGGATAGTCATTTATTGTTTCATAGCTTCATTTATTAGACCTGTAAAATATGCTATTTTTGATAACCCTTTTATCTCTGTCATTTCAATTTCTTGTCCCGTTGACAACCTTTTTGCACATTGTGAAGAGCACTCACAAGTTTGCTTAGTACCCTAGATACACGAAGGTAATGTTGCAGCCCTGCATCACCACTGCCTTCTGTTTTTGATTGTGTTTAAGGGTTGCTTTTATAGGTTAGATGCACTTTTCCTTGATCTGTATATACAAATAAGTGACCCTTGTTGTCAAGTTCAAACTGATTAGGATCTATGATGTCTGGGCGGACACTAACATGATCATAAAACGAGTTTACTTTGCTTAGTAAAAGTTTGTGTTGCAAACGTGAAGTATTCCTCACCCTTGTAATGTCCATTGTATTGTCATACATATCTTCTATTTCATAAAGTTCAAATCTTCCCTCTGCCATTGTTGTATTTTTATTTATATTTTTTTAATTAGCATAAATAAAATGACATTGTCCTACGGATGAAAGTTAGACCCATACAGAAAACTATGTGAGCCTCTAGGTGTTAAGGGCATTAGGCAATCAATTGTTATCACAAACTATCCTAGCACAATAGATCAAAACCAAACTCTTACTGTCAAGTTTCCAAACCTAGGTCCCAATGTTATTGTTCCTGGTACTGTTCGCCTTGCTTTTAATATTGAACTTTCATCAGAAACAGATGCAAACGGAACATTAGTTGGTAATGTTGGCAGAGCAATTATTAAGAGTATTAAATTTAAACTTGAAGGCAATGAAGTGTTTAGTTTAGATGATGCTGATGTATTCTACTGCAACAAAGATCTGTGGCTCACTAAGGAAGAATGAGAAGACCGTGTTTATCATGGCATACAGTCTGATAATGTTGCCAAACTTAGAATCGATGCAGCTGACAAATCTAGATCATCTGCCAAGGATGTTATATTAGCAGAAACATATGGAAGTAGATTTACGTTCCACTTGAATTAGAAATCCTAACAGCACATTTGCCTTATTACCAAGTAGCACTGAAAGACTGGCTAAGTTTTGAACTAACTTTTAATGAATGCCAAAAAGTTATCAGTTCATCTGACACAGACGCAACATACAAGATCTCAAACATCTCCTTAGAATATGAAATTGTTACACATACTGAACTAGATAGTCTCATACAAAATCAGTACCAGTTAAGACTTTTGATTTATTATGACCGTGTGATAAGACACAGTACAATACCCAAAGACAAAGGTGATACAATGTGGAACATCAACTTAAACACACCTGCTAGGTTGCTAAAAGGCATACTTATGTTATTTGTTGAATTGAAAAATCCATTCAAAAAGGCATCAGAAAAATTTTACAATCCAAAGTTTACCCCCACACGTATCCTGCAATATTGAAGGGCGTCCTAATCAAGTGTATGCTTCAGGCACACTACCTTACCAACACTATGAGGAGATCATAAGATATTTTGCAAGTGAAAGACTTAGAAAAAAAACCTGAAAACATGGCATGCAAAGATCTACATTTGTATGATGTATGCATCGACCAATACCTGACGGACAAGTATGCACTTTGGCTAGACTTATGTAGCACAGATGACAAATACCTACACGGGTCAGTTCGTACTGTTGAGAATGGTAGTGACAGAATTACAATCCAGATTAAAAAAAAAACAACAACAGTAAAACAGGCGGAGCTTTAAGTATTTTCTTGTATTTAATTTGTAATGCCCAACTGAACATCCAAGAAAGCAGACCAAGTGGTACTGTGTATTCATGAGCAAAAATTATATATAGTTTTAAAATGAACTTGCTGACACTTGATCCTCACTGTGGTTTGTTTTGTGGTGCCACTGGCTGTGGGAAAACTGAATTTGTTCTTGACTTATTACAAACAAGATACATCTATCATTTTGAAAACATTGTGATATTCTGTCCTACAATCAAACAGAACAAAGCTCACCAAAACTGTTTATTTATTTGGACTCACAATGACATTTACTTAGTCGACCCTGAGAAAAAACTATATGACTACCTGCAGCACTTTTACAAGCAATTTCAAGGGCAGCCAGCTTTGTTTAGAATTGATGATTGCTCTGCAGAGAAAGACATTGTCAAAATGAGAAACACTTAGCAGAACTCACCTTCAGTGGCAGACATGCAAACATCAGTGTCAGGATTCTCACTCAAAATATATAATGATGTACTAAAAGGAAGGTTACAAAGTAAAGTAGGTTATAGCACTGTCAGGGGAGAGAAATGTGCATGATCGACCAGTGATCATAGATCTACTGTGGCCAAAGCACCAAAAAAAACAAGAGATAGGAAAGAGAGGGGGCGCTAAGAGAGTGACTGAAAGCAATGCATATGGAAGCCCCACCCCCACCCCCCCCCCAAAGGGAGGCGTATCACATATCCACTGTTCCAGCCACTCAGTGCATGGAAATTTAAATCTAGGTCCCCCAAGGGGGGTCCAGACATTTAGCCGGTGTGGACAGCTGTTTCGGTCTTGGCGACCTCTTCAGCACACCATAGGCAATACTGGAGGAGGCAGGAAATTCTGCCTACCTGCAATGACAACCACATTTTACTGTGGTGTCTGCAGGGGCATACATTCCATGCCACCACCTAGAGTTAAATTTCCATGCACCCTAAAAGAGAACCTACCAAAAGGGGGAAGGGGTTGCAGTCGATATTGTAGTAATAAATGAAAAGAAAAGGGGAGACTGCCAGTGCTAATATTTTAGGAAGGTTACAAAGTAACGTAGGTTATAGCACTGTCAGGGGAGAGAAATGTGCATGATTGACCAGTGATCATAGATCTACTGTGGCCAAAGCACAAAAAAAAAGAGATAGGAAAGAGAGGGGGCGCTAAGAGAGTGACTGAAAGCAATGCATATGGAAGCCCCCCCCCCCCCCAAAGGGGGGCGTATCACATATCTACTATTCCAGCCACTCAGTGCATGGAAATTTAAATCTAGGTCCCCCAAGGGGGGTCCAGATATTTAGCCAGTGTGAACAGCTGTTTCGGTCTTGGCGACCTCTTCAGCACACCATCGGCAATACTGGAGGAGGCAGGAAATTCTGCCTACCTGCAATGACAACCACATTTTACTGTGGTGTCTGCAGGGGCATACATTCCATGCCACCACCTAGAGTTAAATTTCCATGCACCCTAAAAGAGAACCTACCAAAAGGGGGGGAAGGGGTTGCAGTCGATATTGTAGTAATAAATGAAAAGAAAAGGGGAGACTGCCAGTGCTAATATTTTAGGAAGGTTACAAAGTAAAGTAGGTTATAGCACTGTCAGGGGAGAGAAATGTGCATGATCGACCAGTGATCATAGATCTACTGTGGCCAAAGCACACAAAAAAGAGATAGGAAAGAGCGGGGGCGCTAAGAGAGTGACTGAAAGCAATGCATATGGAAGCCCTCCCCCCCCCCCAAAGGGGGGCGTATCACATATCAACTGTTCCAGCCACTCAGTGCATGGAAATTTAAATCTAGGTCCCCCAAGGGCTGGTCCAGATATTTAGCCAGTGTGGACAGCTGTTTCGGTCTTGGCGACCTCTTCAGCACACCATCGGCAATACTGGAGGAGGCAGGAAATTCTGCCTACCTGCAATGACAACCACATTTACTGTGGTGTCTGCAGGGGCATACATTCCATGCCACCACCTAGAGTTAAATTTCCATGCACCCTAAAAGAGAACCTACCAAAAGGGGGGAAGGGGTTGCAGTCGATATTGTAGTAATAAATGAAAAGAAAAGGGGAGACTGCCAGTGCTAATATTTTAGGAAGGTTACAAAGTAAAGTAGGTTATAGCACTGTCAGGGGAGAGAAATGTGCATGATCGACCAGTGATCATAGATCTACTGTGGCCAAAGCACAAAAAAAAAAGAGATAGGAAAGAGAGGGGGCGCTAAGAGAGTGACTGAAAGCAATGCATATGGAAGCCCCCCAAAGGGGGGCGTATCACATATCCACTGTTCCAGCCACAGTGCATGGAAATTTAAATCTAGGTCCCCCAAGGGGGGTCCAGATATTTAGCCGGTGTGGACAGCTGTTTCGGTCTTGGCGACCTCTTCAGCACACCATCGGCAATACTGGAGGAGGCAGGAAATTCTGCCTACCTGCAATGACAACCACATTTTACTGTGGTGTCTACAGGGGCATACATTCCATGCCACCACCTAGAGTTAAATTTCCATGCACCCTAAAAGAGAACCTACCAAAAGGGGGGAAGGGGTTGCAGTCGATATTGTAGTAATAAATGAAAAGAAAAGGGGAGACTGCCAGATCTATGATCACTGGTCGATCATGCACATTTCTCTCCCCTTACAGTGCTATAACCTACTTTACTTTGTAACCTTCCTAAAATATTAGCACTGGCAGTCTCCCCTTTTCTTTTCATTGATGTACTAAAAGATTTTCCTGAGCAACTAAAGTATATCTGTTTGTTTTACTGTAAGGATCATGATCACTTTGAAGACTGCCTCAGGGAGAATGATGTTATACCAAACTAGCACGAACAAGCCGATGTAAAAAAACAAACTGAAATCAACTAAGCACTTCAAGCTCATCTTAAAAACAGATCAGCCAACTGGGTATGGATTAGTTTCAATGCAAACAAGCTCAGCTCCAGCTTCGGCCCAGGAATTATTGATTTTTCTCTTGCCAGCAGCTGCTGCAATATTATAATTGCAATTGATTTTCCAATTAAAGCAGTGTGCCCTAATATATAGCTATTTACTGGATAGCTTTGAATTAATTTTTTTCTTTTGTTTTTGGTCATTAGAAAGATGTTAGACAAAATGAGTCACATCTGAGGGGCAGGCTCATATAAGTATTAAATCAATGGGTTCCCAAGAACTTTTTTAAAATTTAAATTGTAAACAGAGATAGACCATATTGGATCAGTTGCTCTACATATTGAATCATTCTCTGTGTCGCCGGGTTGATATAGATATCTTACCTGCTTCATAAACAAACTAGTGTCAGGTGCCAGCCGTCTTGTTGGCACAAGTGGTGGTGGTGGTATTGTTTTTAATTAAATAGCATCAACAGGTTTTATGCGACCCTCATTATTCATCACTTTTACCACAGATGGTAATCTCTTAACCCACTCAGTGTTTTGTGTGTCATGCATGAGTTCCTTAGAATACTAATAACTGAAAAGTCTCTTCGATAATTGTTTGTTAAAGTTTTCAACGATTGCATGAGATCTGTGCACACCTGGTATGCCACGATGTATTAGCACGCCATGCTTTGCAAATAATTGATTAACTGCACCTTTGAATTCACTTCCATCATCAACTTGCACAAGCCTAGGGTATTTTAAAGACCACGACTATATATCTTTGATAATGCGACAGCTACGGCATGTACACTTTTGTCAGTTAGTGGTTCAGAATCCTTGTACCGTGATGCAATGTTGACAACCATCAGCGCACTCTTGTATCGTTTTTTTCTTATAGTATTATGTGGTAAAAACAAGAGATCCATTTGATGTGTGTCATTAGGGGTGGTGTTTTCAAAGTGTGGTCTTATTAATTTTCTTGCAGCAGGTAAATATATCTGCCATGTAGCTTGCCTTTGCAGCCACTGTTTTACTTGATCGAGAGTAACATCACTGCCTGCAACAGCAGACACTTTTTCTATTGCATTTTTTCCATTCCATAGTCGATTGGGGAGTATTATAGTTTTGATAGTTTAGCTAGTCCAACAGGAAAAACTCCTGTGATATAAACAAATGCCATTCCTACTAGAACAAACATTATTTCTTCTTCTTCTTCTTCTTTTTGCTGACTAGACTGATAGAAAAATCGCTAAGTTTTGGCTGTGGTATGCTCATGACTTCACCAGTAACAAGGTAGTATTCTTTAATAGCATCATCAACATTTGAAAATGTATGCTGTGCATGACCTTCAAGTCTAAGTTTTTCATTGATGAAATCAAAGTCTTTCTATTCTTTTTTTCTCGTAATCCTGTTCCGCTTGAGCCAGTTTCACTGCTGCCTCATTGTGATGTCTCATTTCTTCCTCACTCTCTTGCCTACTCATTCTTGAAAAAAAGATAATTAGATCCACTGAAAGCAAGTGCATTGACCACAGCACCACCAACGATAACAGCCAATGTTGCCATATTTTTATTTACATAGATAAATTTTCTGGAATAATTTCCTGCTTGACAAGAAAGTATTTTGTCACAATTGATGCTGTGATAATTGCATTTTTAGCTTGGCACTGTTCTCAAAATCTAGTTCGCCAAAGTTAGTAGGTTGCATTTTGATAAGACTGTGTCCTAGAATAGCGTAAGTGATTGCAAGTCCACTCAGAATGGCAGAGTGATAAACAAGGTTTATTAGGTTCTTTGTGTCGCTCATTTTCTATGCCACAAAAATTAAAATAATAAATTTATTCACTGCATGTAAATAGACCAGAGGCTTTTTGTGCTGCTGCTAATGTGGGGTTTCTTGCTTGGCTTTTTGTTTTTCTGGTTTTTTGGACACTGTTCAAATTTGTGGCTTGTATTTTTTCCGTAATGTGTAACCTACATAACCAAATCCTACAACAAATCCACCAATAAAGTATTTTGTTATTTCATTTTTTTAGGCTTTGGTGTGATAGGCTCATTTTGTTGTGGTGGCGGTGGTGGTGGTGCTGTTGGCAGTGGTGGTGGTGCTGTTGGTGGTGGTAACACTGTTGGCGCTGTTGGCGGGGTGGTGAATCAGTTAGACGTAACTTTTTTTGTTTGTTTTACTCAGCTAATCGATTTCCCGCTTTAACTCTCTCGGGACTTTTGGTTTTAGTTATTGTTTGAACTTGAGTCAACCTGTGGCTCAGTTGTATGTTCGTCTGGTTGTCCTCCATTTTATTATGTTTTAAAATTTATTTTTGAAAAATCAACATGACTCTCTCTAATCAGTAAGGCTATAGCAGGGGCTAGGTACATTTCAAACTTGTAAAACATTACACATGATAATTTACCAATTGTACATGAAACAATAGGGTTGTTTTCAAGGTCATAGGATAGACTGTCAGTATCAACAGGCAAAACTTGACTAACTGCTTTTGTGTACAGGCATACAAGAGATTGCCCAAAGTCATGGGTCATTAGTGAACTAATGTAATTTTTATTTTTTGCGAGTAGTTTTATCATGTCTTTAGTGGCGAGTGATTCAATTTCTTCAGTTATATACTGTTTTCCAAGATATGTCTTTGATTTTCCAGAAACTACTACAGCAAGAAACCTTTCTTTCTTTGATTCCTTGTTTTCTACAGCACATATATTATTCAGAAAAGAAGTTCGTCCTGATTCATTTTATACAGTAATAAAAAATTAAATTAAAACAAAACTTACCCATTAGATTAGGCTGTTTCGGATTAGCATAAATCCTCATCAGAAGGGTTGCTTTAACCCATGACAGTAGGAAGTTGGTTTATTGTGAAGGAATATCTGGACACTCATTGGATAAAACCTTACTGGCCAATGAAACATGCCATGTGTTTCACTAAACAGCACAGGTTGAAGCCGGTTTGGTCTGCCTTTCCATTGATGGCAAGTCCATTGATTGCTGAATGCCATTGTCATGGCTAGTTACACTAATGCACTGTATTAAAAGCTGGCCTGCCAGAATGATCACCAACTATACTAATGCATTGGCAATTACCTGCCCAGCTGTTAGATCAATTACACTAATGAAAATGTTTTGATGGTCCCCCAGTGCCGGTCTCTGATCAATTGCGTCTGTGGTTCTAATTTTCTGAGTTAAAGCTGTCCAATATGTGTCGGCATATCTGTATTCTGCCATGAGCGAAAATAACTTTTTATGTAACAATGACATTTTGTATGTAAATGAATCTTAATGAATCTTAACAGGGAGAGAAAATATTGTTGCCCAATGATTGATTTTCAGCAGGGTGGGCTAGCTGAATTGATTTTTTCTTGCAGCTTTAAAAAATCTCTCACAATACACTTGTTGTGTTAGTTAATGCAGGTTTTATGAGAGTTGTGGGTTGTAATGTTGAAAATAGGCATGATTTAGACATGGCGCGGTTATAATGATAAAGGTGATTTTCAAATCTCATTATGTCTCAAAATACAATCATGGTGTGACTTGGGACAGGGTTTGTGAGAGTGGGTGTTCATTTTATAATAGCCATAATTTAGACATGGGCTTAGTGAAAATTATGGGGTGTCTTTGAAATCTCACAATCCCTATCTCTTACATATAGGCCTGAAACTTAAGGAAATTCTTTGATCAAGATGTATTTCGGAGAACCTCCGAGCATATTGAAATTGGGTGACTCATGCAAGAGAAAAATTACCGTTTATATAAAGTCGGTTGACCCACATCTGAGTCCGTAATTTTCACTCTATTCACTTGGAATTTTAGTTCTAGCTAGATATGTCCTGAGATGTTTAAGCCATGTTCCCCGAAAATCCTTAGGAACACACCAGAGATATAGCCGATGGCGCAAGGGTACCCCCATTCACGCTCTTCACAGGTGCTAAAATGAGGTTGAGAAACATTTTCCTCTAAATGAAATTATTCCAGAAGCCCAAATCAGGCAATATTATGTTTAGGCACACCTTCTGCATCCTCTGCAAAAAACAGAATGAAAAAATATTAAATCTCTGGATCACAGTGAAGGTATTTGTGCACCCAGTAAACAGCCATTTCCGCAAAGTTGCAAAAAATGACAAAAATAATGTGTCAGATGCCTTCAGACATTTTCTATATCGCTGGCAGTCCATTTTCAGGCTTACGTCATTACAACAGGATGTCACAATTATTATAAACTTGATTAGGTGATGCTGTGATCACTGTGAGTGCCACAGTGGTTGATTTTGTATCCATACCGCCAAGTTGTAAAAATACACAAAATTAATTAGAAGAAAATACTTAAGTTATTCCATTTCATTTTGACCTCTCTTTACCTATTAAGTTTCATTAATGTGAGCATAAATTGCAAGAAAATAAGGAAAGTCGCCATCCTTTACGGTACATTCGTGGTGAATGATAGCTTTTTCCCATTTAAAATAGCTGAATTGGGAAACGTACGTTGTTTCTGATGCCCTCAGAAATTTTGTATACAACTGATAGGTCTTTGTTAGGTTTTATTGGTTAGGATAGAGTACCACAGTTACTCCCAACCTAATTTTGTGATGCTGTGATGCATTTACGGGCCACAGTGGCTGAATCTGCTGCCCTAACTCCATTTTACCAGTACACAAAAGTAACGCAAAATAATCATAAAAATTGTTCCTCTATTTAAATATTTTTTGCAGCCAGTTTTTTTTAAAGTATGCATATTGAGCATAATAAGTTGTGATCATTTCATTAATTTCAATGTGACCCATCAATTTAATTGTAACTATTTTTAACTGGCTGGTCTTTTAGGTGATATTTTACCTAGCGTAAGGCGGGTCTAGTAAGGTCTCCCCTTTTCCTTTATTTATTTTGCGTCTAGAAATGTGTAAATATGAATATGCGTAATAAAGTTTCATGGTTCCTAATAGCCAAAACAATGTTATCAAATACTTAGTTTCCACATGTCCACCACGAGATCTCCACGTCCACCTTCTGCAACGCTCAATTTTGGATGGCTGTCTTTAAATCTTATATTGTTCTGGCTGCCAATAAGTGAGCTGTCAAGAGCTAGGCAGCATGTTTTCAGAGTTTGGTGTACAGGGGGGTGTCCTCTGGTCAGAACTGCTAGCAGACCACTTGTCTGTATGGACATATTTGGAGAATGTGCTAAGGAGACTGATTTTCTACGCCAAATTCGCATAGAGCAGTTTCCGCATGACCCAGTCTCACGAGGTGAGTCCAGTAGGGTCCTTACAGTCTGTGAACATTTGTGAAAGTTGTTAAAAAATGACAAGGCTTTTTCAGGGCCCTAAAAAGTCTGTCAATTTCAGTCCTTTTCCTTAAAGTCTGTGAAAGTTTGTAAAAAACGACAACGTGCTGGCAAACTTTTGTCTACTTCTTTTTTTTTTTCTCCCCCAATTTGTGACTATTCCATTGCGAACGATCATGTTGACGCTTGTTGCAAGTGATCTATATCTAGCTCTGATCATAAAGTGACTGCATGGCCTTTCTTCCGAACATTTTGATTGGTTGTTTACGCTTCTACCGAGCTCCGCCATTTGCTAAGCGTTTGTTTATTTTGGTATCTCTTCATGCATTAGGCATGAAAGCTTCGATTAATTGCTGATACAGAGTGATCTAATTAAAGTGTGTAAACCTTCAGGATTCAGTTTGGGTTTTTGAAACGTTTATGAAAAGTTTGTGAACTTCGTCCCTGCTTTTCTGTACGGACCCAGTCCAGAGTAATCAGTGCGTAGATGAAAGATGGTGGCCTGGCTCTCCTTGTTCAGCTTGTTGATGTCTTCTGCCACGGGCTGCAGCCGCCATTCTGCTGTTGCCAATCACTTTGTTGTTGCAGTGTCTTGGTTTCTTTACAAGAGTTTGTGATCTTGAGGTAGTCTGGTGCCTGCTTTGGCCAGGCTGTCAGCCTCTCCATTCCCAGCTAGTCCAGAATGCACTGGAATCCACTGCAGCACTATTTTGTGGACAGGGCATCCAGTCTATCTTGAAGCTTCCTGGTGAGATCAGCGGATCAAGCTGCTGCCTTTCCATAGCTAGTGCTCTGCTGCTAGGGTTGAGCACCTGCAGATCTGTAGGATAGTTGGAGCTGCTGCCACCAGCTGGTAAGGAGAGGGAGGTAGTAGTGCGGTCTGCACAACAGATGTACACGCCACTTCCTTTATTTCGCACGGCATCTTGTGCGGTATCACAGCTGCTGTGAGGGTAGCGCTTGTGCATAACCTCCAGCAAGATGGCTTTGTGCAGTGCCGCGACCTTTGGCAAAGAGTCCTAGAACATTGTTTATGTTGTCTTGAACGCTCTTTCGAGATGTCCAGGTATCTGAAGGGAACTGTTCACACATCTTTGGGCTTGGTTCCAGGACGTCAGTTTTAGCCCTTTTCAGGACCTTTAGTTGATGGTTAAGATGTGGGCGTTTCTGACGGTTCTTGGTCTGCTCCTGTAGTCTCCCATGCTGTCAGTGTTTAGTAAGTCTCTTCATCGTGTATGCTGTTTTGCGTTCCAGTGGCTCCAATGTCCTCCATTTCCTAAATTGGGGTGCTCCAGATGGCTCTAAGAATGTCACTGCATCATGAGAATGACCCATGTTCTGCATCTTGTCAAGCATTTCTTTTTGGGTTTTGCAGGCAGCGTTTCATGTTGTCGATGTATCTTGGTACCGCACTACTGGTCTAACCGAGCAGGTGTTTGCTTGTGCCCGGATGCTGTAATTTGTGCCAATGTGGTCCCCACCAGTTTCTTCATCAGAGACGTTTTTTTGCAGCTCTAGCTTCCATGGCTTCGTTTTGAGGCCTCCACATGAATCCAGTAATTTATTTGTTGCCAGTAAAGTTGGCCTGTCTGTCTTTGGTACTGGAAGGTCTCCAGTTTTGAGGTAACCTCTTCCATCTGATTGAAAGAGATGGTCTAGCTCAGTTTGAGTGGCCTCTTTCAGTCCAGCTGTGCTGACTCTGTTGGCAGCATCCTGGATTTTGCAGGATGCTGTTTCTTTCTTTATGTTCTGCTGCGCTCCACACTGCAAAGTCATCCGCATGGAGGATGTTCGAGACAAACCTTGGTACTGTTGTACTGATGTCATTAATGTAGACCAAAAACAGCTTCAGACACAACATCTCTCTGAGGTACACCTTCCCCGAGTTTGACAAGACTGCTGAATGTGCAGACGGTAGAAGCTTCGGCAGCAGCCCCTGTTAAGCATGCCTTAAATAAAAAGAATTACAATTAAATTGATGGGTCACATTGAAATTAATGAAATGGTCACAAATGTTTATGCTCAATATGCATATTTTGTTAAGAAAACTGGCAAAAAAATATTTAAACAGAGGAGTATGACATAAGCAATTGTTATGATAATTTTTCGTTCCTTTGCATACTGGAAAAATGGGGGTAGGGCAGCAGATTCAGCCACTGTGGCCCCTAAATGTATCACAGCATCATAAAATCAGGTTGAGAGTAACTGTGGTACTCTATCCTAACCAATAAAATCTAACAAAGACCTATCAGTTGTATACAAAATTTCTGAGGGCATCAGAAACAACGTACGTTTCCAAATTCAGCAATTTTAAATGGGAAAAAGCTATCATTCACCACGAATGTACCGTAAAGGATGGCGACTTTCCTTATTTTCTTGCACTTTATGCTCACATTATTGAAACGTAATAGGTAAAGAGAGGTCAAAAGGAAATGGAATAACTTAAGTAATTTTTTTTAAATTAATTTTGTGTATTTTTACAACTTGGGGGTAGGGATACAAAATCAACCACTGTGGCACTCACAGTAATCACAGCATCACCTAGTCAAGTTTATAAAAATTGTAACATCCTGTTTTAATGATGTAAGCCTGAAAATGAACTGTCAGTGCTATAGAAAATGTCTGAAGGCATCTGACACATTATTTTTGTCTTTTCTTTGCGATTTTGCGGAAATGGCCGTTTACTGGGTGCACAATTACCTTCACTGTGAGCCAGAGATTCAATATTTTTTTCATTCTGTTTTTTGCAGAGGATGCAGAAGGTGTGCCTAAACATAGTATTGCCTGATTTGGGCTTCTGGAATGAATTCTGATTTATTTAGAGGAAAATGTTTCTCAACCTCATTTTAGCACCTGCGAAGAGCGTGAATGGGGGTACCCTTGCGCCATCGGCTATATCTCTGGTGTGTTCCTAAGGATTTTCGAGGAACATGGCTTAAACATCTTAGGTCATACTAAGAATCAATTTGAAACCCATCTTATTGAGTACTGGGGGGGGGGGGGGGGGGTGTGCACGGTAGACCTTGCTAGCTTATGGACTAATAGACATTAAATGAGTTCGTGATCCAGCGTTGTACCTGTTCAACTTTTTCAATATATTCAATCCATTTTTGCAAGTTTTGGAGCCACTATTTACTAACATCAAACAGTCAGCCCTGGAAGAGACTGTGTGGAACAAAGCAGTCAGTCCTGGAAGAGGCTGCGTGCCTTTTGGATGATTGACGTGAAACATCAAATGCGTCACTGTGTACACAGGGTCGTGAGACTAGCGATGCCATGACGTCAAGCTTATAGTGACGTCATTTTGCTGCTCGTGCTAGTCTTCTTCAGAATTTCTGTCGCTAGACCAGCCCACTGAGCGTACTAATGGAGGGAAGCGCCGTTTGTCCGTCTTTATTTGTGTGCGCCGGCGTGTGTGTTGAGCAGATGTTGGCTTAGGGAGTAGGGAAATGGTTCAGACGATAATATGAACAACTCTGAATGTTCCCAAAAGAAAAACGCATGTGAGTTCCAAACAATACGGTAGACGTTGGGATGAAATCATCTTTTTATCCTGATACACTACTGCTTGAAATAGATTTGTCTTTGATAGTTTTATGGGTGGTGCCAGAATAGCTTGGCGCCTGAGGCGCGAAGTTATTCTGGCACCACCCTTGAACTAAATTGGTTGATCTATCTCCTTATTTGTAATGTAGCCTTCACAGGACAACAAGCTATTTTTTTTTTTTTTTTTTGTAAAATCACCCTGAAGATGTAATGAGTTACAGGGTGTGACTAATGTCCTGGCCGAACCTCTAAAGCCATGGGTGTTAGTTTAAACATTCGCGTGCTGATCTGTGATTTGCACCCTTTGCTTTCACAACAAAAACAACGAAAACAACTGCTAACCACCACACATTAACCCCTTGTCCATGAGTCTACCGGTGCAGTTTACAGTCCCGGGGCCTGCATGCACACATGGGAGTAAACGCATTAACCCATTCAGCCCTGACGCACTACAGCAGGAGATGGATCGACCATGATAATTCAAGGGTAGTGCCAGATTAGCTTGGCGCCAAGCTAATCTGGCACTACCCTTGAATTATCATGGTCGATCCATCTCCTGCAACAGGTGCATAGTCGTTGGATGACGCCTCCAAAATTTGGGAAATACGTGCGTCGGGCTGAATGAGTTAAGTGCATGGTAATATGCCTTTTATTCATAATTAGCAACATCTGCCATACTGATGTAGTTGGCGAATGGCACACTTTGATATCTGAACTAAATATGAACATGTATTAACCATGCATAACCCTCTTTTTTTTTTTCTTCTTCTTTTAATTTTTTTTTTTTTTTTTTTTTGAGGGGGTGGGGGGGTGGGGGGGGGGGGTGGGCAGTTATTATTCTCAAACAAATTCCGTGTGCGTGCAGCCACATGTGCTGTTGACTCATTCGTTCATTGATTCCTTCCCTCCAGCACACGAAAAGTCAACAGGCTCGTGCGGATAAATCGCTAATGACAAAGTGCCTTTTACATCACAATATATTGATCGTCGAGTGCCTGTGATTAGGTAGGTCCGTCCTCATACCAACAGTGGGTAACAACACTAAGGGTATACTACGTCATCACAGGCGGCCCCGGAGCGAGCAAGAAAGATGACAGTAGTCCTAATAACGCTCGATTTTCACACACACAGCGACATGCTTGGGGTTTTGAATGAATGACGGTTGTTTCTATGAGACTGAAGGACGTTATGCAGCAATCACAGTTTGTGTACCGATTATGTTAGAAAATGGCGTAAACGGTGCTTTGCTGACGCGAACTTTCGAAAAATCGCACACGTCTTTCCGTTTCACTGGTCATTTAGACACTTATATGACAGAACACACACTGCAAAAGGTGACAACAGTCTGTTCCTTTCATTATTGTTGTTATTATTATTATTATTATTATTATTATTATTATTATTATTATTATTATTATTATTATTATTATTATTGTTTTTGTTGTTGTTATATTATATTTTTGAAGTTTTAGTCTTCTTGTCAGTTTCTTACTATAGACAAAAGAAAATCACATTGAACAACAAAGCGTTTCTGTTGCTTTTAATTTTATTTATACAAACACTGCAAGATGCTGTCAGACAGAATTCAGCAAAAGAAACGAGGAGGATCAACCAAAACCTTCCTCATCTCAATCATCAACAAACTTGTCTCTTGGCTTGACTTCGCGAACGAAGATTTTATAGGAGTTGCCCACGACGTCTGCAGGCTTGTTCGTGGCTGCGGAGGCCAATCCGAGACAGGCAGGTTCGACCGCAGTGGCTGCAGGGGAAGGTATGGCCAGGGTTCTGAGCTGCGGCATCTCTGTTTTTTCTCCTGAGCCGCTTGTCCTTAAGGCTAGCTCTGTGAGAGTCCTCAAAGGAGACAGCTGCCTTGTAAATGGTGGAGCGCTAGGTGTCACGGTCCGCAGCAAGCGAAGACCACTGGTGGTGGTCGATTTGGCAGGCACTAAGTGACTTCTTGAGACAGTCTTTGTATCTCTTCTTTGGTGCCCCTCTGTCACGGTGTCCAGTAGCAAGCTCGCCGAACAGGGTGATCTTTGGTAGGCAATGATCCTCCATCCTGGAGACATGCCCCGCCCAGCGGAGCTGTGTCCGCAGCAGCAAAGCCTCGATGCTCACAGTTTCAGCCTGTTCAAGGACCTCGACGTTGGTGACATAGTCACTCCAGTGAATGCCCAGGATGGTACGCAGGCAGCGCTGGTGGAAGCGTTCGAGGAGTCGTAGTTGGCTGCGGTAGAGGGCCCAGGACTCGGAACCATACAGCAGGGTGGTGAGGACCACAGCTCTGTACACGCTGATCTTGGTGCCTGTTTTCAGCTGTTGATTGTGCCACACCCGCTTGAAAAGTCGCCCGAAAGCGCTGTTCGCTTTTGCCAGCCTGCTGTCAAGCTCCTTGTCCAGCTTGGCGTCCGACGTGATAATGCAGCCAAGGTAAGTAAACTGGTGCACTGACTTTAGTTCAGACTCGCCAATGGTGATGTGAGGAGGGCGATACACTGTCTTGGGTGCCGGCTGATGGAGGACCTCTGTCTTTTTCAGACTGACCTCGAGTCCAAAGAGCTGGGCAGCATCTGCGAAGCAAGACGTGATGCGCTGCAGGGCTCTCTCTGTGTGTGCAACGAGGGCAGCATCATCAGCAAAAAGCAGCTCACGAATCAGTTGGTCTAGGGTTTTCGTGTGGGCCTGCAGTCGTCTGAGGTTGAACAGGCTGCCATCGAGACGATACCTGATGTACACTGCATCGTCATCATCGAGGTCCACTGTGGCCTGCTTCAACATCATGCTAAAAAAGATGGTGAAGAGGGTCGGTGCCAGCACGCAGCCCTGCTTTACGCCGTTGAGAATAGGGAATGGTTCCGAGAGGTCATTGTTGAGTCTGACCTGGCATTGCTGGTCCTCGTGTAGCTGGACAATCATGTTGAGGAACTTTGGGGGACAGCCAAGTCGCTCCAGGATCTGCCACATGCCTTGCCTGCTCACAGTGTCGAACACTTTTGTTAGGTCCACAAATGTTACGTACAGACCTTTGTTCTGCTCGCGGCACTTCTCCTGTAGCTGTCTCAGCACAAAGACCATATCGGTGGTGCTCCTGTTTGCTCTGAAGCCACACTGGCCCTCTGGGAGTTGGTCTTCAGCGATGGCAGGTACCAGCCGATTCAGGAGCAGCCTTGCAAGGATTTTCCCAGCAATGGACAGCAGGGTAATTCCCCGATAGTTGGAACAGTCAGACTTCTCGCCTTTGTTCTTGTACAGGGTGATAACGACTGCATCACGGAGATCTTTTGGTAGTGTTCCTTCCTCCCAGCAGCAGAGAAAGAGGTCATGGAGCTTGTTGTGCAGTGCTGTGCCTCCATGTTTCCAGATCTCTGGTGGTATTCCATCGATGCCTGCTGCTTTGCCACTCTTGAGCTGGTGGATGGCTGTGAGGGTCTCTTCAGCGGTGGGCGGTTCGTCCAATTCAACTTTTACTGGGAGCTGTGGGATTTGTAGGACGACTGCTTCTTGAACAGTGCGCTCAGCGCTGAAGAGGCTCTGAAAGTATTCCGACCAGCGGTTCAAGATGGAGGTATTATCTGTGAGGAGTGCCTGGCCATTCGCGCTTCGCAGGGGACTTTGTACCAGGTGCCTGGGGCCATACACTGCTTTCAGTGCTTCGTAGAAGCCCCTGTAGTCACCATTGTCAGCACAAAGCTGGGTCCTCTGTGCAAGTCTGGTCCACCACTCATTCTGGAGATCTCTGAGCTTGCGCTGGAGACTGCTGCAGACGAGGCAGAAGGCAGACTTCTTCACAGGGCAGGAAGGCTGGACTAGGTGGGCCTGATGGGCGGCTCTTTTTTTTTTGCTAGGTGTTCCTGGATCTCTACATCGTTTTCGTCAAACCAGTCTTTGTTCTTCTTTCTGGCGAAACCCAAGACTTCTGCAGAGGATTTTGCAATAGCAGTTTTCAGTTGTTCCCAAAGTGTTTCAGGGGAGGAGTCTACTGGGTCCGCTGTGTCTTTGAGCCTGCGCTGTAAATCTGTCTGAAAGGCAGCTTTCACATCGTCACGCTGAAGGCTGGCAACATCAAGCTTTTTCTTGGGGGGCCCCCATTTCTTGGGTTTTGGCTTGAAGTGGAGCCTGAGTTTGCAGCGGACAAGGCGGTGGTCAGTGTGGCACTCTGCGCTGGGCATCACTCTGGTGAGGAGGACGTCACTGCGGTCCCTCTGACGCACTAGGACATAGTCGATAAGGTGCCAGTGTTTGGAGCGAGGATGCATCCAGGTGGTCTTTCGACTGTCCTTTTGCTGAAAAGTAGTGTTGGTGATGACCAGTAGCTGCTCCGCACAGAACTCCAACAGTAGGCGGCCATTGTCATTGCAGTTCCCCACGCCATGCTTGCCGAGGACTCCTTTCCAGGCTTCAGAGTCCTGGCCCACTCTGGCGTTGAAGTCGCCAAGGATGATGACTTTGTCGTCTTCAGGGGTACTCTGTAGGAGGCTGCGCAGGTCAGTGTAAAACTTGTCCTTTTCAGCAGGCTCTGCCAGGAGGGTTGGGGAGTACACACTGAGAAGGGTGACGTGCTGCTGGTGTCTCAGTGGGAGGCGCATGGACATGATGCGGTCTGAGTGGCCCGTTGGTAGGTTTTCCAGCTTAGTCGCAATGGGTGTCTTGACCATGAAACCCACGCCTGAAAGCCGTCTTTCTGATGCAGGCCTGCCTGACCAGTAGAGGGTGTACCCAGCACCAAGTTCTTGGAGGCTGCCTTCGTCCGGAAGGCGTACTTCGCTGAGCGCTTCGATGTCGATGTTTAACCTCCGCAATTCATGGGCAATGAGGGCAGAGCGACGTTCAGGGCGTCCGCTGTCTGCTTTGTCGAGCATGGTTCGGACGTTCCAACATGCTACGTTGAGTCCAGTCGTGGTCGTCATGAGAGTGGATCCGTTATTCTTTCTTGTTTTTTGACCGCAGGAGAAGATGCCCGTTGACCGCGGCTAGCCAACTGGGGTTGCGAGGGGTCGAGCTTTGGTTAGGCCACCTTTTCTAGGCCCCTCTCCGTGTGGAGCAAGCAGTGCTGTCCCTAGAGAAGGCTGCTTGGTCGTTCAGGGTGTGCCGAGTGATGTTGTCATCCCCATGTCAACATCAGGCGACCAATATCCTGAACCGCCTGCATGCAGGTTTGAGACTGCGGCTTCCAGTGACATCTTTCACCTGCCGTTTCGCCCCTCGCCCGTCGCTACAGGACTTGGAATGGTCAGTGTCATGGTCCGTGGACGTTTCCTAAAGCCTGCGCGGTGGAGCTTTTTGGTGGAGTGCAGTGTGCGCAGTACTGGCCCCACCCTTTAAACCCTTGGTTCATCTGCCATGGCCTAGCAAGCTGGGACGATGGCATCGTGGTCCTCGGGTCGTAGGTTTTATATCAGACTGTCCTTGTCCTAGTCTCTGGCTCAAAAGCCTTCCCCGGAGACACGGGGGCTTTGATGTCAGGGGTTTCCTCCCTTAGCCTTTCCGCAGCCAAGCGGCCAGGCCTGCAAGGCAGCAGGCGACTCGTGGAGGGCGGGGTCGTCTATGTCCCGTGCAGATGTGAACATCTGCCCACTGCCACTGACAAACTTGTCTAACAGCTGAATATATGACACAACGACGGCAAACAACACCAGATATTCAACTCATGAGATTTGCTACTCTGCAGGTTTGCCTGTCCATCCAGTACTTTCTATGACACAGACGCCGCGGCGTATCCGTCAAATGAGATAACATAGACTGGAAGAAAGACATAAATACCTCGACCAAGAAATGAGTGCTACGGTCCCAGACCACTTATCCTTTCCATTCTACTCTCCCCTATCTTCTCAACCGACCAGCATCTCAGTCAATCAACGACTGCATCTATTTCTTCTTTTGCAGTCATAGCAGATTCATGCCTGTACGATTGTACGACTGAAGCTAGCATCCATAATGTGTAAAGAAGGTCTGCCCTTCAGTGAAATGATGGGTGCAAAATGTTTGCCCTTTCTTGCATTTGCTGATGTAAGCAAACCCCATAAAATTGTTACGGGATTGAAAAAGAGCTACACCGAATCCAGAATCTTTACCCTGCCCCCTCCCGCGTCCCCCAACGGACAGCACCGCTCTGAGGAACGTGAGTCTCTACCCCCCACCCACCCCCACCCCCCCCCCCCTCCCCACGGCTGTTCAAGGCCTCCCATTATTTTAGTTTTGAGGCGCGCGTGCGGCGCTTTAAGATGTTAATGAACCGCGCAGCGTATCGCCTCTGTCAATACCGCCGGCTGGCAGCACAGAGCTGAGCGCAATCTGTTACGGGCCGCGGCTCTGCAACTGTAGTCCCGCTATTCTTGTCACTGTTTTACGCTAACACGCCATGTGACATGTACACGCTCAGCGCTAACCGTGTATCGAACGGGATACATTTTAATGGCTCCAGTCAGAGTCATTTACGGCATGTTGTTAATCTGTACTGCACGTATGTTGTATTTATGACATGCACGTAAAAGCCAAGAAAATGAGCTTTCTGTAGACATTTAGGAAAATGAAGATGAGCAATGCATGAAACCATGGGACTAGAAGACAGGCAACCGGCGCGCAGTTTACCGCGAAGACAACGCAAATCTGTTGCAAATGACACGTCTTTCAACTGTTCTAACTCATGCAAAGTACTTTTGCGAAAAATTATGGTTCAAGCCAACGATCCTCGTATACAGCCACTACGATAAGCACTACTCAAAATGTCAGATATATTTACCTTGCGATCTCAGTGGGTCCTGAAATGGGATGATGCGTCATCGTTGGTAATCAAGTGTTAGACAGACGGAAAGTTCTTGCCAGTGGGTGAACCGGCGTAATCTCCACACGTAGTTTTATTTCGGAGGCAGTGAAAATGTTCCAAATAATTCACAGTTCATATGCAGGGTTAGTGGCAGTGTCCGTTGCACACTTTATATAGGTGAAGTTGTCTTTAGCATTCCACTAAATCTGATAAAATCGGAAGAGCAATCCACACTAACAAATCGGATGGGACACCGGCCACAGTGAAAAAATGACTGACTGACACTCTTAATGGTAATCAAATGGCTATTTTGACTAGGCGTAAATCAGATAAACACAGAACAGCGCAGGCTAAAATGTATCACTCTCAAGACAGTTTATTTCACAGAGATACTTTTTTTCTGTGTGTACTTGGTACCGGTGGCACTCTACACATTCCTTTCGGATAGTGTTTGTCTTCTCAATTTCATCTTTACGTACGTCAATACCATGAAAAGCAGAAAGATCGTCTACATAATCAACGCACAGTTTAAAGTGTTAAATTCTGTCTTTCCTTTGCCTTTCAAGTTACTCGCTCTGCACAAATCCTGCACAAACTACTCAATCGTTCCATGTGGTTTGAATAGGAATATTGTGTGTCAGACTCCATTCTAAATGTCGGCGAACTACACTTAAATGCTGATCTATAAAACTGTCTATATAAAATCACAGGTAAATCTATCCAGTAAAAGAAAAGCACTTACTTGTAGCACTATGTTACACTAACACATATCACTCATTGAAAATCCAAACAAAAGTATTTTGAAAGCACAGTAAAGCTTTAAAGCCAGCATAAATTTGGCACTCTACCCACATAAAATAGCAAGCGTAAAGAAGGCCTACTATCAGGCGGTACCAGATGCCCATCGGAATGTGCTGTAACTAATTCACGGCACTCCTTAACTAAATGGCCCCTGGGTTTGCAGAAGAACTGAACAGACGTGCCCTCCCCCCCCCCACATCCCCCCTCCCCCCCCCCCGTAACGAATAGCATATCTCTGAAGGACGTGAGCGCCTGTCTCCATCCCTACCGGCCCAACCCCCAACCCCCCACCCACCCACCCCCTCCGTTATTCGGTTAACAGTATTTCAGAAAAGCAATTTTTGGTTAAAATGTCTATTTTTTAAATCTATTTTGTAATCCCCTGTAAATCTGACATTCAGATAGGTCACTGAAATTGGTATGTGTAGAAAGGTCTTAGAACAAAATTAGATCTTTGGCCCAAGTTTGAAGAGTTTGGATTGAATAGTCTCCGAGAAAATGCCAACGTTGAAGTTTACGACGGATGAAGGACGGACGGACTACCACTGGCCCATTACATAGATTCACGTTCCGCATGACAGTGAACCTAAAACTTAAAAGCATCAACTCCGTTTTTGCTTATGACCGTTCTCAAACTAAAACTTGACGAAAATCGGTAGAGTGGTTCCGGAGATATCGCAATGACAACAAGATGGGATGAACCATAACCCACAAAGTCCCTTCTATATGAGAGCAGTCTTCGCTGAAAAGGGTCACTACCTTTTGTCTTTGACTTGATTCTGATGTAATAGCTACTTTTGAAAAAGCCTCGCAGATGTGCCAATGCGCCATAGTGAACTCTATAAGGGGCGCGCGCAGTGCATACGCGTCATTGGTTTGTCAAACATCATTTGTCATGACGTATTTGTTCGTTTTTACGTAATTTTATATTTGAGTTTCGCTTTTGCTTCAAGTCATTGAAAAATGGTGACAAAACTAGAATTTCACGGTACAATTTCAGTCTTGCTATCATTTCTGTAAAAGCAGGTTGACTTTACCTAGATCAGTACCTAAGTACACCTGCATGCTCTTCTGAAAGCGCGTCGATGTGTGTGTGTGTATGTGTGTGCGTGCGTGCATGCCCAAGCTCCAAACACCCACAAGAGGCATAGATGTTCATGAGCCATACAGGCACATGAGCATCTGTGCCTTTTGGAGATGCATGCATATGTGAGAGAAAGAACGAGCAAGCTAGAGAGAGAGAGAGAATTACGTCTGTCACGCCCCCGCTTCTGGGGCGCGAGCAATAAGTGCTACCACTCTAGACACACCCGATCCACACTAACACAAACCTAACACAAACACCAGAGGAACAATGACGACGACATTTATTATATATAACCCTAACAATAATCAAACTCAATCCTAACCACGCATTCGCACATCACATTCACACTCACACGTCCAAACTCCCCACCCCGAATATCCGTTATACACAATACAAAATAACAACAAGATATATAATAAACTAAATGTCCCTAATACAAAGGGTTGAGAAAACTAATATATGATAAACAAATATCCTTAATAAAAAATATAAAAGAAAATTGAGGCTGAAAAGCCTAAATCCTAAGCCACCGGACCCGACAGAAGTACAAGTGTCAAGAGCTAACGCCAGTTAGACCAACGCCTTTGCTTCCGCGAAGAGTCCCTTCACAGCACGTGGCTCCTTAAATAACACAGTATTTCAAATAGCACAATATCAAATATACGATGGACCAAATATGCTTACTAAAACACAAATGAAGATCGAGAAAAATAAATATAGTTCGCAAGCTACTGAAACTCCCCATGCCCAGCGGGAGCACGAACGACAAGTTCGAATTAAACTAATGCTTTCGCAAACTAGACATTCACAGAACAAGGCTCCTTTAACTAATACGTTTCAGAATAAACAATATCACGTATACAAATGGAGCAAATATCCTTAATCTAACACGACTGACAGTTGAATAAACTCAATATATTTCACGTCACTGACCGGACCTTCTCGCCGGAAGCACAACCGTTAAGCTCAGCTCAGCTCGACGCACTTGCTTCCGCGATAAGGCCTTCCGTAAAATAATAATAATAATAATGCATAGCATTTATATGGCGCATTTCTCATATTTATAATATAACTCAATGCGCAGTATGTAGCCGCGAACTGAACCCAACAAGCACGCTCACGTGAATCACACGTATTCACTCACACACTGTACGTAAACACAGAACATTCACGTGGTGCTAAGGGCAAGCTCAAGCGAGCTACACGGTATTTGGAAATCGTTTTGTATTTGAAATTTTATTAAGTTGGCTGAAACTGATACCAAAGTGGAGGGGGAGGAAGAGCCGGAGTACCCGGAGAAAGAACCCCCGACGGTCCGCCCGAATTAACGGTGACACTTACTAGAGGAGAAAAATCCGACGCCGGAACCCGGAATCGAACCTCGCACCTTTAGCATTGGTGGCAGGCGCCTTAACCACTGCGCCACGGACAGCCTTTAAATAATACAATGTCAAAAACTTTCCGTCACCGTGACAAAGCTCCTCTCACAAGACTGCCACTATGAGGAGATGAAATAAATCTCACAACGTTCTTTACAAGATCATAAACACAAAACTTTACTAAAATAGCTTAGAAATAATTAAATGGGACGACCCGACCCGCGACACTCGCAACAGCACCCAGGTCCTCTTCCTAGCCCCACCAGGCGGAGTGACACAGTCAGCCTCCACTCTCAGTACCACAGCACGGTGGCAGACTTAGCCGGTTAGTTCTTTAAGCTTTAGGCCTTTGGATTTGGACCATTGGATTAGGATGCACTAAAACACAGGTGCAAAAATATACATATAAATAACTAACAAAAGAAACAAGATAATTGCATCACTCTTCCCGCAACTTTAATTGCCGTCTTTTATATTCCCTTCACTTTTCTCCCGTAACAATAAATTCAACCTCAACAGAATACATATTTACACGTCACCACGTGACTCAATTCCGAATTCACCCTCCGACGCTAAATACTACAAAATAAAACAGATGGCATTCACTTCTACATTCTACTCTTACGCTTGCCCCCAATACACGCTAACCAAAATAATAATAACAGAACAAGCAAACACAAACAAACCCCCCGAGCGAATGGCCACTAAAGAATTGTTGCGTGTACTTACTGCCATCCGTGATGACGCCCCGGCTAGGACGCAGACAAACAAGGACAACACAAGCCAGGGGTTAAGTCGTCGCAGCTCTTCTTCTCTTCTCCTTCTATGGACACCGGCTCCTGGACGACCGAAAACCGTATCGCAGGGCCGATACAAAAGACCGACACAGCTGCTTGCGGCCTTCAGAAAATGGCGAACCACGCCTGAAAGACCACCCTAGGAGACTCGGTTGGAAAAACGATTGACTCGTTCGCAGTTGGAAAAGCGACTGTCTAACAATTTGGATAACGTTAGGTTAGCAAAAAACGCTCACTAAATCATGTGATTGACATACACGTGAAACAATAACCACCCGATCACACAGACCGGGCGATCACG
Source organism: Semisulcospira habei (assembly GCA_036245525.1). Lineage (NCBI taxonomy): Eukaryota > Metazoa > Mollusca > Gastropoda > Semisulcospiridae > Semisulcospira > Semisulcospira habei. The sequence continues at coordinate 214,465,270 of BTPG01000004.1, read as the reverse complement.
TGCGCCACGCCGTCGACCAAATTCTCTCGCACGGCAGCAAATACTCGTGTACAGGCCAAATACCCCACCTAAACTACCCGTACGTCCGGTGACTATCCAAATCCTGTCACCCCTCTAAACTTACTCCCTACAAAAATAGACGAAAAAAACCCGTGCCGTGACAACGCCATGTTTAGAATATGTCTGCGTGGTGACGGTGTTGCCTCTTTTACGTTACCGGCACTGTCTGACTTTCTCCATATGTCAAGATTTTTTACTGGTTTTTTTTTTCTGAAAAGAATTAATTTTTACTGAAAAAGTTGAAAGGGTACAAGCTGGCTAACGAACTCATCCAATGTCTTTCTCCAAACTAGCTATATCGGGTCACCTGAATGCTCTTCTGAAAGCGTGACGATGTGTGTGTGTGGGTGCGTGCGTGTTAGTGTGTGCATCCGCGCGCGCTCCAAACATCTCCAAGAGACTTAGATCCTCATGCCCTCTCCGGGCGCATGAGGATCTATGCCTCTTGGAGATGCGTGCATGTCTGTGAGAAAGAGAGAGCGCGGCGCGCGCTAGAGAGAATTACGTCATATTTACAGTATTATGTCAATGTCTGCGTGGTGACGGAGTTGCCTCTTTTACGTCACCGCCACTGTCTGACTATCTATAGAAGTCAAGTTTTTTTTTTTTTTTTTTTTTTTGTTTTGTTTTTTACAGTTTTAATTCTTTTCTGAAAAGAATTAATTTTTACTAAAGAAGTTGAAAGGATACAAAGCTGGCTAACGAACTCATCCAATGTTTTTCTCCAAACTAGCTATTTATATGCAAAAGTTCAAGTAAATATGACAAGAATTACGGACTCTAATCTGGGTCAACCGACTTCCTATAAACGGTTGTTTATGTCTTCAATGAGACATTGAATTACAATATGATCGGAGGCTCTCTTAGCCACCCACTTTAAAAAAGTATTTCGTCAAGTTTCAAGCTTGTGTGTGCAGACATATCGTAGATTCTCTTGTTTACATATATACGCACACACATGCATACATAAATACATACATACATGCATGCATACGCACATAAACGGCGCCTTCGCGCCAAATGTACGTTTAAGCAGCGAGTTTAGCGTAACTAGACATGACGTAATTTTTATCTTGTTACTTCAATTGTGAGAGGTTTAGCCTGCCCGCCTTTGACATCATTGACATGCTATTAGCCTTGCCGCCTTTGACATCATTGACATGCTATTAAATTCGCCCCACCGCGACCCGTCCTAAAAAGTCCCTTCTATAAATAGAAGGGACTTAAAAAACGGAAGCACTGAAAACAAATATGGCTGCCAGGGCCTTTACACTCAGTATGTAAGATAATTTTCCTTTGCACAGCTTTCTTTGGGGTACCTTTACTTTAACAACAATTAAACCAACTGAGCCGTCCTTTTTGTGATATTACCTTTAGTGTACAAACCATTTATATCTCTACTGTGACCTTGACGCTAGGACCTCGACTTTCGTACAAGTCTTCTTATCTAATAGTATACAGCCCAGACTGAAAATTTAAACAATTCTGTTGGCTGCTTTTGGAGAAATCACCTGCACAAAGCCCAAACAAAGTGACACATAGGATGACCCCAGTAGACCCCCTCTCAGGAACGGGAGAGGGGGAAGAAGACGTATCTTAAACAAGAAACACGAGGCAGATAACCACATTGCTTGTTTCCTTAGCCAACACACGTCCTGCAGCTGGTAAATTTGAAAAATGATGGGAATGCATTCAGAATTCCATCTATGAGATATAGCGCTAGAATGCAAGATATTAATATGTCCTATTGTTGTCTTCAGATCTGAATATACTTGGCTTAATGTGAAATTATCACACAGAAGGGGGTTTGTCGTGCTTTGTGTATATTTTAGTGTCTGAGTCATATGCCTATGATGAAAATTACCCAAGATATAACCTTTTTAGCGAAGGGTGTATAAGCCATGTAAACCTTCATTTTGATACATAACCAAATTGCATTTTCGGTCATTTTAGGCGTGCTGTAATTGCAAACATATCAATGTGTGGGACTAGAAAAGAATCAGGGCAATCTACATGTTGTTTTGATCCGTGACAGTAAAAACCACATATTTCTACCTTCACGTTGTGATTTTATAGCTGTCTAAACATTGCACTTTCTTAAAAATGCAAAAAGCAGCCATTTTGGAACATATTTATATAAACATATCTCGGAAGCCAATTAACATAAAGTTCTGATATTTTTGCATGTGCACTTCTTTTAACGTGTTCTTCCGAGTGGTGCATTTGTTTGGTGGCAGTTTCTAGTGAAAAAAATTGAGTGGACCTACCTACTGTGATTGAAACAATGCACAGCGAGGCCAGTGCCGCGAGTTTACGGCCGGGTTAAAATATGACTTGTAACGCGAGAATCATCTGGCCATGCTTGCTTTGTTTCCATGACGTCTACACCCCCCCCTCCCCTCCCCCGCCCCGGCCCCTCCCCCCCCCCCCCCCACCCACCCACCCACCCACCCCCCGCACCCCCCCCCCCCCCCCCCCCGCTCTCCGCTGCCCACTGACGTCGGGCGCCCTTTGCCCGCGCACGGCCGTGCACGGGCCAACGGCAGCCGACGTTGGCCCGATGGTCTCTGCGCACTGGAATGCACTCTTTCCCAACCCCCAACCCCACCACACCTACACTCTTCCTTCATACTTAGGTTCAAACCATAACGTGACTGCCAAGCGCGAAAAATGCAGTGACGTCACCATGAAACTCACACATTTTATGTTTTACTTCTTTTCTTTCTTTCGTGTGTTCTTTTCTGTTCCACGTTGTTTCCATATCACCAAAGGAAGGATCTCAGATCCGAAACCTTGTGTTTCATTTTCATGTACTAAAGGGTTTCAACCTCTCTTTTTAGTTTTATTTTATTAAAGAAGTGTTTTGCCTTAACTGTCATACTATGCGTGTTTTACAGAAATCAGCGGTGGGGAACACTTGATTGTATGTTGACGTGAGAGTGCACACATCCCAGCACTTGCAGTGCTAAGTGCGCACTGAGTACGTTAGACAACCTGCGTTATCCAATTCTCAGAAATTGGGCTGCTCATAGTGGCCGGGCCATCGTGCGCGAGTACTGAAATAGGCGGTGCCTGAATCCTTACGTTAAATGGCCGAGTTTCACAGTATAATGCAGTTGCGGGGTACACACACTCACATACACAGACGCCGTCACGGTAGCACACACCGGCAAATGCATACACACCGGCAGTGACACACACACCGGCCCAAACACACACATACACACACGCCATACCCGGCTACAACATAATCACAACACTGACAAACTGTGACATTCGCGGCCACAACACAACACAATACAACACAACACAATACAACTTAACACAACAACACAACAAGCTAATACACAAACACACTGACAAACATATACAGCTTACTTATTTCAACAAATTAAATACCTTTTCCGGGTTCGGCAAGCCGTCCTAGCACGCCTGAGGCGGCAACGACAACGGCAACGGCAACGGCTGCAAGACGGCACTCTGCTGCTGTCCCGGATGTAAGGCGATACAAAAGGCACCTGTCACCTGCGCTTTGCCGGCGTGCTTAATTTTTCTATTGAATCGATTTTTGCCGCGCGTCACAAAGGCTGATCGTTTGCGTAATAAATCAGTCACCAATTCATATATTTACAACCGCGACGCACTACAGCAGGAGATGGATTGACCGTCACAATTAAAATCGCCAATGACAACGTGGCTTTTATGTCGCCATATATTCATCGTCGAGTGCCTCCACTCAGATTAAGTTCGATGGATTCAAGCCCGGGTGGATTCACGCTTGATGTATATTTATGACGGTTGGATAGATTTAAACTCTGTAGATTGAAGTGTAGATATGGGTGGAAAATATACTTTGGGGTACATTCACGCATGCTTGCGTTTATGTCTAGGTAGATTTATTTACAAATCTAGATGGGTAGATTTATTCATAAATATAAGGACTCAGTTTAGGTAGATTTATTTACAAATCTAGATGGGTAGATTTATTTCATAAATATAAGGACTCAGTTTGCCACCTTTATTTTAGCGCATGCAAGCCCTCGCGCGCACGGTACAAGCGCAACAAAGTTAACCCATTCCATCCTGAGGCTGATTTTTTTTTTAATTTGCCCATTGTCCAATGAAGACGATATTAAGGTATCTATCTATCTATCTATCTATCTATCTATCTATCTATCTATCTATCTATCTATCTATCTATCTATCTATCTATCTATCTATCTATCTATCTATCTATCTATCTATCTATCTATCTATCTTATCTATCTTATCTATCTATCTCCCGTAGTCTTGCCGACCGTTGGGGCACCACTAATGACTTGGCAACCAGCTCCCTCCATTCCTCTCTGTTCTTTGCCATTCTTAGCGTATCACCCAGCCTCAGTCCTGTCCACTCTGAGATATTGTCCTCCCATCTTTTCCGCTGTCTTCCTCTCCTTCGTCCTCCTTGCACAGTGCCTTGCAGGATTGTTTTGGCAAGCCCTGCTGAACGCGTGACATGCCCATACCGCTTCAGTTTGCGTTTTTTCACAATGGCTAATAGGTCTTCATAGGGTCCGAAGGCTTGCCTGATTCTGCCACTTCCTCGTTCGAGATGTGATCTCTGTATGAAATGTAAGAGATAGATCAAGCAAATTTGATGTTAGTTCAAGGGTGATGCCAGAATAGCTTGGCGCCTGAGGCGCCAAGCTAATCTGGCACCACCCTTGAACTATCGTCAATATTATTTCAAGCAATGGGTGTGTCAAAATGAAAAGGGATAAAGTAGTGCAATCATAGGGTTTCTGCGAGTGGGCCCTTACGGATGGTCCAGGAGCACGATGCGCTCAGTTAATGGCTCCATCGCATTTTATAAGCCCTAGTATCTCGTCAGATGGACGCACACTAGACAGGTACATTGTGCATGGATCATGTGCACACGAAATTCACCGGCGCTCACAGGAATAATACGGACGGGACTGCACGAACACAGACGCCGCGCGATGAACGATGAACTGACTTGGAAAAGTGCAAAATTCCATGTGGACTGAACGAGCTAAAAGAATGATAAAAAGTAATGTACATGATAGTTAAGTCCGATCCCTCTGTGTCCTTTGGCCCCAATGGGCCCCTCGACAATAAATGTTGTTCTGTTCTGTTCTGTTCTGTTCTGTGCATGGCCTCTTGCAACGTCTTTGCTCAGCCATCGCTGCTGTAAAGCTCTCAAACTGCGATGGACACAGATTACGCCGATAAGAATCCACGAAATACCGCTCGCTAGTTGGACTCCCCAACTCCCTATTGGTAATTACTTCTCCTTGTCCTCAAATGAAGGTATATGGTTTAAGTTGTGACTCAGTGTTGCACACGGATAGGAGCATTTAATACCGCTGAAGTGGATTTTTTAAGGATTGCATGTCACATACAGTGTTTTGTGCTACAGCGTATGTCACATACAGTGTCTTGTGGTACAGTGTATGTGACCTACAGTGTCTTGTGCTACACCGTATGTCTTATGACTTTCCTATTCTCACGCTGCGGTCACGTGACCACGGGATTGTGAGGCGGGTTGTACAGTGAACTCCTAGCTACTGAAGCATACTCGTGTGGAGTCAGTGCACCCAAACTCTTTGAAATATCACAAGAGCTCGTGCACACTGTGCGATCCTCGTGAGCGCATGCACTCTGAGAGATCAAGAGCCAGTGTAGTCTACGGGTATCTGGAAAGACTGTAAAAATTAGGGCCTTGAGGATCTACAGTTCTGCACAAGCCCTTTAAGGTATGCTAGATTGCAGGGCTCATGAGGATCTGAAGCACAATCTGGCCTCATGAGAATCTCTCAACGTGCACAAACAATAATAAAGTCCTTCTGAGTAAGCGCATACGACTGGGAGTTCATGTGGAGACTTTGTTCACTTTGCTATCTCATCATTGTCTGGTCAAATGGCATGCTCACATAGGCCCGAGCCCAAGCTGAGATCGGACAGTTCCCTGCGAGCATCAGAGTATCCGTCCAAGTGATTGGTTTTTGGCTTCACATGCTAAACTCTGACAGCACAGCCTACCTCAAACAGGCGTATCAGCCCTCCATAGCCGGAAACTAGAAGAGCAATAAACTAGATACTAGAACAGAATTAAGCGGAACAACACATCTAGACTGACACTCTATAACAAAGCAACTGATAAATACGAAATACAAAGCTACCTTATTCACACCAGGCAAACATACGAGAACACATCAAGTTGCGAGTAAGTGCCCACATGCTAGAAGTCAAAAGAGGCAGGTATACAAACACACCCCGGGAACATAGAATATGTCGCGCATGTGGAGTAGTAGAGGACGAAATTCATATGCTAGACTGCGATTGTAGCTTATATAAGCAGCTCAGAACTCAGTTAGCATTAAGTACAGATTGCCATTTAAGCCAAGCCAACTACTAGTCAGGGAGGATGCACAATGCGCTCTAGCAAAGTTCGTGTTTGACTGCTTCTCCATAAAGGAGAGACTGAAACGTAACGACCATACACCATTGATACTGCGTACTCCCCTCTCTCTTCCTTTTCATGCCCCGGACCGTCGGAGACGCTACAAGACCGGACGGAAACACGGACTACGCGAAAATCACCGACGGACACAGGAATAATACGGACGGGACTGCACGAACACAGACACCGTGCGATGAACACCAATGCACTGACTTACTGCCGACAGAAAAGTGCAAAATTCCGTGTGGACTGAAAGAGCTTAAAGAATGACATAAAGTTATGTACATGATAGCTAAATCCGATCCATCTGTGTCCTTTGGCCCCAATGGGCCCCTCGGCAATAAACGTTTCTGTTCTGTTCTGTTCTGTTCTGTTCTGTTCTGTTCATAGCGAGACTTGAAAGCCAAGCACAGTGTAACACAAGGCACTGCATGTGACATACTGTAACACAAGATACTGTATGTGACAAACAGTGTCCTAAAAAATGTACGACAATGACCACTTGTCTTTCATTGCCGCCGTTGCGCTGTGTGACTTTGCCAGTGTAGAACAGGCCCTGGTAAACAAGATAAATTTAAACTGTAAAAAGCCGGAACACTACGAGCAGTGCAAGAGGCAGTTGCGGGGGCTCATGAGGATCTATGCCTCTTTCTGACACCGCTTTGAATCCATGTTTCGCGGACGTTGAATTACCGAAGATTGTAGATTGCAGATGGTTGAGTCACAGACAATCTGCGTCAAGTGCTTAGGAACTGACAGTTGAAGTGCTGTACTCATTGATATTGATTGCAAACGGTCGCTTTGTGCGTGTAATGTGCAAATTTGGGTAAAAATACCTACCTAAATCGTAACTAAAGCAGTTTAAAGTCGGATGACACGATTTTTTCTTTTTAAAGCGTCGTATATGTCCGTCTCCTCCATGTACACGTGGGGTGGGGCTGTTAATTAATGTGAGACGTAAAATGCTCATCAGCACCTCAAGATGTGTGCATGCAATCCCACTTTTCGTTGTTGATAGGGGGGGAGGGGGGGGGGGGCGTTGGAGTAATGTTAGATGCTTTGGGAATTTCCACTATTTTGTCAGAAATGCGGATTTATTGATATGGTCACCACTGAGTGCACCAGCAGCTGTTCTCGAAAATCGACATCACATGTGTATTTTCAAAAAGAGTGTGTGTGTGTGTGTGTGTGTGTGTGTGTGTGTGTGTGTGTGTGTGTGTGTGTGTGTGTGTGTGTGCGTGCGTGTGTGCGTACGTGTGCTTGCGTGCGTGTGTGTGTGTGTGTGTGTGCGTGCGTGCGTGCGTGTGTGTGTGTGTGTGTGTGTGTGTGTCTAATTTCTTTACTTTTAAACCCATTTGTGGAAAATGGGGTAAAAAGAAATAATGATTGGTTTTTTTTTGGTCGGTTTTTTTTTTTTTTTGGTCTATGTGACCGTGTATATAAAAAATGAAAAGCATATACTCCGCATTATCGTTATCTTTTATCATTTTTTAAAATATCTTTTTGCGTTAATTTTACCCGCGTTTTTAAGTAGTGAAATTGTGTTCTTGTTGTAGCATAAACACATTCGATTGCAACGCACGATTACCAACAACGAACGATTGCCAAGAACGCACGATTATTAACAACGCATGATTATCAACAACGCACGAGTACCAACAATGAACGATTACCAATAACGAACGATTACCAGCAACTAACGATTACCAACAACGCACGATTACCAACAATGCACTATTACCAACAAGGGACGATTATCAACAACGAACGACTACCAGCATTGCACGATTACCAACAACGCACGATTACCAGCATTGCACAATTTCCAACGCACGATTACCAAACACCACTGAAAGCGAAATCACGGTGGATAAACAACTCATACCTTAAGCAAAAACAACGATCGAAACATCTCCAAGAGACATAGCTCCTCATGAGCCTGGAGAACTTTGTCACAAAAGACGAGTACTGGGAAATGTGAACTGTCACCTCCTTGGTGGCAAGAGTCGTTAGCCCCTTTTCTGTCGTTGTTGGCAGATGATGTTTCTGAAAGCTGTGTTACTTCAACGTCAGAGAGCCGTCCCTGGCGTCCGGTGGTGACATCGAAAGCAACCCTGACATGAACGTTCTGAGGGTTGGTTAGTTATTTGGGTTCAACGCCGAGCAGGCGACTAAGGCCATCTCACGGCGGGAGTTCTGAGGGGTGGGGTGGAGTGCACATAAGCATTTCCGAGCGGAGAGATCCCAGTATCAACTCCTTTACCGTATGTACTGACGAGCAAAAGAAATGCGACATTTTTGGAATCATCGGAAACACTTTAGTGTTTCCGATGATTCCAAAAATGCCGCATTTCTTTTGCTCGTCAGTATATCGCCGCTTGTCCTCGCCTAGCCCAGAAATCGATCCAGGTTTACCGCAGTGCAAATTGCAGTGGGCGACAAATGGGTGTTGTTATGCGATTTTGCACCTTACTGCTCTAAGCCGTAACCACCAAAATCACTGAACCTGCTACACGAGTGTGAGTGTACCCGTGGGTCCTTGCCACAATGATGACACAGTGCTTAGACTTGAAACGGCAGATAAGAGTTAATTAAAGCCACGAATCGTAATGCAAGCCCTTCAGCGAAACACTTTCCAAGTACGTGTCGACCGGTGTAACACGAAGAAAGACACCTACAGTTTGCCACGTGAAAAGTGACCCCGGGTAGGTCTGGAATAGAAGCTTTCCACGCTACGGCGAACCGAGTAGGTCTGGTGCAGCAAAATTTCAACACCTTAATTACCCAGGGAGCATTTGGTGTAGCAGATTTCCACGCCAAAGTACCCCGGGTCGATCTGACGTAGGGGCCAGTCTGGCGTCTTACACACGGGTGTGTTCAACCCCTTCACCCCCAAGAAAATGTGAACACGATCCAACTGCAAGAGGAACCGATCCTCATGAGCTCATCGTGAACAGTGCGTGGACAATTAGGCGTGAAAACGGGTAGCTTTCGGGTGGCATCGCACACCGACACACGCAGCATACACACAGTCACGCACACAGTCACACACAGTCACACACACACACACGGACACACACACACACACACACACACACACACACACACACACACACACACACACACACAATTCATACTCACACAAAGGCCTACATGCACGCACACAGACACAGCACTAATATCTAAAAGTCAAAATTAACAAAATGCATTGGTGTGATTTGTTTTTATTTTTATTTTTTACTAACTCTAACATATATTATTTTTCATGATCAGGTTTTTCATGATCAGGTTTTTCACATGAGATCAGCTTAAAAGTATCGATCGCGACGTGTGCAACAGACAGTTTTAATGAATTCAATGAACTGTATTATCCCTTAACTCTTTGCGTGTCGGTGGCGGTTTTCATCACGATGATTCTTGTAGGAATCATGGCGACAAAAGCCGCTAGCGTCACGCAAAGGGTGAAAGGTCACGTGCTTTGTCTAGACGGGTGAACAATGAGATCAAAATCAGACTAAAACGTTCATTAATACTAAAATATTCTAAACTGAAACCCCAGTAAACATCTTATAATACTGATGTGCTAAATCTCTAGAAACCAGTCCTCCAAATAATACTGATGTGCTAAACCTCTAGATACCAGTCCTCCAAATAATACTGATGTGCTAAACCTCTAGACACCAGTCCTCCAAATAATACTGATGTGCTAAACCTCTAGACACCAGTCCTCCAAATAATACTGATGTGCTAAACCTCTAGACACCAGTCCTCCAAATAATACTGATGTGCTAAACCTCTAGACACCAGTCCTCCAAATAATACTGCCTCTCACTATATTGCACTATATTGCATACGATCACACATCTTCAGCAAAAAGCTTGAAATAAAGGGGATTCCCAAAATATATCACAACTGTCATGCAAGTAAATAAAATGGTACTGTATCTTAATTAACTAATTCAGCCCGGACGAACAACAACAAGATATGGATCGACCATGATAGTTCAAGATTAGGCGCCAAGCTATTCGGGCACCAACCTTGAACTATCATGGTCGATCTATCTCCTGAATTAGGACCACTTCAAAATTTGCGTACTTCGACCTTGGGACGCAACGGGTTAAACAGAATCACATATAAGGTTTGCGCCGCACGATAAAATCGAGGAAAATCACAGCAAAATGCAACACATCTACCGCCAGAAAATAACATAAATTATGTCAGCAAGCACTTTCTAATTCACACACACAAACACATTGGTCACTCTCCAAAGCATTGTACAACAGAGGGTCATACTCTCAGATGAGTGTTTTTGTAAACCTTTCCTGACTAGGATTGGCTGTGTTGCTGATACCGATCTGTTGGAAATTGAACGGACTATGATTTGAAATAAATTCACTTCAAAATACGACGTATTTGTTTGTTTTTTTGCGCCTGAAATGTCCAAAAGTTGCCCAAAATGGCGGATGGAAATGTGACCTGCATCGAGACCTTTTCTCTTTTCGTGTATCAAAATTAATCTGACTAAGTTTCAATAAAAAGTCTTAACCCGCTGTTTTCCGCTCTTTGTGAACTGAAGTGAGTGGGTGATTTATTTTCTTCACAAATTCCGATACCTGGCGATTTTGGCCAGGGAGACAAATAGCCGTCCGACGTAACGCGTGTTTCCACCGCACATATCACAGTCTCCAACAGGCATCGCTTTTTTTCACTACACGTATGAAGACAAATATTTTGGGAGATGTGTTAGAAACGTGTAGGTCGTGATCAAATTGTGAATGAAACAAATACAGACTTAATTTTTTTCGAGCTTTTAAAATGGTAATCGACGATCGCTTCGTGTTTTCGCTGTTAGGTTGGACTACATCATTTTCACATTGTACGATAGAAAACCTACAGCCCACGAACTATGCTCCGTGTGAATAGATTCCGGTTGTCAGCGGAAGGCTGGTAGTGCACTCCGGCTGTCAGTTTGAAAGAGGTTCGGAGAGAGAGAGCAAAGCTTGAATGAATTTGATTTCCTTCATACTTCCAAATGTTATGTTGGACAAATTTACACTTTCGCATCTTTACCACCTCACAAAAACATGCAAATACATGAATGCAAATATTCAATTTTTTCTTACATAAAATGATGATTTAAATTTTTCGTAACAAAAAAACACAGAAAAAAATAACATTTGGAGGTATTTAATTTGTGTGGTTAATGTCACACTTTTGGTACACAGCTTTAGAGAGTGACCCATATACGCAAGCCGGTGTACACATGATGGTGAATAAACAACTCCTCAAAGTCTTCTCCAGCAGTCAGGCGCCACTGGTAAATCAAAGTGGCACAGTTGTAGTACGACCGAATTGATCAATGTTGGGGTCGTATTCCATAGCTAATAGCTGTCCCTGCCCCCCCCCCCTCTCCGACCCCTCCCCCTCCCCCCACCTCCCCCCACCCCAACCCGCCCGTTAGGGCCGTCCATTACCACTCCGGTGCCGTGGACGCTAAACCCCAAACTAACAACAACGGGTGAAACTCCACAAGGTTTTACAAAGCAGCGTTCCGCCACGACAGCCCGGATAATAATCAAAGGCTTTGTGTACTTATTTTTCTGTCGTCCAGTTTTATTCAGTTCATTTGCCTAAGCCTTAAAAAACATATCAGCTTGTTCAACTTATAAAAACCGCCGTAAGATATCCTTAGCTGCCTGCTCGGCGTTGAATCCTAAAAACCAATTTACTAACGCAATTTCTAAATAATATACATTTCATCTAAACGGGAAAAAACACCCAAATAAAATGACATGAAGAAAAATGTAACGACACACTTGAAATGTAAATCTCATGAAGCGGACAAATTATGAACGGAATACATATAAATCATCGTTCAAACATTTTATTTCTCCTGGAAATATTTTTAACCCATTCAGCCCTGACGCACTACAGCAGGAGATGGGTCGACCATGATAATTCAAGGTTAGTACCAGATTAGCTTAGCGCCTATCGGCGCCAAGCTAATCTGGCACTGCCCTTGAATTATCATGGTCCGTCCATCTCCTGCAACTGGTGCATAGTCATTAGATGACACCTCCAAAATTTGGGAAATACGTGCGTCGGGCTGAATGAGTTGACTCTCTTGTGCTTCCAGCCACCGGTACTGAACAAACACAAAACGTGTTCTTGATTGAGACAGTAGCCAAAGACAGGCCGTGCGGTTGCCAGTGACAGCGGACTGAGCACTCGAAAAGTACGATCTGCCGCACCAGCCAAAATATGAAAGTGCGTTCCAGATTTATAATCACTCAAACACGACTGTCGTTTAGTAGCGGTAAAAAAACCTGTCTTTTTGGGGCACTTTTTTTTTTCTCAGTCTAATGACCGTAAAATATTAGGAAGAATAGTTGTTATGGCATGAGGCTGCATTTTGTACCGCCGTGAGATGGCCTTAGTCGCCTGCTCGGAGTTAAACCACAATAACTAACTGCATTTTGTGTGACGCTGTATAATTCAAACCCGCGAACGTAGATCAGTTTCCGTGGCTGTTTGTAACCCTTGAAACACGCAGTTGGCTTTAAGGTTGGTTTAAGGCTGTCTTGTCAAAACACAAAAATACGAATCTATACTTATGTACTTTAAACGATTGATTGATTGATTGTACATTGCTTAACGTCCCGACAGCAACAAGGCTTTCTCATGACGTGCCTGCACTGCTCGTGAAAAAAAAAAAATAAAATAAAAAAATAAACAGAACATTGAATGTATGTCGCCAGCCGGTCAAATACATTAAATAAACCTAACACAGGGCCTAAATAAAGCTAAGACCATTTAGCAACACACATCCAATATCAAGAGTTACAGGCAGTGCAGACAGTAGGGAGAGTTTTAAAAAGGCAAATACAGGTGAATGGACAAAGGGTAGACAGAAACATGCCCCAGAATAGAGAGATAAACCCACCCTGTGGGGCTGACCAGGGTGACCCTGGGAACTAAAAAATACCTAACCCCACCCAAGTCCCCCAGGGCAGACCCGGGTGGGGGTACTTTAAACGATAACAGCGAATGTTAGGAGGGCTTGGGCGCGGTAGGCACTGTGACTAGTAAAAGGCTGGGACCCTAGGGAACGAAAAGAAGTCATTCCTAAAACATTTTCTTGGATCTGAAATCACAGCGCATGTGAGTACTTCGACCTGAAGGTGAAAATAAGCAAATGTGAAAGGCGTGTAGACCGAAAAAGCAATATTAACCCTTTGAGCCATGGGACCCTGCAGCAGGAGATGGCTTGATCATGATAATAATGAAGGGTAGTGCCAGATGAGCTTGGCGCCTGAAGGCGCCAAGCTTATCTGGCACTACCATTGAATTATCACGATCAATCCATCTCCTACAACTGGTACATAGTCGTTAGGCAACACTGAGTTCCAAAATTAGAGAAATGGGACCTTGGGGCTGAAAGGGTTAATGGCGTGTCACAATGATAGCTACAGGAATCATCGCGACTAAAACCGCTACCGACATGCATAGGGTTAACGGGAGGTCAATGTCGGGTGTGCAGAGTTTTTCTCGCGCTACAACAGTCTTGCACTAACGTTTGTTGACGTTATGACAACACTCCGGCACCCTGCTCTTTGCCCTCTATGATGCCGTCTGCTTCCTGCACTCCGCATATTAAAAATAGAATGACGTAGATGGGGAAACTGACCTTTCATGGTGACTCGGAAGTCAATGCGAAGGTGGATTTTTTTTTTCAAAGATTTTACTCCTGAACAGAGTTATTCATGCTAAAAGTGTTTATATGGCTTTTCTTTTCTTCTTCTTCTTCTTCTTCTTTTTTTTTTTTTTTTTAATTTTCTTTTTAGTAAATTAACTTTTTTTATAAAGCAGCAAACTATTCTCTGTATCGCAATCTTTTTTGGTTGCACTACCCAGTGACCACCGCGCGACCTGTGACGTGTATTTACAACAACACGGGAAAACCGTGTAGCAATCTGGTCAATCCTGGCAGACCCTGTCTACAGCGAGGTCTGATGGGAGATTAGCGGTCCGTGTGCACTCCATCTCTATGTACACACCGCAAGTTAGGTGTGTATAGAGAGACGATATTCACAAGAGGCGTGATACAGGAGATTATGGAACCTTCCCAGACCACGTTTACACAGGAAATACTCCCACACCACATGTTCTAGTCTTGCCGCGCTAAGCTTTCTGGGATATCATAGTGAACCTGTAGATCAGTTCGCAAACTAGACAATGTGTGATTGTTCGCCAAAAAACATATATTCCACCTTTGAATGGCTAAAGCTCACTTCCAACACGGAGAACGGTCACGCACAATCCGAAAATATTCTCATTTTCCATTATGTATTTCGAAATAAGAAGTTAGGATCGCGCAGAGTACGTAAGAGGTTTACATACCGAAATACCACAAGAATGCGCGCAGTTAGTAACAAGGGATTGATTGATTGATTGATTTACATTGCTTAACGTCCAGACAGTAACAAAACTTTCTCAGGACGTGCCTGCACTGCTTGTGAAAAAAACAACTAAACAGAATATTACTGAAATGTGTGTCGCCAGCCGGTCCAATACGTTAAAAAAACCTACGACATGGGCCTAAATAAAGCTAAGACCATTTAGCAACACACATCCAATATCAAGAGCTACAGGCAGCGCAGACAGTAGGGAGAGTTTAAAAAAGGAAAATACAGGTAAATGGACCAAGGGTAGACAGAAACACATGCCCCAGAATAGAGGGGAAAACCCACCCTGTGGGGCTGACCAGGGTGACCCTGGGAACTAAAAAGTAGTTAATCCCACCCAAGTCCCCCAGGGCAGACCCGGGTGGGGGAACAAGGGAAACAACTTTACATTTGCATACAATGTAGATTTCGGTTTAAAGATACTGAGTTCAAAATAGTTTCGTATTACACTTTGTTGTTTCATATGTTGCAAATTAATTTTCATCCTATTTTTGTTACAAATTGTATTTGTTGATTCACCTGTTGAGTTAGAGTAACGGAGTATTATTTTAAAATGTGTCCCTCCTGTTCAAAAGATGGCTTCGACCTACATCACTATTCTGCGGTTGTGACTATGGATCAAACAGTTGCAGAAGTGTCAGCCACAAGGTTTTTCTCGTGTACGAACATTCCACTTCTAAGCTATAATAGGCTTGCATTCGAGTGCCTGTAGAAATACGAGGTATGATCAAAAAGTAATGATGGTTGGCCGCCATTTGTAAACAACTTAAATCACGTAAATAAAATTAGTATTAAAACAAATTTCAGCCTCTCCCATTATTCTTACACAATATGGGGTGGTATCTTCAGCCATGCCGCTGTATGACGTCGTTGAAAAAGTGATGTAAGCAGCTGTGCTTGAAAACAGTGGACTCTCAAAGATAATACATATATTTTACGTTTTTAAAAGTGTGAAACTCTGAGACAGTTCACTCAACAATCATCAGGTATGCCAGGCTGCGCGACATGCCGTGGATTCCATCGCGTTGTATCAGCTCTTCCTTGCTGCGTCCATCGTCAAAACGTTCAATTCTGCCGGTAAGGCAGACAACAACCTTTCTTTCTAGGCCACAGGTCAACCCGTAGCGTGCCACAACCACCTGGCCCTCGTTCTCCAATCTTGCCACCCTGGCCAGCTGTTTCTTCAGTTCCTTCAGTTGATCGTTGTCCGCCGGCGTCTGGCCTTTTTCTTCAATGGGGTCGCTCAGAACGAGTACTGGAATCTGGCGATCCCGAAGGCCTTGCACGAACGGACTGGAGTCCTGAAGCTGCGAGCTTCTCGTTAAGATGAAGATGTCGCTGAACTTTAGAGGTGGCGGAGAGATGTCGGCACTCGCACTGGCGCTAGCTGCGCCACCTGAAACACAAATGCACATGATACGCCAGAGTGATCTTTCTTGCCCACAGAGGTTGAGGCAGCCTTTATGATTTGCAAACACCGAACACTTTGGAACGCGCACTGTATTAATTGACTGTATCAATTTTACATCAGAACACAAGAGATCGACACCACAAATCACTGACTTCGCTTCCTGAAGTGGCCACGGACAAAGCCTTGACCATAAACTTTACATGTTGCATGTACTACTAGCGGGTGACACGAATTGCAAGAAGGTTGTGGTTTCACGTGGTCTGCGTTGCACCGCTAAGAAGTAGGGAACGCATTTCGTTTTTGTTGTTTGGTTGTTGTTTTTTGGTGTGTGTTTTTGTTGCAAATTTAAAGAATTGCTTGTGTAGTTTTGAATACGGGTGCTTTTAGCACGGGTGACGGTGCCAAAGGTTGAAATGACTGAGATCAGTCCACGGACTAACTATACCCCAAGATCCATGGCCAGGAGGAGACAAGTTCTCGTGAACCGGACGAGGGGGCGCGTGAGAATGTATGCCGCTTGCAGATGGAAATAAGGAAGGGTAATAACGCTAGAGCAGAATGGGGGAGTTTGGGAGGGAGGGAGGGGGGCGGAGACTGCTCAGGTTTAACCCCTTCAGTGCCGGCTGACGCAGACTGTTTCTGCAATCTTCCTTAATTCAACACCAGAAAAACCCGAGCTGTCCCAGGAACATGGATTCAAAGTAGTTACAGTGGTGTCAGCATGAGGTATAGATCCTCATGTGCCCCGGCAACTGCGGCGGCTCATGAGGATCTATACCTCTTGCTGTTGGGTGGTGTTCAGATTCTCTCGGCATTGAGCGGGTTAAATAAGTTATAACTAGGGACTGTGTACTCGAATATCATGTGGACATAATAAGTTATAACTAGGGACTGTGTACTCGAATATCATGTGGACATAATAAGTTATAACTGGGGACTGTGTACTCGCATATCATGTGGACATAATAAGTTATAACTGGGAACTGTGTACTCGGATATCATGTGGACATAATAAGTTATAACTAGGGACTGTGTACTCGCATATCATGTGGACATAATAAGTTATAACTGGGGACTGTGTACTCGGATATCATGTGGACATAATAAGTTATAACTAGGGACTGTGTACTCGCATATCATGTGGACATAATAAGTTATAACTGGGGACTGTGTACTCGCATATCATGTGGACATAATAAGTTATAACTGGGGACTGTGTACTCGGATATCATGTGGACATAATAAGTTATAACTAGGGACTGTGTACTCGGATATCATGTGGACATAATAAGTTATAACTAGGGACTGTGTACTCGCATATCATGTGGACATAATAAGTTATAACTATGGACTGTGTACTCGCATATCATGACTGGACATAATAAGTTATAACTGGGGACTGTGTACTCGGATATCATGTGGACATAATAAGTTATAACTAGGGACTGTGTACTCGGATATCATGTGGACATAATAAGTTATAACTAGGGACTGTGTACTCGAATATCATGTGGACATAACCAGTTATAACTAGGGACTGTGTACTCGTATATCATGTGGACATAATAAGTTATAACTAGGGACTGTGTACTCGCATATCATGTGGACATAATAAGTTATAACTGGGGACTGTGTACTCGGATATCATGTGGACATAATAAGTTATAACTGGGGACTGTGTACTCGGATATCATGTGGACATAATAAGTTATAACTGGGGACTGTGTACTCGAATATCGTGTGGACATCGTTTTAATGTAAGTCGCTAATAAGGACCCTTACTTATTTTTGCTGAAATCTATGGTGAACTTTTTCTTTTTCATAAGTCCACTCTGAGGAAATACTTTCTCATACTATGACCTGGCAGACATCATCTTACTGACAATATTATAAGATCCAAATTCGCAATTTCAGAGTTATTTTTTGACGACACGACATTCAGGAAACACAACGGCCGTGGTACACAGACTTGTCAAGACACCTATTATATTCTATGGTTTTGTTTTTGTCACTGAGTGTATTGTCCAAACCAGTTAACTTCAATCAATCAAATCTTTCAGCCGTCTCGCAAGTGTTGCCTGACTTTTTGTGATGAGTTCATTATATTTGCTGTAAAGTGTCAGGGGCGAATGGTTGAGTTAACTATCCGGACGGAGTACGTCTCAAACGTGTTAAATTTACCAATGTGAAGCTCATCCATAAGAATCTGGCCAATGTCGCTGCCGCACTGAAAACAGTCCACCGGCCATTCTCCTTCGTGTCCCTCACCATCGTGTGACAAATGTTCGATTTTTCGCCAAAGGTCCGGTAGATGATCGACTCGAGAGGTGTCATACTTGTGTATGTCTTTGCTCTTTCCCATTTCCTATAAAAAATAAAAGGTACCACAAGGTATCACACGCCAACACAATTCTATGAACCAAATGAGTTTGTTTACCGCCGAAGTTTTTCTTTAAAGAAAACAATAAACGTATACTCGGGAGCAAATTATTGCGAGAAATATACACAGCAGCACCATGTGTCGCATTTCGTTTGCTCCTGAGTATAATGACGCGTACATTGCTTAACCCGTTCAGCCCTGACGCACTACAGCAGGAGATGGATCGACCATGATAATTCAAGGGTAGTGCCAGATTAGCTTGGCGCCGACACTGGCACTACCCTTGAATTATCATGGTCGATCTATCTCCTGCAACAGGTGCATAGTCATTAGATGACGCCTCCAAAATATAGGAAATACGTGCGTCGGGCTGAATGAGATAACGTCCCATCAGAACAAGACTTTCTCAACAGCATGTTGCCAGTCGGGCTATTATGCACAGTAAGCCTAAAACATGCTAGGCACGCCGCACCTTCATGCTAATTTATCGTACCCTAGTTTACAACAAAAAGGTAGAAATCATTACAAATTCACAATAGTGTACAGGAAAATGCACTAACCGCAAAATAACAATAACAATAACAATAATAATAATAATAATAATAATAATAATAATAATAAATCTGTTAGATGCAGCAGACCACTCTGCATCACACATCCAATATATTATCAAGGACTCAACTAAAGGCAGCGCGGGCAGTAGGGAGAATTTAAGAAAAGAAAATACAGGTGAATGGGCCAAGGGCAGACAGAAACATATACCCCAGACAAAAAGAGAAAATCCACCCAGTTGGGCTGACAAGCGTCACCCTGGAAAGCAGTGAACCCCACCGAAGTCCCTCAAGGCAGACCCAGATGGGGTCTCTCAACGTTGGGGCTTGGAATTCACGAACTGTAGCAAAGGCATCAGAATGCCGATAGTGAAACTGTGATATTGTTTATGTGTATCAACTGCACATTCGTTGCCCCGCTCACTGTCAAAAACTAGACATTATCCTGATCGAATATTTAACCCATTCAGCCCTGACGCACTACAAGCAGGAGATGGGTCGACCATGATAATTCAAGGGTAGTGCCAGATTAGATTGGCGCCTGTCGGCGCCAAACTAATCTGGCACTGCCCTTGAATTATCATGGTCGATCCATCTCCTGCAACAGGTGCATAGTCGTTACATGACACCTCCAAAATTTGGAAAATACGTGCGCCGGGCTGAATGGGTTGACATTCATGAAATCCTCCAGTGTAATTTCATGAATTTTCGAGTTTCGTTCTTTACTGCATTATGCATACTGCTAAAGAGAACCATTCGACACTGAAGAGACACACAATTAGCCCTTTGGGTGTCGGTAGCGGTTTTAGTCGCGATGATTCCTGTAGGAAATCAACCCAAACCCTTCCTGCAGGAGACCAACCCTAACCCTTCCTGCAGGAGACCAACCCTAATCCTTCCTGCAGGAGACCAACCCTAACCCTTCCTGCAGGAGACCAACCCTAATCCTTCCTGCAGGAGACCAACGCTAACCCTTCCTGCAGGAGACCAACCCTAACCCTTCCTGCAGGAGACCAACCCTAACCCTTCCTGCAGGAATCATCGCGACTGAAACCGCTACCGACACGCAACGGGTTAAATTTCTTTACTCTTTTCTTAGGACATCAGTTTGACAGCCCAAACATACAGCACAAAGTACACACCCGCTCGATTTACATCCGCATCGGGTCGTGGGGCTTCTTTTACTTTGTGCGTTGTATTTTGGGCTTCTTTCCCAAGTTACCTTTTGGACTTTGGCCAACACTTCGCGTGGATAACGAAGAGGCACATCCATAGGAGCCTCGGACATTAAGGAGGGAATGTTTCTGTCGCGAACCGCCGCAGTCCACACATGGAGTTTCGGGCAAGCTGCGTTTAGTGATGTCAACAAATTCGCATACGCTTGGATAAAACTGCAAATAACAAAATAATAACACAAATGGTATAAAATAACTGTACTGTGTGTGTGCGTGCTTGCTTACATGCGTGTCTGCCTGCTCAAGGCTCTAAACTAACACACAGAGGGAGTGTGCGGGTGAGTTTTGAGTCTTGAGCCTTGAGGTTGAAACTTTCACAACCTGGGAGACGTCTTCTGACAACTAAACCCTTACGGGCCTAGACACGTTTTAGACAAAGAGTTCTGGATCCGATGATGTTCCGAGGAGTTAGAACTGCTTTTCAAAAGCAAGTCGAGGCTCGTAAGTAATTACCATACATGGTTTAACGTCATTATCCTACTGTCGTATATGATCTGTGTTTCATGGCATGCAGGTTTGCCAGTTGGGCTGACTCAAAGCCTGCAAGCGTATTGTTTACTTTGCGGGTTTTTTATAATAACCCTGAAAAGGCCTCCATAGCACTAACTTTCACAGCTGTGGCGTCAACAAATCTTTATCGCTTTCCGATGCATGTCTATTTAGAATTGACGTCCGATGTGGTCCTGGTCCGAGTGCAGGGCTACGCAGGCCACAGGGCCACAAAATCTGGGCACATATGGCATGGTAGCGAAACACGATTAAAAATAATAATAATAAAAAATTCAAAAAAAAAAATTAAAAAACTTAACGTAATATCACTGTCACGACCCCCGCTTACGGGGCGCGAACTATGAGCGCTACCACTCGAGTACAACCGACCCACACTAACACAAACACCAGAGGAACAATTACGACAACATTTATTGCATATAAAACTAACAACAATCCAAAATATCCTCACTCAATCCTAACCCCACACTCACGCATCGCATTTTCACGCACATCTACACTCCCCAGCATGAATATCCAACATACACAACATACAATAACAACAAATATATAATAAAACAAATATCTTTAATAAAACACAAATGAAAATTGAGCAAACTTAATATAGTTTACAAGTTACCGGATCTCCTTGGCTGGAGCACAAATGACAAGTTCAAATTAAATTAATGCTTTCGCTTCCGCGATAAAGTCCTTCATAGCCCATGGCTGATTTGAATAACACAATATTTCAAAATACACAAAATTTTTGTCACTGCGACAAAGTTCCTTTCATAATATTGTCACAACGAGGAAATGAAATTATTCTCACATTCTTTTACCAGTTTACAAATGGACAAGACTTTACTTAAATAAGTTAATAAACGCGAGATGGGACGACCCGACCTGGCTAAACACGGGGCGTGCCGCGACGCTCGCAACAGCGCTCAGGTACGGCGTCGTAGTCCCACGAGGCGGAGTGACACAGCCAGCCTCCACTCTCACAACGCAGGCCTTCCGCACAGTAACGGCGGCGGACTAATCCACTTAGTTCTTTAGAGATGCTCTAAAAGAAGGGTGCAAAAATACACATATGAATAACTAACAAAAAGAAGAAAGGTAATCACATCACCCTTCCCGCAATTTCAATTGCCGTCTTGTACAGTCCTTCACCTCTCTCCCAAAACAATAATAAATTTGACCTCAACGAAACGCATATTTACACATTACCATACAACTCACTTCCAAATTTACCCTCCGACGCTAGATACTACCAAATAAAATAAATGACATTTATTTCTACATTCTTACACTTGCCCTCCAATACGCACTAAACAAAATAATAATAAAACCAGAACAAGCACACACAAACAACCCCTCCCCCCCCCTCCCCCTCCCCTCCCCCTCCCCCTCCCCTCCCCCCTTCCCCTCCCCCTCTCCCCCCCTCCGAGCATATGGCCACTAAAGAATTGTTGCGTGTACTCACTGTCATCCGTGAAGACGCCCCGGCTGGGACGAAGAGAATCAAAGACAAGACTAGCCAGGGGTTCAGTCGTTGCAGCCTTTTCTCTCCTTTCCAGGGCACCGGCTCCGGGGCGACCAGGGCCGTGTTGCAGGGCCGCTACAGAGGAACGGCACAACCGCTTGAGGGCTTCAGATAATGGCGAACCACGCCTGAAAGACCTCCCTAGGAGACTGCTCTGTTCTGCTGTTTCGAAGCGACTGACTAACAATTTGGATATCGTAAGGTTTAGCAAAACTTGCGCTCAGTAAAATAAAAATGCAATGTAAGATCACGCGGGCCGGATACCACCCGACCGCGCATAGCAATCACGTGCGGCACACGCCCGCCCTCCAAACCACGCATGGCAACAAATTCACTTGTAAACGGCCAAACAACTCGCCTTTTCCCTACCAGTGCTAACTTTTCCCGGTGACTAACCAATCTCTGTCACCCCTCTAAATTGAACTCCCCCTACAACAATAGGAATAATAAACCCGTGTCGTGACAATCACACAAAGGCAATACAAATTGTACTCGGGTGATTAGCACGCAGAAAAGACAACTGTAAAGATCAAAGGATACCTCACGCACGTGGAAAAATTCTTTTTACCTCTCGACAAATGGAAATCAAGAACAGTTGCATGGAACGATGATGTTTTGACATCAGAGTCTTCTAGATTTTCTAATCTCAAAGGCTTTACACATCAGATTAGACGGATGAATAATCACGTTACAAGTTGTAGTGTATGGTCTGATGCCAAATGAAGGCGCCTCTGGTGTCATAATTGATATGTGTCTGGGTTAACCGTTTCAATCAGATGTGCCGCATCTGGATACGCGGCATTAAGTCGCACATACGAACGCGGCACGTTTCCAGTGCATTAAAGGTGTAACATACTTACTCCGGATTGGTTGAGTACTCATCCATCAACACATACAGTTCTCCTTCACGTGCAGCAGCGTTCTTCAGTTCTTCCACTGCCTTTTCACCGTCCGCGTCCGGCCTGTTCCAGAAATCGTAGTCATGGAAGTACACCTCGCCTGATCCCACTTCACCTGACGTCATCTTCTTCAGCTGATGCTCAAGTTGGCTGCACACAGCATAACTCACCAACCTCGTGCTGACCACGTGCACATCGTGCCCCTCACTCAACCAGCGCATGCCCTTCAGCAGCAGCACGATGGACTTGCCTGCAGAAGAGAATTATAAGGCCCAGGATTGGAGAAGGTAGGCGTATATATCTTAACCCCCTACCCTGCCAGAGGACGTACATGCTGACTCTGCGATCTGTGTTCATTCAACCACCAGACGCCACAACCGTCCAGGGAACATGGATACACGTTGGTCTACGCTAGAGGTATAGATCCTCATGAGCCTTCGCAATTGCGGGGGCTCATGAGGATCTATATCTCTTGCATTTGGGTGGTGTTCGACTTTTCTCGTCAGTCAAGGGGTTAAACATTTCGCCTCCTTTACCATGGTGGGGGGAAGCGGGGACCCCAAGTCCGACCCTGCCATCGCCGCATGTCAGTATTGCTTCAACCAAGCAGCCGCCTGACGCACGAGTTAAGTAGGTCGGTTCGATTACTTCCCTTCGTTTGCTAAGGGTTTCTTGTAAACAACATTCTGGGATTGTTAACTCATTTAGCCTCAACGCCCTACAACAGGGGTTGGACCGACCATGATAGATCAAGGGTAGTGCCAGATTAGCTTGACGTCTGATGGCACCTAGCTAATCTGTCTCTACGCTTGAACTATCATGGTCTCTCCAGCTCCTGCAACTGGTCCACGGTCATTTGGTGACACCTCTAAAAGTTGAGAAATGCGGCCATCGTGGGCCCGAGGATCTCTGCTTACTGGTATGCGTAGCGGATCGATTGAGGTAGCATTATAACTTTACTATTCAGTTACTTCCCTAGATTTTGTAACATAATAACATCATCGCTGGCCATCACAAACAACAGCATCACATGTTTCACCTGTTCCCGGAGGACCCGTCAGAAAGACCAGCTTTCTTTGGTCGTACTGAACGAGACTGAACTGATCCTCAGTCAGCATGATAGAAGACATCTTCTCCCCGATCGCTGACACAGCCTCGCTGTCCGTCCTCAGGGCCAGATTAGGCCGCTCCGGGCAGTACACTCTGACGGTCGTGGCCGGCCCGCAAAACCTACGTCATGACAGAAGAAAGAAGAGATGAAGCGTGTATACTGTTGCTGGTTGCTGCACTGGTTATTCTCGGTCCGCTACGCTCATCCCATGTAGCAAAACGTCTTCGGGACAACGATGGTCGCAGTGGGCCCGCGCACATCCGTGCGCGGGCCCACTGCAGCGGTTGTTGGCCCGAGGCTTTGCTTACTAGTATGCGTAGCGGATCGAGGGAGGTAATCAGTGTGGCGGGTTCCCTTATTTAGGACTGCATGATACAGCTGGCTACAGCGATGTGAAGTCCTGTTTAACCCCTTCAGTGCCAGCTGACGCCGACTGTGTTTCTGCAGACTTCGATCTCTTGGCTGGACTTCGCGAACGAAGATTTTATAGGAGTTGCCCACGACGTCTGCAGGCTTGTTCGTGGCTGCGGAGGCCAATCCGGGACAGGCAGGTTCGACCGCAGTGGCTGCAGGGGAAGGTATGGCCAGAGTTCTGAGTTGCGGCATCTCTGTTCTTTCTCCTGAGCCGCTTGTCCTTAAGGCTAGCTCTGCGAGAGTCCTCAAAGGAGACAGCTGCCTTGTAAATAGTGGAGCGCCAGGTGTCACGGTCCACAGCAAGCGAAGACCACTGGTGGTGGTCGATTTGGCAGGCACTAAGTGACTTCTTGAGACAGTCTTTGTATCTCTTCTTTGGTGCCCCTCTGTCACGGTGTCCAGTAGCAAGCTCGCCGAACAGGGTGATCTTTGGTAGGCGATGATCCTCCATCCTGGAGACATGCCCCGCCCAGCGGAGCTGTGTCCGCAGCAGCAAAGCCTCGATGCTCACGGTTTCAGCCTGTTCAAGGACCTCGACATTGGTGACATAGTCACTCCAGTGAATGCCCAGGATGGTACGCAGGCAGCGCTGGTGGAAGCGTTCGAGGAGTCGTAGTTGGCTGCGGTAGAGGGCCCAGGACTCGGAACCATACAGCAGGGTGGTGAGGACCACAGCTCTGTACACGCTGATCTTGGTGCCTGTTTTCAGCTGTTGATTGTGCCA
>BTPG01000004.1:214422022-214434522 GCA_036245525.1 Semisulcospira habei | reverse complement strand
TTAAAGATTCAACCACATAGGGGACAGACAGTTTTAAAAAGAAACTATTAATGCCGTCATGACCAAGGGAGCGTTTATTTTTCAGCTGACTAATAGACTTGCCTACGTCGTAAACAGTTAAGTACGGAATACTAAAAAAGTCGTTTGGCGCCAGTCTCTCGTCGCAAAAATGTTTAAGTTTTACAGAAATAGTCGGCTTGTTTAGGTTATTAGTACTTCTATTCAAAAGTGAGTCGGCAGCAGACAGGAAATGTTGATTAAAAGTATCAGCAGGTATAGAAGTACATGGTGGCGTTTGACTGTGACGTGATTTGGTAAAGGCATTGAGGGCTCGCCAGACAGATACGGTATCAGTTTTATTATCCATCAAGCGCTGGAAGTGTTTTTTTTTCTGGGCCTCGAGCACCAGGTACTTTACGCGGTTACGCTGCTTGCGGAAGGCAGCATAATCTTTGTTTCGCTTTAGTTCCTTTCGGAAGGCCATGGCGTCTTTAACTCTTCGACGCACGCAGTCAAAAAAACTTGCCTTACTTAACCACTGAGGTAACTGTGCGTGTTTGACTCTCTTCTCACGTAGTGGCGCATGCTGGTCAAGTACACCAAGGAACAATCTGTACCATTCGGCCAGCGCTTCTTCAGGAATATCATAGTTATAAACTGACTGAAAAGAGATTCCGCTCAGGTCGGTGAGAAACGCGTCCCGATTGAAGTGTTTAAACGACCTGTAATGAATAGTGGTATGCTGGTTTTTACGACATGGCTTGTCCACCTTCAGAGCCCAACTACAGCACACAGGATAGTGGTCGCTAATCGCCACTTGAAGAACACGAGAGCTAAGGACCCTTGACTTGTTGGATGTGTATACATGATCAATTAGAGTGGCAGACGACTGCGTAACTCTAATGGCGGATGTGATAAGCTGCTTGAGGCCTACCATAGTAATAGTAGACTCCCAAGCAGCGTGTGGGGAAAACATGTTAATATTAAAGTCTCCGAGCAGTAAAATATCAGAGCTGCTATTGTTAACGGTGTCCGCCATTAAATCGTCGTACCACTCAAATGATGCAGACGGATTTCTGTAGACAAATCCAACAAGCAAAGGGGCCGATTTGCTTGTCTTCACCTCAACCCACTAGCTTTCAACAGAGTCTGATTCCAGGTCTGTTCTTCTGCGTGTAAAGTGCGCAATGGAATCATGAAGAGAGAGAGAGAGAGAGAGAGAGAGAGAGAGAGAGAGAGAGAGAGAGAGAGAGAGAGAGAGAGAGAGAGAGAGAGAGAGAGAGAGAGAGAGAGCGACAAATCAAGAAATGATGATGATGATGATGATGATGATGAGGATACAGTTTTAGGCATGTTCTTACACACCTCCTTTGCTGCCTTTGAGCGTACACAAACCAAGGGGAATCACTCAGCGCTGGACAGACAAACAGTTAGAGAATGCAAATGATCGTCTTATTCTATACCTGCGTATTTCTCTGTGGGTTGGCGATTGGGTGCCTGATAGGAGGGGGCAGGGGATCTAACTGTTTGTCTGTCCAGCGCTGAGTGATTCCCCTTGGTTTGTGTACAATTCTGCCAGCGCTAGCCTCACCTATCTGGTTTGTGAGTGCCTTTGAGCGGAAAAGCTGTACCACACACGTGTGACACAACTTGGCTGTATCATACGTGTGTAATACAGCCCTGGTGCGTGAACGGCCGAGTGTGCACAATATTGTCTTGTAGAAAATCGGGTCAACAAAAAAGTACGGGCACACACTATATTGAGACTTGACTTACTTTAAGCTCACGTGCAATGACGCGATTTTATATTGACGACTGGCACTCTGGCGTCATGTATTGCGCTATTACGCCATCATGTAGAAACATTTGTCTAACATTCAAAACAATCACGTCACATTGCAAAGTAAATGTCTTTGCCAAAGACACAGTGGCGGCTGCGTTGTGGTTAGGCCTGTGCCGAAAACCAACTCACATCTGATTTATGCAGAAACAAAGGTGAGTAAGAAATAGATTCCTACATCGGTGTTTGGGTGATACAGAGAATCTCACTCTCGTGGTCTTAAAACCTCATTTTATTCGAATTCGCTCGTAGGATAAAACAATTCGAGTAACATTTTCAGTATCACCTAAGACCGATGTAAGACTCTATATATTTTACCTCTGTTCCAAACTGTCATGTTACAAAGTACACGATAATTATGTATTAGTATTATCTTAGTTTCAGACATTATGTTTTACTACTGATTTTTATGTTTGTGTGACCCAAAAGAGATTTTCTGTTTATGCTTATCGTTTAAATGACAATTAAGGTTATGCAATTCAGTTCAGTTCAGCTCACAAAGTAATTATCAAACACCAAATACACAACTGGAGAAAAATTATGTAAATACAGTCAAGTAAAAAAAATTCTCTCTGTCTTCCATTGTGTCCGTGCCTCTCTGTCTCTGTCTGTCAGTCTGTCTGTCTGTCTGTCTGTCTGTCTGTCTCTCTCTCTCTCTCTCTCAGCGCAATCGCTGCTCCCTGTCACCCCTCCCCTCCACCCGTTCTGCAAGAACTGGCCACGGTACAGGCTGTGAGTGCAGCCGAGAAGAGCCCAGAGCGACTCATACCAGTACGGATTACCGGCGGCCTGCCTGAGGTCAACAACGGGTATGACCACGCCAGCAGCCAGCAGCAGCGTAATAACAAAATGTCTCCAGATGAGCAAATACTGCGACATTCAGTGCAGAGTGACACCACCACGCTGGTCATTGGAGACTCTGTTGTTCGCAACATCAAGGCAGAGAAGATGCCCACCTACCCTATAGAAAAAGTAGACGTATTATCTGTCTCTGGCCTGCGGACTGTCCACCTGCTGAACTGGCTCCAGCGACAACACGCGTCCCACACAGCGGTGGCACTGGTGACCTTCCACGTGGGGATCAACGATTGCAAACAGAAGGAAGTGACCAGCGCTGTGTGGGAACAGCTCGTCCGGGAATGCAGGCGGGTATTTCCCGGCGCTCGTCTGCAGGCATCCTCCATCCTGCCGACCGACAGTAGACACCAGCTGTATAGGGCCATCACCGCCTCCAACAGTAACCTGTTCCATGTGTGCAGAAAGCTGGGTGTCACACTGATAGACAACACTCAGGTCTTTACTGCTGTTGATGGGTTGCCGCGTAGAAAATTCTACAGGCGCGGTGACCCCATCCATCCTAGTCGCCAGGGCACCATCAGTCTGGCCCTCAACATAAAGAGAGGAGGGCCAGCTACTGACGTCACCACTCCCAACAACCAGCCTGCAGGTGGTGACCGTCACCGCCGTCAGCGACGTGAAGGACACGCTGGCACCACCAACACTTACGCTAATGTCGCAGCCGGCAGACAGTCAGTGTCCGCTGCAGCACCCAACCTGGAATCGCTCTGTGGTGCATCCAGCTTCGGTGCTGAACCGGAGAGTCAAGGTGGACTGTCAGTGTCCTCTGCTGTAGCACCAGGTCTGGAATCACAGTACAGCGAATCCAGATTTGGTGGTACAGCAGAGAGTCAATGTAGCTATCAGCAACAAATGCCGGGCCAGTATCCTATGTGGCAGCAACCGCCACTACCACCATACAGTGCCGCATTTCCACAGTATCGCGAGGCCGGACCATGGGGACACTTCAGCATGACGCAACCAACGTATCCTTTCAGCGTCCCCCCGCTCACATACACGCCATACGCACAGCAGGAACCGTGGGCACAGTACAGCCACCCCGTGCGTGTGTATTAGACTCATTTCCAGAACATTCAGTTACTCTTCCTTACATAACTTTGTGCTTTACTTTCCAGGCTAACACTGAACAATATCGAATTGATTTTCTTGCGTCTCATTGCTCATAATTATTGTGTTTGCGCAGAGACGTATTCATTTGTTTTTAACTTCAACCACTGCGCGTGGTCCAATATTAACATTGTCATCCTTTTGACTTCTGCCGACAGTATTCGTGAATACCGATCTTCTCACTCTGTGCGATTTGTATTCACACTACGATCATATCTGTGTCCTTTCGCAGCGCTGACTTTATTTCCCCTATCGCGCAGCGGGGTCGTTTAGCTTTGACTGTTGAAGTTTGCTAAAGGGATTAGTCCCTGTTAGTGACCGTTAGTGACCGGTAGTGTGGTCTATATCAGTGAATGCGTAGAAGAAACTCTTTTTTTTTTTTTTTTTCTCACTTGCCTCCCACATTCTGTGTGTTAGAGCAGACTGATATTCTTTTGCTTTGTTTTATTATTTCAGCTCTTATTTGCCTTTGTATCATTTATAAGCTTTTTTATTTGTACTCTTTGGTATTGACATACATTAGCAATCATGGTGTATGATCGCCAGTTACATATTGGCCATTTAAATGTTTATCATTTAACTAACAAAGTTCCCGATCTGTGTGTGCTCTTGAGTCAATCCAATCCATTTCACTTGTTTGGTGTAACGGAATCGCGTCTCAATCGTAACATCAGCGATGAGGCCGTTTCTATCCAGGACTTCACTGTACTGCGCCGCGATGCTGAATACCCGGGACATACGGGTATTGCAGTATACATTCATAATTCAATTAGCGGTATTACTCGCAGGCGTGGGGACCTGGAGTCAAAAACCGTAGAATGCATTTGGGTTGAGTTAAGGGCAAACAAATCCAGCCCCGTGCTGGTCGGGTACATTTACAGGAACCCAGCATCAACATTTCAATGGTTCGACGACTTTATCGCCATGATGGATAAGGTCAGACAGTCCAGCTCTGAAATTTTGATCCTAGGCGATTTCAATATTAACATGTTTTTGAATAACCCTGCTTGGGAGTGCACCATGTCTATGTTTGGTTTAAAGCAGCTAGTTAAAACAGCAACTCGTGTTAGTCCAACTTCCTCCACCCTTATAGACCACATATATACAACTACTCAATCAAGGGTGATGGCAGTAGACGTGCTTCAGGTAGGGATTAGCGATCACTACCCGGTGTGCTGTTGCTTGGCATTAAAAGCGGATAATTCATTCCGAAAACATCAGCACACGACTATTAGATACAGATCACTTAAACACTTCAACAAGGAAACATTTCTTTGTGATTTAAGTAGCACACACTTTGATACAGTGTACTACCATAATGACCCCAACGATGCTTTGTCTGAGTGGTACGGATTGTTCCTTGGTGTTCTCGATAAACACGCTCCATTCAGAGAGAAACGGGTGAAGAACCCCCAGCTTCCCGCCTGGTTAAGTAAGGAAATCAAGGATGCCATGCAGCTCCGAGATGACTATAAAAGAAAGAAGGATTTTATTGCTTATCGAAGGCAAAGAAACCATGTTAAACATTTAGTGAGGAAAGCTCAAAGGTCACTTTTTCACCGTCTTATGAACGGAAAGAAAGATGTCGTATCTGTGTGGCGAGCGATCAATGCTTTTACGAGGTCCAAAAATACCGCACAATGTACACAGTTATCAGCTGATATCTTGAATCAGCATTTCCTCTCGGCTGCCAGTACGTTGCTAAAAAATACATATTCTGGTCAGTCTTCAGCTGTGTCCGAAAAGCTAAAGACGTTTTGTGCAGAACGGCTGGACCCTGACACGTCATTCAGCATTCCGCTGTTAACGATATACGACGTGGGAAAATCCATCTCGTACTTAAAGAACAAACGTACGTCTGGCCATGATGGTATTAGTAGCTCAGTTCTGAAAATGGCCCTACCGTATATTTTAGATACCTTGACATATATATACAACCTTTGCATAAAGCAGGGGATATTTCCATCTTCTCTAAAAACAGCCAAAGTGATCCCACTACCTAAAACGAAAGACCTTGCCGACCCTAACAAGTTCAGGCCCATTTCGCTACTGTCAACACTGTCGAAACCGATAGAAAGACACATTCACACACACTTACAACATTTTCTAGAAAAACACAAACTCATACATCCATTACAATCTGGCTTTCGGCGGAAACACTCCTGTCACACAGCATTGGTACACCTTGTTGACAGATGGCTTACTGCCATAAATAGCAGTCAAATGACTGGAGCAGTATTTTTGGACCTTTCAAAAGCATTTGACCTCGTCAATCATGAAACTTTAGTTCAAAAACTTAATGTCTATCAACTAAGCGCAGACACACTTGCCTTCCTTACGTCATATCTGCATGGGCGTACGCAGTATGTCTACGTGAATGGTAAAAACTCACCTGAAGGGGTGATAGAGCACGGAGTACCACAGGGATCGATTCTTGGTCCATTATTGTTCTCTGTCTTCATAAACGACCTTCCATTACATATATCTGACTCCAGTGTAACTTTCAGTCTTTTTGCAGACGATGGAACACTGGACGTTTCGTCATCAGACGTAACATGTATGGTGAAGATTCTCCAAGACAGTTTAAATGAGGTATCTGAATGGTGCAGAAATAACGCCATGATACCTAATCCCACTAAAACCAAATGCATGCTGATTACCACACGGCAAAAGCATCAGTTGAACCCCCCTCCCCTTCAACTAACACTTAATGGCCAGCCTGTGGAGCAAGTCAGAGAACAGCGCGTGCTTGGAATCAACTTAGACGACAAGTTGTGCTGGCAAGGCCACATTACTAAACTGTGTAAAATAGTATCTAAAAATGTATTCCTCCTGTCGAAATTGAGACATTTTGCTGATGAGCCAACAAGGAAACTCTTCTACTATGCCCATATTCAGTCACATTTGGATTATGCCTCATCTATTTGGGACGGTAGTAGCGATGCTAATTTAAAAAGTCTGAACTCGCTCCACAGAAGAGCCATTAAACTTATTGTTGACAGACCCTCAGAAGTCATTAATACTGACAATAAGTTCAAGCTGTTAGACATTTTGCCACTTGAAAAACAGTTTAAGTATAATAAGTTGGTGCTCATGCGCAAAATCACCCTCTCAGAAACACCAGCCTATCTCAATAGTTTGTTCCACTTTGCTCATACGAGGTCCAGTCGAACACCAGGGAACAATCTTGTTGTACCGATGCCTCGACTAGACATTTATAGGTCGTCGTTGTCCTATTCTGGTGCAAAGTTATGGAACTCCATTCCTGCGGATGTTAGAGCCGCGCCATCGCTTAAAACTTACAAGACCAAGCTGCTCAAACATCTAGACAAAACTTAATTTTTCTTTTATTTTGTATTTTTATTTTTATTTTTACATGTAGCACTCCATGCCTTATGCGGCATTTCCCGGATAGTCTGCATTCTCTTCTAACATTAAAAATTTATGAACGCATGTAATATACCGCTGGCATTCCAGCAAGCCGCATTATGTAATATCCATGACCCCATGGACTCGGCTGGCCAGACGGGATGCCGTCGATAGACACAGCATTGGGCGCTCGCGAGGCGTGGCAGTGCTGTGGTTTCTTCGCGTCGACCCGCGCGCGCGGTGGTTGCGGGATCGCTATACAAGTCTAGTCTAATTCCATGGCAGACTAGCATCTAGCTGTGCGCGGTTTAGTGGCGCGGGGAGGCCGCTATCGCATGTGTGTGTTTATCTGTGTCAGTGTGTGCAAGTGTATGTGTGTGCACGCGCGCATCCCTACGTGCTTGCGCACGCGCGCGCGCGCGCGCGCGCGTGTGTGTGTGTGTGTGTGTGTGTGTGTGTGTGTGTGTGTGCGAGTGTGTGTGTGCGTGTGTGTGTGTGTGTGTGTGTGTGTGTGTGTGTGTGTGTGTGTGTGTGTGTGTGTATGCCTGTTTATGTTTGTTGGAGTGAGCCGCCGTGTTGGTTTTTATGATGAGAACAATAGCGGTTTTATGTACAAAATCCATTATACTTTTTATATTTGCTGTAGTATAGTTTTAAGCGAAAGAATGTATGTGTACATGATATACTGATGTGTGTGTATGTGTGTGTCAGTGTGTGTGTGTGTGTGTGTGTGTGTGTGTGTGTGTGTGTGTGTGGAGGGTTATGCAGGCTTGGCTTGGCGCCTGTAGGCTACAAGCTAATCTGGCACAAGCCTGTGCACGCGGCAATTGCACACCGGCGCGCGTGTGTGTGTGTGTACGTTATTTTGTTTTGTAGTGTGTAGCAAGGACAAGAATGAAAACAGGTCTGCGCACCTATTCTTTTATCCTTGGAAAATAAAGTTTCATTTCATTTCATTTCTCTCTCTCTCTCTCTCTCTCTCTCTCTCTCTCTCTCTCTCTCTCTCTCTCTCTCTCTCTCTCTCTCTCTCTCTCTCTCCCTCTCTAAAAAAAAGTCTCTGCAAGTATTTCGTGGATCATTCGTAGGGATGCCTTAGCCACGTGTATTATATGTCTCGTTCTTTACTGGGTCCAATTTATTTCCAGTTAAGCCTGTTATCCTTTTCATTTATCATTTGGACTACTTAGCTCTATGTGTAGAAGGGGGCTGGGAGGGGGGGGGGGGGACGGGTTTGGGGGTGTCTATGAGTCTGTCTATGTGAACATTGTTGACCATCGTTTGCAAGTATTATGTTTTACTTATTTGTATGCACATTTGTAGTTAGTCTTGTAGTTGTTAGCAAGGGCACGTTTGTAATATGGCCGCTGTGTCGATGACGATGTCAGTTTCTTAACCGTTGTAAAATAAAGTTTCATTGATTCACTGATTTCTCTCTCTCTCTCTCTCTCTCTCTCTCTCTCTCTCTCTCTCTCTCTCTCTCTCTCTCTCTCTCTCTCTCTCTCTCTCTCTCTCTCTCTCTCGCCCCCGCCGCTCTTGAGCCAGCCCCTGGTCAGGCCGCTGATAGGCGTGAGTCTTCTGCGAACAACAGCAGTGGCATGGAGGCTTCTCGCAGGTCTCGGGCACACACCACCACCCCTCTGTGTCAGGAACAGAGGCATAGTCGGCCGCTACAACTGTCCGCTGCTACGGAGTACCCTCCCTTACCATCTACTATGACAGCGAGCCATCTTTCAGCGCCTAATACCAGAGGATGGGAGAAGAGGGGATTAGCCCCCACTGTCTCCCCTCTTGATTCACATTAAGTTCAGGCGCTAAGTGTTAGCATTGCACAAGCCATATTGCAATTCTATTCACAGCAGTAACCCGCACCCCACCCCATTACCCTCCACTTCGCCGCACGCCCTCCTCCGTCCTCCCCCCTTTCCGACCCTTCCCCCCTCCCCCCGGTGTAATTAGGGAAGTTAGGGATGTTTGTTGTAGCGCAGACTTCATTATTTTGTTGGTTTTGTTGGTTCGCGCTGTAGGACACTGCAAGCTGAACGTGGACACTCGTGTGTATTCAGTGCCAAGTACCGTTCACATATATATGAATATATAAAACTGTCGTTTGAAACAGTGTTCGTGACTGTTCGGGTGGACAGAGTTTCTGCGTCATTTGAAATTTTCTTTTCTTTTAGGTTGTGTGCTATTTTTTCTCATTTGAATTCTTTATCAGAAAATACTGAATAAGGTTATGTGTCATTTTCTTTCGTAACACAAAGACGTCAGTGACTTGACCTTCATTGTTGATGAGAAAAAACAACAACCAAACATTACAGGCCTAGCATTGTGTGCTTAGAGCGAGTGCTTACGACGTCCAGTGTAGTTCTTCACGATACAGATTAATTACCCTGTACACGGAGTCGCTTGAAGGACTTTCTCTAGCGAGCTCTGCAGTCTCATTGACGGTATTTCCGTCAAAGTGTGGACTATAGTTTTCAATGCTAATGTATGTCTGTGTTGATATTCATTAGTTGCACGAATCGCAGCCACACAGACTATCACTGTTACTTGTGACAATTGCTGGAAACTAATTTTCTCCTGATCTTAATCTTTTGTTGATTCGGGGTGTGAGACATTGAAGAGTATTAATTTTTTAGTCCCAACGGATGTGTGTAAGCCTTCTGAAGGCCTATTCTCCTGCGTCCAGTGATTACGCCTCTAGTCTTTGTTTATTGTGTTTATTGCATTTACTTAGTGATTTTATACTTTTTATTTCTATTATTATTATTATTATTACTTTCTACTTTGGCACGTGTTACGAATACATTCTGTTGATTTTTTTTTCCCCACAAACACATTGACTCTGCGTGAAATGAGTGGCGTAAAACTCAAAACGAAAGATCTCCGCATTGGTCATCTCAATAT
The DNA here is from genome assembly GCA_036245525.1 of Semisulcospira habei. Taxonomy (NCBI): domain Eukaryota; kingdom Metazoa; phylum Mollusca; class Gastropoda; family Semisulcospiridae; genus Semisulcospira; species Semisulcospira habei. Next base: position 214,424,441 of record BTPG01000004.1, on the reverse strand, counting down.
TTACCATCTTTGCAATAAGTTGCCTGACATATGTGTTTATCTAAATGGAGCAGACCCGTTTCATATTTTTGGACTGTCCGAAACACGTCTCAATTCAAATATATCGGATATATCCATCCAAGTTCCTGGATTTACTGTCATGAGACGTGATCCAACGGCCCATGGACAGACAGGATTAGCTGCTTATGTTCACTCGTCTATTCAAGATTTTATACGTAGACGACATGATTTAGAAACCAAAGATGTTGAGTGTATGTGGCTTGAGCTGAAGGCCCCCCAATCTCCATCATTTCTTATCGGCTTTCTGTACCGCAACCCTGCTGCGAACTTTGAATGGTATGATGATTTCCTTAGTATGTGTGATTAAGATTGTAATCCCAACTCCAATGTCATCCTCATGGGAGACTTTAACATAGACATGCTAAAGCCTCACCATGCGTGGGACTCTACGTTAACGTTGTTGGGTCTGCAACAGTTAATCACTTCACCCACACGGATCACACAAACAACATCCACACTCATAGATCATATATACACAACCAAGCCAGAGTCTGTTCATAATGTGTCTGTCGGTAACCTTAGTATCAGCGACCACTTTCCCATCCGCTGTACGTGGTCTACTAAACTCCCTAAAGCAAAGAAAGGATGTCATACGTATATCACCTATCGCTCCTTTAAATGTTTTAATGATAGCGAGTTTCTGTTTGATCTTAACAGCGCACCTTTTGATGAAGTATTTAGTAAATCTGACCCTGACAGCGCTCTGTTTGTTTGGTGTACCATCTTTCTTAAGATCTTAAATAAACATGCGCCCCTGCGGAGGAGACGCGTCAAACACGCATCACTCCCGCCGTGGCTTACTCAAGACATCATTCAAGCCATGAGGGTGAGACATGATCTGAGACAGCAGAAGCGCTTCACTGAATTTAAGCGTGAGCGTAATCGCGTAAAATCTCTTGTGCGACAGGCTAAAAAATCTTTCATTGATCGCTTGATTAAACAAGACAAAGACATGTCCACGCTCTGGCGCGCTATGGCCGTAGTGACTGGAGGCAAGTGTAACAAATCTCCTTTAATCTCTTCTGATCTGACTGCAGACATGTTTAACGACCATTTCCTCTCAGTTGCCGAGTCTCTTGTCCCTTCAGAAGCAAGTTCTCAGCCCTACTCTTGCTCAGACAGACTAGTTGATTTTTGTAGAACGCGAACTGCAGGATCTGATCCTTTCGTGATTCCACCACTGGCAGTGCACGAAGTCGGTAGGGCAATTAGTTCAATGAAGAATAAGAAATCGTCAGGGCCAGATGAAATCAGCCCCAAAATACTTAAATTAGCTATTCCTTATGTTATTGAAACAATAACCTATATTTATAACTTGTGCATTCAAATGAATATCTTCCCAAAGGAACTTAAAAAGTCCAAGGTTATACCCCTCCCGAAAACAAGAGATATGACTGGTGTTAATAACTATCGCCCCATCTCACTGTTGTCCATCCTTAGTAAACCACTGGAACATCTCTTGGAATATTTAGAAAATCATACATTAATCCATCCCCTTCAGTCGGGATTCAGACCAAAGCACAGCTGTCACACGGCCCTAGCGCGTCTAACTGATGTGTGGCTACGCTCAATAAATCAGGGCGAAATTACTGGCGCTGTATTTATTGACTTACGAAAAGCCTTTGATCTTGTGGACCATAAACTTCTACTTTCCAAGCTAAATGTGTATTTCGGTAGTTCGTTTGGCAATAAATGCATTTCTTCCTCAAATAACTACAGCCAGAAATCTCTTTACCACCATGGCACAACTCCACTTTTCGCCTCATATCTTAGCGACAGACAGCAGCGCGTCATGGTCAATGGATCATACTCCTCAAGCGGATTAGTAACACGCGGAGTTCCCCAGGGTTCAGTCCTAGGGCCTCTTCTGTTTTGCCTTTTTATAAATGACCTGCCGCTACATTTGGCTAGCAACAAAATTTCATGATCTATTCGCTGATGACGCCACAATTCACACCCCGGACAAGAGTATTGATTCTTTAAATGGCCGTTTACAGCAGGGTTTGAGCGAAATTTTCACTTGGTGTTCAAACAATGAAATGATTTTAAATCCTTCCAAAACGGAATGCATGACGATAGCAACCCGTCAGAAGCACCAGCTCAAGCCACTTACACTCAGCCTGAATATCCATAACGACATCGTTACACAGGTCATGGAACATTACTTGGTGTAGTTGTTGATGACCAGATGAAGTGGCAATCGCACATAAATGCTGTATGTAAAACTGTTGCTAGAAATGTTTTTATGATTTCAAAGTTGAAGTACTTTATCAATGTTGATGCCCGCAAGTTATTTTACAATGCACATGTCAAATCCCACATCGATTATGCGTCCACGATATGGGATGGCAGCGGTGAC
>BTPG01000004.1:214337022-214417022 GCA_036245525.1 Semisulcospira habei | reverse complement strand
TCTCTCTCTCTCTCTCTTTCTCTCTCTCTCTCTCTCTCTCTCTCTCTCTCTCTCTCTCTCTCTCTCTCTCTCTCTCTCTCTCTCTCTCTCTCTCTCTCCCTCTCTCTCTCTCTCTCTCTCTCTGGTGCCGGTATTGGTGCTGGCAAGAAGCAGCACAACTCTGGTGATGATGTCGATGCCGGTGATGCCACCACAGCTAACGCCGCCAAGGACTCCCGTGAATTCAGCCAAGGCCGCTCGAATTCCTCTTCGAGCACCCCGTTGTGCAACCTGCGAGCCCAGACCGTTAAAACTGATGTCGATCGTTTACTTATCGGCGACTCGGTTCTGAAATGGGTTGACGCGCAGAGGATGTCTGTTGACGGAGTAAAGGTACAGAATCTGTCTGTGTCGGGGCTGAGCGTCAGTGAACTCGCTGAGTGGCTCCGTGAACAGCCAACGATGCCACACATTCGCCTGGTGACATTCCACGTCGGCATCAACAGTTGCAGACAGCAGGGCCCCGTCACCAAGCAGGCGTGGATGCACCTCATCCGCCTCCATTCCTCTGTCTTCCCCAAATCCCGTATTCAGGCCTCTTCAATCATGCCCCCGAGAGGTCAAAACCACCCCCTCTTCGCCCCCGCCTCCGAATCTAATGATGCCCTTAGGGAGGCCTGTGATCAGATGAAAATTCTGTTCATCGACAACACCCCCACCTTCCTCACAGCCAACGGAGCCCCAAGGAAAAAGCTGTACCAGGATGGCATTCACCCCAGTCCTGTCGGTGCCATGAAACTAGCCATGAACATCCGCTTTGCGGGTGCTCCACGCCGCCCCCAAAACACACCTGAGGCAGGTGCTCTACGCCGCCCCCACAACACACCTGAGGCAGGTGAAAACCGACAAGTCAGTGGCAGTAGGCAGCCCAGAAACTATCATCGCCAGGACAGCCATCATGACGCTTCTCCCCGGGGCGTCGGTCATTTTCCCAAATATCAAGAACTGGCACGCCGAAACCGATACAACCCCCACACCGGTCCCGGTTCTCTCCACGAACGTGAGCAGGGTCATGGCGGGCCCTTAATGACGTCACACCACGGCCCGGCCCCAGCGCGACCATACAACCACTCGTCTGGCCACGCCCCTTCACATTTCGCTGACCAAGGACACGCCAGGCCGCACATCGCGTCACAAGTGGACTTCCCCAGCATGCCGCAGGCTAGTGGGTACGCACCCGCCGGTCACCCGTTTGCTGCGCCCGCCACAAGCCCCCGAGGGTGGGAACAATCAGGAATAACGGGCAACCCTAGCCACGATTCAGCCCAGGCCATGCAGATCATCGCCCAACTACTGCTGCCTTTTCTACCGAAGTACTAATTGTCGGCTAATCACTTGTAATGCGTGTGAGCGTTGCTTGTGAGTATCCGATACACTATCCCTTAGCCTTGATAATCGGAAATACTAATTATCGGTTACTCATTTGCAGCGAGCATGAGCGCTGCACGTGACTCTCTGGTAATAATCCAATATCTATACTCCTCATTTGTCTTGATAAAATCCGAAATAGTAATTACTGGTTACTCATACGCAGCGCGCATGCGCGTTGCTTATGACTATCTGATAATTATGTAATGTTAGTGTGCACACGAAGAGACGTTAACCGCGTTACATATGGAAGTTTGAACGGTGCCTTTATCTCATATTACGACTCGACACTTATTATAGTTTGTGACTATCATCAGACTTTTCCTATCGGAACATTTCATTTTGCCTTTTTATGTCGTTAGTGTGTGTGCACGGTCGTGCCTCTTGACAAGATTAGACTGTTGGCCAGTGGTGACTGTTGCACGGGCTGTGTTGCTAATGACATTGTCCACAGGTTTTGGTGTACAAGTACAAGGCACTATCCATATGATAAAGTCACAGGTCTTACGTGATTGTGACTTAATTATTGAAAAGCGCAACGCGTGACTTAGTTTGTGCGCTGTGCCACATCTATACTAAGAATCAGAGGTCACTTAAAACCTCTGCACTCAAACCGCTGGGCGAGTGGAAAATAGTCTTTTCCGCTGGCTCTGTGGTATAGATTGTGCAGATTCGTTGACATTATCAGCGCAAAACTGGACATTATCTTGTTTGCAGTGAAAACGCGCTATTGCTTTAATTTGTTTTATTGCACTGTCAGTTTATCAAATTATTTTGTGTAGTTCTCTTTGACGGTTCACCTTTACCTATCCGGTTTGCACTGTGTGTATGATTGTTACTTTTGTGTGTGTGTGCTTTCTTTTGTGTTGTGAGACAGTTTACATTCTTTTTGTGTTATAATCTTTTATGCCTGTGCTAGCCTCAATGGCGAAAGCGAGCATAAGGGAATGTACCTTACGTGTAGGCCATCTTAACGTGTTTCATCTTTACAATAAGATACCTGACTTAGCTTGTTTTCTTAACAATCCCACACCGTCACCGTTTCACTTGTTTGGCGTCACTGAGACACGCTTGAGCTCGAACATCAGTGATGAAGCCATTAGTATCCCTAACTTTTCTGTAATCAGAAGAGATCCTTCCTCCCCAGGCCAAACAGGCATTGCCGTCTACATCCACCAGTCTATTCAACACTTAGTCCGTAGACGGCAAGATCTAGAAGCCGCAGATGTTGAGTGCGTGTGGATTGAAGTAAAGCGTCCTTTTTTGGCTCCATCATACGTAGGCTTCTTGTACCGTAACCCGGCGGCTGACTTTAGTTGGTACGACCATTTCACCTGTAACTTAGATAAAGTCTGTAAAGTAAACACCGACATCATTCTAATGGGTGATTTCAATATCAATTTACTGAAACCCCACACCGCGTGGGAAACAACATCTTCCTTATTTGGGCTGGTGCAGCTGGTGCAGTCACCCACTAGGATTACTGCTGCATCATCCACTCTCATAGACCATATTTATACCAATAACCCTAAATCTGTGACTGACGTTTCTGTTCCCGACTTGAGCATTAGCGATCATTTCCCTGTAGTGTGTAAATGGGCTGCGCAAATTCCAAAGACTAAAAAGAAAGGTCATATCACCGTAACATATCGCTCTTTTAAACATTTTAACCAAAACGCATTTTTACATGATCTTAGTAATGCGTGCTTTGACTCAGTAACCGAGTCCAACGACCCAGAGGTTGCTCTATCTGCATGGTACAGCATTTTCCTTGGGGTACTCAACAAACACGCACCCCTCAGGAAGAGGCGTGTCAAAAGCGCGGTACTACCCCCATGGATTACAAAAGAACTGATGCAGGCCATGGAGTTTAGGAACACCCTCAGGAGAGAAAAGAAGTTTGACGAGTTTAAAAAGCAGCGTAATCGCGTCAAGTATATGTTACGCGAAGCGAAAAAAGCCTTTGTAAGAAATACTATTAAAAACAACAAAGACGGGTCTGCTATTTGGCGCGTCCTGAATTCCCTTACCCGAGGCTCTAGAGCATCCACGGTAATCCCTAGTGATCTATCCGCTGACATGTTTAATAATCACTTCCTGTCTGTTGCTGAAGTTTTTTCAACACAAGGAAGTGTCAATGATAAGTGTTTCGATATTTTAATTAACTACTGCAATCAGAAGACTGTGACTCCTTTTAGCATTCCATCGATTGCAATACATGAAGTAGGTAAATTCATAAGTAGTCTCGCGAACAAGAAGTCATCAGGCCCTGATGACATAAATCCTAAAGTTCTGAAACTATCCCTACCTTACATTGTTGAATCGCTGACATACATTTACAACCTATGTCTCCATCAGTGTGTATTTCCTACACAGCTTAAACTTGCAAAAGTAATTCCACTACCGAAATCCAAGGACAGGGGAAATCTGAATAATTATAGACCGATTTCGTTACTGTCCGTGTTAAGCAAACCTCTCGAGCGACATGTACACAAACATTTGTCTCAGTATTTAGAGACAAATAATATGCTTCATCCCTTCCAGTCTGGGTTTCGTCCGAAGTATTCCTGTCATACAGCGCTAAGCAGACTTGCAGATAAGTGGTTATCTAACGTAAACAATTCGCAACTGACGGGTGTTATTTACCTTGACTTTAAGAAGGCGTTTGACCTGGTTAACCACGACACTCTGATAAGCAAACTTAGTCATTATTTAAAAAACGTCTCAGCAGTTTCCTTCTTTAGTTCATATCTAAAGGGAAGAAAGCAAAAGGTTGTAGTTAATGGATCACACTCTGAAGTGAAGGAGGTTAAGTTTGGAGTACCTCTAGGGTCAGTGTTAGGCCCTCTTCTATTTTGTTTATACATCAACGATCTGCCTCTTCACCTAACGTCAGAATCTGTCGAATGTGACTTGTTTGCTGACGATACGTCAATCCACACGGCAAATAAAAACCTTAATGTGGTTGCAGATGACTTACAACAGAGCCTTGATGAGGTGTCCGCCTGGTGTGAACGTAATTCGATGAGTATCCATCCAGCAAAAACCAAATCAGTGGTAATTGCGACACGCCAAAAACACCAATTAAGCCCCCTTTCACTTGATTTGTCCTTCGAAGGCAATTCTATTGAGCAAGTGTCTGAACACCGCCTCCTTGGAATTATCATAGATGATCAGCTCAAATGGCAGGCACACACACATAAAGTGTGTAAAACTGTTTCAAGAAACATTTTCATGCTGTCCAAACTGAAGCACTTCACTGACTTTGAAACCAGAAAATTATTTTATTATGCACATATTCAGTCCCACATTAATTATGCTTCGACGGTGTGGGATGGCTGCAGAGATGTACATTTAAAAAGACTGAACTCCTTACACAGAAGAGCAGCGAAATTAATTTTACCTGATCCTACTTTGACAACGGATGATAAGATTTACAAAGCGGGACTTCTTTCTCTCAAAAAGCAGTTTGCATTCAACAAAGGTGTTCTCCTTTTTAAGATTCGGAATGACAACACTCCGGAATATCTAACCCAGCTGCTAGTCCGGTCACAGTCCCGCTATGGCGATACAAAAAGCCTATATGTAGTACCCAAAACCAGAATAGACTTATTTAAAACCAGTCTAGCATTCTCGGGGGCGACTTTGTGGAATTCCCTTCCATCCCACACGAAGACCACTCCAACGGTATCATGTTTCAAGAAAAGTCTTTTTGAACATTTATCTTCGCAGCCATAACTATCTTCAAGCTTTGCTTTCTATACGTAGATATCATTGTTAGTAATGTACCCATTCTACTGCTGTATATGTATAGTGCTGCTGTGTTGTTGCTCTTTTTTTTTTTTTTTTTTTTCCCCTTACCATTGCTCCAACTCCCCCAACACACCGTAGGCGTTCGTCCTATACATGTATTAATGTAATGTAATTGTTGTGTTTGTAGATGTAGCAACGGCAGATTTGAAAAATGACATTGCCTCTGGCATTGTTAATATCTTTACCGTTGTAAAATAAAGATTCATTGATTCATTGATTCTCTCTCTCTCTCTCTCTCTCTCTCTCTCTCTCTCTCTCTCTCTCTCTCTCTCTCTCTCTCTCTCTCTCTCTCTCTCTCTCTCTCTCTCTCTCTCTCTCTCTCTCTCTCTCTCTCTCTCTCTCTCTCTCTCGTCCATAAATATCTGCTGTCGATGTGAATGTTCTATTTTTCTGCTTAGTATGTTGCTCCAGCACAGCAGATTGCTGCAGATTATGTAATAGTTTGACTGTCTGCATTAACATGTTAGGTTCATACACGTATATATATTGTTTTAATTCTTTTTGTATTTTATTTTTTATTATTACTTTTTATTCTTTCTGATGGTGGGGGTAGGGGGTGGTGGTATGGGTACTTATATATATTTTATCTTTTGCTGTATCGTCTGATGTATTTTTATATGTGTAGAGTAGCAGGACAGTTTGGAAGATAGGCATTGCTATGCCTAAAACTTTTTATCCTGAATAAAAACGTTTCATCATCATCATCATCATCATCTCTCTCTCTCTCTCTCTCTCTCTCTCTCTCTCTCTCTCTCTCTCTCTCTCTCTCTCTCTCTCTCTCTCTCTCTCACACACACACACACACACACACACACACACACACACACACACACGCACGCACGCACGCACGCACGCACGCACACACACACACACACACAAATATATAATACGATCTTAATAATCATAACTGCCTTCTGCTTTCTAAAATCACTTGAATTTTTTTTTAAAGCAATAATACCTAAAACAGAATTCCTCTTGCTCAGAAAATCAGAGAAATCCAGCTCTGAGATAAGGAACATGGCTTGCTTCTGGCACAAAGTCTGAAGACACTGCAGGGTTCGCTGCTGTGCACGATCCGCCCTGACGTCACTCTCGTCCGGTGGAGCAGGTCTTTTCGGCGGGCGGGTCTGCGCCATATGTTGTGGCATCAAATTGCGAGACGCTGATTGTAGCGCTGTAGACAAGCACGGCACACAGTTACATCCCTTGACCCCGTCCGTATGAGCTGCATTAGCGCGTGATCCACACACCCAATGCGCAAAAGGCCATCGGACCGACGTCGGCCTGATGGCCTTTTGTGCATTGGGCAGGGCCACAGATCTAAAGCTACGTTTCGATAAGCACGAATACGATACGAATATGATCAGAACTCGATAAGGCAATGCAGTTTTCCTTCGAACTTCGTGTTTCGATAAATGAATCAATGAATCAATGAATCTTTATTTTACAACGGTAAAGATATTAACAATGCCAGAGGTAATGCCATATTTCAAATCTGCCGATATTAAATCATGCGACATCCGAATTCCGCTTGTGTGGGAACCACTGATATGACGCAAAAAGGCACAAGAACTATTGACGTATGAAAAATTTACGTCATACTTTCGGTCAAAACACATGGACATCCGAAAAAAAAATCGCTGCTGAACGAACAAAAACTCGCGTCGTGTCCGGTTCGCAGTCGGATGCGAAACTGGGTACCGCCATGCGACAGAAGGAAACACAATCATAAAAATGACTCGCACGAACAGTTCTGTCTCGGACCCGCTTTGGATTCGGCCAGTATTCGTATCGGATTCGTATGGAAACGTCGCTTAACAAATATATTCTGTTTTGCTTGTAAAGCCAGTCATCTTCCGAACGCTATCGTCTTGCATACGTTTCACCGTGTCTGACAAAATAGTTCCAACAGCAATGTTTCACGAAATCAGCTAAAATATTAAATGACCAGGGTTCATTCACCGATTCGTTCGTACGTTTGTTGTTCGTGGGTTCGTTTGTTCTTTTATTCATCCATTTAGCTTCGTCAGTTAACATCAACAATCAATCAATCATTTAATCGATAGAATGACCGACCAGTCAATCAATCAATCAATCATTCAATTTGCCGGCAAACCAAACCCAAACAAAATAACAACAGCGAAGCATCAAAGACCAAATGCACGTAAACAAGGGAGAGTTTACCCTGAGAACAAGCAGCCGATGTGGATGGCGGGTGTTTGGTGGGAGCTTGCGGTACGGAAGACGAGGACGGCCTGATCTGTTTGGTGGGCGTGACCTGACCACGATGGCTGGCTTCGCTTGTCGCTGCGCTGCCTGAGGGCTGTGAGGCGGACGCAGAACTAGAACCGGTTTCCAGTTCCTTCAACATTTTAACAGATGTCCCTTCAACTTCCTCGTCCTGACATAAATTCTTGGTGAAGTGCACTGGTGGTAAAGAATACATTTTTCTCTTCCAGTCCGGGTAAAATATTTTGATTTGCTTCGTCCATTCTTTCATCTCAGTTGATGTTGGTTGATATGGTGTTGATTGTGCAGGACTCATCTGGAGGACAAAGGGAAATTAAAGCAAATGGCCTTAGTGTATTTGTGTCCTCGCAAACACACACAAAAAGAGAAAAACAAGTTGACATCAATTAAATAGTGAACATGGCTAGTCGGTTATGCCACACACACACACACACACACACACACACACACACACACACACACACACACACACACACACACACACACACACACACACACACACACACACAACCACTTAGAGAGCCACTAGAACGATCTCTTTGTATAATGTGAAAGTATTTGCGGAGGGTTTAGATTGGGCCAGCAGACTGGAAGTGTATGCGGCTCAGCTGTGTAGTTAAAGTTTGATGGCGTTCCTTTTCAAAAGGTATTGATTAGCTGTTGTTGCCTGTTGTTGTTGTTGTTGTTGTTGTTGTTGTTTTACACAGCTCTTATCTCTTATCTTACACGGGACTCGACACCTGCGTCCATATCAGCTTCGACACCTGTTGTCGAGTATAAGGGGGATTCATACCATGGAAGAGGCATGCTTTGGTAGATACAGTATTATACTAAGAGGAATTACTCAGCGCTGGAACAACAAGCAGTAAGATTCCATGACCCTTTTCTTGTTACAATAAATCGCCAGCCCAAGACACAATGTGGCACAAAGTACAAGACGCTCCACCTCCCTTGGACAAAACACTGAACGGACGATATTGGCTACTCAAAATTCATGTACTTATTCTTTAGCAATGTTGCATATTCGAAAGAAATTCGATTGCCAACGGTCATAATATGGCCGTTGGCAATCGAATTCCTTTCTATATAGTTGTAAATCTAAATAAGCAGTTATAGATTTGTATTCCACGCAGCATGCGTCGCGTTTCTCTTGTCAAAGCAGTACTTCCAATTTGTGCCATGTATTTGTTGTGGGCTAGTGTTTTAGTGACTTAAAACTCATTCAGCCCGACGCACGTATTTCCCAAATTTTGAAGGCGTCATCTAACGACTATGCACCTGTTGCAGGAGATGGATCGACCATGATAATTCAAGGGTAGTGCCAGATTATATTATCATGGTCGATCCATCTCCTGCTATAGTGTGTCAGGGCTGAAAGGGTCTAGGAATGGGTCCGTTTGTACAGTGCTGACAACCGCTTTGCGTGGAAGTGTGACATATATTGCCGAGCAAAAAAAATGCGACATTTTGGAATCATCGAAAACATTTTAGCGTTTCCTATGACTCCAAAAATGTATTTCTTTTCCTCGTCTGTATATAAAATCACACGCTGCTTTATAACCTTAACGCCTCATGGTCATAAATAGCGCTTCCAAATCCATTACAGACTGACTGCCCCTTTAACCCCACCTGACTGAGGATCAAGGATACGAATAATCGTGATTGTTACGTTTATAATAATAAATAATAATACCGTTATTATATAGGCACTTTTTCTCAATTTTTGAACGAATCGACTCAAAGCGCCGCGAACTGAAACCCAACACGTACACTCACGTGACAGACACGGATTTACGCCATTTAAGACAAACACAGTTCAAGACAGACGAAGGGCCAGTTCAGCTACTGAAGTTACAGAGATTTTTGATCGCTTGTATTTGAAATTTGTAAAGTGGCCTGAAACCGGTACCAAAGTGTGGGGGCTGGGGGGTGGGTTGGGGGGGGGGTTGTGTTATTCTTTTTAGGGCATGTGTGTGTTGGTCACAGGAAAAGATCCGATGTTCAGTTGAGTTATTAAAGTCACGTACTTTTTAGTATGATTCTTTTCTTTTCTTTCTTTTTTTATTTTTTTTTTATTTTATTTTATTTTATTTTTTTTTTTTTTTTGGGGGGGGGGGGGGGGGGCGGGCGGGCATGGTGAAGTGCGATCGATTTTTTGTGTGAGTGTGACTAGAATGTTCCACATTCCGATAATTTGTAGCAAAATCCGACATAGATTAAGCTGGAAGGTTCTGGAATAAGCGCGATCGTTCTAGTGACCTCATACATGACGTCAACGTTTTGTAGTACACATGTTGGTTACATTTCATGACGTTTACGAAATGCACCTAGATTTAGTGAAAGTTTGTACAAAAATCTAGAGTGTTCTTTTGGGTTACGTTTTCTTTTCTGATTGGTTGAGCTGTGTAATTTGCGGGATTATTCTGGAAATGTGTGATAGTATAAAAGAGAGTGTTAGAAAGTATGTGTATACAACTCCGCCGTTGCCGGTCCAAACCCCGGATGAGAAAAGAGGAGGGAAAACCTACGCCAAAACTACAAGGAAAACTACGCCAAAACTGCTAGTCCTCGATCACTTTTAGTGCCAGTGGGACAGTAAACTGGAACAAAGCAAGTATGTGCATGCATTGTAAGAGACAGTGTGTCAAAATGAGGAATGCATTTGTGAGAGATAGTGCATCAAAGTGTGGATGCATCGTGAGAATAAAGAACTGTTGGAACTGTTACTCCAGTGTGGTCTACAGCCTTGTGCCACGTGTGACGAGCTGCAGCTGAGTGAGGTTTTTCTTGCAAAAACCCTTCGTGGGTGTGGCTGGTGTGATTGCTTGACACTACGACCACTGATACGTGACGCTGATATTCTTGTGCGTACAGCCTTTTTTACTACAACACACGCCCACTGGTAGCAAAGGCAATTTAGCTCGTGCTTACTGAAAGTAGGAGAAGGCATGTCAGGGAAGCCGATATTAAACTTTCAACATTTCTAGGCATGTTTCATTTTACCCCACTTTCCGTTGAACAACCCGAACATGGTCACGCGAGACAAATATAGCACATATAGCACAACCTTCACATGCACCACATTCCCGTGATCACTGCAGCCGCAAGAGGTCATAAGTCATTGTGTCTCACGTTGACTGAGCCGGGTCCACATAGGCTGTATCCTCAACTAAATGGTCTTCTGGTCATTTTTGTCTACCGTATTGATATCTGAACTAAATATGGACATGTATTAACCATGCATAACCTTTTTATTTTTATTTTTATTTTTTTTATTTTTTTTTGGGGGGAGGGGGTAGGGGGAGGGGCAGTTATTATTTTCAAACAAATGCCGTGTGCATGCAGCCACATGTGCTGTTGACTCATTCGTTCATTGATTCCTTCCCTCCAGCACACGAAAAGTCAACAGGCTCGTGCGGATAAATCGCTAATGGCAAAGTGACTTTTACAGCGCAATATATTGATCGTCGAGTGCCTATGATTAGGTAGGTCCGTCCTCATATCAACAGTGGGTAACAACACTGGGTATACTACCTCATCACAGGCGGCACCGGAGCGAGCAAAAAAGATGACAGTAGTCCTAATAACGCTCGATTTTCACACACACAGCGACATGCTTGGGGTGTTGAATGAATGACGGTTGTTTCTATGAGACTGAAGGATGTTATGGAACAATCACTGTTTGTGTACCGATTATGTTAGAAAAAGGCGTAAACGGTGCCTTGCTGAAGCGAACTTTCGAAAAAATCGCACACGTCTTTCCGTTTTACTGGTCATTTAGACACATACAGGACAAAACACACACTGCAAAAAGTGACAATAGTCTGTCCCTTTCATTATTGTTGTTGTTATTATTATTATTATTATTATTATTATTAGTAGTAGTAGTAGTAGTAGTAGTAGTAGTAGTAGTAGTAGTAGTATTGTTGTTGTTGTTATATTTTATTTTTGAAGTTTTAGTCTTCTTGTCAGTTTCTTACTATAGACAAAAGAAAATCACATTGAACAACAAAACGTTTCTGTTGCTTTTAATTTTATTTAGACAAACACTTCAAGATGCTGTCAGACAGAATTGAGCGGAAGAAACGAGGAGGATCAACCAAAACCTTCCTCATCTCAATCAACAACAAACTTGTCTTACAGCTGAATATATGACACAACTACGGCAAACAACACCAGATATTCAACTCAGACTTTATTTAGTGAGATTTGCTACTCTGCAGGTTTGCCTGTAAATCCAGGACTTTCTATGACACGGACGCGTAGGCCGTCAAATGAGATAATATAGACTTGAAGAAAGACATAAATACCTCGACCAAGAAACGAGTGCTACCGTCCCAGACCACTTATCCTTTCCATTCCACTCTTTCCTATCTTCTCAACCGACCAGCAACTCAGTCAAGCAACGACTGCATCTTTTTCTTTTTTGCAGTCATAGCAGATTCATGCCTGTACGACTGAAGCTAGCATCCATAAGGTGTAAAAAAAAAAAAAAAGGTGTGCCCTTCAGTGAAATGATGGGTGCAAAATGTGTGCCCTTTCTTGCCTTTGCTGATGTAAACAAACCCCAGAAAATGGTTACGGGATTGAAAAAGACCTACACCGAATGCAGAATCTATACACTGCCCCTTCCCGAGTCCCCCAACGGACAGCACCGCTCTGAGGGACGTGAGTCTCTGCCTCTACCCCCCCCCCTTCCTCCCCCGCCCCCCCCCCTTCCCCCCACCTCGCCCCTCCCCCCCCCCCCCCCCCGTAACGAATAGCATATATCTGAAGGACGTGAGCCCCTGTCTCCATCCCTACCCCAACCCCCAACCCCCCACCCACCCCCCTCCGTTATTCGATTAACAGTATTTCAGAAAAGCAATTTTTTTGTTAAAATGTGTGTGTGTGTGTGTGTGTGTGTGTGTGTGTGTGTGTGTGTGTGTGTGTGGGGGGGGTTATCTATTTTTCTAATCCCCTGTAAATTTGACATTCAGATAGGTCACTGAAATTGGTATGTGTAGAAAGGTCGTAGAACACAATTATATCTTTGGCCCAAGTTTGAAGAGTTTGGATTGAATAGTCTCCGATAAAATGCCAACGTTGAAGTTTACGACGGAAGAAGAACGGACGGACGACCACTGACCCATTACATAGATTCACGTTCCGCACGTGAACCTAACACTTAAAAGCATCAAATCCGTTTTTGCTTATGACCTTTTCTCAAACTAAGGGATACCAAATACTAAAACGTGACGAAAAACGGTAGATTGGTTCCGGAGATATCGCAATGACAACAAGATGGGATGAACCATAACCCACAAAGTCCCTTCTATATGGGAGCAGTCTTCGCTGAAAAGGGTCTCTACCTTTTGTCTTTGACTTGATTCTGATGTTGTAATATCTACTTTTGAAAAAGCCTCGCAGATGTGCCAATGCGCCATAGTGAACTCTATGGGCAGTGGGCAGATGTTCACATGTGCACGGGACATAGACGACCCCGCCCTCCACGAGTCCCCTGCTGCCTTGCAGGTTAGGTTTTGGATAACCAAAGGCTAGGGTGATTGGGTGTATGAACTTCCTTGATGAAGTCACCACTCAGGGCGAAAGAGTCCCATGAGGGTCTCATCGGCCACGTGTCCAGAACCAAGGCGAGCCACAAGTTATGTGGAGTTTCGGTTGTGGTTAACAGCCTGGAGAGGGATGGGCTCCGCCAGGTTCTTTTGCCCAAGACACACCACATGCAATGACAACCTTACCTCAATCCATACCGGATCGGTCGTCGCCCGGAGCAAGGACCGCGCCTTCTGTCTTGCGCCAGGGCAGAGGTGTTAAGTGTGTTACTGGTGCACCATCACCATCAAAACTACGTGCCAGAAACAACATCAGCATTGGCACTTGGAACGTCAGAACATTAAGAACGCCTGAAAAGGTAAAGGAACTGACACATAAAATGAACAGATACCATTGGACCATCCTAGGACTTTGCGAAGTACGATGGAAGAACCTTGGGGAAACATCAACCCAGGAAAACCACAAACTGTACTACAGTGGCAGAGAGGACAAACACGAACAGGGTGTCGGATTTCTCGTCCACAAAGACATCGTGAACACCGTCATCAGTATTCGGCCAGTCTCCAGTAGGCTTATCACCATACGCTTGAGGGCAACCCCATTTAATATCACCATTGTACAAGTTTATGCCCCAACAACAGACTATGGCGATGAGGAAATAGAAGACTTCTATGACCAACTGCAAGAAGTTCTGGACCAGACCCCCAAGAAAGACATTCTTGTGGTGCAGGGAGACTGGAATGCCAAAATAAGAGAGGATACTGCTAGGAACTGGAAAGGCACATGCGGTCGCTACTGCAATGCAGAGACCAACGACAGAGGCTTAAGGCTCCTGGAATTTGCCAGTTCAAATGATCTAAAGCTGATGAACACGTTTGGCCCGCACAAAGCATCCAGAAGGTGGACATGGCACAGCCCGAACGGAGAGCACCATAACCAAATTGACTACATCATGGTGAAGAGACGCTTCCAAACCAGTGTGAACATTGCCAAGACAAGACGTTTTCCAGGAGCAGACATTGGAAGCGACCATGACTTAGTGACCTTCCGACTCCGCCTAAAGAAGGTCAACAAGCAAGGTCCCACCAGAATCAAATTTGACCTCGAGAAGCTAAATGACCCAGAGGTAGCGGAAGCCTTCTAGGCAAAGGTAGGAGGAAACTTCGCACCACTGCTACTTCTGGGTGCAGAAGACACGGACGTTGGCACACTGGTTGACACATTTAACACTGTTGTAACCCAAACAGCCAGTGAGATCCTTGGCAAACACCGACAAGCAAAGAAACCTTGGGTTACAGCTGACATCTTTGTTCTATGTGACAAGCGTCGAGAATTAAAGAAAAAGAAATCAGAGGTAGGAGGAGCTAAACAATACAGGGAAATTAACCAGGATATCAAGAAAAGCATGAAAAAGGCAAAGAATAAGTGGATTGAAGATCAGTGTAAACACGTAGAAGAAAATCTGAACAAAAATAATAGCAAAAAAGCATACCAGCTGGTGAAAGACCTGACCAGTGTAAAACAAGGACGCTCCTCGATCATTCCATATAGCGAAGGGAACTGTCTTACGGAAGACCAAGACATACTGAAGAGATGGACAGAGTACTGCTCAGATTTGTACAACCACCGAGATGCAGGGGACCCAGGCATACTTGTCAACCCACCCGTGACCAACAATGGCAACTATCCCATCCTCCGAGAAGAAGTAGAGGCTGCAGTGACGTCGCTGAAAAAAAGGGAAGGCAGCAGGAGCAGACAACATCCCTGCAGAGCTAGTCCAAGAAGGGGGAGAAGACACGATAAGCGCCTTACTAACAATCTGCAATAAGATCTGGCAGTCAGGGGATTGGCCCACACCATGGACCCAATCACTTATAATAACTCTCCCAAAAAAAAAGGCAACTTACATCAATGCCAGAACTATCGCACGATCAGTCTTATATCCCACCCAAGCAAAGTCATGTTAAAGATCCTACTGAACAGGCTGAAGACACAGGCAGAGGAAATCATAGCTGAGGAACAGGCAGGCTTCAGACCAGGGCGCAGCACAACTGAGCAGATCTTCAACCTGAGAGTTCTATGTGAGAGATACCTCCAGCACCAGCAGGACCTCTATCATGTCTTTGTGGATTTTAAGAAAGCGTTTGACAGGGTGTGGCATGCAGCCCTTTGGTCCACCATGAAGCTATACAACATCAATGCCAACCTGATCAAAGTCATAGCAAACCTTTACAACAAGGCCACTAGCGCAGTCTGCTTCAACGGCAAAATAGGAAACTGGTTTAGGACTACAGTTGGAGTCAGACAAGGCTGCTTGCTCTCACCTACTCTTTTCAACATCTTCCTGGAAAGAATCATGACGGACGCTCTGAAAGATCATGAAGAAACTGTCAGTATTGGAGGCAGAACAATCACGAACTTGCGCTTTGCGGACGACATTGATGGCCTTGCAGGAACAGAGAAGGAGCTAGCTCAGCTGGTGGAAAAGCTGGATAGTACAGCCATTGCATATGGGATGGAAATCAGTGCAGAGAAGACCAAACTGATGACCAATAACGCCAGTGGCATTGGCACTGAAATCATGGTTGGAGGCCAAAAACTGGAAACAGTTAAGAAATTCAAATACTTAGGAGCCATTGTGACAGATGAGGGATCAAAACCAGAAATACTGTCCAGGATTGCGCAGACAACAACAGCACTGACAAGATTGAAGACCATATGGAAGGACAGAAACATCACACTCTGCTCCAAGATCAGACTGATGCGCTCCTTAGTCATGTCAGTGTTCTTGTATGCCTGCGAGTCATGGACCCTCACAGCAGACCTTGAAAGGAGGATACAAGCCACTGAAATGAGATGTTTTCGAAGGCTGCTTGGCATCTCATACAGAGATCACATCACAAACGAGGAAGTGGGAAGCAGAATCAGGCAAGCCATCGGGCCCTATGAAGACTTATTAGCCATTGTGAGAAAACGCAAACTGAAGTGGTATGGGCATGTCACGCGTTCAGTAGGGCTTGCCAAAACAATCCTGCAAGGCACTGTGCAAGGAGGACGAAGGAGAGGAAGTCGGAGGAAAAGATGGGAGGAGAATATCTCAGAGTGGACAGGACTGAAGCTGGGCGATACGCTGAGAATGGCAGAGAACAGAGAGGATTGGAGGGAGCTGGTTGCCAAGTCATCAGTGGTGCCCCAACGGTCGGCAAGACTACGGGATATAGATAGATAGATAGATAGATAGATAGACAGACAGATAGACAGACAGACAGACAGACAGACAGACAGACAGACAGACAGACAGACAGACAGACAGACAGACAGACAGACAGACAGACAGACAGACAGACAGACAGACAGACAGATAGATAGATAGATAGATAGATAGATAGATAGATAGATAGATAGATAGATAGATAGATAGATAGATAGATAGATAGATAGATAGATAGATAGATAGAACTCTATAGGGGGCGCGCGCAGTGCATATGCGTCATTGGTTTGTCAAACGTCATTTGTTATCACGTATTTGTTCGTTTTTACGTAATTTTATATTTAACGTGATATGAGTTTTCGCTTTTGCTTCAAAACATTGAAAAATGGTGACAAAACTAGAATTTCACGGTACAATTTCAGTCTTGCTATCATTTCTGTAAAAGCAGGTTGACTTTACCTAGATCAGTACCTAAGTACACCTGCATGCTCTTCTTAAAGCTCGTCGATGTGTGTGTATGTGTGTGCGTGCGTGCATGCCCAAGCTCCAAACACCCACAAGAGGCATAGATGTTCATGAGCCCTACGGGTACATGAGCATCTATGCCTTTTGGAGATGCACGCATATGTGAGAGAAAGAACGAGCAAGCTAGAGAGAGAGAGAGAATTAAGTCATATTTAGAATATGTCGGCGTGGAGACGGAGTTGCCTCTTTTACGTCACCGCCACTGTCTGACTTTCTCCATATGTCAAGATTTTTTACTGTTTTTTTTTTCCTGAAAAAAAACATTACTGAAGAAGTTGAAAGCTGGCTAACCAACTCATCCAATGTCTTTCTCCAAACATTAACTAGCTATATCGGGTCACCTGAAGGCTCTTCTGAAAGCGTGACGATGTGTGTGTGTGTGTGTGTGTGTGTGTGTGCGTGCGTGTTAGTGTGTGCATGCGCGCGCGCTCCAAACATCTCCAAGAGACTTAGATCCTCAGAAGCCAGTGAAGGAGTTTGAGCAGGGGAGTGATGTGGTCGGATTTTTTCTTTCTGAGGACGAGGCAGGCAGCATTGTTCTGGACGCGCTGGAGAGTGAAAATGGTGGAGTGAGGGAGACCGGAAAGGAGAGAGTTGCAATAGTCGATGCGAGATAAGATGAGAGAGACAGCAAGTTTGGTGGCCGACGTTGGCCAGATGGCCTTTGTGCACTGGGATGCACTCTTCCCCAACCCCCAACCCCCAACCCCACCACACCTATGACAACACAACAACTAGATCCAAAGTCTGCAGAATGATCTCCGACTCCAAACGTAAACACCTTCAAAACAAAATCCTGGAATCCACTTCTTCCAAAATCCTCTACGCTACCATGAACACACTCCTAGGCACTTCTAAAGACTCTCCTCTCCCCAACACACACAGCAAAGAAGAACTCCCGTCCGCTTTTTCCACCTATTTTTCCGACAAAATCCAAACTCTGCGCAACACACTCGACACTCTGCCTTCTCCGCCTTGCCCTCCCGACACCCCCTTTTCCGGCACCGCCCTCTCGTCCTTCCAGCCCGTCTCTCAGGATGAAGTACTCAAGACCATAAAGTCCATGCCTCTCAAAACCTGCGAACTAGACCCTCTCCCAGGTTCTCTCTACCGGGACGGCCTTCCAAAACTTCTGCCATTCATTACCGACATCATCAACACATCTCTAGAGAACGGCTCCGTCCCTGATATCTTCAAGTCCGCCATCGTCTGTCCTCTCCTCAAAAACACACAATCTCGACCCAAACGAACTCAAAAACTATCGCCCAGTCTCCAATCTATCTTTCCTGTCCAAGCTTCTTGAGAAGGTCGTTCTCAACCAGCTCAACCTCCACCTCGCCGACAAAAACCTCCTCAGTCCCTTCCAGTCTGCCTATCGCAAACATCACAGCACTGAAACAACCCTTTTACATATCTTAAACGACCTGCTTCTCTCCACCGACTCGGGCAACATCTCCCTTCTTACGCTACTCGACCTCTCTGCCGCCTTCGACACTATAGACCACTCTATCCTCCTCCACCGCCTTTACCATTCCTTTGGCATCACTGACTCTGCTCACTCCTGGTTTCTCTCCTACCTTTCCGACAGACAGCAGTCCGTCACCATCGACGGCGTCTCCTCCAACCCAGTCACGCTCTCCTGCGGAGTTCCACAGGGGTCCGTCCTGGGCCCGGTCCTTTTCACACTCTACACGTCTCCCCTGTCCAACATCATCCAGTCTCACCACATACACCACCACCTCTACGCTGACGACTCACAACTACTAGACAAAGACAAACTCGACAACACTCAGTCACTACTGACTCGCACGGCTGACTGCTACGAAGACGTGAAAAACTGGATGACAGCAAACAAGCTTAAACTGAATGACGACAAAACAGAAGCCATGCTGGTAGGCACTCGCCAGAACCTTTCCCAGCTCCCTCCCTCCCTCCACCTTAAACTCGACAGCACCCCCATCTCCCTCTCTGACTCGGCCAAAAAACCTCGGCGTTATCCTCGATTCCTCTCTTTCCATGACCAGCTTTGTTTCCGCCACGGCCCAGGCATGCTACTTCCACCTCCGCCGCATCGGTCAGATCAGAAAATACCTCACTACCGAAGCTGCCACCATACTTGCTGTCTCTCTCATCCTATCTCGCATCGACTACTGCAACTCTCTCCTTTCCGGCCTCCCTCACTCCACCACTTTCACTCTCCAGCGCGTCCAGAACAATGCTGCCTGCCTCGTCCTCAGAAAGAAAAAATCCGACCACATCACTCCCCTGCTCAAACTCCTTCACTGGCTTCCCATCCCCCAACGTATCCAATACAAGATTCTGTCTCTCTGCTACAAATCCCTGAACAACTGTGCTCCCGCCTATCTCTCAAACTTACTTCATCCCTACACTCCTCCCCGCTCCCTCCGCTCCGCCTCCGACCCTCTCCGCCTCCACATTCCCCGCACCAAACTCAGCACTTTCGGACCCCGCTCCTTCTCAGTATACGGTCCATCCATCTGGAACACTCTCCCACTCTCTCTCCGTCAGAAACACTCTCTCTCCTCCTTCCAGTCCGCCCTCAAAACTCACCTCTTTCAACAGTTCTAGCACTATACCACCACACTCCCCACCCTAAGCAGACTGTCGTAATGTATTTCACTATTTGTAGTTCGTGAGTCGTTGTCTAAGTGCGATTGCGTGCACTAGTTGTGAGTGCGCGCTTAGAGTTATAATTATTATAAGATAAGCGCATTATAAATACCGTAATTATTATTTATTATTTACCTACACTCTTCCTTCATACTTAGGTTCAAACCATAACGTGACTGCCAAGAGCGAAAAATGCAGTGACGTCACCATGAAAGACAGATACATTTGTGACGTCTTTTCTTTCTTTCGTGTGTTCTTTCTGTTCTACGCTGTTTCCTTATCACCAGAGGAAGAATCTCAGATCCGAAACGTTGTATTTCATTTTCATGTACTAAAGGGTTTCAACCTCTCTTTTAGTTTTCCGCCGTGAGGTGGCCTTAGTTGCCTACTCGGCGTTAAACTCAAATAACTAATTAACTAACTCTCTTTAGTTAAAGAAGTGTTTTGACTTAACTGTCATACCATGCGTGTTTTACAGAAATCAGCGGTGGGGAAAACTTGATTGTATGTTGACGTAAAAGTGCACACATCCCAGCACTTGCAGTGCTAAGTGCGCAGTACGTTACACAACCTGCGTTATCCAATTCTCAGAAATTGGTCTGCTTTAGTGGGCCATCGTGCGGGTGGCGTACTGAAATAGGCGGTGCCTGAATCCCTACGTTAAATGGCCGAGTTTCACATTATAATGCAGTTGCGGGGTACACACACTCACATACACACACCGTCACGGTAGCACACTCCGGCAAATGCATACACACACACACACACACACACACACACACACACATACACACACACACACACGGCACACACACACCGGCCACACACATACACACACGCCATACTAGGCTACACCATTAATCACAACACTGACAAACTGTGACATTCGGCCACAACACAACACAGTACAACACAATACAACAACACAACAAGCTTATACTCAAACACACTGACAAACATATACAGCTTATTTATTTCAACAAATGAAATACCTTTGCCGGATTCAGCACGCCGTCCTGGCACGCCCAGCAACGGCAACGGCAACGGCTGTACGGCGGCACTCTGCTGTCCCGGATGTGAGGCGACACCAACGCCACCTGTCACTTGCGCTTTTTTTTTTTTTTTTTTTTTTTTTTTTTTGGGGGGGGGGGGGTCTATTGAATCGATTTTTGCCCCGCGCCACAGGGGCTGATCGTTTGTGTAATAAATCAATCACCACTTCATATATTTACAACCGCGACGCACTACAGCAGGAGATGGATTGACCGTCACAATTAAAATTGCTAATGACAACGTGGCTTTTATGTCGCAATATATTCATCGTCGAGTGCCTCCACTCAGATTTAGTTGGATGGATTCAAGCCCCAGTGGATTCGCACTTGATGTATATTTATGATGGTTGGATAGATTTAAACCCTGTAGATTTACGTGTAGATATGTGTGGAAAATATACTTTGGGGTACATTCACGCGTGCGTGCGTTTATGTCTAGGTAGATTTATTTATAAATCTAGCTGGGTAGATTTATTCATAAATATAGGGACTCAGTTTGACACCTTTACTTTAGCGCACGTAAGCCCTCGCGCGCACGGTACAAGCTCAACGAAGTTACCCCATTCCATCCTGAGGCTGATTTTTTTTAATGCATATGGTCCAATGAAGGCGATATTAGGAGATGGATCAAGCAAATTTGACGATAGTTCAAAGGTGGTGACAGAATAGCTTGGCGCCTCAGGCCTGAGGCGCCAAGCTATTCTGTCACCACCCTTGAACTATCGTCAATATTATTTCAAGCACTTGGTGTATCAGGATGACAAGGGATAAAGTAGTGCAATCATAGGGTTTCTGCGAGTGGGCCCTTACGCACGGTCCCCTTGCACGATGCGCTCAGTTAAAGGCTCACTGGCATTTTATAAGCCCTAGTATCTCGTCAGATGGACACCCACTCGACAGGTACATTGTGTATGGATCATGTGCATGGCCTCTTGCAACTTCTTTGCTCAGCCCTCGCCGCTGTAAAGCTCTCAAACTGCGATGGACACAGACTACGATAAGAATCCATGCTATACCGCTCGCTAGTTGGACTCCCCAACTCCCTATTGGTAATTACTTCTCCTTGTCCTCAAATGAAGGAAGGTATATGGTTTAAGTTGTGACTCAGTGTTGCACACGGATAGAGCATTTAATACCGCTGGAGTGGTCACTAACGTATGACGTTTTTTAGGGATTGCATGTCACATACAGTGTTTTGTGCTACAGAGTAAGTCACATACAGTGTCTTGTGGGACAGTGTGACCTCCACCCTGACCCCTCTTCTCTTCTACTTGAATGTTGCGGTGAGATTGTGTCAGCTGTCACAGAAATTGTAAACCAGTCTCTTAAAACAGGTGTTTTCCCAGAATGTTTCAAAACTGCAATTGTAAAACATCTCTTAAAGAAACCCACTCTTGACCCAAATGATCTGAAAAATTACAGACCTGTATCTAACCTCACATTTCTTTCAAAATTACTAGACAAAATAGTTTTGTCACAGTTATTCGACCATATCAAAAGTAATGACCTCTGGCACATTTTTCAATCCGCCTACCGCCCCGGTCACAGCACGGAGACGGCGTTGCTTCGTGTCGTGAACGACCTGCTCACCGCCAGTGATGAAGATAATGTTTCTGTTCTGACCCTTCTTGATTTGAGCGCTGCTTTTGATACGATAGATCACCAGATTCTCATTAACCTTTAGACTCTGTTTTTTGCATCAAGAGTACCGCTTTACACTATTTTTAGTCTTACCTCTTTGGAAGAAAGCAAGTAGTGTCTGTGTTGGGAGTAGAGTCCGGTCCCACTGAGCTTGTGTACGGTGTTCCCCAAGGCTCTGTTTTTGGGGCCGATCCTTTTCACATTGTATTCCCAGCCTTTATATAGTGCTATCAAATGTCACTCTGTTTCTCACCATTTTTATGCTGATGACACAGAGTTGTATGCCAGGGCTCCACGAAAACATGTTAGTCAGATGTTTCAGTCTTTAGAGTCCTGTGTCACAGACGTTCAGATCTGGACCACACAGAACAAATTGCAAATGAATAGTGACAAAACTGAGGCCTTAAGATTTTCTTGTTCAATCTCCACTGATCTCCCAGACTCGATCAGGGTTGTTCTGTTTCCC
Source organism: Semisulcospira habei (assembly GCA_036245525.1). Classification (NCBI taxonomy): domain Eukaryota; kingdom Metazoa; phylum Mollusca; class Gastropoda; family Semisulcospiridae; genus Semisulcospira; species Semisulcospira habei. The sequence continues at coordinate 214,394,470 of BTPG01000004.1, read as the reverse complement.
CTTTTCCGAGTCGGCCCGTAATCTTGGTGTTATCTTTGACAATAGGCTGACCATGAGAGAGCATGTCAATAATGTTTGCCAATGTTCCGTCTTTGAATTAAGGAAGATCAGTTTAATTCGACACCTTCTCTCTACCGAAGCAACTAAAACGCTTGTTACCTCCCTTGTTCTTTCCCACATTGATTTTTGTAATTCCCTTTTGGCTGGTGTTCCTCAGAATCTTCTTGATGATAAACTTCAAAGAGTTATGAACTGCTCTGCCCGACTAATTTACAGAGTACCGAAACGTGAGCACATAACACCCTTACTTGTTGACCTGCACTGGCTGCCTGTACCTGAAGAATTGTGTACAAGGTTTCTGCTATTTGCTACAATGCTATTACCGGTTCTGCTCCCCCATATTTGTCCGACCTGGTTCATATTTACACCCCTTCAAGATCCATCCGTTCAGCATCAGAAAATGCGTATTTTCAGGGTTCCTAGGCAAAAGAAGTATAGCCTGGGCCAGCGTGCCTTTTCTTATTTCGGTCCAGTCACCTGGAACGACCTTCCAGCCCAAGTCAGACATGTTACAACTCTGTCTTGTTTCAAACCACTGCTCAAGACCTTTCTGTTTGCTTATGCGTATAGTTAGATGCATTTTCAGTGCGTTAGCAATCTATGGCAGTAACTGTTCTTGTAACGGTGTGTGTGTATGTATAAGTGTGAGCTTTTGGTATGTTTCACTTTAGTTTTTGTAAAATTTATTGTAGTGTTTTCTTTCTTGTACTTTTGTTCTGTGATTTTGGATCTTGTAAAGCGCTTAGAGCACCATTCATTTGGAGGTTAAGCGCTATATAAATGTACATTATTATTATTATTATGTGACCTACAGTGTCTTGTGTTGCACCGTATGTTTCATGACTTTCCTATTCTCACGCTGCGATCACGTGACCACGGGATAGTATTAGGCTGTACAGTGAACTCCCAGCTACTGAAGCATACTCATGTGGAGTCAGTGTACCCAAACACTTTGAAATATCACAAGAGCTCATGCACACTGTGTGATCCTTGTGAGCGTATGCACCCTGAGAGATGTTCAAGAGCCAGTGTAGTCTACGGGTATCTGGGAAGACTAAAAATTAGGGTCTTGAGGATCTGTAGTTCTGAACAAGCGCTTGAAGGTATCTCGGATTACAGGGCTCATGAGGCTCAAAAGCACAAGCTGGGCTCATGAGAATTTCTCAACGTGCACAAACAAAGATACACTCCTTCGAGTAAGTGCTTACGACTGGGAGTTCATGTGGAGACTTTGTTCACTTTGCTATCTCATCATCGTCTGGTCACGTGGCCCGCTCACATAGCGAGATTTGAAAGCCAAACACAGTGTAACACAATGCACTGCATGTGACACACTGTATTGACTGTAACACAAGACACTGTATGTGACAGACAGTGTCCTAAAAAATGTACGACAATGACCACGTCAGCTTTAATATCTTAAGTGTGCATTGTCTTTCATTGCGGCCGTTGTGCTGACGTGTGACTTTGCCAGTGTAGAACAGACCCTGATCTTTAACATGTAAACAAGATAAAATTTAATTTAAACTGTAAAATGCCGGAACACTACGAGCAATGCAAGAGGCATAGATCCTCATGAGCCCCCGCAGTCGCTGGGGATCATGAGGATCTATGCCTCTTTCTGACAACGTTTTGAATCCATGTTCCTTCGGACGGCTTGAGTTCCTTGGCGTTGAATTTACCGAAGATTGCAGATTGCATATGGTTGAGTCACACACAATCTGCGTCAAGTGCTCAGGAACTGACAGTTGAAGTGCTGTACTCATTCATTTTGCAAACGGTCGCTTTTGTGAGTGTAATGTGCCCCTTCAACTATGCCTGTAACGCTATAACTAATTCCACAGTTCGTTTTCATGATCCTAAATATCTAGTAGTTGTTTATTACGTGTATTTACGTGTAAACCTTTGCATTCCGGCATCACGTATTTTTAGGGTTCCTAGGCGAAAGAAGTCTAGCCAGGGCCAGCGTGCCTTTTCTTATTTCGGTCCACTGTCACCTGGAACGACCTTCCAGCCCATGTCAGACATGTTCCAACTCTGTCTGCTTTCCCGCCGTGAGATGGCCTTAGTTCATAACTCGGCGTTAAACCCAAATAACTAACTAACTCTGTCTGCTTTCAAATCACTGCTCAAGACCTATCTGTTTTCTTATGCGTATACTTAGATGCATTTTCAGTGCGCCGTTAGCAATCTTTGGCAGTAACTGTTCTTGTAACGGTGTGTGTGTATGTGTGAGTGTGAGCTTTTGATACGTCACTTTAGTTTTTGTAACATTTATTGTAGTGTTTTATTTCTTGTACTTTTTGTTCTGTGATTTTTGATCTTGTAAAGGGCTTAGAGCACCATTCATTTGGAGGTTAAGCGCTATATAAATGTACATTATTATTATTATTATTATTATTATTATTATTATTATTATTATTATTATCACGTTGTAAGCGACAGGACTGAAAACAGGTCAGACTGCGTTTTGAGAAAGAAAAAAACACCACTTCCTGCTGCAAAGAGCCGCACTATGTGTGTAAACAGATTAAACAGCTGGGAGGCCCTGACAAGGTTAACCCATTAAGCCCCAAGACCCTAACGCAGGAGATGGATGGATGGACCGTGATAATTCATGGGTAGTGCCAGACTAGCTTTGGCGCCTGAAGACCACGTGACCTGTACAACAAAAACAATGTTGTCAAAATGTAGGCCCGTGGCGTGGCTAATCAGTGGCTTCACCCATTTAGCCCCGGGACCCTGCAGCAGGGGATGGATTGATCGTGATAATTCAAGGGTAGTGCCAGATGAGCTTGGCGCCTTCTGGCACTACCCTTGAATTATCATGATCAAACCATCTCCTACAACTGGTACATAGTCGTTGGACAACGCCTCAAAAGGTTTGGAAATGCGGCCGTGGTTTTAAGAGGGTTAATTCCTCATTATGCGGATTTTGAAAGCTGAATGTCCTCTTCTGTTTTTGTGCAGTTTATATATATATATATATATATATATATATATATATATATATATATATATATATATATATATATATATATATATATATATATATATATATATATATATATATATATATATATACTTAAAATGTGAAGAAAGAATCCAAATTCACCACTTTTATTCTATGCAGAAATTTTGGTCCTCTCAGCGAAGGCTTCTTCAGGGGAATATATATATATATATATATATATATATATATATATATATATATATATATATATATATATATATATATATATATATATATATATATATATATATATATATATATATATATATATATATAATACGCCGTTACAAACCGTACTGCCAGAGATCTGACAATCAGTCAAATAACCAAACAACAATGCATTCACTTCAATCATAATTTATTCCTCAGCATTTGCTTAATTTTGCAAAAAATATACACACCGAAACATAATCAATCTTCGACCGCACACCGAAACATAATCAATCTTCGACCGCACGCTGACAAAAAAAAATGTTTGGGCTGGTCTGCGGTTTTGAGCCTTGCGGCCTAAGGCCGCAAGGTTCAAAACCACAGACCAAACCACGGAAAGCACAGACATTCTCTTTACCCGCCATACAACATTCTTGTTAAAAAAAATATACTCTCAAGGTACTAATTAACATATCCACATAGTCGCACTGTCTGTTTAGAAAACCGCTATCAATACATCTAGCAGATTTGCAGAAACATTACGAAAATCACGCGCTGCATACATTTAACCCATTCAGCCCTGACGCAATACAACAGGGGGTGGGTCGACCATGATAATTCAAGGGCTGTGCCAGATTAGCTTGGCGCCTGTCGGCGCCAAGCTAATCTGGCACTGCCCTTGAATTGTCATGGTCGACCCATCTCCTGCAACAGGTGCATAGTCGTTAGAAGACGCCTCCAAAATTTGGGAAATACGTGCGCCGGGCTGAACGAGTTATGCATTGTAAATTAACCCAATGACTGCTACTGAAGGTCGACACGCCTTGTCCCCAGAGCAGTACCGCCCGCAGCAGTGAAGGGGTTAGGCAACCCACTTACACGCCATACGTTTAAACACTTTATAAATCTGACATGGTTAGTGCGGGGTTTAGCGTCCACGGCACCGAAGTGATCATGGACGGCCCTGACAGGGCGGCCGGGTTTATGGGAGACAGGAAAATCTATTGCCTATGGAGTATGACCTGAACACTCATCAACTCAGGCGCACTCCAACTGTGCCACTTTGATTTACCAGGACCTTTCAACGGACATGCTATTGAACAAGCCCGTCTTTTCCCCCTGGACTGCGAGTCCAGCTACCGGAGCCGGGACGGGGATTCGAACCCACGACCCGGCGATTCCCTTCGCTCTCCTGCTCCCACGCTCAACCGCCTGAGCTATTTCGGACTCATATAAATCTGACACCAAACAAGCATTCTTCATTTCGCTGTGCGTGCACTGGACGCAGTATTTCCACCCAAACGTTATGTATCTATCTATCTGTATCCCCATAGTCTTGCCGACCGTTGGGGCACCACTGATGACTTGGCAACCAGCTCCCTCCATTCCTCTCTGCCATTCTTAGCGTATCGCCCAGCTTCAGTCCTGTCCACTCTGCGATATTGTCCTCCCATCTTTTCCTCTGTCTTCCTCTCCTTTGTCCTCTTTGCACAGTGCCTTGCAGGATTGTTTTGGCAAGCCCTGCTGAACGCGTGACATGCCCATACCACTTCAGTTTGCGTTTTTTCACAATGGCTAATAAGTCTTCATAGGGCCCGATGGCTTGCCTGACTCTGCTTCCCACTTCCTCGTTCGTGATGTTATCTCTGTATGAAATGCCAAGCAGCCTTCGAAAACATCTCATTTCGCTGGCTTGTATCCTCCGTTCAAGGTCTGCTGTGAGGGTCCATGACTCCATGACCCAAACGCATTAACCCATTTAACCCCAAGGCCGCATTTCCCCAGATTGTGGAGGCGTCACCCAACACATGTCTACCATTTGCAGAAAGAAGAGACAAAGATTATCATGTGCCCAGAACGTGGATTCAAAGTACTAGATCCTCATGAGCCCCGCAACTGCGGGGACTTCGCTCATGAGGATCTATACCTCTTGCAGTTGGGTGGTGTCCAAATGTCTCGACACTGAACGGGTTACTGACAAAGCTACAATTTAGAAACTATGGTTGCAGCTAAATCCCCCAACATATAAAAGTCAAATAAAAGAAGCAAAGCCAATGTGTAGCTCGGGAGCGTTTTTTGTGAAGGCTCTTAAACAGGGGCGGATCTTGGGGGGCGGGGGGAGGCTATGGGGTACCTGACCATCCCACCTACCCCCCACCCCCCAACCCCCGCCCCAGACCCAAATTTTTTATGCTATAACAAAGTCCCTTTCTGGGGTGTTTGGAACCCCAACCCTTCCTCCCCCCTCTCCCCCCCCCCCCCCCCGGCTTTTTCATTTTTTTCGGCAGTCGAGCGTCGAGGAGGTCTTTAGTATGAGGTTGGAGGTCCCAAACAAAAAGTTGGAACCCCCCCCCCCCCACCCCCCACACACCCCCCCCCCCATCCTCCCCCATCACCACCACCACCACCCCACCCACCCACTCTCGAGGTAACTGATCCGCCCCTGTTAAAACTTAAAACGAAACACGTTCTCAGCCGTACACATGTACAGTGGGACCTTTATAACCCATTTAGCCCCAGGACCCTGCAGCAGGAGACGGATTGACCATGATAATTCAAGGGTAGTGCCAGATGAGCTTGGCGCCTCGAGGCGCCAAGCTCATCTGGCACTACCCTTGAATTATCCTGATCAATCCATCTCCGACAAATGGGTATATAGTCGTTAGACAGCGCCTCCAAAAGTTTGGAAATGAGGGCTGTGGGGTTAAAAGGGTTAAGCAACCACCTTTTGTGAGAAATAAAGTGGTCTGGAAAGACAAATGGACTCTCATCAACTCAAAAGTCTTCAAGGGCAAAAAGTATCGCCTGTCAGAAAAGAACATCATTTAGGCGGCTACAGCCACGGTCACAGCTACAGACACGGTCACAGCTACAGCCACAGTCACAGCTACAGCCACGGTCACAGCTACAGCCACGGTCACAGTTACGGCCACCTACATGATGGTCTTTAATGACAGGTGATTTCTCATAAGGGTGGTCGCTCAAGAAAAAGGGCCTCAAGAGACAGTAGGTGAAAATACAGTACCAGGAAAAATCACAAACAAAACAACAACAAAATATAAGCTGTGGTGTGTTGGATCAACAAAATATTTGTTATCACATTGACAAATTCAATGAAGCTGTAGGCTGAACTTGCTGAGACATGCACAAATGTATTGCTATCACATAGACATTATACAGTAAACTTATTGAGACAAGGACATACCATTCAGCAGAAACGGTTTTCCAGTACAGATTGATGGATTTCACGACAAGCAATCGTACAAAAAAAAATTATTAATACTAACAAATGAAATGAAATACATGTAAACGCAATAATGGTGTATTGGTCTGTGAACTTTGACCATACCTCGTAAGTCGTAAGGTCGGAAATCAAGGACCAGCATACTACTGGTTTTTGTCGTGTGCTGGCGAAGTTCACTGCTGATGATAAGTTTATCAATCATGTCAGTATCCAACAAGCTTGAGATGGCGCATCTTCCCTTAAAGACGCATACGCCGGATATGGATCGGCCACGATAGTTGAAGTTATTGCCAGATTAGCTTGGCGCCTGGAAAGGCGCCAAGCTAATCTGGCAATAACTTCAACTATCGTGGCCGATCAATCTCCCACGGCTGGTACATGGAGTTTGCATAGGCTTACCACAGCTGCGCAAGTCATTAATCGACCGTGTAGATTCAAGCAAATGAGGTCAGACGAGGTCTTATACCTGCTACCGGGCCTCAGAAATTGCAAAGCTGTCATTTAGACCTTTCTGCTGAGTATCATCTGCCCCCTCCTCCCCCTCCCCCACCCACCTCACTCCACCCCCTCCCCCCAAAAAAAAATAAATAAATAAATTAAAAAAATAAATTAAAAAAAAAATTCAGGAGTTTTTTTTTTTTTTTTTTTTTTTTTTTTTTTTTTTTTTTGGGGGGGGGGGGGGGGGAGATATTTTTATTTCTTATTTGGAGACAAATATCTTGTAGAAAAAAAAATCTCATAACATTTTCATTGTTACGTTTGGTTTTTTGGGACGTTGGACTATCATTTGCTACCCACCCACACCCACCCCACCCCTCTCCCACCACGTTGCTGGAGTTTTCGGAGGCTGAAATGCAACATGTCAGGCATCCTGCCCACCCACCCACCCCAAACCCCACCCCCAATCTTCCTACGCCACTGTCTTCTTCTTCTCCCGGCGAAGTGTCAGGCCCACTCAGCTCCAAAGACCGCCGCATGACGTCACAGACGCATGACCTCTAACCGCCCTTCACAGACGTAGTTTGACTTTCGCCTGACCTTCACAGCTTCGTGACCTGCGTCCCACTGGCGCCGCCATTTTCTAATCTGACTTTGGCCATCTCCTCCTCCAGCGGATTGTCCTCCTCTTCCAGGGACCGGATGTAGGCGGCCAGTTGTTCCTCCTGGCGCTTGTCGCGCTTCAGACTCAGCCGCTTGATGTCGCCCAGCTTGCACGGGCGCCGGATGCTGTGACGCCGCCTGGCGCGGATGCAGTTCCGGATCTGCTTCATGATTTGCTCCGTGTACAGGGTGGTGTTGAACTCCGAAAGCTGTGTCAGGCGATCGAAGGCCAGGTGCGGGTACCGGAAGTTGAAGGTGGAATATGGCCGCTGAGGATCATCGAAGATGTCAAAGTCGGCGAATTCTTTCTCTTCTTTTGTCGTTCTGGGAACCCCTAGAGACAGCGAAAACAAGAAACCTCAATCTCAGTTTGGTCAAACGCGGTAACTACTGTAAACGTACCAAGGTAAACCACTCAGTGCTGGTCAAACGAACAGTTAGATCCCTTGACCAAAGGTCAAGGGATCTAACTGTTCGTTTGTCCAGAGCGGAGTGATTTCTCTTTGTATATCTACATACCACCAAACTGGGACACAAAACATTTTTTTGATGTTAAATCAACGAAGATTGCAGAAACATCCTGCGTCAGCTGCAACCGTGAACGGGTGAATGACAAGGGATCTCTGAGAAAGGGTCGCTCAAAATAGCTTCTGCTGCGTAAATAACAGACGATTCCCGGAAATCAGAAGTAGGTCAAAATGGCGCGTGTTTCGACTAAAACAGGGGATGAAAAGCTCGGACAAACATGCGATATCGTCGTGGCCTTGAATCCACTGTTTTCGTCGAAACTGTTGACCTAATTGTGATTTCCGAACAACGTCTGTTATCCCGTTATCTCTCGTGACTGGATATTTCATGCGCAGCCGCAGATTTCCCCATTCACAAACTCAGCTCCCAATCTGACGCACGCAGCTGAACTCATCCTGCCCGCGACACGCCACAACAAGATACGGCTCGACCATGATAGTTCAAAGGTGGTGGCAGAATAGCTTGGCGTCTATAGGCGCCACGCTATTCCGCCACCACCCTTGAACTATCATGGTCGATCAGTCTACTGAATTGTAATGCAGTCCTCAGAGTATAACTCCAAAATGTGGGTACTTCGTACCTCGGGCACAGTGAGTTAACCTCAGCCTAATGCAACTTGCGAGTTGCGCCCTTACCTGGCTTTTTCTCTTCGCGGAATGTTATGTTAACGAGGACGAAGTGCATGACGATTGGACAGTGCGGGTCACGAGTGTCCTGGAAGACGTAGCACTCCTTCAGTCCCTCCCTGTCCACGATGGTCGGGTCTATGGGCGGGAAGGGGACTTTGTTCAGGCGGGCCCACTTCTCCGCTAGCAGCAGCTCCTGTGCGGAAAAAAACAACGGCAATGTCACGCCGGCCGTTTCCCTCGATTCGCAAACGCTGGTAAAATGGAGCTGTTTTAACCCTATTAGCCCTGGGACCCTGCAGCAGGAGATGGATTGATCATGATGATTCAAGGGTAGTGCCAGATGAGCTTGGCGCCTTCAGGCGCCAAGCTCATCTGGCACTACCCTTGAATCATCATGATCAATCCATCTCCTATAACTGGTACATAGTCGTTCGTCAACACCTCCAAAATTTGAGAAATGGCACCTTGGAGTTAAAAGGGTTATGCTTAATTGTTGTTGTAAATGTCGTCAGCTATTGACGATACCACGTAACTACCTAACCCCTTGACTGCTACTCACGATATAGCGTAGTTACACCGCGTCATTTCCGCCGAGCGGTGACGTCAAATGACGCGGCCCGTGGATCGTGTTATTTTTTCTGGGAAGCAATGGGGTTAATTTGGTCAAAATTGCCACTGTGACTGCTAGCTCGGCATCTCTGGGCTCTTAACAGCTAGCCGTACGTGGACGTATAACCCGTTAGCTCGGTAACATTGTCTCGTCACGTCGTCTTGGCTAGCTTTCTTCCCTGACCTTGAAGGGAGGGGTGGAGTCGCTGGGCCGGGCGCTGAAGTCAAAGGACAGCAAAAGATCCACGTGCCTCTGGGGCCTCAGCATGAGGGGGAAGGGAGAGTTGAAGGTGAGGCCCCCGTCCACCACGTACATTCGCTTCAGGTGGGTCGGGTGCATGTCGAAGATCTCCTTAAAGTGCTCTGCAAGACAGCCAACACCAAATGTACAGTGCTTACATCACCACGTTTCAGAACTGTGGACACTTGGAAGTGGCTGAGGGTGGGATGACGCTGTAATAGATCAAGGGTAGTGCCAGATTAGCTTGGCGCCTTACCAAGCTAATCTGGCACTAACCTTGATGACAATAATATACCTAGAGATAAAAGCAATACAAGTCATCTTTTCTTTTCTTTTCTGTTGTTATATTTTGATGATGATGATTTTGAAGATGTGTGCCATTTATCTTATTGTGTTAACCCATTTACCCCCCCCCCCCACACCCCCACGCTCTGCAGCAGGAGGTGGATCGACCATGATAATTCAAGGGTCGTGCCAGATTAGCTTGGCGCCTGACGGCGCCAAGCTAATCTGGCACTACCCTTGAATTATCATGGTCGGTCCCTCTTCTGCAACTGGTAGACAGGTGCTAGGTGACACCGCCAAATTTTGGGGGGAAATGCGGCCTTGGGTCTAAATGGGTTAATGTGTTTCGATGGAAATACTGCGTCTAGTGCACACACAGCCAAATGAAGAACGCTTGCTTAGTAATGTGTAAAATAAATCATTGTAGGTTGCCTAACACCTCGACTGCTACGGGCGATACCGCTTATGCCGCGTATCCGGAGGCGGCACGTCTCCAATGAATTAACTCACTCTACCCCAAGACCGAAATCCCCCAAATTTTTGCCGTTGTCCTCTGAAGACTGCATTGCAGTGCAGGACACAGATCTACCTTGATAGTTCAAGGGTGATGCCAGAATAGCTTGGCGCCCATAGGCGCAAAGCTATTCTGGCATCACCCTTGAACTATCATGGTCGATCCTTATCTTGCTGTGGTGTGCCTGGGCTAGAATGAGTTGACGCACGCAAGGCGAAATGAAGAATGTGATGTTTTACCTGGCGATTTTGGCGGCTCGTCCTGCTGGACTTCCGAGAATGGCGAGAACGGGTACATGTTATTAAGGGACAACCCTCTCATGAAGTTGTGCACCATGGCGGCCCTGCCCTCAATCGTCTGCATGATGCTGCTGTCAAACAGGCGCTCCACCACGCCGTTCCAGAACGTCTGCTGTTTCTGCTTTTCCGTCTTGGACGGAGCGCGGCGGATGGACCGGGCTCGCCGTTCGTTGGGCTTCACGGTCTCAGGTTCGGGTTCTTCCTCACTGGATTCGCTCTCCTCGTCGGACTGGTCCTCCAGCTCTTTCTGGAGCTCTTTTTCTGTAACAAGAGCCGGTGAAATGTTTTGATGGTAAGCCTGCTATTTTTTGTGTACGAGACTGACCTCTCGTGTAAAAGTTGTTGTAGGGTTTTGTTTTGTTGGGGCTTTTTTGTTTTGTTTTGGTTTTTTGTGGGGGGAATGGTTCCTTTTGTGTGTGCGTTCGTTTGTTTGTTGTATTTGTTGTTGTTGTTTTGGTTTGTTTGTTTGTTGTTTTGGGGTGATTTTTTTTTTTTTTTTTTTTTGGGGGGGGGTTGTTGTTGTTTTTTTTTGTTTTTTTTAATTTGTTGTTGTTGCTGTTGTTGTTTTGTTTTTTTGGGGTTTTTAACTTTTTTCACTTTTTTGTTTGTTTGTTTGTTTTGTTTTGTTTTGTTTTGTTTTTTGTCGGGGGGGGGGGGGGGGGGGGTGTTTTGTTGGGTTTTTTTTTTGGGTGGGAGGTATATTTGTCTGCAGAAACTGTTGTCATTGTACAAATTTCAGTAGCATTGCAACTCAAGGGTGGTGCCATGATAGCTATTCTGGCACCACCCTTGAAATATTATGCTGAAGTGTTGTATGAAGGATGAGTGAGTTAATCTGATATCTGGCCGAGTGACATTGTGTACCGACTCCTTTTATGTTCCCTCTCGCACCACCCTTGAGCTGTTAAGGTCGCTCACTTCTAGCATTGCATCAAGGATGAGTGAGATACTCTGATCAGGCGCGGATCAGTTACTTCCCTGGGGGGGAGGGGGGCGGGGGAGGGGGTGTGTTGCAACTATTTGTTTCTGACCTTCAACCTGACACGCCAGACCTTGCTTCCCCAGCAGCCGAAATCAAAAAACGGGGTCGTGAGGGGTGGGTGGGTGGGTGGGTGGGTGGGGCGGGGAGGGGGGGGATGCGTGGGCAGATCTGTCCCTGCTGATATGTGACCGAGTGACAGTTTATACTGACTCTGTTTTCTGTCCCTGCAGGTGCCTTACCCAGCTCTTCCCTCTCGCGCCGCATCAGCTCCACCGTGTCCACCTTCTTGTCGTCCTGCAGCAACCGCTTGAACTGGATGCAGAAGGCGCTGCCCCAGATGCCTGCACAGACAGATTTCACCCTTGGCGTGTCGGTAGCGCTTTTCGTCCAAAAAGGAATGCCACATTTTGGGAATCACCGTAAACACTAACGTGTTTCCGATGATTCCAAAATTGTCGCACTTCTTTTGCTCGTCAGTACAGCAGCAGCAGTAATAGTAGTAACAGTATGATTCCAATAATGTTGCATTTCTTTTACTTGTCAGCATAGTAGTGGTAATAGTGGTAGTAGTTTACAAATCTTTGAAATTTGTGTCACGTTGTTTGGCATTTCCTTTGCTCGACAGTACAATTGAGTAGTAGTAGTAGTAGTAGTAGTAGTAGTAGTAGTAGTAGTAGTAGTAGTAGTAGACTGACGAATAAAAGAAATGCGACCTTTCTTGGAATCTGAATAATTTTCAATCTTTTTCCATTTTGGGGGCATTTCTTTTGCTCGGCAGGACAACAGTAGGAGCGGTAGCAGTAGAAGTTGCAGTAGTACCACGACGTCAGCCAACTGACTCCATACCTTGCAGGAAGTGAAGGGGTGGCTCCGGGTATCGCTTGACAATCTGCCCCATAAAGAACTTGCACCCGAACAGTTCTGGCTTCATGAATGTCCCGTACTTGGGCATGCCGATCTCGTAGGGCGAGAATTCCATCCATTCTGCGCAGGAGAAAGAAGGAAAAAAAATCACACACGCTACACACTGACATTTATCTCAATTCACCGCTTAACTGCTGCCATAGCTGCCTGCTAGGTGTTAACCCCTTGGGCTATGAGAACGCTACCCATCTGCAAGAGGCATAAACCCTCATGAGCCCCCGCATTCACGGGGGCTCACGAGGGTTTATGCCTCTTTCGTTAGTCCTGTGTCATTTATGTCTGCTTGTGGTACTAGTTGCTGTGTGTTGCTCCCGCGAATGTCACCGAGTGTGTATTGGTTTCACACGCGATCCTTTTGTCTTGATGTCTCCCTTTGTTTGTTTTTTGTTTGTTTTTTGTTTGTTTTTTGTTTGTTTGTTTGTTTGTTTGTTGGTTGTTTTTTGTTTGTTTGCTTGTTTGTTTGATTGATTGATTGTTCGTTTCTCGTTTGTTTGTTTGTTTGATTGTTTGATTGTTTGTTTGATTGTTTGATTGTTTGATTGATTGATTGATTGATTGATTGTTCCTCGTTCGTCGTTTCGTTTGTTTGTTTGCTTGCTTGTTTTGTTTTTTTCACGAGGAAGCACTCTGTGTTATTGGGGCTTAACGTCTTTCGTCCATCACAACGGTGATTTCCAAGACCAGTCACCTCCCCAGAAAAAAAAGTCTGAACAAATCTGTACCCCAGCTAGGTTCGAACCGGCCATCTTTCGGGCGATGGTCAAACCCTCTACCGCCTATTTCTGGTTGAGTCTGGTAGGATCCTACTGTATGTAGCGGATTCCGTTCACACACTGACGGCACACGCTCTTGATGTGGCGGCGTATGACCGCCATCTGGTCGTTCTTGAGCAGTTTTATGTTGATAGTTTGAGTTGGAGTTAGGGTTAGGGAGATATGGAAAGCAACTGCATTATCCAAATACGGATTTTGAATTTCAGTCTCAATGTTGTATCTTGTACGGGACATCACCGGAAATAGTAATGACACGCAATGTTTGATTCTTTTTTTCTTTTTTTCTTTTTTAAATTAAATTAAAACGTCTTAGCTCTTGGAAGTGCCTTGGCATGGGACTGATCATTATGGGACGGCCATATTATACGTCATATCCGGTGCATCTGGGATTTACCATAAGATGGTGGAAACCGAAGTTATGGCATGAGTTTCGTGACCCTGACTCGGAGCGTCGACAGACGCTCCGAGTCAGGGGCACAAAACTCTTGCCATAACTTCGGCTTCCCCCCCCCCCCCCCTGTGCCGCGGTCGGGTTCCGCGCGCGATCACTCACCGTGGAAAATCATGGCTGAGACGTGTTTCTTGACGTGAAGGCAGGTGTACAGAGGCATGGGGATGTCGCCTTCTTTCAGTTTCTCTGCCTGGTCCGACAGCTTAGTTTCCAGCCGCTGGAACAAGAGTATTTGGTAGTCCACATGATGTGACAATATTAATTCGTTTCTGTATACATGCTCAGTGCCGGCTGACGCAGACTGTTTCTGCAATCTTCGTTAATTCAAGATTATTATTTTTTTTTTTAATATTGATGTCCTAGTAAACATACCAAGGGGAATTACTCTGTGCTGGACATACACACAGTTAGATCCCCTGGCCCCTCCTATCAGGCAACCTAATCGCCAGCCCACAGAAAAATATGCCAGTAAAGAACAACTACTCACAAACCAGATAGGTGAGGCTAGCGCTGGCAGAATTGTCAGTACTCAAACCAAGGGGAATCACAGCGCTGGACAGACAACAGTTAGATCCCCTGCCCCCGCCTATCAGGCACCCAATCGCCAGCCCACAGAGAAATACGCAGGTATAGAATAAGACAATCATTTCCATCCTCGAGGATGGAAATGATTGTCTTATTCTATACCTGCGTATTTCTCTGTGGGCTGGCGATTGGGTGCCTGATAGGCGGGGGCAGGGGATCTAACTGTTGTCTGTCCAGCGCTGTGATTCCCCTTGGTTTGAGTACAGTACTTGAAGAACAAGACTATCATATACATCCATAAAAAGGATGCATCAGGTCAAACCTATAACTCCGGAACTTAGGAAGTAGGTAGGAAACACACATACGCAAACAAGAAGGTGCACTACTAAATGTGGTCGGGTAAATACCCTGAGTTCCCACAGTAGATGCACAGGACAATACACAACATTGTAACGATACAAATTTTGCCTCACAAACCAGATAGTATTCTATAACTCGAGGCAAAATTTGTATCGTTACATTGTTGTGTATTGTCTTGTGCATCTACTGTGGGAAATCAGGGTATTTACCCGACCACATTTAGTAGTGGACCTTCTTGTTTGCGTATATGTGTTTCTCCTGCGTACTTCCTAAGTTCCAGAAAAAGACATGGGTTATAGACTAGACCTGATGCACCCTTTAAGGGATGTATATGACCGTCTTGTTCGTTACCTGCGTATTTCTCTGTGGGCTGGCGACTGGTGCCTGATAGGCGGGGGCAGGGGATCTAACTGTGTGTAAGTCCAACGCTGAGTAATTCCCATTGGTATGTGTACTGTTCTACCAGCTCTAGCCTCACCTATTTGCATTGTGAGTATTGATATCCTAGGAACATGGATTCAAACTGGTGTCACCAAGAGGTATAGATCCTCATGAGCCCCCGCAACTGCGGGGGCTCATGAGGATCTATACCTCTTGCAGTTGGGTGGCATTCAAATTTTCTCGACACTGAACGTGTTAAACTTTTTTTTTTTTAATGGTGGCTGTCTTAGACAAAAACACAAAATACACGTTTCAAAATTTGTCGCCAATCGTCAAGAAAACTAAAACAAACTCTTCCGAAAAGCTGCACATTTTGAAATCTTCCTTGCCAACATGTTCAGAAAACAGACAAAATAATGTACAACAGTCAGAGCTGATTTTGTTGTTGTTGTTGTTGTTGTTTGGGGGTGTTTGTTTATTTGATTATTTGTTTGTTTGTTTGCTTTGTTTGGGGTTTTTTGGTGGTGGTGGTGGTGGTGGGGGGAGGGGGGTGAAGTGGTGGTGAAGGAGGCCAAAAATGCTTTTAAATGATATATCAGTCCTTTGGAGGAGTTTGGAACTATGCTATACCCCAACCCCAATCCCACTTTTTAATTTCACCCCCCCCCCCCCCCCACCCCCACCCCCTCTTTGCTTTTCGATTTTTCGGTCAGTGGAAATCACGTTTTGGCCTCTTGGCGCCATCTATCTCAGGCTCAAAGTTGCCCCCAACCCCACCACCGACCCAACACCCCAGCCCTCACCTCCCCCCCCCTCACCTCCCCCCCCCTCACCCCACCCCACCCCCACCACCCCCACCCACCCACCCATCCCCCACAAACCCCCACCCACCCCTAACATCACAGGTCAACACACATCTCACCGCCAGGATTGGCGGTGAGATGTGTGTTGACCTGCGATGTTGCCGATCAATCTGATCCACTCACATTCCTAAGCAGCGTTTCTCCGACCAGGTGCCCGAAGAAGTCAGTGAACGAGACAGGTTGTCCTTGGCGCCGCTTCTCCATGATGCGCCGGATGTAGCGGTACATGCTCTGAGGGCCCAGCAGCCAGAAAGGGCTGGAGTCGATGTTCACTTTAAGCTCCTCCTTCAGATCGTTGGGAGACTTCTGGGGCCATTCGGGGTGAGAGTACAGCTGTGACAGATACCTGCAGCGGAAAAGGAGTGAGATGATGGAAGATATATACTGACAAGCAAAGGAAATGCGACATTTTCGGAATCATCGGAAACACTAAAGTGTCTACAACACACACAGTGTCTAAAGTGTCTACAACACACACTAAAGTGTCTACAACACACACTAAAGTGTCTACAACACACACTAAAGTGACACACACTAAAGTGTCTACAACACACACTAAAGTGTCTACAACACACACTAAAGTGTCTACAAAAACTAAAGTGTTTACAACACACACTAAAGTGTTTACAACACACACTAAAGTGTCTACAACACACACTAAAGTGTCTACAACACACACTAAAGTGTCTACAAAAACTAAAGTGTTTACAACACACACTAAAGTGTCTACAACACACACTAAAGTGTCTACAACACACACTAAAGTGTCTACAACACACACTAAAGTGTCTACAACACACACTAAAGTGTCTACAACACACGCTAAAGTGTCTACAACACACGCTAAAGTGTCTACAACACACACTAAAGTGTCTACAACACACGCTAAAGTGTCTACAACACACACTAAAGTGTCTACAACACACACTAAAGTGTCTACAACACACACTAAAGTGTCTACAACACACACTAAAGTGTCTACAACACACACTAAAGTGTCTACAACACACGCTAAAGTGTCTACAACACACGCTAAAGTGTCTACAACACACGCTAAAGTGTCTACAACACACGCTAAAGTGTCTACAACACACACTAAAGTGTCTACAACACACACTAAAGTGTGTCTACAACACACACTAAAGTGTTTCCGATGATTCCAAAAACGTCGCATTTCTTTTGCTCGTCAGCGTATGACAAGTCAAATCTTGAGAGTCTTGATAACCGCTACAAATACCCAAAACGGAGAACGAAACACGCTGAGAAAGACCAAGTGCAATAGAAGAGTCATTAACCCATTTCAAACCCCACGACCGCATTTTGTAGCGGTGTCACCTTACGACTGTGTGCAAGTTGCAGGAGATGGATCGACCATGATAATAAAAGGGTGGTGCTAGATTAGCTTGGCGCCATCCGGCGCCAAGCTAATCTGGCACTACCCTTGAATTTCAGTGTTCGCTCCATCTCTTGCTGTAGTGCCCCGGGGTTAAATGGGTTAAAATGCGTTGTACAGTCAACTTTTCCGCCTGAAATTCTGGACAATCACTGCGATTTTTCTGTTTTGTATGCCAAATTAGCTTGTCACAAAGCTTACAAGCACGCCCTTGAACTATCATCGCCTTATTATTATTATTATTATTATTATTATTATTATTATTATTATTATTATTATTATTATTATTATTATTATTATTATTATTATTATTATTATTATTATTACTATTAATTAATTAATTAGCCCCTTTACTGCGGAGAAAAGTGAACGCGATCCAGCCACAAAAGACATGGATCCTCATGAGAATCTGTGCCTCTGACTGGGACCAATTTGTATCCATGTTCCTTCGAACCGTTGTGACTTTTGGTCGTCGCCGGAACCAAAGATTTTTTACAAACAACAAAATGCACGCCCCGCGGCAGGGAAGGGGTTCAACTGTCCAGCACGAGAGACAATTGGACTGACCAGGCGGAGCCAGACAGACCGGCCACGTAGGTGACCATCTCCAGGATGCGGGTGTCCACCAGGGCGGCCATTACTCCGCACAGAGCTGTCATGGCGCGAAACCCCCCGCCCGAGCCCAGCACCCCGATCACGGGAACCTGCGACAAGCACGTGGTTAGAAAAGTATATTACAGTTTACGGGATAGATTGACCGCGATAGTCCATGGGTGGTGCCAGAATCGCTTGGCGCCTTTCGGCGCCAAGCGATTCTGGCACCACCCATGGACTGTCATGGCCGATCCATATCTTGTTGTGATGTGTCAGGACAGAATCAATCAATCAACCAATCAACCGATCAGTACATCAATTAATACAATCAATACAACAATCAATTAAGCATACGTCACGCAATCAATCAGTCAATCAATGCTTCAGTCAATCGTTCATCCACCATCATCCACCCATCCATCAATCCGCCCGTCCGTCAGAATGATTTGGCTACAAGTGCAAAGACAATATTGTTCTACTGTTCTGTGTGTACCAATTTCTTTGTGCTTTTGTTGAAGAAGGAAATACATACACATTACCAGTTTATCTTCCTGTCAGAAGTTATTCCCCTTTACTGTCCTGCTGCTACTGGCCGTGTTCAACAGAGATTGTTAACTCATACCAGACGTGAAGCATCCGGATACGTAACGTCGCGCATGAGTTATTTCGGTGACAATGTGAAGACTTTTTCACCTCTTAACCTGCGAAACACTTTTTAACACTTTTGGTGTCGTCGCTGACACCCCACGGGTTAACTCATTCGAGACGTGCTGCATACAGATGCGGCACGTCTCGAATGAGTTAATAAAAGCCGGTTACATGCAACTAATTCCCAGAATAGGTACCTTAGTTCACCGTGCTAAATTAGGGTCGTGACTTTTTCGTCATTTGACAATGACGTAATAATGATAATAATGACGTAGTTATGATGACCTTGTTGTACCAGGATGTCTCAGCCTACCTCTCGCAGTGTCCTGGGTCCGTTCATGCCAAAGATGTCTTTCATGGCGTAGAGAACCTTTCGGCTCCGTACTTCTAGAAAGTTCTTCTCTTCGTCGCACAGTGCAAGACTGTATCGCAGCACGGAGTCCTCGCTGAAACAATCAATAAATGAATCAACCTATGTATGAATGAATGAAGGAAGGAATGAATGAATGAATGAATGAATGAATGAATGAATGAATGAATGAATGAATGAATGAATGAATGAATGAATGAATGAATGAATGAATGAATGAAGGAAGGAAGGAAGGAAGGAAGGAGCGAATCCATCCATCCATCCATCCATCAAACAACAACCCAACTAATCAAATCCGTAACCAACTATCGAACCAATCAATCATCAATCAATTAATCAATCAATCAACCAACCTATTGATCAATCAATCAATCTTCAAACAACAAACCAACCAGCCAACCAAAATTAGAATAAAAAATAAATAATAAATAAATAGTTAACCCATATCATACTGAGGCTAAAAGATTCCAATTTGTATACTGCCATATGCAAGCTAAATTATAGTACTTACAGATAATGATATAGACCAATGGCTTTAGTTCAAGGGTGGTGCCAGAATAGCTTGGCGCCTATAGTCACCAAGCTATTCTGGCACTACCCTTGAACTATTTTAGTCAAACTTATTTAACACACTGGTGTATTCCGGATGATAAGGGTTAATATATAAATAAATAGTTAATAAATAAATAAACAAATAAATAAAGAAAATAAATAAATGAATAAATAATATATCAATAAATTAACAAGTACTTAATAATAAATAAATAAATAAATAAATAAATAAATAAATAAATTTTTAATAAATAAATACAGCCTTCCACTTACTCGATATCCGCCCACATCTCAATGTCGATTTCTGACGACTGTAAAAGACAGAGGACAGTTATTGTGTTATTTACATGTGTTACCAAAGAAACAGATTAATGCGGTTGCTGTTGACTTCACGACACTTCGTTCCATCAAGCTTGCATTGAGACAAATTCGTCAGTTGTACGGCGTCAAACCCCCAGTAACTAACTCCATTCATTCGTTTCAAAGCCTTTATAGACATACTAACGAGCGAAAAAAATGCGACAGTTTTTTTAATCATCGGAAACACCTTTTGTCAGAAAAGACGCCTAGTTACACGTCACTTCCGCCGAGCGCGGGTATCATGGGTATTGTCAGAAGAAGACGAAGCAGTCATTAAGCCCCGACGCACTACAGCAGGAAGATGGCTCGACCATGATAATTCAAGGGTCCACCGCCAAGCTAATCTGGCACTACCCTTGAATTATCATGATCGATCCATCTTGCTGCTATGGGCATGTAGTCGTTAGGCATCACCTCCAAATGTGGGCAAATGCTGCCGTGGGGTTGAATGGGTGAAAATAAGGGGGTAGCCTGCTCACCTCGTTCATTTTCACCGTCATTTTTTTCTTCCCATCCAGAGGAAGTGGGCTGAGGGGGATTTCTTTCGTACACAGGGTTTCGTCGACAGTGTAGTTGGCGTCCATCAGTGTCAGCTCTGAAACAAAATAGCACGCAAACTTTAGATGTCAAAACAAAACACATGATCAAAACCAACAAGGGAAGGGATGAGGGGAGGGACCAAAACCAATACCGACAATTAAAGAACCCACCTCCCCCCCCCCTTCCCCCCAAAAAAATACAAGATTATAAGAAATTCCGGATGTAACAAGGCTGTTTTCAAAAATTCCGACCTTCCGACCATACTTTACTGTGCTTAAAACTGATTTTTTTTTAATAGATACAACAACGATAAAAGGAACACCCCGATTTTCTTATCAGACAGTCTGCAAATGAAACTTACGAGTATTCTTACGTTTACTTATTTTAAGTATGAAACATAACAAACAGACATAAGCCAAGCAAACTCTGATAGAATGAAGAAGGCCGATCTGATGATTCTCTCTCTCTCTCTCTCTCTCTCTCTCTCTCTCTCTCTCTCTCTCTCTCTCTCTCTCTCTCTCTCTCTCTCTCTCTCTCTCTCTCTCTCTCTCTCTCTCTCTCCCCTCTCTCTCTCTCTCTCTCTCTCTCTCTCTCTCTCTCTCTCTCTCTCTCTCTCTCTTATCCTTATACACACAGAAATACATACAATTAGTCTGACTTGTTTGACTTAACTGATCTAATCCTTTCCCAGCTTTTTGTGTTAACAGTTTTGTTGCATAGTTTGTAACAGGACAGCTTAAAAGTGAACCAGTTATAATGCCTAAAACGTAATCCTAATTATCATCATCATCATCATCATCATCCCCCCGAGTTTGTTCCGATTTCCTTGTGAGGTAAACGAAGTGAATGTCACATACTGAAATATCTCACCTAGTACGTTGTTTTTCTCCGAGTCCAGAAAGAAGGTAAATTTCTCGTTCCAGATGGGGTTGACATCGTTGTCTTTGACCGTCGTCTGCTGCCACCCGTACGGCGATTCCTTGATGAAAAGCGTCACGTAAGGATCGGGCGTGTCCACTGAAACATCAAAGAAAACGTCGTACAGCGTGACTAGTTTTGTACCGTGTATATCGTAAGTCTTACCCTTTTTAAGCGCTAACCTGTTCAATGCCGAGAAAAAGGGAACACGACTGTTGGGCCCCAAACTCGGCGTCGACCCAACCTCGGCCACAGTGACGTAATATAATGCTTAAAAAATAGTAAGGTACATAATAATAATAATAATAATACCGTTATTATATAGGCGCTTTTTCTCAATTTTGGGGAAATCGACTCAAAGCGCCGCGCCTGAAACCCAACACACACACTCACGAAACAGACACTTATTTACGCCATTTAAGACAAACACAGTACAAGACAAACGAAGGGCCAGTCAGCTACTGAAGTTACAGAGATTTTTGATCGCTTGTATTTGAAATTTGTAAAGTGGCCTGAGACCGGTACCAAAGTGGGGGGGGGGGGGGCGGAGGGGACCCAAAACACAACCCACCTGCAAGAGACATAGATCCTCATGAGCCCCCGGGGCGGGGGCTCATGAGGATCTATGCCTCTTGCTGAAACCACTTTGTATCGACCTTCCTTTGACGGCTGGGAGGGGGGGGGGGGGGGGAGAGAGAGAGAGAGAGAGAAAGAGAAGAGAGAGTTGACGTTGAATTTACGATTTCAAAAACACAATCTGCTTCCACCAGCATTGTAAGGGTTAACCCTTTAGTTGTAAGTCTCCAGAAGCAAAGAATTAACACTTCGTAATAACTGTTCGTAGTATGTCTTACAATAAAATTCTGGACAAAAGGCTTAATTTAACTTATAAAACTTGAACGACGTGAAATAAACGACTTTTTCACCTTTCCTAAACGGGAAACACTTGCCCTCTTGTACCTGCTCACATGCGTTTCGAAGAAAAGGGTAAAAAAGTTTTAGTCTAAGGCAAGACAACAATGAAACCACGTTGCCTTTGGTGAATTTTTGCAGTCGGATCCTGCCGTGGAACAGATCACTTTTTAAGCCTTAACCCTTTTACTGTCATCAAAGCAGAAATCACCTCGACAAAAAGCTGACAGAAATAGGGTTACATGATCGTCGATCGACTGACTTGGGGCCTGTCTCGGAGCTACTTGCCCAGCGTTCACACCCCACGCCTACTTCCAGCTCCTCAACATACTCAGCCAAGGCTGGGTTTTAAACATTTGGCTGTCGGCAGCGCTTTTTGTCGAGGTGATTCCTGCCGGAATAACAACATCGTGACGTCCTGCCGGAATAACAACATCGTGACGTCCTGCCGGAATAACAACATTGTGACGTCCTGCCGGAATAACAACACCGTGACGTCCTGCCGGAATAACAACATCCTGACATCCTGCCCGAATAACAACATCATGACGTCCTGCCGGAATAACAACATCGTGACGTCCTGCCGGAATAACAACATCGTGACGTCCTGCCGGAATAACAACATCGTGACATCCTGCCGGAATAACAACATCGTCATGTCCTGCCGGAATAACAACATCCTGACATCCTGCCAGAATAACAACATCGTGACGTCCTGCCGGAATAACAACATCGTGACGTCCTGCCGGAATAACAACATCCTGACGTCCTGCCGGAATAACAACATCCTGATGTCCTGCCGGAATAACAACATCGTGACGTCCTGCCGGAATAACAACATCGTGATGCCCTGCCGGAATAACAACATCCTGATGTCCTGCCGGAATAACATCGTGATGTCCTGCCGGAATAACAACATCCTGACGTCCTGCCAGAATAACAACATCGTGACGTCCTGCCGGAATAACAACATCGTGACGTCCTGTCGGAATAACATCGTGACGTCCTGCCGGAATAACAACATCGTGATGTCCTGCCGGAATAACAACATCGTGACGTCCTGCTGAAATAACAACATCGTGACGTCCTGCCGGAATAATATCGTGACGGCCTGCCGGAATAACAACATCATGATGTCCTGCCGGAATAACAACATCGTGACGTCCTGCCGGAATAACAACATCGTGGCATCCTGCCGGAATAACAACATCATGACGTCCTGCCGGAATAACAACATCCTGATGCCCTGCCAGAATAAGAACATCCTGACGTCCTGCCGGAATAACAACATCGTGACGTCTTGCCGGAATAACAACATCCTGACGTCCTGCCTGAATAAGAACATCCTGACGCCCGGCTGGAATAACAACATCCTGACATCCTGCTGGAATAACAACATCGTGACGTCCTGCCGGAATAACAACATCCTGACGTCCTGCCGGAATAACAACATTGTGACGTCCTGCCGGAATAACAACATCCTGACGTCCTGCCGGAATAAGAACATCCTGACGCCCGGCCGGAATAACAACATCCTGCCGTCCTGCCGGAATAACAACATCCTGACGTCCTGCAGGAATGACCTCAACAAAAACCGCTGCCGACAGCCAAAGGGTTAAAATATACTGTAGGGCTCAGCTTCACCTAACAACGCGTCGCTTATTAAAATTATTAAAACTTAATCAATATTTCTTTGAAAACATGCCAAAGAGGAGGCTAAAATCTGAGTGAAAACGTCACACACACACACACACACACACACACACACACACACACACACACACACACACACACACAAACAAACACACACAAACACACACACACACACACACACAAACAAACACACACACACACACACACACACACACACAAACACACACACATACACACATACACTCAACACACAAACACATACGCACACACACATACACACACACTCCAAAAACTAATCACGCAAACACAGACAACACAGAGATGGGCAGGATAGGACGCACACACAGATGGACAGACAGACACACGGACAGACAGACACACGGACAGACAGACAAACTTACGCAGGTCCTGGTATCTGCCCTTGGTAATATTCCGGCCCCGTAATACCCGGATATAGAGACAAGTACATGGTCTTTGGGATACCTGCAAAATAAACGGTGAATTACAAACTACCCAGTAAGCAACGGTGCCCCACCCCTTCCACTACCCTCTCCCCTCCCCCCTCCCCCTCCCCGTTCCAACTCTACTGTTGTTTTCTTAACCCATGTTAAGCCCTGACGCACTACAGCAGGAGATGGATCGACCATGATAATGCAAGGGTAGCGCCAGATTAGCTTGGCGCCTGTCGGCGCCAAGCTAATCTGGCACTACCCTTGAATTATCATGGTCGATCCATCTCCTGCAACAGGTACATAATCGTTAGTTAACGCCTCCAAAATTTGGGAAATACGTGCCCCGGGCTGAATGAGTGAAGTCTTTGCGTCCCAAGGTCGAAATCCCCAAATTTTGGAGTTGTCCCCTGAAGACTGTATTACGACTCAGGAGACAGATCGACCATGATAGCTCAAGGGTGTTGCCAGAATAGCACACGCACACACGAACAAACCCAACAAGCGGAGGCGCAGCCCCCCACCCCCACCCCACTCCACCCCAACCCCCCTTACCCCTGAAATTCCCGCTTTCAATATTTCGGCGATGAGAAGTTGCCAGAGGTCCTCAGACAAGCTTGGCACACCTACAAACCCTCCCTACCGCCCACCCCTCCACCACCCCCACCCCCACCCCCCCAGCACCACCCCACCCACCCCTCCCCCACCTCCAGTTTTTTTATTTTTCGGCTACTTTCGGGAAGGAGGAAGGTCTGTCACTCAACAAAAAGCCGGAAGGCGACCCCCACCCCAAACCCCCACCCCCACCGCCCTCCCCACCCACCCCACCGCCCCTCCCTTTGGGCGGTAACTGATACGCTCCTGGGTCACTAAATGGTTTAACTCAGAAGGTTTTTTTTTTTTCAATTGATACAGAAAAATCTTCAGCTCGGACTAACTTACCTCAAATATCTGGAACGGGTCAAACCTGAAGAAACAAAGAAAGAGAACGTTGTTAGATCAGTCACACTGACGTGCAGGTATATTGTTCAGTTCAGTCTCCGATACACTATTGCTGGAAGTCAATTTTCACAAAGCAGATAGGTGAGGCTAGCGCTGGCAGAATTGTATACAAACCAAGGGGAATCACAGCGCTGGACAGACAAACAGTTAGATCCCCTGCCCCCGCCTATCAGGCACCCAATCGCCAGCCCACAGAGAAATACGCAGGTATAGAACAAGACGATCATTGCCCCACACAGAGCTTGACAAAATGTTCCCATAGCAACGTTGGCCCCATACGCCTAGTCAAGCCAACGCACTCCTAACATGTTGTTGATTTTTTTTTCTTTACATCATATCTTGAGAAAATAAGACTCTTTGAGATTTCAGTATTAAAAACATATTGCTGAACCCATACAGCGCCGGCTGACACAGACTTGTTTCTGCAATCTTCGGTGACTCAAGACACACACCAAAAAAACTGCCCCAGCAACATGGATTCAAAATGGTGTCAGCAAGAGGCATAGATCCTCATGAGCCCCCGCAATTGCGGGGGCTCATGAGGATCTATACCTCTTGCAGTAGTGTGGTGTCCGTTTTTCTCTCGGCAGTGAAGGGGTTAAACCTTCACAAGTCTGCAGCAGGTCGCTTTTTTAACTGTTTTCAAACTCTCACCCCCTACTGCTTCTGCTGCCCCGGTTCATCCCTGGAGGCATGGCCGCGGTGCTGAATCACCCGCTGACTTGTTGTGAGAGTGTTCCAAGTCTGTGTCACCGAAACATTATTGACATCTGAAACAGACACAGAAGAGGGGAAAAAACATGGATTGAGATTAACAGACGTTGTTCGGAAATCAGAAATAAGTCAAATAAGTTGCGACGAAAACGCTGGAGTTAAAACCCGGATATACATGTGATATCGCATTGGAAGGCGCAAGCTAAAAATGATAATAATAAATAATAATCAAAATATTGCGCAGCGAAGGGCTAAGCGCTTTACAATGCAAACCAGAATCAGTGGCAAACATGACAAAACTAAGGACCCAACAAACAAACAAACAAAAGGACAGAAAACAAGTATCGTGCGGCCGATCCGTCTGCCGTGACTGGCACGTAGTCTTTGCAGACGTTTTAATATCTTCACTGCCGAGAAATAATCATCACCACGCTACCGCGAGAGGTATAGAGGGCTCATGAGGATCTATGCCTCTTGCTGACACCGTTTTGTAGCCATTGTTGATGGGACAGCTGGAGCTCTTTCGCGTTGGAGACGAAGTTTCAGACTACAATGAATGTCCGATCAGTGGTGGTGACGGGGTTAACCTTGTTCAGCATTGTTTATTTAACTCATTCTACCCCAGACACACCACCGCAAGATAACGATGGACCATGAAAGTTCAAGTGTGATGCCAGAATAGCTTGGCGCCTACAGGCGCCAAGCTATTCTGGCATCACCCTTGAACTATCATGGTCGATCTGTGTCCTGCACTGCAATGCAGTCTTGAGAGGACAGGGGCAAAATGTAAGGACTTTGGTGTTAGGGTAGAACGAGTTAAGAGGTGATGGTTGATTCACAGTGCGTGCGTGTGTATGTGTGTGTGTGTGTGTTTGTTTGTATGTGTGTGTGCGTGCGCGTGCGTGTGTGTGTGTGTGTGTGTGTGTGTGTGTCTGTGTGTGTGTGTGTCTGAGTGTGCGTGTGGGCGTGTGTGGGCGCGTGCATGTGTGCGTGCGTGTGTGTGTCAATGTGTGTGTGTACGTGCGTGTGCGTTCGTGCGTGTGTGTATGTGTGTGTGTGTGTGTGTGTGCGCGCGCGCGCGAGCGTGTGAGTGCGTGTGTGTGCACGCGCGCGCGCGCGTGATAAAGCGCAATTGCTTGTCTCGACAATGTACGTCTTTGTTAATAGACACTGTCAAACAGTCGGAAGCGGTAGCCCCCACTCACCCCAACACCCACCCCCACCCCCCAACCCTCTCCAACCCTCACCACCAACACCACCACCACCTTTCCTCTCCATTTCCTATCCTCGTCGAGGACCCCCTTACCCCAGGGCTTAACAATCGCTTGACACAATTCGGCATCTTTCCTGTGTGCACGAAAGCTGGCAGTTATGGCCTTGACCTTCACCCTTTGGCTGTCGGTAGCGTTTTTTGTCGCAATGATTCCGGCAGGAATCATCGCGACAAAAAGCGCCACCGACTGCCAAAGGGTTAACCTTGAGGCAAGTTACAATGGAGGATGACTTAACCCCTTTGCGCACGCGGCAGACGCCGGTGCCGTGAACGGTAAAACCGTCTCAAGTTATCACAATGCTATTCGAATTCTTGAGTCGGGTTACCGCATTCTCCGTCTTTAACCCTTTGGGTGTCGGTAGCGGTTTTAGTCGCGGTGATTCCTACAGGACGACAGGGTGGTATTCCTACAGGAATCATCGCGACAAAAACCGCTACCGACACGCAAAGGGTTTATGTGCCTCTGAGTGAGTCACTGAATGGAAAGCGCAGCAACTGACATGAACTTGAACTCTGCGATAGACTAGCACGGACCTATGCAAGCCATACGACCGTCTGCTGTACTGGAACAGTGTGGGTTTGTTTGTTTGGTTTTGTTTTCTTAAGGCGTTGGGACACGTCGCTCTCCATCCCCCCTCCCCCTCTCCCCCTCCCATCTCCTTTAACCCATTACATCCTGAAGCTGATCGTTTACCACCAATAAAAATGCTTATTGTCGTATGAAGGCTACATGAGTTACAGATCAATCGTGAAAGTTCAAAGTTGGTGCCAGAATAGCTTGGCGCCTCAGGCGCCAGTCAAATATATTTCAAACAGTGGGTGTATCAGGATGAAAAGAGTTAATGAAATAGTGCTAGAGCTAGTGAAAAGCGCAGTGGACAGAATCATTTCAGCACTTCAACGCATGTGTTTATTCTCCTTGAGGCATTAAATAATCATACTTGCACTAAGACGAAATGTACGTAATATTTCAGTTCTAGGCTTTGGGGGGAGGGGGGGGGGGGTGCAGGCATGATATCAGCGATACCTTACGCCAAAATGGTCAGCAAAAACACAACAAGTAAAAAAAAAATAGGAGAAAGGTGCGGGGGGAGGGGGGGGGGGGGGGAGGCATTGGGCATTGTAATCAAGTCGTAGGACTAATCGGTAGGCCTATCGACTAACAACGAAAATATTTTCTTTGCCTAAAACTATGGATACGTAGGGCTATCGATACGCACCCCTCCCTCCTCCCCACATGAAGAACAAGATCCTCAGCTTTAAAGCGGCCTGTTCCAGCCAGTAAAGAGGTAATAGATGGCAATATCTCTTATATCAATGTTCTTAACCCATGCAGCCCTGACGCCCTACAGCAGGAGATGGGTCGACCATGATAATTCAAGGGCAGTGCCAGATTAGCTTGGCGCCGACAGGCGCCAAGCTAATCTGGCACTGCCCTTGAATTATCATGGTCGATCCATCTCCTGCATCCAGTGCATAGTCGTTAGATGACACCTCCCAAATTTGTGAAATACGGCCGTCGGGCTGAATGAGTCAAATATGTGTTACAATAAAGCTGGACAAAAGAGCCAAGTCAAATTATGATGATCGGATGTCGTAAAATAAAGGGCCTTTCTGCTCTTCTTCAAGTGTGTACGCAGGAGAGTTCCTTCCGTCACAATCAAAAGGCAGCGGAAAATCTCTGGCACGCGTGCTTACCCGAATGGATTATGAAAAGAAGGGTAGAAGGGTCGCAGATAAGGCAATACAAGCATTGATTACGAGTTGTGCCGGCGAAATTTGGCAATCAAAGCCTGGCACCAGGCAGACCGGCTTTGCGCGAATTTGATAATTAATAATAATAATTACGGTATTTATAACACGCTTATCTTATAATAATTATAACTCTAAGCGCGCACTCACAACTCACGCACGCATGCGCACGCTTAGACAACGGCTCGCGTACCACAAAAAGTGAAATACATTACGACAGTCGACTTGGGGTGGGGAGTGTGGTGATATAGTGCTAGAACTGTTGAAAGATGTGAGTTTTGAGGGCGGACTGGAAGGAGGAGAGAGAGTGTTTCTGACGGAGAGAGAGTGGGAGAGTGTTCCAGGTGGATGGACCGTATACAGAGAAGGAGCGGGGGCCGAAAGTGCTGAGTTTGATGTGGGGATGTGGAGGCGGAGAGGGTCGGAGGCGGAACGGAGGGAGCGGGGAGGAGTGTAGGGGTGAAGTAAGTTGGAGAGATAGGCAGGAGCGCAGTTGTTCAGGGATTTGTAGCAGAGAGACAGAATCTTGATCCGTTCATCCCTGGCACCGACACTACAACAATATGTGAATGTTCGGGGTGACCATGATAGTTCAAAGATGGTGCCAGAATAGCTTTGGCGCCTGCTTGATGTCCCTGTTTTATGTATATTTTGTACTTAGTTAGTCGAAGTTGTAGCAACGGCAAGTACGAAAAATGACATAGTCACTGACTGTGTTAATATCTTCACCGTTGTAAAATAAAGATTCATTGATTCATGGTCGATCTGTCTCTTAGATTGTCATGCAGTCTTCAACGCAAAACTCCCAAGTTTGAGAATTGCGATCTAAGGGCTTAACGTGTTAATATAAAGTCTTTACTTTTACACCAGAGAAGATCAGCAACGTCAGACTCTGGGAGAGAACAGAGCAGATAACAGCAGAGAATGAAATTGGGCGAAGAAGATGGGGATGGATTGGTCACAGTCTGAGAAAGCCAGTTTCCAGTATCACTAGGCAGGCATTGTCATGGAACCCTCAGGGAAAGAGAAAAAGGGGCAGGCCGAGAAACTCCTGGCGTCGAGACCTTCAAGCAGACATCAAGAGACTGGGAACCATCTGGAGTAAAATCGAAGGAGTCGCTGGAGGTCTCTCGTCGACGGCCTATACCCTGGGAGGGGTGACAGGCGTAAGTAAGTAAGTAAGTTTAATTTTACACGTGTGCGACACATGGGGTACCTGGATCTGAGTGGGGATGGGGGTGGGGCGCGGCAAAAAGTCACCGGAGTGGGTGTTTTCCATCATAACGTTCTTTTACGCAACGGTATACAGATATAGTCTGCATACGCCCTGAAATTACAAACTATGATTGAGTCACGAAAAACCAACACACAGAAACAGCGTGGCTCTATCAACACGCGTTTTCTGTTACAGCACGCCGAATATTCTATGAATTTAACCAAGAAAAACTTACTTCTAATTGAATTGAACCCTCTCCTTTCAGATGGGACAAAATTCATCAATTGCAAATGTTTAGATTTGTATAGCTGCCGTAGCGGTTCTCGTTTACATGCGGCGGGCGGGGAGGTTTGGGTTCATTGAAAATTCAATGTATGGGAAAATGCGTAGTTTATTTCTCACGTTGGGGTAGCGTTTTTCTGTCGAGATAATGCTGAGGTTGTGTTTACGCCGAAAGACTCCCTACAACAGCTGAACTGAACTGAACTGAAACTATTTTGTAAGGATGAAGACAGTAGGCACGCAGGCCTTTCTACATATCTGTCCTTAATAACATTTTAAATATAACATCAGAAAAGTCAACGAGACAATACAATTAATATTAAAAAATAATAATGATAATAATAATAATAATAATAATAATAATAATAATAATAATGATAATAATAATAAAATGAAAGACACACAGACACAAATTCAGTCAGATGTAAGGCAGCACAAGGGTAACACATGATGTCTGTTACTCGAGTGATGTGTTACAATCACGCACACGCACACACACACACACACACACACACACACACACACACACACACACACACGCGCGCGCGCGCGCGCGCGTACAACACATACATTAGATTTAGAGATAAAGTTAAAAGTGATCATACATTATGGACAGAATAATAAATTAACTCTAAGATTCAACTAAAAAACTGAAAGAGTAAAGTTAAAACTTCAAAAGTAAACTACTGAACACTATCAACTGTAAACTGTATTGAGCATAACCTAACAAGTGTAATTGAAAATATCACACACACACACACACACACACACACACACACACACACACACACACACACACACACACACACACACACACACACTAAGAATGAGTGACACATGTGGACTAACTATGGCTGTCCTGAATCAAAAGCTTTCACAATTAGTCCACGTGTCTCGATACATGTGACGTCCGCGTTCGCTACTCTAGTGAACTCGACACATCTCTGAGAGGCATAGATCATCGTGAGCTCTACTGCAGGGGTTCGTGAGGAATAATGCCCCTCGCTGGTCCAGTTTAGACCTGTGTCATTTCCTAAGGCCGCCAAGGTAGATAATGTTTTTTGAATGCACACTGGTGCAATGGGTGACAGTCCCTGTTTGATCAGAGTCTTTGTGTGCAAGACTTTATGATTCAAAAATAATAAATAAATTGTGTTGTACCCGTCTTTTCTAAGCGTGTTTCTTTCTCCGTTGGGTACTTCTTTGCATATTACACGCTTGGCAGTCACCTTTTTGGTCTGGATTGAAGACTTTATGAGACTCGTACAACGTGGGCCAACTACGCCCTTAGCTCTGCACGTAGTGGAAAGGTTTCGTTTGAGACGAACGGTTACCGACAACGAACTAGAGCGAAAAACACGGTTAACTCATTCAGCCCGGCGCACGCACGTATTTCCCAAATTTTGGACTGAAGCGTCATCTTACGACTTAGCACCTGTTGCAGAAGCTGGATTATCGGCGCCAAGCTAATCTGGCACTACCCTTGAATTATCATGGTCGATCCATCCCCTGCTGTAGTACGTCAGGACTGAATGGGTTAATAGCCGGTTTGAACCATAAGCTCAGACAACGCCCCCAAACTCTCTCTCTCTCAAGTCTCTCTCTCTCTCTCTCTCTCTCTCTCTCTCTCTCTCTCTCTCTCTCTCTCTCTCTCTCTCTCTCTCTGATTTCGCTCTCGTTTGTTGTTGCGCGTCGTCCGTAGCAAACGAAACCTTACTAGTGACAGCGCCATTGGCACAGTGATCATGCAGCGTGCGCACAAAACCGCGCAGTTTAGTTCAGTTTGCTCACGATGGTGATTGTGATTGGTACAATGACACCACGTATGCACAAAATGCGCAGTTCAGTTCAGTTGGCTCACGATGGGATTTCTTGTTCTCGGGAAGGCCCATACGCGCTCCATCCCCAAACCCGGTCAGAAGTCCTCCCAGAGTTCCCCCCCCCCCCCAAATTGTTGGTATATCGGTCCGGTTTACAGCGGACCTCTCATGTCCTTTCATATCTCCCGTATATTTTTAAATCTTGCACAATGCCCGCTTCCGTTTCTAAACGCCTCTGCTCCAGATCCCTGGGCGCAACGCTAATCTGGCACTAACCTTGAACAGTCATGGCTGCTCCATCTCCTAAAGTACATGCACAGTTTTTGAAGACCCCCCCCCCCCCTCCCCCCAACCTTGACACAGTCGTCATGAATCGCTAGTTGGTTGGTTTAACATTCACCGCACCGAAGTGATCATGGACGGCCCTGACGGGCGGGTTTATGGGGGACAGGGAAATCTATTGCCTATGGCCGAGAATGACCTGAACACTGATCAATTCAGTCGCACTGCAACTGTGCCACTTTGATTTATTAGGACCTTTCAACGGACATGCTATGGAACAAGCCCGTCTTTTTTCCCTGGATTGCGAGTCCACCTACTGAGGCCGGGACGGGGACTCGAACCACGACCCGGCGATTCCCTTCGCTTAACCCGCCTGAGCTATTTCGGACTCGTGCAGAAATCGCAAGTTGAGAGTGGGCTCAGAGATTTAATTCCACAATGCAGACTTGTCAGCTAAACGCAGCTCACTTTAAGTAGCAGGAGACAGGTCGACGAAGATCCGCCTCAGCATCCAGGCACTAAGTTTACCATTGACGTCTTACCCCCCCCCCCCCATCCCTCCCCCTGCACACACAGCTATCACAACCGATCCATCCGCCTTAGCAAAGAAAATAATGTTAATCGACACAATGTGATGTAAGCTACACCTGACCTTGTTAAACGCGGCAACATTCCGCTGCAGATTGTGACATTAACCCATTCAACCCCGTCACGCCACGGGCAAGACATGGATCGAGCGTGATAGTTCAAGGGTTGTGCCAGAATAGCTTGGCGCCCATGGGCGCCAAGCTATTCTGGCACAACCCTTGAACTATCACGCTCGATAGCGGATATCGGCCCTGGAGCAGGATGTGTTACGTTGACTAGTACGCTCAGACTGACCAACACTTAGCGTGTTTTGTCAATTTGTACAAGTGTAGTGCCCACAAGCCTAGGGCACCCACAACTTGTACTAAGTGTGTAGGTCGGCGGTAGTCCGTTCATCTGTTAATCCGTTCATTCGTTGCCAAAAGAATCCTGCAAGGCACTGTGCAAGGAGGACGGAAGGAGAGGCAGACAGAGGAAAAGATGGGAGGACAATATCTCAGAGTGGACAGGACTGAAGCTGGGCGGTACGCTGAGAATGGCAGAGAACAGAGAGGAATGGAGGGAGCTGGTTGCCAAGTCATCAGTGGTGCCCCAAAGGTCGGCAAGACTACGGGATATAGATAGATAGATAGAATTCGTTCATTCTCGAATAAAAATTCATCACCACCCAGATGCAAGAGGTATAGATCCTCATGAGCCCCCGCAGTCGCGGGGGCTCATGAGGATCTATGCCTCCTGCAGTTGGATCGTGTTCACTGACGTTTTCTCGGCAGGTGAGCGGACCGACAACCAACCAACCTCACGCGTATTGGCTTCCTGGTCATGTGGCCTCTGGCGCGCTTCCTGTGCGTGTCCTGCTCGCAGTGATCAGCCAATGACGGCTCATCGGCACTTACTCTCAAGCGGCAACAGTTGTAGTTAAGTTCCTTATTAAGTTCCTTATTAAGTTGCTTGTTATAAAATCATTGAAAATGCAGAGGCCCAGTGCACCTCTTTTGGTTCAAGGGCTGCATTAACCCTTTCTGGCTGACCGCTACCTACAGGCAAAGGGTTTAACGAAAACTAGGGCGAGCAAGGGACACAGATCTTCGTGCGCACCTGCCAGCGTGGATGAGGGTCTCTACGTCTAGCCGCCGGCTGAGTGGCGTTCGCGTTTTTTCGACCGTAAAGGGGTTAGACCTCTTAACGTTCGAGAGGTGCCGCATCCGGATATGCGCCTCAATGATGCGCATCCGGGTGCGACCCGTCCCGAAGGAGTTAAATCTGCAGGAAGTATATTATCCTCGCGGAACTTACGCGCTGAACGTCGCCAGTGCAATGGCCGTGTACGTGACTCGTATAGCCTCGACGCACTACAGAGGAAGATGGCTCGAGCATGATAATTCAAGGGTAGTGCCAGATTAGCTGGGCGCCTAACGGCGCCAAGCTAATCTGGCACTACCCTTGAACTATCATGGCCGATCGGTCTCCTGGATTGGTTGGTTGGTTAGTTCGGGGTTTAACGTCCACGGCACCGAAGTGATAATGGACGGCCCTGACGGGCGGGTCATGGGGGGGACAGGGGAAATCTATTGCCTATGGAGTACGACCTGAACACTCATCAATTCAGGCGCACTGCAACTGTGCCAGATTGATTTACCAGGACCTTTCAACGGACATGCTAGTGAACAAGCCCGTATTTTTTTTCTCCCTGGACTGTGAGTCCACCTACCGGGGCCGGGACGGGGATTGGAACCCACGACCCGGCGATTCCCTTCGCCCTCTTGCTCCGACGCTTAACCGCCTGCGCTATTTCGGGCTCTCAAAACGTTTCCCAAACGGGGAAACGAACCCCGGCCGTCGCGGTGAGAGCGCCTGACTTGTAATGCAGTCTTCAGAGGACAACTCCAAAATTACGGAAAGTCGGCCTTAGGGTACAAAGGGTTAAGCGAATCTTTTCTCGTATGACACAGAAAATACTTCTTACCATCCCGCTGCCCCCCCCCCTCCCCCCCCTCCCCCCCCCCCTTACTAAAAAAACAACAAACAAACAGTTACCGTTTGGGGCAGTCCGTGGCGCAGTGGTTAAGGCGCCTGCCACCAATGCTAAAGGTGCGAGGTTCGATGCCGGGTTTCGGCGTTGGATTTTTCCTCCTCTAGTAAGTGTCACCGTTAATTCGGGCGGACCGTCGGGGGTTCTTTCTCCGGGTACACCGGTTCTTCGACCTCCTCCACGTTGGTACCGGTTTCAGGCCACTTTATAAATTTCAAATACAAGCGATCAAAATTTCCGTAACCTCAGTAGCTGAGCTGACCCTTCGCACCACGTGAATGTCCTGTGTCTGTCTTGCACTGTGTTTGACTTCAGAGTGAATGCGTGTGTGTCACGTGAGCGTGCGTGTTGGGTTCAGTTCGCGGCGCTTTGAGCCCAGTCGCCGAATTGGGAAAAAGCGCCTATATAATAACCGGTATTATTATTATTATTATTGTAAGAAACATATCCCTATTAAAGTACCATTGCGCGTAAATCTGGAGACACATTTCAGCACCATTTCTGTTCGTTATGCCTTCTCGACACACATAATGAACTTTAACAGCAGTTTGGACACGCAGCAAAAGCGCACGAGCAATCGCACTTATGTATTCTGCGCAGTCGTTAGCGTGTCAATCTATTTTTAGCGTATTTCTCGTACTAATATCGTTGTATTTAGCTTACTTGATATTATGACAGTGTCTATATGAACCATAACTAGACCTGTACGTAGCGTTTCGTAACCATCTGTTACAGAAGCGTATATTTGAACAGTTACGGCGGTAGTGGGCCTTTAACCACGGCAACCTACACAGAGTCGTGCATTCTGCCCAAATAGAATATCCTTCTTCGTAAAAAAAATTAATAAAAAAATATTTAAAAATAAATTTTTAAAAAAGGACGATAATTCTTTGCTGGACTGAGCTTGCCACAGTACCAACTAACAAATAAACCCGTGAACTCGCTAAGCTCATCTTTCCATTGATACTCCAGCGCGGCAGTACTGAGGTAGCTATGCGTTCAGTCTAAAACGACATGATACCGAATGACTTAAGTCATTCTACCCCAGACACACACCACAGGAAGATACGGATCGACCATGATAGTTCAAGGGTGATGCCAGAATAGCTTGGCGCCTATGGGCGCCAAGCTATTCTGGCATCACCCTTGAACTATCATGGTCGATCTGTGTCCTGCACTGCAATGCAGTCTTCAGAGGACGACGGCAGAATGTAAAGAAATCGGTGTTGGGGCGGTCCGTGGCGCAGTGGTTAAGGCGCCTGCCACCAATGCCAACGGTGCGTGGTTCGATACCGGGTTCCGGCGTTGGACTTTTCTCCTCTGGTAAGTGTCACCGTTAATTCGGGCGGACCGTCGGGGGTTCTTTCTCCGGGTACTCCGGTTCTTCCACCCCCCCCCCCCCCATCCCCCCACCCCCCACACTTCGGTACCGGTCTCAGGCCACTTTACAAATTTCAAATACAAGCGATCAAAAATCTCTGTAACTTCAGTAGCTGACTGGCCCTTCGTTTGTCTTGTACTGTGTTTGTCTTAAATGGCGTAAATCCGTGTCTGTTTCGTGAGTGTGTGTGTTGGGTTTCAGGCGCGGCGCTTTGAGTCGATTTCCCCAAAATTGAGAAAAAGCGCCTATATAATAACGGTATTATTATTTTGTATTATGTTGGGGGTAGAATGCGTGAACTAAGATACTTGTATCTACGCTGGCCAGCCAGACGGGGCCAAACCACTTGAGCAAATCCGGCCTCGCGTACTTCAAGTCGATGGGACTGCCGAGAAGAGGTGATCACGACCCAAATGCAAGAGACATAGATCCTCATGAGCCCCCTCCCGACTGGAGGGGGCTCATGAGGATCTATGCCTGTTGCTGACTCTACATTAGTTCTGCCGTCCTTGCACAGCTGGGTCTCTTTGTTTTTGAACGAACAATCTCAACGGTTGTGTAGACTTTCAGTCTATGCGACTGTCACGGGCCAGCCTACTAAACAAGCCTACGTGTCAGGGTCGGTGATTTTGGACCTTACCTTCAAGAGGGTAAGTCCTATGTCACAGACCCGCACGCAAATATTTACACAAGTATTTCGTTTCGTTATGAAATTTTAGCAATGCCTGCACACTTCAGAAGAGACGGAACGTTTTGCCGAAGCGAGTGACAGTTACTCTAAAATATTGTCGACTCCGCTTATAATAGGCTCGGATGGAACACAATTCGGATACAGCGACACTTTTTCAGAGTGTCCTGACTACACTTTATGTATAACACACTTTGGGTATAACAGAATGAACAAAGTGTGTCCACTGGCGATTCTTTGAATATCTAGTTGACTGCGGATTCTTATAGGAGTTATGACATTTATACCATATGCACGTTTGTTCTGAAAAGGGGGAACGATCCGCTATGATTATTCAAGGGTAGTGCCAGATTAGCTTGGCGCCTTGCCAGGCGCCAAGCTAATCTGGCGCTACCCTTGAAATATCACCGTCGAATCCATCTTTGGTGACTTCTTCTCTTGAGGTCGTGTAAGCCATTGAGTCACGTTTGGTTTGGTTCGCTGAAGATGGCGTCTGCGCTGAGAAGGCCCATGAGCGTTGCAACCCCGGCACTCCCTCAGAAATCGTCCCAGAGTTCCTTTCCATCTTATACCCGCTGGCCATCTACTGGTTATGTTTGATAATGACAGTACAGAAATCTCGCCAAATGCACCCAGCAATATTTGTTTTAACGACTTCATTGTCCCGCGACTGAGGGAAATTTTGTGCTGCTTTTTCATGGCAAGGCACCAAGCCTGTAGTAGTAGTAGTAGTAGTAGTAGTAGTTTCACGTGTACTGTTAAAGCGCCCTACCGCAGGCAGTAAAGGGTTAATAGGTGGTTATGTCTCCTTCAGAAATGTTCTCAGTCGGTATCTTTCAAAGTACAATAATGCTGCACAAAAAGGCTAATATGAATTATTAAATTATGAAACGACGAATCTCGTACAATGAAAGACTTTTCTGCGCTTCTCCTACTTTGCACGCAGGAGAGCTCTTTCCGTTACGCTCAAAAGGCAGGGCGAAAAAACTTCTGGTACGCGTGCCTACTCACATGGACTGTGAAAAAAAAGGGTAGAGAAATCTTAGTCCAGACAATGCAATATTGATAACCCGCTGTGTCGGCGAAATTTAGCAGTCTATAACCCTTGCCATGGATCGGCCGAATCGCTTTAACGCAGTCGAGACGTGCCGCCTCCGGATACGCGGCTTAAGCCGCGTATCCGGAGGCGGCACGTCTCGAGTGAGTGAAACCGATTGTGTAGGAGACACCAGAGACACAGAAAAAAAAAAAATGTCTTCGTCTCTGGAGAGACACACACTGACCAAGTCCGATAAACAGACCTACACTGTCAGTACATTGACCCATCACCCCAGCTACAAAGGCGTGCAGCTGACAGTTCAAACCCGGCAGCCAAAAGACACTTTGAGCAGTGCGCGGGCCCACGGCGGCCGACGCTGGTCCGAGGGTATTTTGTTTGCTGGGAACCGGGAGGGTAGGTACGCCTTTGGTCCTTCTTTAATCCCAGTGATCCACGCTGTCGCCGCCCAGCTCCGCAAACACGCCACCCGGAATTTAGCGCCAGGTCAGCAAGCTTTGCGGTTGCTGAGCAAAAGGGTTAAGTACCTAATAATATGTGTGTGCTGGTCTGTGATTTTGGGCCTTACGGCTTTCAGCCGTAAGGCTCAAAATCACAGGCCAGCACGCATTCATAAAAACGCCGTGCATTCCCCCAGTCACGCCATGGACTTTTCTAAAGAGTGGTACTGCTGTAGGCGTGGGGGGGGGGGGGGGGGGGGGGGTCCACCATACAGCATACTGCTCCGTGGTGGTGATGGGCTTTGGCGCTAATGGTAGTTAATATTCGCCTGTACTACGGGTTATCAATGTTGGCTTGCCTCAGCCAACACTTTTCTACCCTTCTTTTCACAAGCCATGTGAGCAGACACACGTATTAGAGGCCGTTTTTCCCTGCCTTTTGAGCGTAGACTGAATTGAATTGAATGAAAAACTTTATTGTCCATTAAACAACAAGCGTAACACGGAGAAGAAAAAAATTAGCTCACAGAAACATAAAACACACAAGCAAGACATAATGGGTTAACTCTTTCTACCCCAGACACACCACAGCAAGATATGGATCGACCATGGTAGTTCAAGGGTGATGCCAGAATAGCTTGGCGCCTGTGGGCGCCAAGCTATTCTGGCATCACCCTTGAACTATCATGGTCGATCTGTGTCCTGCACTGCAAAGCAGTCTTCAGAGGACAAAGCAAAATTGGGGGATTTCGGTCTTGGGGTAGAATGAGTTAAACTAAGATAATACTAATACATGTTGTGGATTTGGCAACGGCAACTGCAATGATACACGCACACACACACACGCACACACACACACACACACACACACACACACACACACACACACACACACACACACACACACACACACACACACACACACACACACGAAGGAACTCTCCTGCTACAACAAAGAAGAAGAGCAGAACAGTCCTTCATTTTACAACATTCAAACGTCATAATTTAAGTTAGCTTTTTCAAACGTCATAATTTAAGTTAGCTCTTTCAAACGTCATAATTTAAGTTAGCTCTTACAAACGTCATAATTTAAGTT
The DNA here is from genome assembly GCA_036245525.1 of Semisulcospira habei. Classification (NCBI taxonomy): domain Eukaryota; kingdom Metazoa; phylum Mollusca; class Gastropoda; family Semisulcospiridae; genus Semisulcospira; species Semisulcospira habei. The sequence continues at coordinate 214,354,526 of BTPG01000004.1, read as the reverse complement.
AGCTCTTTTGTCCAGCGTTAGGGTAAGAATTTAGACATACTGAGAACACTGATACAGGAGACATTGCGATTTATTAACCCATGACTGCATTTAGTAGGTCTGATTAACCCATGGCTGCCTGGAGTAGGTCTGTTTAACCCATTCGAACGTATCGCATCTGGAAACGTGGCATAACGCTTTATGATAATAATATAATAATAAGAATAAATAAGTATAACAATAAATAAGTATATAATAAATAAGTATAATAATGATTAAGTATAATAATAAATAAGTATAATAATAAATAAGTATAATAAATAAGTATATAATAAATAAGTATAATAATGATTAAGTATAATAATAAATAAGTATAATAATCAATAAGTATATAATAAATAAGTATAATAATGATTAAGTATAATAATAAATAAGTATAATAATAAATAAGTATATAATAAATAAGTATAATAATGATTAAGTATAATAATGAACAAGCACTATCATAATAATGAATTTTGCCTCTTCTGTAAAAACTGCTTGTGGGAGAAGGATCGATGATGATACGTAAAGGGTAGTGCCAGATTAGCTTTAGTGCCTTTCTCAAACGCCGCTCTCAGGGGGAAAAAAACAGGACCACTTTTGGCTTGGAAATTTTGAAAAAGCTGAGTCCACAGGGATCAGTTGCTTGGGTGATCGTATTCCTGCGGTTGGTTGGTTCGTTCGGGGTTTAGCGTCCACGGCACCGAGGTGATCATGGACGGCCCTGACGGGCGGGTTATGGGGGGACAGGGAAATCTATTGCCTATGGAGTACGACCTGAACACTGATCAACTCAGGCGCACTCCAACTGTGCCACTTTGATTTACCAGGACCTTTCAACGAACATGCTATTGAACAAATCCGTTTTCCCCCCTGGATTGTGAGTCCAGCTACCGGGGCCGGGACGGGATTCGAACCCACGACCCCGGCGATTCCCTTCGCTCTCCTGCTCCGACGTTTAACCGCCTGAGCTATTTCGGACTATAGGTATTCCTGCGACAGCAACGTGTTCCGATATTGCATGAGTGAGCTTAGTCCTGCGCCAGCCACTAAGCAAGGTGCTCCGCTATAGCGGAGCACCTTGCTTAGTGGCTGGCGCAGGACTAAGCTCACTAATGCAATTGGCCCCTGGTGACTAAATTGCTATTTTTTTTTTTTTAAGTTGACTGTTTTCATACAAGAAGAGTGTACACCATGAACTATCTTTTGCTGCCTAGTATCGTTACTAAACCATTTCCAGTCCGCTGGACGCATCAGAAATCCAGACCAATCAGGCGAATGCAGAACGTGACCAAAACGAAAACGCGTGCAAAGGAAAACTGACAAACAAACAAAAAGAAAAACGAAATGGGCTTAGAAAGGACAAATACAACACAGTTTCAAAAATGTAAATTAAATTAAATTTTCGAAAATGTTATACTGGTGTTGTTCTTGTCGTTTTCTTTCGTTTTTATGTTTGTTTGTTTGTTTGTTTGTTTTTGTTTGTTTGTTTTTGTTCGTTTCTTTTTGTTTTTGTTGTGTTTTGGGTTGTGTTTTGTTTTTGTTTTTTCTGTGTTTGTTTGTTGTGTTTGTTTGGGGATTTTGTTTGTTTCTTTTCATGTTTTTTTTTTGTTGTTGTTGTTGTTTGTTTGGTTGGGGTGTTTGTTTTTTTAGGTTTTTTTTTTTTGGGGGGGATGCTGTGATTGTTTGTTTGTTTGTTTGTTTGTTTGTTTGTTTGTTGAGGGACGGGGGGGGGGGGGGGAGGGTTGGTTAGGGGGGACGGGAGAGGGGAGTGGTGGTGTTTCGTTGAAGAAAGTACAAGTAGCGCAAAGTTCGTGTCATGAACATTTCACAAACGAGAGATATTCCACTTCCGTACTGTAAGCCATCCGTATCTCAGGTGTGTTGTTGAAAACTATGTATAGGGTGGGCAGCAGATAATATGCCGGTGATTATGCAAAATCGCACCAGGCTGTTGACAGCTGTTGGGCTATTTTCAGGCATTTCTTCCACGTGACATCATCGCTTTGCACGAAGTGACACGGACATACACCAAGGCGTTAAAATCCTTCACCACCGGAACAAAAATGCAAACACCCCACGACTGCAAGACGCACAGAACCCCATGAGCCCCCGCAATGCGGGGGCTCATGGGGTTCTCTGCCTCTTGCTGGTCCTGTACAAACACGCATTAATGCACTTTTCTCTGTATTCCACGCATTAATGCACTTTTCTCTGTATTCCACGCATTATGCACTTTTCTCTGTATTCCACGCATTAATGCACTTTTCTCTGTATTCCACGCATTAATGCACTACTCTGTGTATTCCACGCATTAATACACTTTTCTCTGTATTCCAACGCATTAATGCACTTTTCTCTGTATTCCACGCATTAATGCACTTTTCTCTGTATTCCACGCATTAATGCACTTTTCTTTGTATTCCACGCAATAATGCACTATTCTCTGTATTCCACGCAATAATGCACTATTCTCTGTATTCCACGCATTCTCTGTATTGAATCGGTCCTGCTTTCATAATCCAGACCAAAAGGTGACTGCCAAGCGTATAAAATGCAACGAAGAGCCTAACGGAGTAAGAAACACGCTTAGAACAGCCAGCCATTTGCAATACAAGTTATTACTATTTCGGGCTAAACACTCTTCTTTTTCTTTTCAAAGTACACAATTTGCAACTTATCTTTTCGTGAAGGGAAGCAACTTAAGGTATGACGTGAAACGATAGATGAAGAACCCTAAGTCGTAATGATTGCTTTCAAAGATATAATGTTGCTTTCACTGGCAGAGAAGGGTTTAAAGCCACAGAGCCAATGTAGCAAATGGTTAATGGATCGCAATATCTCCTCGATACGTGTTCTCAGCATGTCTTACAACAATGATACGTGTTCTCAGCATGCCTTGCAACAATGATGTACATAAGGTCTAATCTACATTACGAAGTGTAAATGTCAGGAAAATATAAAGACTTTTCTGCTCTTCTTCAAGTTTGCACGCAGAAGAGTTCCTTCCATTACAATCAAAATGCAGACATATAATGCTACAAAATAGTAAGGTACATTAACGTTTCTGATTGAATTACTAAAGTTCTCAGAATGGGTATAATAACGCTTATGTCCGTGACTAGCCATCCCATTCGCCTACAACATTGGTGTGACATCTAGCGCTCACAAAAAGTAAGAGCCGTCATACTTTCAGCTTGAATTACTAAAATGTCACCTTTTGGGTCTGATTAATGTTAAAACGTTTTGGGATATTTGAATAATTCAAGCTAAAAGTAATACGTCCTTTACTTTTTGTGAGCACTGTATGTCACACTAATGTTGTGAAATTGTTGGCCAGCAGGATGGATAATCACTGATACACCCATCGTTATACCGACTCTGAGGAATTTTAGTAATTCAAAAGAGGAATTTTAGTAATTCAAGCTGATAAGTTAATCTACCTTACTATTTGTGAGCAGTATGTGTCACTTTGGCCGAGGTTGGATCGACGCCAAGGTTGTGACTCAACAATTATCTAAGCAGAATAGGTTAACTCATTAGAGGCGAACTGCATCCGGATTATCCGGATGCAGTTCGTCTCGAATGAGTTAAATAGTCCGACATTGCTGATCTGACAAGCGAAAGCCGGGTGGAAATTTATCGATAGGTAGATTCCTCAGCCCACACAGTTCTTTGAGTGCAGATATTTTTGTTCAACGCTAATCTCTGAGATCAAGAAGGGATTGATATAGCGAGGGGTGGGAACAGGTTATTGGATTGATATGGTGGTGTGACGGTGAATCGACTGCGAAGGGCCGAACCTCTGTGCGAGGGAACGACAGAGGGCGCTTCACAAAGAGGGAGGAGGTGTGACCGGTTTAGGGGCCGGAAATAGCTTATTTTACTCTTTTTTTTTCTTCTTCTTTTTTTTTTTTTTTTTTTTTTTTGCTGGGTCACATTTGTGTACGTATAGCGAGAGGTGACAAAATGCGTATCGACTTTTTTCTTCAACCTCGTCACTGAGGAGAGAAAAAAAAATGATAAAAGGAAATATTAATCAATTGTGTTGTAACTGGCTTTTCTAAGCGTGTTTCTTTCTCCGTTGGGTTCTTCTCTGCGTATTACACGCTTGGCAGTCATCGGGGGCTCATGAGGATCTATGCCTCTTGCTGAAGTCACTTTGTGTCAACTACGTCCCTCGGCCGGCTGGGGTTGTTTGGCGTCGGATTAACGCTATACTGAGGCTAAATAGCTTCAAATTTGTACACTGCCACATGCAAGCTACATTATAGTACTTAAGGATATAGACCAATGGCTTTAGTTCAAGGGTGGTGTCAGAATAGCTTGGCGCCTAGAGGCGCCAAGCTATTCTGGCACTACCCTTGAACTATTTTAGTCAAACTTATTTCACACACTGGTGTATTCCGACTGATAAGGGTCAAGACAAATTTCTGAAACACAGTCTGCGAGCAGGAGTTCACCTCTCTCTCTCTGCCCACAAAAGCGGAACACCGCCCAACGGCATCAGCCTCCGCTGGGGTGGAGAGTTCGCCTTGCCCTGGCAGTTAAGGTTTAATGATCTCGGCCTCTCATTAAGAGGGTTGATGATCTTGACCACTCAGCAGAGGCGTTGTCGAGTCCTGTTCCGTTTTTCTCGGCATTCGAAAGGCGTTTGTTTTCAAACCGCCTGCCCTATGCGCAAACGGCCATCGGGCCGACGTCGGCCGCTGTTGGCCCGATGGCCGTTTGCGCATTGGGTATTCAGACTGTAAAAGACTTTGAAGCGTCCTAACCAGTTAGATACTGATGCCAGCCTGCACATGTAGTATTATCATTCACATTATACAGTAACCGTAGATGAGCAGAGTGGTAGAACAATGGTGAAATTGAATCTGTATTCAGTGAGTGGGTTTTGATAAAGTTCCTGGTTCTTCAAGAAGGCAGGATGACAAGCACCTAACATGAGTGCCTTCAAATTTGATAAAGGAAATCCTTAAAAACTAATAACGAACCACGGGCCCGCCTTAAGTAGCAAAATATCTCAATCCTTATGTAGCAAAATATCTCCGCCAATCTCTCTCTCTCAAATGTGATCGGATTATGCCAGGGACAGCTGGGTACAGAGTGTTTGTTTTAGGGGTTAGGTTTAAACTGTACCCTGTCTTGTTGGTGTAGCCTGTCTCAGGTTTTTTTTTTTCCTTCACAATCTTGTCATAAAAATGCATTGATAGTCACATGTGAACTAGTTTAACAGGACACAAAGTGTGAGGCTTGTTGTTGTCTACTTGGATTCTACTGCCATATCTAGTTGATCGGTGCTGGTTTTTGTTGCATTAGACAGATATCTGGACTGACATTACTGTGCCGCGCATTTTGGCTACGTTGACCTCATTTAGCATCCGACGCAGACGTCGTCTTTGATAGGACTGTGCATTTGCAAATGAGCAGCTTTCTGATGGAGCCAGAAATCTGAGTTTCTAGACAAAGTGTGACATTAAGCGGCTATTTCGAAAAGCTGCGTGAAAAGGGACCCACGGATTTGTTTCATTGTTATATCCACTGTGCCTGACGGTGAATCTGCACTTTGGAAAGTGAAACTAGTAAAAAAAAAAATATTAATGTGTGGACTGAATAGCGCCGGTTATAACGTACTCATTAGAGGCCGGAGTGGGACTGTATAGTGAAAAATTTCGATAACTCTTGGTTATCTAACTTGTATTTCTTCTTCTGTACAACGATCAGTCGTACAGACTTGTGAGAGAAAAGAATAATTGTTGACTATTGACTTTAAAAAAGGTCTTTTGTCGTCGTGTGTACACTGGTGTCTATATACAACGAACAATATGGCAAGTGCATCCACTGGCTCAGCCACTCAAGGACTGAAAGTCGGACATTTAAATGTGTATCATTTATGTCCGAAAGTACATGATGTTTCCCTGTTTCTGAACCAGCCGTCACATTTCCATCTCTTTGGTCTCACTGAATCTCGTCTGGACTCTCGAATCGCTGACGCATGTGTCAGTATTCCAAATTTTTCTCTTATTCGACGTGATGCAACTTCTCCTGGACATACTGGGCTGGCTGTTTATGTGCACATCACTGTTCAGCACAGGGTACGCAGACGTCTTGATCTTGAGACCAAGGAGGTGGAATGCGTATGGTTGGAAGTCAAGCTTCCTAACACGTCGCCACTGCTAGTTGGCTTTGTGTATAGGAATCCAGCATCCACCGCCGAGTGGTATGACGACTTTGTAGAGGTAATGGATAAAGTGAATGACACAGGCAGGGATATACTCATCCTCGGCGATTTTAACATTGGCATCTCAAAACCCCATTCGATGTGGCAATGTACAACAATGCTTTTTGGACTAAAACAGATGATTACCACTGCCACCAGAGTAACACACTCTTCGTCTACTTTGATAGACCACATCTATACTAACAACCCACAAGCTATCACTGAAACTGATGTCCCTTCACTAGCTGTCAGTGACCGCTTTCCCATCACCTGTACATGGTCATGTTATGTTCCTAAACAGAGCCGAACCCAACATTTATACATTACTTACAGATATTTTATAAAAATAGAGATAGTTTCCTTCATGACCTCAGTTTATTTATGTTCCATGAAGGTTACAATCACAATGACCCTGATGTAGCGCTCTCACTGTGGCTTGAGCTGTTCCTCGGAGTGCTAAATAAGCATGTCCCTTTAAAAAGGAAACGAGTCCGGTGCCGTGAGCCCCCCACCTGGATTACGGAGGAGATTAAACAAACCATGGAAGCCAGAAATCAAGCCAAGCGGGACAAAGATTGTATTGAGATCAAAAGGTTTACGAAACAGAGTCAAATATCTTATCCGGGAGGCACGAAAAGCACTGGTAGAGAAAACCATACGTGTCGGAAATCCGTCTTCAATATGCAAAGTTTTAAACTTACTAACCAACACTAGTAAAAATCATTCTGCAAATACGACTGCCAACCTTACAGCCGATGCTTTTAACGACCACTTCATTTTAGCCCCGAAATCTTTACTACATGCTGAAGGCTTGGATCAGGTAGAACATGTCGCATCGCAGAAGCTTACTGACTTTTGTAAGAAAAGACTGTCCGCGGGCGATGCTTTCAATGTCCCCTTCATCGCTGTACATGAAGTGGGCAGATGTATCTCTAGTCTCAAGAACAAAAATTCAGCTGGCATTGATGGTATCAATGGTTTTATCCGCGAACTTTCTCTTCCATACATTGTGGATAGCTTAACCTATATTTACAACCTATGTATTCAAAATAATATTTTTCCGGCGGCTTTCAAAAAATCTAAATTGGTGCCTATTCCCAAAACAAAAGACACATCTGATCCAAATATTGAGAAGCATGTACACAAACATCTTCTCGAATTCCTGGAAGAAAAGTCTCTCCTGAATAAATATCAGTCTGGTTTTCGCCATAAACATTCGTGTCACACTGCCTTGGTTCATATGATTGAAACTTGGCTGCTCAACATTAAAAGAAACAGAATGTCTGGTGCTGTCTTTCTACACCTAAAAAAAGCGTTCGACCTTATAAATCACGAAATTTTATTAGAGAAACTAGACTGCTACTTTAACAATAACAGCCCAGGGACACTCTCATTCTTTCGTTCATATATCATAGGGAGAATTGAAACTGTATACATTAATGATTTTCTTCTGAAAAGCGTGTTGATAATGGCGTGCCCCAGGGATCCATACTAGGATCGTTACTCTTCTGTTTGTTTATAAATGATCTTCCACTTCATATATTCAATCCAAATACTGAATGTGACATGTTTGCCGATGATATAACTCGTCGCGCTGGCGGGAAAACTGTACCTGAAATATCAAGCAATCTTCAGCTTAGTCTTCAGGAGGTCTCACTGTGGTGCAAAAATAATCAAATGCTTGTTAATCTATCTAAAACAAAAAGCTTGCTAATCACAACACGCCAAAAGCATCAGCTCCGCCCCCATTCACTTAGCCTCTCTTTTGATTCAGTTCCCATTGAGCAAGTCAAGGAATGTCGTCTCCTCGGAGTAATTGTTGACAAACGACTGTGCTGGTTGCCCCATCTAACACAACTAGGGAAACCATTATCAAAGAAAATATTTAACTGTCAAGTTCAAATCTGTCATTGATACTAAGACACGTGTGCTATTTTTCAACTCCTACATAAAACCTCACCGCATTGACTACGCATCTACTATTTGGGACGGCTGTAGTGAGGCTAACCTTAAGAGGATTAATTCTCTATACAAGCGCGCAGTTAAACTGATCTTCCCAATCCCCTCTCTAACTTTAGAGGAAAAGCTTCAGGCAACAGGGCTCCTTCCTTTACATCAACACCTTAAGTTAAATAAGTGTGTACTTATGCACAAAGCACTGAACGGGAAAGCCCCCGTCTACCTGACTAATCTTTGCACTGAGAGCGAAAGGGTTTACAGCACTTCGAGGAACAGTCTCGTCATTGAACGGCCCCTAATTGACTTGTTTAAATTGAGCTTTTCATACGCGGGTGCCTATTTATGGAACTCACTTCTCCCTCATATACAGCAAACGAGACATCTTCCATTGTTTAGGACGCAAACTTTTAAATACATCTCAGAGCAAAAGAAACGTAGATAATGTGTCCAAAAGAGCCATGTCAATGATTTCATTTTTTTAACGCATTGTTGTGGTCCTCCGTTTTGCACATGTTAGTTTTTATTATCTCTCTTCTCTGTAGTGTTCTGCCTGTTCACTATATTCCTTCACAAGAGTGGCTGTATCATAAGCGCGCAGTCGCTGTGTATAAACACTCACTTTACATCGCCCCCTCCGCCCCCCCCCCCCCCCGCTCCCCCGACCCTGTCAATTGGTGTGTGTGTGTGTGTGTGTGTGTGTGTATGTAACCTTCAGCGACTTGTGAACTTATATCGGAATGTAACACGAGTGACCTGTGGGTGTAGCCGCTTGTTTGTGCTGTTAACATGTTTTTTTAACGTTGTTTTTAGTTTAACAAGGACAAACACGAAAAGAGGCCTGTGCGCCTATTGTTTCCATCCTTGAGAAATAAAGTATCATTCATTCATTCATTCATTCTCTCTCTCTCTCTCTCTCTCTCTCTCTCTCTCCTCTCTCTCTCCTCTCTCTCTCTCTCTCTCTCTCTCTCTCTCCTCTCTCTCTCTCTCTCTCTCTCTCTCTCTCTCTCTCTTTCCCTTTCACCTACTTCCACTACGGGAACAACTCAGACTAAACAAGTGCATCATACAACATTTTATAAAACCAAGCCCCCGAATATCTTCGCAGGCTATTTAACTTTAGCCCTAGGCGAGAGTGTGACCCATTGTAGCCCGTGTACGAATTAACCTAGGGCATTTTGGAGTCATCCTCTGAAGACTGCATTACAATTCTAGAGATAGATCGACCATGATAGTTCAAGGGTGGTGCCAGGATAGCTTGGCGCCCATGCCCCCTTCCACCCCCCACCCCTCCGATATCTAAACAAATCAAGCGTATTGTTTTCTAATTGTGTAGCTGTTCTTGGAATCCAGCGCGGCATCAAAACGTGAAATCATGTCCACGTAAGTCCTCGTTAACCACTTCCCTGTCAGGGCCAAAACCGTCCAAGAAACCTGGATGTAAATGGTCTCAGCAAGAGTCACAGATCTTCAGTCGCTGGGGGCTCAGGAGGATCTATGTCTCTTGCAGTGGGACTGCGTTCACTTTCTTCACCGACATCGGGCCTACTACGACCTTTGGGGTACAATGGTTCCTTTGTTCCAGTGACCAGCAAGCAATACACGCACGTGTGATTGAGGAAGAGACGGAAAGGGAAATACTCAAAAAGAGCGTTTCGCTTTCACCGCTGTTAGGGCCGAACCGGTAAACCGGAGGGAAAAAAAGTACTCACGCTAACACTCAGTACATCAGTTCTCGTGTGCTGGTCTGTGATTTTGGACCTTACGGCATCCAAGGCCGTAAGGTCCAAAATCACAGGCCATCACACGCGCGCGCACACACCATCACACACACGCACATCACACACACACACACACACACACACACACACACACACACACACACACACTAATATTTTCAGTCAAAACAAGATTGACTCTAATAATACATCCCTGCGGGACTCGCATGCACACGCTCTGTCCTTTTCACTGCACTGCGATAATAAACTCTAATAAAAGAACACTTGTTCCCAAGCCGGCCCATGCGGGCCACGCGATACAATATATATTTGAACAGCGGTGTAGTCTTCCCTACGTTGTCGGTTCATGAATTTGCCGACACTAACGATGGGGCAGCCGGGCAGGTTCTTTTATTAGAATGTGTGCGCTGGTCTGTGTATTTGGGCCTCACGGCTTGCAGCCGTGAGGCCCAAATTCACAGACCAGCTCACAGTTTTTTAAAGACGTACGTGCAGTCCCACGGGGGGGGGGGGGGGGGGGGGGGGGGGGGGGGGAGGGATATTTCAATTTCGAGCACGTTGGCCATAATCGTGGAATCAATTTATCGCAGTTATCAGCGGCGCACAGAACAAGGATTTTCAGTGTCGCAAAGATTGCCGGTATGGTGCCCTGAACGTGGATTGTGTTCCCCGGCCCAAAATGGTGACCTGCCGTGGATATAAGATTATATGGCACTTGAACGCGGATTTTATCACTTTAACAACAATAAAAAAAATACTTGGTTCCCTGATTTTTATCGGAAATATTGCATGGTGCCCTGAACGTGGATTTTTATCGGAAATATTGCATGGTGCTCTGAACGTAGATTTTGATCGGAAATATTATGTGGCTTTACGAACGTCGTAAAAAGTTCTACGGTAAAATTCACCGCAACTTGAATAAGTTCTTTCAGAGATGGGCGGGTGCTGCATGCAAGTGAATGGAAAGGGGGTGGGGGTGGGTTGTGACAAATGTTATTGAAAGCGGATAGCCAGTTAAACTACAAAACTGATAACAACAATTTTTTTTTTTTAATCTGGAGACGTTGCCTCATTTATGTATTGGTGGCCATCGCTGAAACTACAACGGACACAAAAGATGTTCAGGTTGCCATAAACTCATTCGAGAAGTGGCGCCTACCCGCCGCGTATCCGTATGCGGCACGTCTCGAATGAGTTCAGTTAACAAAAGCATGGTTTCTCCTCGACAGTCCTGAATTTTCACGACACCCGACAATTAGCGAGTGGGTGTTGCCTCCCATGTCACGCCGCCTTCACTGTCTAAAAATCGGTTTTCCTTGTCTGACATTTTGACTCATTCCAGTCGCGCCGCGTCCGGATACTGGGCACAAACCCGGCAAGGCCGCGCAATTGAATGCAGCGCGGCTGGACGGTGTTAAGCTGTTTTTATCCCCACGGTCGCATTGCCCAAATTTCTGGGGTATCACCTAACCAACTATGAACCAGTTGAAAGGAGACGGAGCGACCGTGATAATTCAAGGGTAGTGCTTGATTGGCTTGGCGCCTGAAGGCGCCAAGCCAATCTGGCACTACGCTTGAATTATCACGGTCGATCCATCTCCTGCTGTGGTACGTCGATTCTAAATGTGCTAAACAGAGGCAGACATACCAGACCTTTTTTTTAATTACTCACAACTGTACATGTTCAAACTGAGACCTGAGGCAAAAAAATTTAAGTGGGCGTGTGTCCCAGTAAGGAAAGGTACTCGGGCCCCGCATTGCGGGCGTCGTGGGCCCGAAGACTTTTTGCTACTGGGCGTAATGTTTGCTTTCTTTCTTCCTGCTACCAAAAAATAAATAATAAAAAAAAAAAAAAAAAAACACGCTGCGGTTGAGAAATATTTTTTGCGTGATGTCATTGTATCAGTTTATAGTCCCGATCTGATTAGTTCCACCATCAAACTACGCGTACGGTGTTTTGACAAAAACAGTGTACATGTAGTGTGTCGGTACTGTAAACTGCCACACACGTAAAAAAAAATAATAAAAAAAATAAATAAATTTTTAAAAAATTTAATTTAATTTTAAAAACGTAACATATAAAACCGTGTTTCAACCAAACATGTACTTCTGAAAACGTTTCCTGTGGTTTCTGTAACGCTTGAATAGAGCTTGTAATGAGGAAAGCTCCGCAATTGAATGTAGTCATTCAACAAATGAGTATTTTAGCAGGGCCGCCGAATACGGGGGTGTTTCAACTAGCGGCGTGACAGCGACGCAAAAGCGGTGACGACAGCGACACGAATCGAGAACGTTGAAATCAAAAATTTCGTGTCTCCATATGCGCTGTGCGACAATGGCGTGATTGCTTTGCGACAGGCGACAGTGGCGCGACAAAATTTGTATCGCACCTTGGAGAGATTCAACTGGGATCCCGGCTCTCCTCGATTTTTGCTGTGAAGGGAGCCTGGCTTTCAGCAGGCGAAAATAAATCGCAACAATTCTAAACATCTTAAATTGGGGCGCCATGCCGCCTGTAACGCCGCTACTTTCACAGCCGCAACCCAGTTGTTAACCCATTTAGCCCCGAGTCCCCACAGCAGGAGATGTACTGACCATATAATTCTGAAGGCGCCAAGCTAATCTGGCACTACCCTTGAATCATCATGGTCAGTCCATCTCCTGCAACTGGTACATGGTCATTAGCCAACACCTCCAAAATTTGAGAAATGGGACTTTGGGGTTAAACAATGGTTAAACATGCCACAAGTCAGTTTTCGCGGGTCAAATTCGTAGTATATTCCACGCGTTACAAACCCTTCCCCGTCACCGAAATGACGTACACCGAAATGACGTACACCAAAATGACGTACATTTTGGTTTCAGAAATCTTGGTTCCTTCAACGACCAAAAGCCAACACCGTCCAGGAAATATGGATTCAAATTGGTCTCAGCAAGAGACACAGATCCACATGAGCCCCCCGCTGTCGCGGGGGGCTCATGAGGATCTATATATCTTGCAGTTGGATCGTGTTCACGTTTTCTCGGCAGTGGTGGGGTTCAGCCCAATATTGTGACAAACTTTTGGGGCTTAACGTCTTTTGTCCACCGCCAAGGTGATTTCAAAAGACGGGGCACCGAAATAGGCTCTGAACAAATTTTGATTGGAACTCGGGACCTTTGGGACGAGAGTCGAAAACTCTACCGCCGAGCCACCCAGCTTCCCGCTCAGCCTAATAACCAAACCAAACCTAAACTAGGACTTCCTTTTTTTTAAAACCCTTTTTTTTTCCCCAATCCGTGTGAGCAGACATGCGTATAACAATACCCAGACCAAAACGGTGACTGCCAAGCGTGTAATAACGCAGAAAAGAAGCCAACGGAGAAAGAAACACGCTTAGAAAAGACAGTTAGTTATTTGGGTTTTAACGCCGAGCGGACGACTGAGGCCATCTCACGGCGGTTAGAAAAGACTGTTACAACACAATTTATTAGTCTTTCCTTTTTTTCAAATTAGACAAAGCAGCAAACCAAGTACATAGTTCAGTTTTCACTGCCTCTTCTGTGTAACGAAAGAGCTCTTCTACGTACAAAAGAGAAGTAGAGTAGAGGGGACGTTTATTATTGCGACACTCAGACGTTGTTTTTAACTCATTCAGCACGGCGCACGTGTTTCCCAAATTTTGGAGGCGTCATCTAACAATTATTCACCTGTTGCAGGGGCGGTCCGTAGCGCAGCGGCAAAAGCGCCTGCCACCAATGCAAGAGGTGCGAGGTTTGATACCGGTTCCGGCGTCGGACTTTTCTCCTCTAGTAAGTGTCACCATTAATTCGGGCGGACCGTCGGTGGTTCTTTCTCCGGGTACTCCGGCTCTTTCCTCCCCCACGAATTTCGGTATTAATTTCAGTCCACTTAATCAAATTTCAAAAATATAAAAAAAACGATTTAAATTTCAAAAAAAATTTCAGTAGCTCGCTTGAGCTTGCCCTTAGCACCACGTACGTGAATGTTCTGTGTTTATGTACAGTGTGTGAGGGAATGCGCGTGATTCACGCGAGGGTGCTTGTTGGGTTCAGTTCGCGGCTATGTCCTGCACACTGAATCATATTACAAATATGAGAAATGCGCCATATAAATACTATGTATTATTATTATTATTATTATTATTATTATTATTATTATTATTATTATGGATCGACCATGATAATTCAAGGGCAGTGCCAGATTAGCTTGGCGCCTGTCGGCGCCAAGCTAATCTAGCACTGCCCTTGAATTATCATGGTCGATCCATCTCCTGCTGTGGTGCGTCAGGGCGGGATGAGGTAAGTCAGCCCTGCATCACAGCGAGGCATCAGCATCACAGCATCACAGCGAGGCTTAGTAAGAACACTTCTAAAGGAAAATATTGCGAGCTATCGCGAAATATTAACCTTTGTACTGCCCGGGAGTAGGTCGCCTTTCAGTTAACCCCTTTCGTCCATCATTGTTGAGAGACATACTGAAAACATATCAAAACGATATTGCCGGGAGCTATTGGAGCCAACGGACCTCTTTTGAACGCTGACTTTCATCCGCAGCGCATCTGTATGGGTGGGCAGGCGTGAGTTCACTAACTCAAGGCGCCCCGCATCGACAGCTGCGGAGCTATTGATGCCGGGCGCCTTGAGTGCGTTTAACCCATATCATACTGAGGCTAAAAGCTTCAAATGTGTACACTGCCATATTATGCAAGCTACATTATTGTACTTACAGATAAGGATATAGACCAATGGCTTTAGTTCAAGGGTGGTGCCAGAATAGCTTGGCGCCTTGAGGCACCAAGCTATTCTGGCACTATCCTTGAACTATATAAATTAAACTTATTTCACACACTGGTGTATTCAGAATGATAAGGGTTAAGGCGCGTGGCTGTAAAACCCAGTTCTGGTGATCATCATGCCGTCATAAATTAGATCCCCCGTAGAGAAGCGGAACACAATGGAGGTACGTATAATAAACGCGTCAGTCTCACACTGATGTAGACGCCCTGGCCGACTTGCAATATCAAGGTTGTAAGCGGTAATATTAACAACCTGTTTGACGCTTTGTACGAAGACAGCTTCTTGAATGTGTGTCGTCCTTCTCAAACGGCTAAGGTCATTGTTCTCACAGTTGTCCATAGGGGGCCGTTGATAGTAGCTTTGACTAATGTAAATCCACTGCGCCACCGCGTGCGGCGCAAGCGCAGCGCCTATACTAAGCTCGAGACAAAATATTTTGTCTTGAGCTTAGTATAGGCGCTTGCGCCGCACGCGGTGGCGCAGTGGATTTGCATTAGTTGGCAAAGCTACTATCAACGGACCCTTATGCTTTGTACGCATTCCAACACTGTCACGCACAACAACAGTAAAACACAGATTACAAAAAAAAAAAAAAAAAAAAAAAAAAAAATGCGCCGCGTGTGTGAGACTCTTCGACACTAGCTTTAGAAAAACTGAAACCAAATGAAAACGCCACACGAGTCTATTTCAGTCACGCGACTGCGGGGGGCTCATGAGGATCTATGTCTCTTGCAGTTGGAACGTGTTCACCTTTCCCCGGCAGTGAAGGGGTTAAAGAGATTTACTCTGGTTTCAGGCCACTTTGGATGGATGGATGGATGGATGGATGGATGGATGGATGGATGGATGGATGGATGGATGGATGGATGGATGGATGGATGGATGGATGGATGGATGGATGGATGGATGGATGGATGGATGGATGGATGGATGGATGGATGGATGGATGGATGGATGGATGGATGGATGGATGGATGGATGGATGGATGGATGGATGGATGGATGGATGGATGGATGGATGGATGGATGGATGGATGGATGGATGGATGGATGGATGGATGGATGGATGGATGGATGGATGGATGGATAGATAGATAGATAGATAGATAGATAGATAGATAGATAGATAGATAGATAGATAGATAGATAGATAGATAGATAGATAGATAGATAGATAGATATGAATTCAAATACAAGCGATCAAAGTTTCCGAAACCTCCAGTAGCTGAGCTGACCCTTCGCACCACGCGAATGTCCTGTGTCTGTCTTGTACTGTGTTTGTCTGCAGAGTGAATGCCGCGTGTGTGTCACGTGAGCGTGCGTCAGTTTTGGGTTCAGTTCGCTGCGCGTTCAGCCGATTCGCGGAATTGGGCAAAGCGCCGATATAATAACCGGTATTATTATTATTATTATTACTACTTGGGCAGTACAGGGATAGCAGATCACACCATCTTATTTATAAATGATTATATAATGTCTTACAATCATGCTGGTCAACAGGGCTCACTTAGCTCATTCGAGACGTGTCGCCTCCGGATACGCGGCTTAAAGCCGCGTATCCGGAGGCGACACGTCTCGAATGAGTTCAATTATGATAATTGTCAATCAATCAGAGTCGCAGTCCCTCATGCTGAGATTCGGTGTCCCCCAAGGATCTGTCCTTGGGCCCGTCCTTTTCAGCCTTTACACCCAATCCCTGTCTGACGTCATCACCCGACATGCCTGTGAATTTCACAAGTATGCCGACGACACCCAGCTCCACAAAGGTGCTTCTCCATCTAATTTTCCTGCTCTTGTGAAAGAGATTGAACTTTGTATTTCCTCTGTGAAAAAATGGATGCTGTGCAACAAACTGAAGCTGAACGACGGCAAGACTGAATCACTTTGCGCTGGTTCTGACCACTCCCTTAGTCAGGTCCCACCAGGGGCCTCCCTCGTGGTTGGCGACAGTGAAATAACCTTTAGCCAGTCTGTACGTAATCTGGGAGTTCAGTTCGACTGCAGTATGTCCATGCACCATCACATTACTAATGTGTGCAGGACGGCGAACTTCCAGCTGCGAAGAATCAGCTCCATTAGACCATTCATCACCCGGTCCGCTACTGTTCAACTTATTTGCTCCCTTGTCCTTAGCCGCTTAGACTATTGTAACTCCCTCCTGGCAGGTGTCCCCCAGAAAGAACTCTCTCGTCTGCAGACAGTCCTCAACAATGCTGCCAGACTTGCTTTTGGCAAATCTAAAATGGACCATGTAACCCCCCTACTTCAGGAATTGCACTGGCTACCCATTCAGTTTAGAGTCGAGTACACTGAAGATTGCGGTCCTGGCTTTTCGCTGCTTTGATGGATCCCTACCGCCATACCTCTCATCCCTCCTCAACATCTATCAGCCCTCCCGTTCCCTTCGTTCCTGCTCTGAGAAGCGTTTCCGTGTCCCCAGCTTTTCCTCTAAGCGGTTTGGCTGCCGGACATTCCAGTATCAAGCCCCTGTTGTCTGGAACTCACTTCCCCTACACCTCCGGAATGCTGAAAACATTGACGTCTTTAAGACCCAACTTAAAACCTACTTCTTTCAGCTTGCGTACCATTAATCCACAGATTGTGTGTGCGTGTGTGTGATGTTGGTTTGGTCTGCATACATATGGTTTTGTTATGTGTGTTTTAGTTGTATGTGCGTGCGTAGATTAGAAGTGCATAGATTAGACTTTTTTAAAGGTAGTGAGATTCTCCATATATACATTTTTTTGTAACGCGCTTAGAGCCCACTG